>OY856413.1:604342233-605077233 GCA_963693085.1 Alisma plantago-aquatica
CTAAATGGTTTTAATTTTTAGTGATTTTCAGTAATCTGCTGTTGATGATGGCTTCTGCTTAGTTAATAACATTTTGTTTGGACAGATCGCCACAATGATGGAGATGTATAGTGGGTTTTCCAGGGTGATAGGAAGATTCTTCCTACATGTTTGATGTCAGATATGATAGTTGAGCGGTTGATGAGACAAGGATGTGCGGCTTTCTTAGTTCATGTTGTGGACACCAAGGCAGTAGGTCCTAGTATACAGAAGGTACCAGTGGTGCGAGAATTTGAGGATGTCTTTCCTGAGGAATTTCCTAGCATTCCCCCTCCTAGAGAGATTGAGTTTGAGATCTATCTTGTTCCTGGAACACAACCCATATCACAATCAGCATATAGAATGGCACTAGCAGAGATGCATGAGGTAAAGAAACAGTTACAAGAACTATTAGAGAAGGGTTTTATCAGGCCGAGCACTTCCCCTTGGGGTGCTCCCGTGTTGTTTGTTAAAAAGAAGGATGATTCAATGAGGTTGTGTATAGACTACAGATAGTTGAACAAGGTTACAATAAAGAATATGTATCCTTTGTTGAGGATTGATGAACTATTGATCAATTGAGAGGTGCCACTGTGTTTTCAAAGATAGACCTAAGGTCAGGTTACCATCGGTTGAGAATTAAGGCTGATGACATACCCAAGTCAGATTTTAGGACTAGGTATGGTCATTATGAGTTTGTGGTTATGCTGTTTGGGCTAACTAATGCACCTACAACTTTTATGGATCTGATGAATAGGGTGTTTAGACCTTATCTTGATCAGTGTGTGGTCATGTTATAGATGATATCTTGATATACTCCAAGGATAGTAAATAGTATGAGAAACAACTTTGCCAGGCATTGACTTTGTTGAGGCAGCACCAACTATATGCTAAGTTCAACAAGTGTAAATTCTAGTTATCTGAAGTGTCTTTTCTGGGCCATGTTATATCTCCAAAAGGTATTTGTTGATCCCAATAAAGTAGAATCTATACTAGAATGGGAATAACCAAAGACACTGATAGAGATTTGTAGTTTCCTAGGTCTGGCAGGTTACTATAGGAGGTTTGTCAAAGACTTCAGTTCTATAGCATTACCCAAACTAGGTTAACCAGGAAGGATGTTCCTTTTGCCTAGAATGACAAGTGTCAATGTTCTTTCCAACTGTTGAAAGAAAAGTTGACTAGTGCATTGGTGTTAGTACTACCAGAGCAAGGGAAATGCTATATTGTCTTTTGTGATGCTTCAAAGAATGGGTTGGGATGTGTGTTGATGTAGGATAAAAATGTGATTTCTTTTGCTTTGCGACAGCTCAAGAAACATGAGGATGATTACCCAACACATGATCCAGATCTTGTAGTGGTGGCCCATGCCTTAATGATCTGGAGACACTATCTTTATGGAGAAAAGTGTCAGATTTTCACTGACCACAAGAATCTACAGTATATTTTCTCAAAACAGGAGTTGAATATGAGGCAGAGGAGATGGATGGAGCTGATTAAGGATTATGATTGCATAATAGATTACCATCCAGGGAAAGCTAATGTGGTAGATGATGCATTGAGTAGAAAGTTGTCTTCATCATCAATGGTAGATAATGCACAATTAAAATCGTTGATGTGCCACAAGAGAGATATGCTAGTGTCTCTTCTCTAGATGAATGTACAACTAGAAGTTTCTTTGCTGGTAGGATTGTTGGCACAGTTACAAGTGAAACCTACCTTGAGACAATAGATTCATGATGCACAATAGAATGATACTGTGATACAAAATATTTGATCATGGATTGGCAGTGAAAAGTATGATGTCTTTCATGAGGCAGATGATGGTACAGTTTGTTACCACAATAGGACTGTAGTTTCTGATGTTGATGGGTTGAGGTAGTTTGGTCTTGAGGAAGCTTACTCCTCCATGTATTAAATGCATCCTAGAAGTACCAAGATGTACCAAAACTTGAAATACATGTATTGGTGGCCAGGTCTAAAGCGTGATGTAGTAGAGTTCATTGCCAAATGTCCAGTTTTTCAGTAGGTGAACGCTGAGCACCAGAAGCCTACAGAGACATTACAACCCTTTCCAATACCATAGTGGAAATGAGATTATATTACTATGGATTTTGTGGTTGGTCTTCCTAGGATAGCCAAGGGTCATGATTCCATAAGGGTGATAGTAGACAGATTGACTAAGCCAGCTCATTTTCTGCCAGTTAAGACGATGCTTAAAGTAGAGAAATTGGCACAAATATATGTTGATGAGATAGTCCATCTACATGGCATTCCAGTGACTATAATTTCCGAGAGAGGACCACATTTTACAAGTCATTTTTTGGGAGCGTCTGCATTCAACAATGGGAACACAACTGAGATTCAACATAGCTTTTCATCCACAGACTGATGGCCAGTCTGAAAGGACCATTCAGACTTTGGAGGATCTCTTGAGGGCATGTGTGCTGCAATTTCTTGGTAGTTGGGATGTACATCTGTCTGTGTTAGAGTTTGCGTACAACAATAGCTATCAAAGAACCATAGATATGGCCCATTATGAGGCTCTGAATGGGAGAAGATGTTTGTCTCCTCTTTGCTGGTATGATACAAGTGAATATCAACTTTTGGGTCCTGAGCTAGTACAACAGACTACAAAATAGATTAAAGTGATATAACAATAGTTGACAGCATCCCAAGACAGGCAGAAATCTTATGCAGATAACCAACATAGACCACTTGAGTTCCAAGCGGGAGATAGAGTAAATTTTAAGTTTCTCCTTGGAAAGGTGTGCTGAGGTTTGGAAAGAAGGGTAAGTTGGCTCCTAGATTTATGGGACCATACCCTGTCCTAGCTCATGTTGGAAAGGTAGCATATAAGTTGGAGCTACCACCAGAGCTACATAGATTTCATAATGTCTTTTACATCTCTATGTTGAGGAAATGCCATCTAGATACTGAGCATACAATCCATTTAGTAGAGGTTGAGTTAGAGGAGGATATCTCCTATGTTGAGGGTCCCGTGTTAATCCTAGATAGAACGGTGAAAACGATGAAGAGAAAAGGTGTAATACTAGTGAAAGTTTTGTGGCACCATCGTGGCATAGAGGAAGCCACATGGGAACTAGAAAATGAGATGTGTAGAAAATACCCATCTCTTTTTGCATAGGATTTCGGGGCAAAATCCTTGTTAGGGGTTTATAGTTGTAATGACCCTGAACTTGTTTAATGAGTTGAATAGGCTTAATTACCATATTTTAATTCCTATAATCCTAATCTAACCTTTTTATATGTTTTTCAATCATAAGACAAGCTTACATTTCAAATTTGGTCCAATTTGGACATTGTTTAAGCAAGTTATACAATTTTCTATACATTTTGGACTTTTCTACAATTTACCCAATTGAGGGGTTTTATTTGCAATTTGTCACATACATTATGTTCCTTTAATGTTGTATTATCATTATTGAGTTTTTTGAGCCATGGGGGGACTAGTTGAGGCATGTGTTGAAGGTGTTTTCCTCAAGGGTATTTTAGGGTTTACCCCTTCATGGATGAGCTACCTTTAGTAGCTATCAACTAATGAATCATGTGATTGGCTGGGAAATTCGACAAAGGAAAGCTAAGAAGGTCTATAAGGATGGTAAGGGAGCTTCTTGTGTGTGTTCTTGTATATTCTTAATAATTTAAGGCCATGGACACTTGGATAGATACTAGAACTTCAACTTTTTCTTTTTCTTTATCTTAAAGTTATATATACTTATCCCTAAGCACCAAAGTGATCCATTTTCTCTCCACCACTTCCCTCCTTCTCTTACCTTCATTCTCCTTCTATTCTTCTACGAATTCCCTACCCAAGGAAGAAGAAAGTGGGGATCTTCTTGGAAAACAATTATAGGATTGCAATTGATTTTCTTTTTGGGTCTAAAAAGCTTCCTCCTAGTGATCTTGACCTAAAAATGTAAGTATTAACTTATTTCCTTCATTTATTTCTTTTCTATTCTTCCTCCTATATCTCTCCAGGTCGGAACCCTGCTATTCCATGGTGAAAGTGTCTCTAGAACTCAAAAGTCTATCCTTCTTATTTCTTTTTCTAGGATTTTGCTTTTTTGTGGAGAGAAGTACCTATTTGGCCAAGTTTAGATATGAATCCAAGGTTTTCTTGCCCTGTTTTTTCGAGATTCTTGATGCTTGGGATCTGACCTACTCTATAGAGGTGAGTTATGTAGCATTCTTCACTTATATTGCTTGTTAGAAGCTTGTTAGTTCATGTTTATGCTTTAATGTGATGAATTAAGCATAGAGAAACCATGCTTGTTTAGGATTACGAATTTTTGTGGTGTCCCCTATTTTGTTCCAGTTCTACATGAACTTGTAAACATGTGTACATACTTTATAAGATGTAACATGATCTGGGACAGGTTGATAGCATCAACCTATGGTGCTAAGTACAAAATAATTGATGGTTCAAATTAGGGTTTTTAAGCTATTTCCTTCCCTATCACACAACCAATGGTCATATCATTCAATAACTAATGGTGTTTCTATCTTGGCAACTGATGTTCATGATCAAGGGTGTCAAATTTATGGTGACAACCTATGGTCAACCCCTTAGGTCAGGTTTTGGCTCAATTAGATGTTTAATCATCATTTACTAAGTATTCCAATGATGTTATCAATTGATTATGATATTAGCTTACTATTTGATGGTGTTAAATGGATGTATTACTGATATAACAAACAATGGTGACCTAATGATCACAATTAATGATGGATCAGGTCATCACCATATATGATGAGTTAAGAATGTAATTGTATATTTGACTAAACCTTGAACCAATGGTTCCTTGGTTCAATTGATGTAATTGTTGGACCAATACTTCAATTGATTACCTTGAACAATGAAACCGATCCAATGAATAACACTGGATGCTTTAACATCCAATGGATTAGAATATATCACATGGTATTATATGTGGGTCCTAGTGATGATAATTTGATGGTTCGATGCCATTAATTTGTAGTCTTACCTTTGGCATTATATAGTTATACTTGATAAATCACTATAATAAGTGGATGCGTAACTCCCATGTGATCTAGCTTGTTATACCTAACCTTAATGTAATTATATGATGTTGATTGATTATAATCAGACCTCTTTAATGATTAATGTAATAATAAATTACACTCTTCTTGTGTTGAAACCACAATGTAGTACTATTTGAATATCATAGTGCCTTGCCATGTTAATATCTATGGGCATATATGTGTTAATGATCTTGTGAGCCTTGTTTAAGGCATGGAATGATGATGATAGCCTTACTATGAATAATGTGATGGTCTTAACGACCTTTGGGCATGTTTGAAGCCCCGATTGAGGTGAAATCCTCTTCATGTTCCAATAAGGGTTAAAACCCTGGAACTTGTGATAAGATATTGGTATCTTGTAATAGTATGATGACAAATGTGGTCCATTAATTTGAAATGAATGATAGCATGTGGTAATGTGATTAAGATTTATATCTCAAATGTTTTATATCTTTTGATTTTGTTATGCATATACTCTTGTTAGAAAAGAATTAGGGTTTGAATGTCTACTTGTATGATAAAGCCTTAATGCGTTCAATTGGAAGTAAGTAATCAAGTGTAACCTTAATCATGTAGAGCCCTGTGTCGTAGAGCCATCTTCAATTTCAGAACTTACAGGATGGTAAAATGTGTATTCCCAAGGGAAACTCAGAGTGCATACTGTTGAGTATGTGGAGGTGGCAAGTTGAGGATATATCCTTGTCATCAACAATTGCAGGTTATGGAGGATAGCTACAGTCATGCCTCTAACATTTAATGTGATTGAGGACAACTACAGTTGTACCTCAAATTAGAGGGTTTTATATACCTTGTTTTGTAGTGTCGTAACTTGTACCAAGTACAGACTAGTTGTTATCAGTTGACTATATGTCACTATTGGCAGTTTGACTGATATGTCACTGTAGTTTACTCGTACTGACCGAGGGGAAGAGATCTTAGGATACCGACACTCCTAGATCTTATACGGAACTGAATAGCACTTCGTAGTGGTCAGTTGGACTTTGAGTGGTACGACTCAAACTCCCCAGGGCAATATAATAAAAGATATAATACCGGTTGTGTAGTATAATTCCTAGGGCTATACATATCACATTTGTTAATTAACCCTTGTCTTGTCTTTACACTACATAGTTCTTACATGATGTAGACTTATGAAAATTTTGTAATTCTACTTGATGTTACAACTTATTTGCTTAACTGCTTAGTATGCTTAAACTATTCAATATGTTCATATTTCTTATTCAATATCCTAACTGATCAATGTATTTACTATTAATTAATATGTTAGAATCAATATATGTTGGAGAGAGTTATATCTCTCACTGGGACTGGGTCTCACTCGTGGGTCACCAAAGTTTCTTAGGTGGTTGTGGGCAACGAGGTCGAGGTCGCGCTGTAGAAGAGAACCAACCTATTGATCAATAGATTCAGAAGGTTGGTTAGTTGTAGATATTATTAGTAGAGTCCTAGTGTCGTCCCTATACTCTCAAGTCCGGGTATGGGATGTGTTTTCTAGATGATATACTCATATCGACATGAGATTTTGGTAGTATGCCAATGTTTGTAAATATATGACATGTACATGTGAAATATCTTTTGTATGCAGGATGTGACTGAGGTCTTTGGACCCATATGTAAATACTTGATATAGTATATGAGAATGGAATGATGGACATTTTGTAAATGCTCTAGAGTTTATTTACATTTTTGGAATTGGTTTTAATTATCCCACATTTTTGACTATGTGATTAATTAGTAGTTGATCGTGTTTTGTGGTTTGAGTAATTTCATTTAGTGTGATGAGGTGTCACAAGAATTGTGTTTGTTTTGTTCGTGTGTGTGTTGTGTGTGTGAGAGAGAGAATACTAATAGCTATATCTACTATGACTACTCCAAAAGTTTCTTTTTTTTCTTTCTAAGATATAGTTCCCACTCGATTGGGGATTAGTCGGATCACTTGGGAACTCCACAATGAATACCTCAAATGATTGATGTCTTCATCCTGGAACACCAATCTGTCCCAGATGGGAGTTGTTGGTGAGGCATTTCATTAGGAAAACTTTGTGTGTATGTTGTTACAAATAAAATTGCTATTTTTTTTCTCCTTTTGTAGACCCATTTTTGTATAATCCTGAACCTTACTTCTTCCCCCTCATTTATCATAGTTTACATTACTTAATTTCATGATTTACTAGATTTAATATGGATGTATTTGGATTTATTCAAATGTTAAAATTCATGCTTTATCATATTGTACACATATAATTTTAATGATGGCAAGAACATATACTATGATTTTAGTTTTATGATGTTTTAATGTACTCCACACTTGAAACAAATGTACCTCAACTCACTGGCATTAGTCAATGCGAGAGATTGATGTAAGTGATTAGTTTGAGGGTTTCATTGGAACCTTAGACATGGTGTTTTTGGGTTATGTAACTAAATAAGATAGGTTGGTTTTTCAATGTGTACCTAATGACAGCTCCTATGGTCACCTTGGTCTGGAGGCCCGAGGCGATGGTGTCACATCTATTCGAGCCTTGGAGCCCGATGTAGGTGAAAGAATTGGGCCTTGGTGCTTTATGTATGTTAATGGTGAGCCTTGTGTGTGTTTCTTGTGGCTGATGTGGGTGTGTGAGGCCTTGTCTTTGTCCAATGAGCGAGCTAAGTAGGTTCAATTTTACAATTTTCTCTACCCCGACCTCTAAATGTGCGATCCTGTCATTTCTTAGGTCTCATTTGGTTTTTCTTGAGTTTCTAAAGCACTACTGGAGCAACATGAGGGCAATCCTAAGGGTAGAGATCATGTCTGAGACATGTTGGTGTTTTAGTTTTTCTTTTGGAGGAATCAAAGGCTAAAGATCACCTTGTAAGGCTAATTTGGGTCTAGTTCATGTTAGTTCTTTCACCCTTTCTCAACTTTTCTTGTTTTTCTTCTCTCTTTTTTGCTTTTAGTTGTGCATTTTGTCCTTCTATGATGAAAATCTAAAGATCTCTTCTTTGTACCTTCTTTGTCCTAGTTGAAGCTAGAGCTAACTTCGTTGAACATTTTAGAGGTACAAGGTGATTTTTTACATGAAGAAGCATTCTTTCTTGATAAAGTTTGAGTTCTTCATGCAATATAAGTGAAATCCTCGATTTATTATTCCATGCGCGTAAATCCTACACACAACCTTTAAATCTCATTTAATACATATCATAAAGGAAAGATTGTATTTATGGGTTTTGAGGCTATAACATGACGATATGTGGATTGTCACCCTTTTATTGGTTTTTGATGTTATTTGAAAACGAAAATGATAAGTGTACTTATCAAAAAGTTGCTGCAGAATCTGAGCTCACGTGATTTTTCCCTAAAGTAGCCATTTTGTGCTTTTTACTACTTTTTCCATATTGTACACATGTAAAAGAATTTATGAATAATTTTTTTCATGGTATTTCCCTAATGTTATAATAAGACATTAAAAAAAATCATGGATTTGAGCCCAGATAGTGGTTGGTCTTTGTATGTTCAAAATAGTGATTTTGGCTATGTATATGGCCATTTGGATATGAAGTTGGGTTCTAATGCTTCTAATGCTCCAATGATTGTATACTTTTCTTGCATCATCAAAGAGGAGAAAATTACCTTTGTGTTTAGAAGTGGGGGTAGTGAAATAGTTATCCTTTTTGAAATCTAGGGGTTATCAAAATGTACTCAGGGTCATGTACTATTGAGTACACACCAATTATTGAGAATCCATACGAATTACAACGTTGGGAAATATAGACATAGAGTATAGCAACAGAAATATAAAATTTATCTATCTATATTGTTATAGCAGCAAGATCACACCAATTACTTTGAAATAGGAAGGGTGATTTAGCAAGTTATACCTAGTCCTGGAGTAAGTCCAGCGACAACGAATCACTTTAATGTAACTGACAACTAGTTTCCCTTAGATAGTGGTTGTGCAGCTCTTGATCTTCACCATGAACAACAAACAGAGCAACTTCTGCAGTGACTCATGTGGTCTCGCCATGGACTATAGGCTGACTTTGCTATTCAAGCAACAACCAAAGGACTCCTTCCTCTAGAGTAGTCCACATAGACCAACTAGAACTCCTCTTGTTCAACTAGAACAGACATGAAGGAGTTGTCCCTCCAGTTAGCATATTAATTACCAACTCTCTCTCCCACAACAACGAGTCTTGGTTGTTATCTCCCATCACTATCTCTCCCTTATCGGGTATGACTTGCTTGGGATCTCTCGGTTACAACAACCAGAGAGGACAACAATTATCAGAGCGACTAATTATTAGTTGTCTATGTTGTTGTCCTTAGAAGACCCCAATACCGCTCTATTTATAGGTAGGGTTTGGGTTAGGGTTTCCAGTCTGTACGAGATTGAGCGGGAGTGGAAGGGACAAAAAAATCTTGAATTTTTACAACCTACAAACCATGAAATGGTTGTCTAGTGACCTAGAAAGTCGTGTGCTCATCTGAGACGGTCGTCTCATACTACTAAAAGATCATTTGGAAGTTACCCAATTGCACACAAAATTAGTAGTTCGATTTCAATTAATATTACATATTAATTCCTTGTACCACAAGTAATGTGCAATCGAACAAGTTTGGGAAACATCTAGAACCATTTTTCGACACCAACCGAGCTGCCTCACCCATACAAGACGCCCATCTCACTCACCCAGAGGGTTGTCTGGTGAACCTGAGTTGAGTCGATCGATTCAACGGATTGAACCAATTAGTTCAGACCTCAATTAGGACAAAACATAGACAATTTGAACTTTCATCAACATGACAATCCAAACGGCCATCTTAACACTTGTGATGCCCATCTGGTATGTCCAAATGGCTATCTCAACACTTGAGATCATCATTTGACAGTTCAGTCAGCCAATCTATTGCATGAATTGAAAACCTAAACACTTTAGTAATCAATCTAATCATCATTCAAGATAAACTCCTCTTGTACATGAGTTCCTATGTGTGTGACCCTATAGTTCCCATATCATGTTGGCAGTAAATATTCATAACTAGCTAATGACATCACAAGCAAGGAGTGGTGCCTAGTCACACATAAGTGCTACCCAAGTGAATGGAAAGTTGGAGAATAACTTCAATCTACAATATGTGTAAGGTGTTCTAGTGATTATATAATTCCTTTATTATTAATATTCAAGATGAACTTGAGGCATGGAATCGTCATCCTCTCAACATTCAATCCATGTTCCTTGAACCAAGAGTAGCTTGTCTGAGATAATGTGACCTCAATATCATATATTGATTCACATGTGCATGCACATGCCTTTCTCAATCTCGCTTATCAAGTGGCTAGGATATCAATCTCCAGTAGGAGGGACAAATCCCATATCTATCACTCATAGTCTATTCCCATGTATCAAAGTCACCCAATCATTGCTTTTGTAACAACCTATGTTTCAGGACTACATCTGATGATGTCAAAGAGTACCCAATGACATGTGATGATTGCAGTGATTTCAGGTCTAAGAATCACAATCACCACCTTCACTATGAGAGATGACTAGGACCACCAAAGATGGTTTCCATGTGTCACTCTCAAGGTGGGTATGTCTGATACATTATTCTCTAGCTTGTATCTGTGTGCTTGGTTTGATATTGCCATATCATCACTAATGAGATTTGGTCATCAACCAACCCACACACTAGTCTTATGTGTTACTAGTTTTTATATACCTTCCCCAACAACAAATGACTAGGGACATAATAAGAATGTACACACTCTTAATATATGTATGATCTCATCCTCCATGTCTTATAACTTTAAGACATACGTCATTGAGTATTACCATTCTTTAGACATTCATAATATTTGCTTATTATCTCATAACTGAGTGAAACATAATGAATTGGAAGCTTGCCTTTATATGTATTAATCAAATGCTTTATGGTTTACGCCATGTCAATCATTACAAGATTGGCTTTGTGGGCATACTTCACCAATAGATTCCCACTTTCACTTAGAGCCAATCACCCACAAATCTCATTCTCAGTGATCCAAACATGTCCAAAATGTTTCAAAGCCACCCAATCATCACCTTTGTAACAACCCTTGTTTCAGGACTACTATTGATGATGTCAAAGAGTACCCAACGACATGTGATGATTGCAGTGATTTCAGGTCTAAGAATCATAATCACCACCTTCACTATGAGAGATGACTAGGACCACCAAAGATAGTTTCCTTGTGTCACTCTCAAGGTGGGTCTATCCGATATGCTATTCTCTAACATGTATCTGTGTGCTTGGTTTGATATTGCCATATCATGACTAATAAGATTCTTTCTTCAACCAACCCACACTCTAGTCTTATGTGTTACTGGTGTTTATCTACCTTCCACAACAATAACCGACTAGGGACATAATAATAATGTACACACTCTTAACATTTGTATGATCTCATCCTCTAAGTCTTATAACTTTAAGACATACGTCATTGAGTATTTTCATTCTTTATACATTCATAATATTTCCTCATTATCTCAAAACTGAGTGAAAAAAAATGAATTGTAAGCTAGCCTTTATAGGTATTAATCAAATCCTTTATGGTTTATGCCATGTCAATCATCACATGATTGGCTCTGTAGGCATACTTTACCAATAGACTCCCACTTTCACTTAGAGTCAATCACCCACGGATCTCATTCTTAGTGATCTAAACATTCCACCATGTTTCTACTGTGCAAGTGCTAATCCAACAAGTAGCAAGATTTTTCTATTAGTTGGTATATTGCATGTTTCTTATCTCTTTGCTCTGAGATGAAACTCCTATAATATGGTATATGATATTCCTTGCCTAACAAGTATCTCCATTGTTATCACAGTATTACTACTGAGTCATCAATGTTTGGAACCTCTACAACTTGATCACATGAACCTTGAGATCCATATAGTATCACTCTGTGTTCATAACACAAGTATGGCTTTTAATGTAGAAAAGTATTCATGGCTATTAGTTCAGAATCTTCCAACTAATAACATTTCTCCTTTTAAATCAAACATATTTTAATTTGCGATCACTTTTGTGATAATGGAATCTTGCATCGATGTAACCCTTTACATCCAACTCTTCCTTTATTTGTATCCTTATTGACCATCAATCTATCCTTAAGTACTTCATAAGTACTAATGGATGTTTTTAATGACTTTCCAATAACTGTTATTGGAATTTACCACTATCTTGTCATGTCTAATACATAAAGGATTATATGGGATAATAGCATTCGTGATAGATCCATTGGTACAACCTATGGCATCTTAATCATGTCATTTCCATTCTTCATATGAATAGGAACCTCTGGTTCATGAGAGACTAATTTGGATTCTCTCTCATTGAATCCTTCCATGTTGAACTCTTTCAATACATTATTATTGTATGTTCTCAAGACTTTCATTGTGAACCATTCAATAACTATCTCATAGGTCTTAATCCTTATCACATAAGATGTTTCATCCTATCCTTCATATTGAAGGAGTTTTCATGCCCGATCTCATTATTCACAATATTGAGATGTTATTCCTAATCATATGTGGAATATTCATATATGCTCATGCGATATCTTTTGTAATTAGAGATTTCATCTTTTATCTTGATTCAAGTCAAATGCTTTGACAATCTTTTCAAGTTAAATGATCCTCCTCTAAGTTGTTTGTTTCAATCCCAGATTGAACTTTGTAGATCATAGACTTTATTTGCACTCATGAAGTTATAAAACCTTTTAGGTTGTGTCACATACACATACTCTTAAGTATACCTTTATGGAATCCTATTTTAATCTTCATATTCCAGATCTCTTAGTCTATCTTAACTACAATAACAAGCTTGACAATTGGTAAACTAATTTTGATCATGTTCAACAACTTGAGCTGATTTGAAAAAAAACTTATTCAACCAATATGTCCTTTTATGTTATCCATATAGGTCTTTTCCACAAGACCCTATTTCACCTTTAGATGTTACCCTTTTAGGTGGCATTATCAAGGTCCTACCTTGTTAGTTTACATGGATCCCATAATGGCCTTGAGCCATTTCTCAAATTATGGTTCTTAATATCTTCTAGTTGACTAATTAGTTCATCCTGTTATGACCAACCCATCTGAATCGTTGGATTAACAATCCTCTGGTCTCAGATGTATTCTATGAAATCTATTTTATTCTATGTTATATGACAAACTTGATATTTCACAACAACTTTGTGATTCTCTTAGTTCTCATTTTACCTCTTTGTTGACCTCGAACATTTTGAGTTCTACTTTTACTCCCACTGATTCTTTTGGAACTCAGTTATCCTATCAACAAAATACTTCTATTATTGGATTGGGACTAATAGCAATTTCAACAATTATGGTTTACGGATAAACCTTTTCAAGAAACCACTTTTTCTATGTAGGTTTCAATCCTTTAGACATATTGGTACATTCCCAAATCATATCATATATGATATCTAATAAACTATTCAGATGGTACGTTATTTAGTGATTGGTATATATTTATGAGTATACAAGAAGAATAGATTAATTGATAATCATATCATGACTCATCATGGTATAATTTCTTCATTCTGACACATCATCATGTTCATATGGATTTGACTTGTGATTCATTATCACAATTATTTCCTGAAGGTACTCATGGTATTGATGTAAAGTATTTCAGTACTTGATCTCATCAAAATTCTTAAAACTTTCATAAAAGTCATACTTCATTTATAGTCTCCTTGAAAATTTCAAGAGATTTCCATTTTACTAAGTACATATCATCATATTACTAGTAAATGAATATGAGGTATAAGTAATTATCTATAACATTTATTCCATAAGATCTTCATGCATCATATGTATGAGGTGTTCTAGTTATTATATAATTCCTTTATTATTAATATTCAAGATGAACTTGAGGCATGGAATCGTCATCCTCTCAACATTCAATCCATGTTCCTTGAACCAAGAGTAGCTTGTCTGAGATAATGTGACCTCAATATCATATATTGATTCACATGTGCATGCACATGCCTTTCTCAATCTCGCTTATCAAGTGGCTAGGATATCAATCTCCAGTAGGAGGGACAAATACCATATCTATCACTCATAGTCTATTCAAAGTCACCCAATCATTGCTTTTGTAACAACCCATGTTTCAGGACTACGTTTGATGATGTCAAAGAGTACCCAATGACATGTGATGATTGCAGTGATTTCAGGTCTAAGAATCACAATCACCACCTTCACTATGAGAGATGACTAGGACCACCAAAGATGGTTTCCGTGTGTCACTCTCAAGGTGGGTATGTCTGATACATTATTCTCTAGCTTGTATCTGTGTGCTTGGTTTGATATTGCCATATCATCACTAATGAGATTTGGTCATCAACCAACCCACACACTAGTCTTATGTGTTACTAGTTTTTATATACCTTCCCCAACAACAACTGACTAGGGACATAATAAGAATGTACACACTCTTAATATATGTATGATCTCATCCTCCATGTCTTATAACTTTAAGACATACGTCATTGAGTATTACCATTCTTTAGACATTCATAATATTTGCTTATTATCTCATAACTGAGTGAAACATAATGAATTGGAAGCTTGCCTTTATATGTATTAATCAAATGCTTTATGGTTTACGCCATGTCAATCATTACATGATTGGCTTTGTGGGCATACTTCACCAATAGATTCCCACTTTGACTTAGAGCCAATCACCCACAAATCTCATTCTCAGTGATCCAAACATGTCCAAAATGTTTCAAAGCCACCCAATCATCACCTTTGTAACAACCCTTGTTTCAGGACTACTATTGATGATGTCAAAGAGTACCCAACGACATGTGATGATTGTAGTGATTTCAGGTCTAAGAATCATAATCACCACCTTCACTATGAGAGATGACTAGGACCACCAAAGATAGTTTCCTTGTGTCACTCTCAAGGTGGGTCTATCCGATATGCTATTCTCTAACATGTATCTGTGTGCTTGGTTTGATATTTCCATATCATGACTAATAAGATTCTTTCTTCAACCAACCCACACTCTAGTCTTATGTGTTACTGGTGTTTATCTACCTTCCACAACAATAACCGACTAGGGACATAATAATAATGTACACACTCTTGACATTTGTATGATCTCACCCTCTAAGTCTTATAACTTTAAGACATACGTCATTGAGTATTTTCATTCTTTATACATTCATAATATTTCCTCATTATCTCAGAACTGAGTGAAAAAAAATGAATTGTAAGCTAGCCTTTATAGGTATTAATCAAATCCTTTATGGTTTATGCCATGTCAATCATCACATGATTGGCTCTGTAGGCATACTTTACCAATAGACTCCCACTTTCACTTAGAGTCAATCACCCACGGATCTCATTCTTAGTGATCCAAACATTCCACCATGTTTCTGCTGTGCAAGTGCTAATCCAACAAGTAGCAAGATTTTTCTATTAGTTGGTATATTGCATGTTTCTTATCTCTTTGCTCTGAGATGAAACTCCTATAATATGGTATATGATATTCCTTGCCTAACAAGTATCTCCATTGTTATCACAGTATTACTACTGAGTCATCAATGTTTGGAACCTCTACAACTTGATCACATGAACCTTGAGATCCATATAGTATCACTCTATGTTCATAACACAAGTATGGCTTTTAATGTAGAAAAGTATTCATGGCTATTAGTTTAGAATCTTCCAACTAATAACATTTCTCCTTTTAAATCAAACATATTTTAATTTGTGATCACTTTTGTGATAATGGAATCTTGCATCGATGTAACCCTTTACATCCAACTCTTCCTTTATTTGTATCCTTATTGACCATCAATCTATCCTTAAGTACTTCATAAGTACTAATGGATGTTTTTAATGACTTTCCAATAACTGTTATTGGAATTTACCACTATCTTGTCATGTCTAATACATAAAGGATTATATGGGATAATAGCATTCGTGATAGATCCATTGGTACAACCTATGGAATCTTAATCATGTCATTTCCATTCTTCATATGAATAGGAACCTCTGGTTCATGAGAGACTAATTTGGATTCTCTCTCATTGAATCCTTCCATGTTGAACTCTTTCAATACATTATTATTGTATGTTCTCAAGACTTTCATTGTGAACCATTCAATAACTATCTCATAGGTCTTAATCCTTATCACATAAGATGTTTCATCCTATCCTTCATATTGAAGGAGTTTTCATGCCCGATCTCATTATTCACAATATTGAGATGTTATTCCTAATCATATGTGGAATATTCATATATGCTCATGCGATATCTTTTGTAATTAGAGATTTCATCTTTTATCTTGATTCAAGTCAAATGCTTTGACAATCTTTTCAAGTTAAATGATCCTCCTCTAAGTTGTTTGTTTCAATCCCAGATTGAACTTTGTAGATCATAGACTTTATTTGCACTCATGAAGTTATAAAACCTTTTAGGTTGTGTCACATACACATCCTCTTAAGTATACCTTTATGGAATCCTATTTTAATCTTCATATTCCAGATCTCTTAGTCTATCTTAACTACAATAACAAGCTTGACAATTGGTAAAATAATTTTGATCATGTTCAACAACTTGAGATGATTTGAAAAAAAACTTAATCAACCAATATGTCCTTTTATGTTATCCATATAGGTCTTTGCCACAAGACCCTATTTCACCTTTAGATGTTACCCTTTTAGGTGGCATTATCAAGGTCCTACCTTGTTAGCTTACATGGATCCCATAATGGCCTTGAGCCATTTCTCAAATTATGGTTCTTAATATCTTCTAGTTGACTAATTAGTTCATCCTGTTATGACCAACCCATCTGAATCGTTGGATTAACAATCCTCTGGTCTCAGATGTATTCTATGAAATCTATTTTATTCTATGTTATATGACAAACTTGATATTTCACAACAACTTTGTGATTCTCTTAGTTCTCATTTTACCTCTTTGTTGACCTCGAACATTTTGAGTTCTACTTTTACTCCCACTGATTCTTTTGGAACTCAATTATCCTATCAACAAAATACTTCTATTATTGGATTGGTACTAATAGCAATTTCAACAATTATGGTTTACGGATAAACCTTTTCAAGAAACCACTTTTTCTATGTAGGTTTCAATCCTTTAGACATATTGGTACATTCCCAAATCATATCATATATGATATCTAATAAACTATTCAGATGGTACGTTATTTAGTGATTGGTATATATTTATGAGTATACAAGAAGACTAGATTAATTTATAATCATATCATGACTCATCATGGTATAATTTCTTCATTCTGACACATCATCATGTTCATATGGATTTGACTTGTGATTCATTATCACAATTATTTCCTGAAGGTACTCATGGTATTGATGTAAAGTATTTCAGTGCTTGATCTCATCAAAATTCTTAAAACTTTCATAAAAGTCATACTTCATTTATAGTCTCCTTGAAAATTTCAAGAGATTTCCATTTTACTAAGTACATATCATCATATTACTAGTAAATGAATATGAGGTATAAGTAATTATCTATAACATTTATTCCATAAGATCTTCATGCATCATATGTATGAGGTGTTCTAGTGATTATATAATTCCTTTATTATTAATATTCAAGATGAACTTGAGGCATGGAATCGTCATCCTCTCAACATTCAATCCATGTTCCTTGAACCAAGAGTAGCTTGTCTGAGATAATGTGACCTCAATATCATATATTGATTCACATGTGCATGCACATGCCTTTCTCAATCTCGCTTATCAAGTGGCTAGGATATCAATCTCCAGTAGGAGGGACAAATCCCATATCTATCACTCATAGTCTATTCCCATGTATCAAAGTCACCCAATCATTGCTTTTGTAACAACCCATGTTTCAGGACTACGTTTGATGATGTCAAAGAGTACCCAATGACATGTGATGATTGCAGTGATTTCAGGTCTAAGAATCACAATCACCACCTTCACTATGAGAGATGACTAGGACCACCAAAGATGGTTTCCGTGTGTCACTCTCAAGGTGGGTATGTCTGATACATTATTCTCTAGCTTGTATCTGTGTGCTTGGTTTGATATTGCCATATCATCACTAATGAGATTTGGTCATCAACCAACCCACACACTAGTCTTATGTGTTACTAGTTTTTATATACCTTCCCCAACAACAACTGACTAGGGACATAATAAGAATGTACACACTCTTAATATATGTATGATCTCATCCTCCATGTCTTATAACTTTAAGACATACGTCATTGAGTATTACCATTCTTTAGACATTCATAATATTTGCTTATTATCTCATAACTGAGTGAAACATAATGAATTGGAAGCTTGCCTTTATATGTATTAATCAAATGCTTTATGGTTTACGCCATGTCAATCATTACATGATTGGCTTTGTGGGCATACTTCACCAATAGATTCCCACTTTGACTTAGAGCCAATCACCCACAAATCTCATTCTCAGTGATCCAAACATGTCCAAAATGTTTCAAAGCCACCCAATCATCACCTTTGTAACAACCCTTGTTTCAGGACTACTATTGATGATGTCAAAGAGTACCCAACGACATGTGATGATTGTAGTGATTTCAGGTCTAAGAATCATAATCACCACCTTCACTATGAGAGATGACTAGGACCACCAAAGATAGTTTCCTTGTGTCACTCTCAAGGTGGGTCTATCCGATATGCTATTCTCTAACATGTATATGTGTGCTTGGTTTGATATTGCCATATCATGACTAATAAGATTCTTTCTTCAACCAACCCACACCCTAGTCTTATGTGTTACTGGTGTTTATCTACCTTCCACAACAATAACCGACTAGGGACATAATAATAATGTACACACTCTTGACATTTGTATGATCTCACCCTCTAAGTCTTATAACTTTAAGACATACGTCATTGAGTATTTTCATTCTTTATACATTCATAATATTTCCTCATTATCTCAGAACTGAGTGAAAAAAAATGAATTGTAAGCTAGCCTTTATAGGTATTAATCAAATCCTTTATGGTTTATGCCATGTCAATCATCACATGATTGGCTCTGTAGGCATACTTTACCAATAGACTCCCACTTTCACTTAGAGTCAATCACCCACGGATCTCATTCTTAGTGATCCAAACATTCCACCATGTTTCTGCTGTGCAAGTGCTAATCCAACAAGTAGCAAGATTTTTCTATTAGTTGGTATATTGCATGTTTCTTATCTCTTTGCTCTGAGATGAAACTCCTATAATATGGTATATGATATTCCTTGCCTAACAAGTATCTCCATTGTTATCACAGTATTACTACTGAGTCATCAATGTTTGGAACCTCTACAACTTGATCACATGAACCTTGAGATCCATATAGTATCACTCTATGTTCATAACACAAGTATGGCTTTTAATGTAGAAAAGTATTCATGGCTATTAGTTCAGAATCTTCCAACTAATAACATTTCTCCTTTTAAATCAAACATATTTTAATTTGTGATCACTTTTGTGATAATGGAATCTTGCATCGATGTAACCCTTTACATCCAACTCTTCCTTTATTTGTATCCTTATTGACCATCAATCTATCCTTAAGTACTTCATAAGTACTAATGGATGTTTTTAATGACTTTCCAATAACTGTTATTGGAATTTACCACTATCTTGTCATGTCTAATACATAAAGGATTATATGGGATAATAGCATTCGTGATAGATCCATTGGTACAACCTATGGCATCTTAATCATGTCATTTCCATTCTTCATATGAATAGGAACCTCTGGTTCATGAGAGACTAATTTGGATTCTCTCTCATTGAATCCTTCCATGTTGAACTCTTTCAATACATTATTATTGTATGTTCTCAAGACTTTCATTGTGAACCATTCAATAACTATCTCATAGGTCTTAATCCTTATCACATAAGATGTTTCATCCTATCCTTCATATTGAAGGAGTTTTCATGCCCGATCTCATTATTCACAATATTGAGATGTTATTCCTAATCATATGTGGAATATTCATATATGCTCATGCGATATCTTTTGTAATTAGAGATTTCATCTTTTATCTTGATTCAAGTCAAATGCTTTGACAATCTTTTCAAGTTAAATGATCCTCCTCTAAGTTGTTTGTTTCAATCCCAGATTGAACTTTGTAGATCATAGAGTTTATTTGCACTCATGAAGTTATAAAACCTTTTAGGTTGTGTCACATACACATCCTGTTAAGTATACCTTTATGGAATCCTACTTTAATCTTCATATTCCAGATCTCTTAGTCGATCTTAACTACAATAACAAGCTTGACAATTGGTAAAATAATTTTGATCATGTTCAACAACTTGAGCTGATTTGAAAAAAAACTTATTCAACCAATATGTCCTTTTATGTTTTCCATATAGGTCTTTGCCACAAGACCCTATTTCACCTTTAGATGTTACCCTTTTAGGTGGCATTATCAAGGTCCTACCTTGTTAGCTTACATGGATCCCATAATGGCCTTGAGCCATTTCTCAAATTATGGTTCTTAATATCTTCTAGTTGACTAATTAGTTCATCCTGTTATGACCAACCCATCTGAATCGTTGGATTAACAATCCTCTGGTCTCAGATGTATTCTATGAAATCTATTTTATTCTATGTTATATGACAAACTTGATATTTCACAACAACTTTGTGATTCTCTTAGTTCTCATTTTACCTCTTTGTTGACCTCGAACATTTTGAGTTCTACTTTTACTCCCACTGATTCTTTTGGAACTCAGTTATCCTATCAACAAAATACTTCTATTATTGGATTGGGACTAATAGCAATTTCAACAATTATGGTTTACGGATAAACCTTTTCAAGAAACCACTTTTTCTATGTAGGTTTCAATCCTTTAGACATATTGGTACATTCCCAAATCATATCATATATGATATCTAATAAACTATTCAGATGGTACGTTATTTAGTGATTGGTATATATTTATGAGTATACAAGAAGACTAGATTAATTGATAATCATATCATGTCTCATCATGGTATAATTTCTTCATTCTGACACATCATCATGTTCATATGGATTTGACTTGTGATTCATTATCACAATTATTTCCTGAAGGTACTCATGGTATTGATGTAAAGTATTTCAGTGCTTGATCTCATCAAAATTCTTAAAACTTTCATAAAAGTCATACTTCATTTATAGTCTCCTTGAAAATTTCAAGAGATTTCCATTTTACTAAGTACATATCATCATATTACTAGTAAATGAATATGAGGTATAAGTAATTATCTATAACATTTATTCCATAAGATCTTCATGCATCATATGTATGAGGTCTAATGGAAGACTTATCCTCCCACTATATCTAGTGAAGGATGTTATGTCACTTTGTGTGAAAATAAGGATTTGCATGTTTCCTTAGGTTCAATAACCAAAAGGAATCTAGATTAACATCAATATGTATTCTAGACATGCATTTCTTATACGTACGTCCAAGGTGACTATTTCTAATGATAGTCTTGAGTTATCAATTATAATCTTTTGGTATAAACATTATATAAATCTCAAAAATCTTTCTCACAAAGACTATATCGATGTTTGGGCATTGTCATGCAAGATCATATCTTTTGAAACATAAACATTAATATCTCATTTTGTTGATTTATAATTCTTATTACATAAGATGCTTTAAAGTAAATGTTTCTATTTGATGGCATAATGAAATAGTAGTTCTACTAACTCCATTACATGTCGATTGAGCTAAGATAAATTTAAATGTAGACTAAAGCTTCTACAACTCTTGCTCCGCCTTATCCATCTTTGTCCTTACATGAAGGCCTTTACTTCTTGTCAGATCTTGCACATCAAGTATGTCAGATATCTGTTTGGTATCACATACCAAAATGAAGAAGTAATCAAATTTATCGTATAATATTTATACCTAAAGTGGAGGCCTCAATGCCTTCCTTCTTCTTCTTTTTAATTCCTCTAAACAGAGTGGGTAATTCCTTTTCCAATGTCCAGGATAGTGACAATGGTGGCAATCGCCTCTTACTTTCTTCACACCTCTTTTGCTTTGAGATATGAAGACTTGGGCTTCTGGCTAGCTTTAGAACTCTTGTTAGCTTTGCCTTTGACTTTAGACTCACTAGTACATAACCGGCCTTTAGTGTCAGTTATTTAAGGCCTTTAGTGTCGGTTTCTAAGCGACACATATGTGGGCGCCGCTAAAAGCCCAACCTTTACGCGCGGGTTCTCAAACCGACACCACAACCCTTTGCGCGCCACCGAAAATGTGCTGAAAATGCGCCAGCAGGGGGTATAGGCGTCGATTATCTGCTTCGAAACTGACACAAAATCACCCACTTACATGGACGTGCTGGCCAGCACGACCGTGGTGTCTGGTCTCATTAGGGAAATCGACGTCGGTTACTAGTATGGCAACCGATATTGTAACCATATATCGTCAGTTTTATGCAGATATCCGACACATATTTTATGTCTAGTCCGCTGCCACGGCCGTGCTGTCCGTCTGGCCTCATTAGGTTAATCGGCATCGGTACTAGTATGGAAACCGACACTGTAACCATATGTCGTCGGTTTTATACAAATAACCGACGCCTATGATTTGATTTTTTTTTCTTGTCAGTCTGCAGACCTGCTGTGGCTGGTCGCAGGATGAGAAACCTCCAGTTCAGTTATGAACTACAGGTTTTACGACATCCATTGATATCAGCCAACAACAGGCCACAAACCTGCAAAATTAACATGATGGACAAATTATTATATATGTGATTCACACTCATGTATAAGAAAATTTAATTCATATTATTTTTTCATCACACGCATGTAGAAACCAGTAGCAACCTGCAGTTCCATTTATTTCATCTCTTTTCACATTCAGACACATGTAGAAACATTCATGTATTGATGATTTTCACACACATATGACAATTCATAAAAATTCATTCACATTCACACAAAATTAATTATGAGAACAAAGTTATTCTTTATTCATCATCATCATTGTCATCAAAATCATATTGAAAAATTCCCACTCTTTGCAGGGCTTTTGCCCAATCTTCTCTTACAACATCTAATTCATCTCTCGTATAGGGAGCATGTACATCGAAATGCTTTGCACCTGTGTTGAAGTCCTCAGTTTTAAAGACCTACAAAGAGAATGACGTACATACATAATTATAATAATATATAATAAAATTCATATATTTCATATTATCTGACGAGACTATGTACAATACCTGTGTATGTTATCGTTTTCCAATACAACATGTTTGATGATTAGGTCCATAAATCACATCACATAGTAGGCACATGCCCAACCGTTGTCTTGTGTAGCACACTATAAATTGAAACATACAAAATATTCAAAAATACAAATAAGCACACTTCACATAAATAATATATATATTGGAGTCAGGAAATTACTTTCACATTCTTCCAAATGAGTGTCAGATTTTTTTCCTGGGGACCTTTCCTCCATCTTTTTTGTACTCTTGTAAAGCCCTATAATATGTTAATGTAACACATTAAATTGCATAATTAAATAGTAATGCAGTAACAGATGTTAACAGATATAAAAACATAAAATATTTCTCACGAGAATAATGGCCTTTTAATTGCATGTCTATATACATCCAACTCACTCCCCGTAGGATCTAGATAATAGATGGTGAATGTCTTGGGGATAATAACTAATAACTCCCAATGCTTAGAACTACATGTAAGAAAGTAGAAAATTAATAACTCAATATCCGCAATAAAAATGTAATTTGCTTAAGTCCAAATTACAAGCAAAGTAAACTTACTCGACATTGAATGGAGCTATTATCACCGTCTTATTATTTTTACCAAAATATCACAGTAGTATGAAGTAACTGAACCAGGGTCTGTATCTACAAGACTAATGAAAGATGGAACCAAAAATCCCACATGGGAAAACCCAAAATCTTTACATGTCTTGTATAAGTGGCTGCAAAATATATATTACCTATGCATTAATATATAAGAAACTAGATTGCCGTATATAAAACAAGGTATATGGATGTATAAACCAGATTGCCGTATGCATTAATCTCACCATATCCACAGCTCTATCATAGATGTGTTCAACCATTCATACTTAAAAAACTCCAAAATATCTTGTATAAATATGTTGTTTTTGAATGTTTGACCTGCATTAATATGTATCCAAATTTTCTATTACGTATGCATTAATACGTATGCTAAACTTGTATAAATAGATTGTTATCGTATGATTTACCTGTAGCATTCTCCGGATTAATAATAACATTTATAGGGCAATTTGGATTATGTTTGCCGATCCATACTGCCACACTCCTACAATTAGGACCTATCGAGGCGTGTAGGTCCCTTGGAAGCCAACTTGGTAGTCGAGGAGGTGGAGGCCGAGATGTAGCGGGTCTCATCTTTTTGACCTGTATATATAATTTCCATATCAATTGACTCATATATATATACATAGTAACAAAGTAAAGTAATGAAAATTTATCATACAATATCAGTATAGAGGACATCCACTTCGGGCCACAGTATCACTCCGCCTACTGTCTCACCAAGTGTTTCAGCATCTGGGTGTGCATGAGGAAGTGCAAGATTCATCTAGCCAGTGAGTATATGTATGGGGCTCACACGTACCATGCCATCTGGTACTGGACTCCCATGAAACATGCACCGTTTAAGGGGTGGGTAAGCCGATGCATCTGCAACGATATATCCTTCACTTTGTAGTCGGCATGGCTTCATCCCCTACAAATTTACATAAAGAATGTTATATGCATATATACACAAACATATCATCTTGAATAGATTAGCTATTATATATGCCATAAAAATACTTACAGAGGATGTGCTAGGTGGGTCTATAGGATTACTCCCAACCTCTGTAGTATGAGGAGTAGGAGAAGAGAGGTTCGCCACATGTACTGTCTGAGTGGCAGTCTGAGACGCCTGCCACTTGTGAAATGCTTCCTGGAGTCTTTTTTCAATTAAGGAATCTACCTATACATGGATAAAAGAAATGCAAGTTTCTGATTATAGAATTCCCTTTCGCAATAACGTTCTAAAATAAGAATAAGTTACCTCAGCTTGTGAAAATCCCACTTTTGGGACAGGTTTACGCTGGGATGGCCCAAAGAACGCTTTGATGCCCACACCAGCGCCTGCACCCCTTACACGTCCAGGATGCTCTAGGTTACCCAGAGCAACTGTCAGTTCATCCCTTGTGCCCTGAGGGATGAACTTGCCTCCCTTCCTTTGCTCGTGCAGCTCCCGCTAAGCACCATCAACAAAAATTCATAAGTAAACATAACAATAAATCAATATCGATAGATTGCTCTAAGAGTTTGATTTTTACCATTTTTGCAGCCACCTCAGCGGTTGCGGGCTTCAATATCTCTCCCTTCTTGTTTTGCCTCCCAGCTATCCACATAACATGACGAGGCAGAGGTGTGGGAGTAGCAGTAGAGGACTCTGCAGTCTCCTGAGTAGAAGTAGGCTGAGTAGACTCAGCCTGTAGTCTTTGGCGAATGCCTACATATCCTCTTGGACCCATTGTGTGGTCGTGCACATTCAGTGCACGCCTTGCTCGTTGAGCATCGCTCTTAGCCTAGTTAGTTAGCACATTGATTTGGTTAGTAACACAAAAGGTTAATCTTGAATAGGTGAATACATAAAAATATATATTAATTAAATTAGGAGTGGCGGTGCTTAATACCTTGAATTCATCTGTTTTTCTTTGGGTAAAAAACTCATCCCATTCTCTGGGTTCCAAGTAGTTCCATTGCTGTTTGGCTACCTTCTTCCTATATTTATTTTTTAAAGAGAATACAAACAAAAATTATTAGTGTAAAGTTAGCGAAATACTGATCAATGTCTAGAATTGGAATCTATCAAGAACCTATTCTCAGCATCGCGTATGTAATCTCAGGTGAGATTGGTCCTATAGTTCCTTAGGACCCTCCCACAACGTTGCATCACACATTTACGATGCAACTTTTCATCCAGATCAAATATTCTCTGCAAATTAAATAGAATTGCTATTAACTAGTATCCTAAAAATTAGTAATCTAGACAAATAGAATTACAAATAATAATAACTCACGCATAGTTCCTTCCATATGTGGTCTTTCTTCTCTTTAGGAACTCTATGCCATGATTCTAGGATAAGACTGCAATGGCTGCGAGTAAGAACCCCAAGATATGAAACAAATGAGTTGTTGTTCACTCCATATGTATTTCCTTCCTGATCAAAATCCACAACCAATTTGGGTCCATTGCCCCTTTGCTGTATTAACTTGTTCATCATTGTGATGCCCCTCACTTTCTCAATTTTCTTTTGCTGCTCATCAAGTGCTATAATTAGTTCAGGGGGTACATCACCAACCTAAAATTTGATAAAAAACACACTTATATAATATAATTATAAATGAACATATAGATAGAAACCTCAGGGATATATTCTTAAAACTTACATTGTCAGGCGGTGCAAGCACATCCTCACCCTCACGGTGATCATCAGCACGGTCCTGATCAGCCATCTGATACAAGTATTAATACTCACACTTCAACAATTCATCACATTTACACCATTATATACAAGTTCTAGATTTATCACTCATACTGATCTTAATACTAAACTTCTAGGATTTTCAAGAAGTCATCCTTTGTTCAACATCATAAGAATTACATAATTCAGTAATCTATCAACACAACCCTAAATAGGGAATATTGCCACCTCACACCGATCCTTATGTATATATCATATTCAATTTCAGTAAGACTCGACAAACACTTGTATAATTCATTCTAATACAATTCAAATATGATTTTATAATGTCAATTCAATTCCCAAGCATATTGACCATTGACCTTGTTTTTAGGCAATATTCACATGAAATAGCATAGTCATATATCCATAGAATTTCCCATGGATCGTGAATCAATATAGTATGCAACATGGCTAGTCGAGTTAATCTAGGGAATACTCAACCGCCACTCCTCTCTATAGAGTTCAAACATCATTAAAAATTAGGAAAGTTTAACAAGACGTCCAAAATGGAGTTTCCAAAACATAATTAAAATTTCAGATCAATTGGATATACCAATAAAAAGATAAAATTCAAATACTAGACTACTATATTTCAGTTTGAATACATGGCCGATTGAGTTTATCTTGGGTAAAATCGGCCGACAAACAAGTCAAAAAATTCTTCCAACTAATATCTAATTTCTCCAAACCATGTACAAATTTCAACTAAATCATAGTTGTATATAAAATGCTGAAAATCATTTAGTACACGACTATACTAATCAAATTTTGTATTCATATGTTACCAAAACCCTAATTTATGTCGATTAGGATTTTCAATTCTCAAACCCTAATTATGTGAATCAAATAATGTTTAAATCTTCTCATTAGTTTTAAAACATAATGATTAGATTACCATAATTAATCAATCTTTAAACAATGTAATAATGCATTCATCAACTTGATGAATCTACACATCAAAACTTTGGAGTGGTTGAAGTAGTGAAGATGTAGCTTAAAACTACCTAGAATTCTAAAACTTGAACTGAGAGAGGATAAATAAATATAAAAGGTTATGCATAGATAAGCACATGAAGAACTTGTAGTGCAATATCCCGCCCCCAAATCCCCCACATTAACCCTGAATTGATATGTGAGTATGTTGTAAACGTGAGTAATATTGTGTAGAACAAAATGCAGTTTGTCATAGAACAATTACAGAATATTGATGCATGTAAACCACACATATAAAAAGAAAGCACACAGCCACAACCATAGTATTAATGGGTGTGCCTGTGATACAGGGAAAGCAAGAATAGGGGGGAAGGTCAGGGGAAAACCTGATAATGGGCGTGCAGGAGGGCTGGTCGTGCTTCAACCGGCGGCCCTTCTAGCAGCTCAAAGAGGCGGCCCTGTTGGCTGCTTCAAGCGGCGACGCTGCTGGCTGCTTCAAGCGGTGATGTTGTTGCTCCGTGAAGGCGGTAGTGCTTCTCTGTGCGGGCGGTGCTGCTGCTCCTTGCCGGCGACGTTGCTGCTCTTGCGATAGAGAGCTCTAGTCGGGCGGTCATCGGGTGGAGAGATATGGTCTCCGGCAGCAGCTGGTGGAAGCAGAGGTGGCGAGTGGCGGCGGTATCGGAGGCGGAGGAAGAGGCGGAGGCGGAGGCGGAGGCGGATGCAGAGGTCGAGCAGCAGCGGAATCGTCAGAGCAAAGAAATCGTCGGAACAAAAACCCTGATCAGCGGAAATGAATGAAACAAAAGAGAAAGAGTCTACCTCGCGCTGTTAAGTTAACTATAGGTGTCGGTTTCTAACAAAAACTGACAATAAAAGCTTTAAGTGTCGGTTTGCAACCAAACACCGACACTAAAGGGAGGTGAAAATTTTCGCGGTTATTCACGCTAAAACACAATGGTGTCAGTTATTATCACAAAACCGACGATAAAAAGTGAGCAAATTTATGTCTCGCAATAAACCTTTAGTTGTCAGTTTCTGTCTTAAAAACCGACGATGTATGTCAATTTTTGGAGGTAATTTTTACGCTGGAAATTTTGATTATGGCGGTTACTTTTAGGTGTCGGTTTCTTATTAAGGAACTGACACTGAATAAAAGCGATACCCGTGTCTAGTCACCCTTCACAGATTGATGTCGGCTTATTTTATACACCGACGTTGTATGGTTTACGTGTCGGTGTATTATTACAACCGACACCATTAAAAGTGACGTTATAAGCCGTTTCTGTAGTAGTGACTTCCCCTTTGTCTTTCTGATCACCATCATAGACTTGGGCTTGTCTTTCTTCATATTTGTCTCAACTATTTCTCAACATGCCCAACAACTCTGTCAACATCTTGTCAAAGTCATTCATATTGTAGTTCATGACCAACTGACTATATGAATCTGTTAGGGACTATAGAATTACATCAGTGGCCAACTCTTAACCCAAAGGGAATCTCAGTCTAGCCAGGTTCTCCACATACCCAATGAGCTTGAGTACATGCGAACCTACACTGAATCTCCTTCTGCCATGCTACATTTGAACAACACCTTGGAGACATCACATCTCTCTTGTCTTTCCTGATATTGGTACATGTTCTTGAGATGTGTGACCATCTCAATCACACCCATATCTTCATGCTGCATCTACAACTCATAGTTCATGGAGCATAGCATCAGACACTTGACATCCATGACATCTTCAATGTGCTTCTTGTAAGCATCTCTGTCATCCCTTGGCATATTTTGAGGTGGTTCCTCTAGTTTTGGCGTTTCTAAGATATAGAGCTTTCACTCTTGTGTGAGAAAGATTCTCAATGTCCTGAACCAGTCATGGACGTTGTTCCCAGTAAGTTTGTCCTTCTCAAGGACCGACCACAGAGAAAAGTGATTGTTGTTTGTTTCCATCTGTTTCTACAAATGTCAACAATTTATTTTTATTTGATTTGATTAAATTTAGGTGATAATGATTAGGTCTTTAATTAATTATCATTCTCATTATTTTGTTCAAATTGATAAACCCCAAGTATCAATTCAGAAAACTATAGCAAATCAATTTTCAGAGAAAGTTCCAAGATCATTTAACTATTGTCCGACCAATGCCACAAATCACAATTAATCATCAAGGTAGGCAACTTTTTTCAATTGCATCATATGAAATTCTTGATAGATGATATTCACAACTCTTTTACATCATCATCTTTATGCTTCTTGGCCCAGACACTCTGAGAATCACCAGTTAAGCCTGACACAATAGCTAATACAATAATAATACACCCTATGGAGGTACATTATTAACATCACACTTTCATAAGTTAGAGGGCACACCACATGGAGGCATAAAATACACTTAGTCAAATAAGGTTTTATGTGTATTTCTATTCGAAAGCCTCTTAGACTTAATATCTTTGTTTGAGGGATATATATATATACATATATTGTATTGAATCACCACATATATAGTATGTATCATATACATTCTATACCCCACAATGTAAACATGCAATATAAATCAAAAAGCAATGGTTATGGCCATGTCTACTTGAAATTCCTTGGAGTCACAAGGAATTACTACCACCTAGGTCAATCATCACATCACATGTATGAACCTGTTGTTGGTGTAAACTTGTGCTTGACAATCTGGGTAGACCGGTTGTACCCTTGAAATGGTCATCTCGCCTCTAGGCCGGTTGGTTTATCATCATGAACGATCACCTGACCTCCTGTCCAACCGATGTTTGGACTCCTTCTAAAAGATTGGTTGGGCCACCAGACAGTCTCCTGGTTCCATTGTTTTGTCCTCTAGATGGTTGGCTCATCTCACAAACTGGTCATTCATTCGGCGATGATCTTCCTCATCATTGTAAGAAAAGAAAACTACCCTATTGCTACTTTATTACATTGTAAGAGAAACCTCAAGTTATTCGAGGGGAGAAAAGATAGAAAAGAATCTACTTTACATTGGAAAGAGGGAGGTAGTGGCTCGATACGCAGACCAAGATAAATAGGAGTAAAACCAAACCATCAAAAAACACACAAATATTGGGTATTGGCCATAACCATGCTACACATCAACCATCAAACCCACTTTTAGGATGACGTGTGTAAATTGCATATATATCATATCATATATAAATTTGTTTTGGGATTATGTGGTCTTTGATCAGATATGCATATATGAAAGTTTAAATATTCACATTATATGCAATAAATAAATGATTAAACCAAAAATAAGATCATATAGATTATCCTAAATCATAATAAAATGACATGGCTCTGATACTACTATTGAGAAATACGGGCACAAAGTATAGCAGTGGAAACAAAAAATTTATCTATTCATATTCCCATAACAGCAAGATTGTGTCAACTACTATGAAATAGGAAGGTTGTATAGTGTGTTACACCTGATATTGAAAAAATTCCAATGACAATGACTCTCTTAAATGCAACTGTCAAGTAGTTACCCTTAGACAGTGGCTATGCAGCTCCTGGTCTTCACCACAAACAACGAACAAAACATCTTCTGCAACAACTCCTATGGTCTCTCTACATACTGAATGCTGACTTTGCTCTCCGAATAGTAGAAAAGGACTCTTGTGTCTAGAGTAGTCCATACAGACCAACTAGAACTCATGTCATTCAAATAGAACAGATCAGAAGGAGTTGTCCCTCTCGTTGGCATACTATTCACCAACTCGTTCTCCCGCAACAATGAGTCTTAGTTGTTATATCCTATCACTATCCCTCCCTTGTCGGGAATGACTTTCTTGGGCTCTCTCAGTTACCACAGACAGAGAGGAAAACAATTGTCAGAGTGACTAATTCTCAATTGTTTGTGTCCTTGTCCTTAGAAACCCCTAGTACCCCACTATTTATAGGTGGGGTTTGGGTCAGGGTTCCCATTATGTACAAGATTATGTAGGAGTGGAAGGGACCGAAAGATCTTAAATTTTCACAACCTATGAAACACAAAATGGTCGTCTAGTAACCCAAACGGTTGTGTGGTCACCTGAGACGGTCGTCTCAGACTGCCAAATGACCGTTTGGTAGGTTCCCAATTGCACACAAAATTGGTAGTTCAATTTCAATTAATATTACATATTAATTCCTTGCACCACAAGTAATTTGTAGTCGAACAAGTTCGGGAAACATGTAGAATCATTGTTTGGCCCCAACTGAGATACCTCACCCATACAAGGTGCCCATCTTACTCACCCAAAGGGTCGTCTGGTGAGTCTGAGTTGAGCCAATCAGTTCAACGATTGAACCAATTAGTTCACTCCTCAATTAGGACAAAACATAGCCAGTTTGAACTCTGATCAACATGACAACCCAAATGGCCATCTCAACACTTGAGATTCCCATCTGGCATGTCCAAACGACTGTCTCAATACTTGAGATGATCGCTTGATAGTTCAGTCAGCCAATCTGTTGTGTGAATTGAATACCTAAACACTTTAGTAATCAATCCAATCATCATTCAAGATAAACTCCTCTTCTAGATGAGTTCCTATGTGTGTGACACTATAGGTCCTATATCACGTTGGTAGAAAATTGCCATAACTAGCTTATGACATCACAAGCAAAGAATGATTCCTAGTTGCACATCAGTGCTACCCATGTGAATGGAAATTTGGAGAACAACTTCAACCTGCAATTTGTGTAAGATGTTGTAGTGATTATATAATTCCTTTGTCACTCTTATCCAGGATGAACTTTAGGCATGGAATCATCATCCTCTCAATATTCAATCCATGTTCCTTGAACCAAGAGTAGATTATTTGAGATAATGTGACCTCAATATCATATATTGATCTACATGTGCAAGCACATGCCTTTCTCAGTCTCACTTATCAAGTGGCCAGGATATCAATCTCTAGTAGGAGGGACATATTCCATATCTGCCACTCACAGTCTATCCGTCACCCAATCATCACTTTTATAACAACCCATGTTTCAAGACTATGTTTGATGAGTCAAAGCATACCCAACAACATGTGATGGGTGTCATCATTTTAGATCTAAGTATCACAATCACCACCTTCACTATGAGAGATGACTATGACCACCAAAAATGGTTTCCATGTGTCACTCTCAAGGCGGGTCTGTTTGATTCTCTATTCTCTAATATGTATTTTTGTGCTTGCTTTGATATTTTCATATCATAACTACTGATATTGTCTCATCAACCAACCCATACTCTAGTCGTATGTGTTACTGGTGTCTATCTACCTCCCATAAAAACAATTGTAAAAGAGAGAAATCACCCCTTTACTAAAAAATTTTGAAGAATAAAACAACCATCCCAAACATACTCAAAAGGTATGTTGGAACATGTGTAAAATTTTGAAATCTTTATATAATGGTATACATAGGACCAAAGTGTATAACAGCAAAATAAAAATCATGACTATATTCAATTTTTCAAAAGATTAAAAAATTCCATCATATCTCCCATTAAGGGTTTACATGTAAGATACATTAAAGGATCTAAGATAGAGGGAAGTCTAAACTACTTCAAGTCTTGTCTCCAAAGCAACATCTCCAAGAACTAGGTCCATGCCAAAAGCTATGTTCTCCTTGATCTTGTTCAACACCTTGTGTTTTACCTGGGTGGTTGGGAAAGCACCCAACAAATGAAAGAAGCAAGGTATGTGTCAACAATATTAACAAGAAAAAAATATAAGAACATCAATGAAACATAAGATATAGATTCATCATAAGATGAGAAGGCCAAGAGAATGAGGCATACAATAATAGAATTCTTGCCAAAACCAATAAATAATAATGAATTTGCATGGATGATTAATATTGGACTAAATTAACTAATTAGGGTTGAGGAACCTGTCAAATCTCAACCAAATAGATGAGGGGAGAGTAATCACATTGCTAGTCACCTATAAAATATTTTATATTGGGGAGAAATAACACATTCCCCAGGGGGAGAGTAAGCACATTTCCCAGGGCAAAATAACGCATGCCCTAACTATGGGTGGTTGTACATAGGTACCACTACTATAGCTAAATAGTCAAATAAACCATCATGCACAAGGAATAGTAAAGTGGCAAGAAATATCATCAAATAGTTGCAACATGGAAGTGGGGTACTAAGACCCAAGAAATAATATATAAAATCTGATTTTGAGGCAATTAGAAGAAGAGAAACAATAATAAAGAAAATAAGGTTCATGCCTCATTATGGAAAATAGGGTTTGGATCACAAACTTCCCAACTTAAGGTGTAAGGAATGCACATACCTCTCTTATTGAATTCTGTTACTCACTTTCATCACTTTAATTGAGTTTAAGGTCTTCCTATTTTCAATGTATAATCATGTATTAGGGTTTTTCATATACGTTAATGTAAAGAAAACCCTAGTTTAGGTTTTTTGCACAAAAATCTGAATTAGACTGAAAAATTATTATTGATCTTATTAGGTTATCTTGATTAAGAAAACATATAATTTTGTCAATTTTGGAGTTACGATGATTAAAATGTATTTTTGGTGATTTTATGTATTAAAATCAGTTTTAGAAAATACCTTTCTACAAAACTCAAATACAAACCTCAAAAGTATTTTTATTATAAATATAACATTTTTCTGATTCCAAAACATATTTGATTTTAATTTTTGAACAAGGAGATAAAAAGATATGAATTTTAGAAAATTGGCCAACCACAAAACACTAAAAATCCACGTAAGTAAAATACTTACGAGAAAGAAGAGAGAGGGAGAATCGGGCCCGCTGACTTGGCCCAATCGGAGGCTGCCATGTCAGCAGGTCAAAGCTCCGATTGACTTTGTCTAAATCAAAGAAAATAGGAGATGAAAAGACATTTTTCCCCAGATGAAAATAAAAAACATATGAGAAAACAAGAGGGTAAAAGAGGCATTTGATAGATGGGATTCATCCCCCGATACATGCTTCGCACCATGGTTGTGACCAGTGTTAGGCCAAAGTGCCAGAGGAGACTCCCAACCAAGGTACACTCCAAAACTTGCAAAGAAGGCTACTTTGGCCTTGAGCGAAGTAGAGAAACCTTCACCCATAGCTGCAAGGTTGTTTGAACTAAAAATAGTAATCCAGTCATGAGGCCACACAGAGAAAAAAAAATAAAGAGGAAAGAACGACCATCCTTTGAGAAAATAAGGTGGAAAGAAATAAGTGGTAAGTCTAGCGAAGATGCCAGTGTCGAAGAGTGATCACTAGCGGTCCAAAAGAGCAACCAAAACCATTTTCAGACACTCACAAACATGAAGGTAACGACAGCTAGTCGACTGACAGAAAGGCGGTTCCACACGAGTAACCGAAGATGCGGAATGAAAGGAGATGGGATAACGAAACTTACCACTCAATTAATTAGCGTGTGGTGGATAGGAACACTCAAAAGAGGGTGAGATGGATGGCATTGCAAATAGAGTCCATGGAGGCAAAGCATGCTTCTTCAGACCCTACTGACGATGGAGGAGAGTTGCAGGGGTGCTGGTGATTGTTTCTGGGTGGATAGGTGGGAGTTTTTATAGGTTAGGATAGACCAATGAAATCGGGTGGGGAGGTAGGTTTTGGGTGTTTTTGTTTCAATGAAAGAAATCCAATAAAGTTTGGATAGAAAGAATCAGAATAACAAGGCGAATCCAGTGAAGAAAAAATAGAATAAAATGGTTGAGAAACCAACGAGATAAGAGGCGAAGAAAATTGGAGTCACGGTTCATACAAAATATGGTCTCCTACCCAAGGTAGGAGACGACCCGCAGACTGTCGAATGAAAAATCCAATGGCTACGATGGGTCACCCCTCAAAATAGTCTGTGTGATAGAGATAAATTGGGAAACAATAAAAAGATAAATGTGAAAACCTTACTCCAAACAATATTAGGAATATAGTTACACATTAATAATTTATCTTTTTCTCTCTCTTCATTTGAGGATGTAAGTAAATCCTAAATTTGATTAAATTTAGCACCCAACCTATTTTGGACATGAGGTATCCGAATATGCAATTCGATTTTCCTTTTGAGGACTTTTAATGTGTTAAATAAACCAAATCCTATTTTCTCTTTCTTCCATCAGAATGATTATAAGATTCTCCAAATTTTATGAAACTTCACCCACAAGTCATATTAAGTGTCTTGGATACGATTTTGCTATCAATTTTACATGTTGAAGTTGTTCGTACATTTATTTAATATTTTGAAGGTTCTACACACTTTCTCTCTCCTAACTTCACATATATATTAAAGATTATCCAAATTTCATGAAAATTTACCCTAAGGCTATTTTTAATGTGTAAATTATGAACTCAAGATTAATTTCCATTTTTTTAGTCATTAAATATTTTATCTCATATTTTGGATAAAACCCACATTTTCTTTTCAAAATAAAAGAGATAAAGTTATTATCATCCCAAAATTATGGAACTTGGACTCCAAGCCAAATCAAACCCAAGAAAAACAAATTTCAAGTTACTTTTAATCAATTAGTCTTCCTTTTATGAATTTTAGTTAATTATCTAATATTACCACTATTTCTTATATTAAATAATTCAATATCATATTAACATGTTTGAAGCATTATTATTCATTCCTTTTTCTCTTCCTTGCTCCACCATAAGGCAAAGGATAGATCTAGAATGAATTCCTTTTATTCATATGTCACATAAGTGGTAAATTTGCATATTAGACCCTGATTAAAGCATTCACTGAGGTATTTGTGCATAAACCCATTTGTTAGCATAAATACTGAACAAATATTCACCAAACCACTATTATTTCCACAAATTAAATATCAAATCCAAAACTGATAGAAATGAAAGGAAAAGCTTGGCAAAGGGCCAACAAGAGAATATGTCCAAGATTTTAGTTCGTTACAACAACCGACTAGACACATAATAAAAATGTAAACACTCTTGACATTTGTATGATCTCATCCTCCAAGTCTTATAAATTGAAGACATACATCATTGAGTATTGTCATTCTTAAGACATTCATAATATTTCATCATTATCTCATAACTGAGTGAAATAGAATGAATTGGAAGCTTGCCTTAATAGGTATTAATCAAATCCTTTATGGTTAATGCCATGTCAATCATCACATGATTGGCTCTCTGGTCATACTTTACCAAGATACATTCCCTTCAATACCCTAATATATGTTGAGATTGTGGCAGTACGACCAATGTGATTTAAAAAATGTGATATGATGATATTCAAGCACCACTGACAATGTTATATGACAAGTTCTATGACCTTAGTTTTCACAAAAAGCCTGGTTTTATTGTGTAGGTTTTGATGATGAGCCCCTACTTGATTCTCTATCCATTTGAAGCATGGGGAGGCCTTAAGGAAACTAGATAATCATAAGATCTTCAATGCTGGATTGGGGATTGTAACATACCAAAACCTAAGTTTCTAACCCCTGAAACCCTATGAATTAGGTATCTATAGGCACAGACCTAAAAAATAACCACAAGTGAGGTATATAATATACCCTGGCGTGAAACATAATGGGTTTGAGTGACCATAGTTATCTTGTATGGATTAAAGGAAATATTAGGAATCATATGATGTGAATGTTTGGTCCTTCTCACCCTTTGACTGTAGAACGATGGATATAACATCCAAGTAGTGTTTTGGTGGTTTATATTGATGAATACTATATAATTGGATTTTTGCATACTAAATAACTACTCTTATGCTATATGTGACCAATACACATAACTTTACAAGGAGAGCAATATAATTTGGTTTTCTTATATTATATGGCATGTTGAAAAGTTACAAGTTCTATATAACAGATAATACATGAATATATTAATCAGTCACTATATTATTATTACAACTAATCTAATAAGTTATGATACTCAAAATAATATGGAACGTCTTCAAAACAACAATAGTGATGGGAAATACCGCAATGAATCCAAAAGGGGATATGCGGGTTGGTGGAGAATCCGATTGTCCTAATTGAGTATCAATATCATTATTTGAGTTTAGATAATAAATGGTCTAGTTTCATATATAAATTTTGAAAACTAATTTATGTGAAGATAATACAAATATGAATCTCATATCAAGACATTACCCATAGACATTTATTTAATGAATAGATATGGTAATACCATCTTTTAACTGAATATATTAGGTTATCTAACTCATAATGTAAAAAAATTGAAACTAGTGTGATATTTGGAATCTACATACTTTAATTGGCCTAGTTGTAAATTTTCATTGGAGCTGAACATTCCTAGACACCTTAATTAACTCAACAAAGAAAAATTAAGAAAAGGAATAAAGAATTGATTCCATTTAACTAATCTGGTAATGGAAGATAAATTTTATCTCGATCATGTAGATTTTCTGTGTTTCTTCAGATTTTTGGTGTCGTGTTTTTCTTGCGCCTTGGGATCCTTAATCTGACGATTCTTGTATCTTCTTCTTCCTCTCTTTAATTCTATTTCCATCCACCATAATAACTTGTCCATTCCCCAAGCATCTCGATCTCTCTCCCTAGTGGATCTTTTTTGGAGATTTCTTCTCCAATAGCTTTATCTCGTCACCCCGAAAAGATTGAACCCTGACTTGACATGCTCTCTCCACTCTAACTATGTAATCATTCCCCACTTTTCTTTTCTCCCTTGTATCTCAACCCTTCTCATCCACTTAGTACCCTAGGCTCTTGGGCTCGAATAACACTATTTCATTATCTATACCAAGTCCATTTACCACCATCTAGTGTTCTTCAAACCTGGTTCCTTGTTTCACATATATCCCCAATCAAGGTTGTGTTGACATGCCTCACCAAGTTTTGCGGAGAGTCGCTAACCTTGAAAATGACCGGAGAAGGCGTAAAACGTTCACTCTCATCCACATGAAGTTCTAGGCATCTTCTTCTGGCCCAATTTATGGTATTCCTCAGTTTCCCTCTTTTTTCTTGCCTTTATGTAGTTTTCTATAAATCATATGGGTTCGTGTGAATCTCGTTTCTTCTTGGTTTGTTTCCACACATCCCCATCTCTTATGGAACTCCATGGTGTGTGTGTGTGTGTTGTGTGTGTGTGAGAGTGTCTATGTGTGAACATGTGTGTATCCATAAAGAAAAAAATAGATAGAAAGATAGAGAGAGAGACAAATAGATAGATAGATAGGTAGATAGAGATAGAATATTGACCAATACATGATACTAAATAATGAAGCAGTAAAATGTATCCTATAGAGTTTGTTAAGTAAATCTAACCAAACCAACTGAAAAAACCACATGTTCAAAGAAGTGCTATTTTTTTTTTCATGCATGTAACGAGATAAAATTAAAACATCTAAAGGTTTTTGCACTTTTTGCAACACCATGTTTGAATTAGTCTGTACATATTCTTTTCATGAATGATCCAAAGTGTCTCAATTGAGATTGTTTTTGGAAAATATATGATCTTAGTAGTTGGCATCAGATATGTATAGCTGGATTATGTAGTACAATATCATAAATTTGTTGAATATAAAATAAAATAGTTACATTTGCTATAGCACGAGATTGTTTTTGACAAACAAACCGAGTGAAACCGAGGCACACTTGAGCATACTAGTGATGTTATATTAGTAAATCCATTTGCCCACGATAAATATGTAGTTTAAAATCTTAATTTGTTGTTCTTTTGAATGATTATATGGATTTTTTCGATACCAAAATTTAGATCATATTTTAATATTTATAGGATGTACATGTTAAGGCTACATGAAATATAGATTAGGAAAACATTTAGAACATTGGTTTTGTAGTGCAGAGATGAATGATTCACGCATTCAAATGTTCCAATATGATACCTAAGATACTAATGTGATATTTAGAAAGTTGAACTGTTAATATATTATTAAACTTTGACCGAGATATGCAAACAGTTCATGAGCATAGAAAGTCATATACCGTAGGCTCCCTTCATCGGTAAGACTTTGCAGAACTGTAAGTGTTAGGTCATGTTTTTCTCCATGTTGAGGTTGTTGAGATACAGAGTGGTGCCTGATTGTCTTATTCAGAAACAATGTGCCTGCAAAATATCAGGGGTTCGAAACAGGAGTTTGGAATCAGAAAGATCTGACTGAAAGCAAGTGCCTATAAGAGCCACTTTTAGCTAACTCCAACGTGCAATATTTTCTATTTGGGCTGCCTTCCGGTTTTACTTTCTCGCTTCTCACGTGTAAACCCCGTCAACGAAACTGGACCTGAAAAATCTCGGGGCTGCACATGCTCAGAAATTCAACTCCGCCATTGGTCGTGCACTCCACACACAATGGGGCATGAGTTCTGTGTTTGAGGATTCGAAACTGTCTCTTTCCTTAATTAATATAAACGAAACCAGGTCGATAGACCAAGTGATCAGGGAAGGCACCCACACCTCCCTCGTCCACGGGCAGAAGCTTCTGTGAAGCTGGATATGTCGCCTTCATAAGTGAGCCATTGTGGACTCCCGACAACCTAAAAGCCCTGTGTTTTGGATATATATTTGGAAGGTTGGTTGGTCTTGGTCCTGCTTCTCTCCTGGCGCAAGCAAAATCTGGAAAACTGCGGCGGGACTGTACAAGCCCCCAAACGTGTTCTTGTGGACTTCTGCTTTCGTTTCAATAGAAGCTTCTTGGATATATATCTGCCCGATGATATAAATATGTGTGTATGAAAAGCAAGGTGCCGTAGGTCCGCAGTACACGTTGTTTACAAAAGTGAGTGGTGCGTGTTCTACTCTCATTGACAATAATTTTTTTTCTACTCAGCCCCCCTATTGCAATTTTTTAGATCAGTGGTGACACATAGTGCTGGTTAACGTTTTGATAGACCTGGCCATAAGACTCTCTTAATCTCTATTTTTCGCACTTCAAGAAAGTTAAAGATACTACCGAGAGAGACATAAAAAAGCAAATGCAGTTGCTCACATTAAATATGTATGAACTAACAAAAGATGTTCTCAAGCAAGCATTATATACTGCATAAATGTTTGAACTTTTTAATGGATTTCAATATAAATATAAAGGCAAAAATACCTAAATGGCATATTTGCCAATTTTAATTACCTAAATGGCATGTTCTTGAACTTATTGCCCAAAATGGCACATTTTGGAGCAATGCGTCCCCTGCCGGGACGCATTGCTCTCCCGCGAGGTAATGCGTCCCGGTGAGGGACGCATTGGTCCCACAGGAGGGCAATGCGTCCCGAGCCGTGACACATTGCTCTGTTGTGGGACCAATGCGTCCCCCGCCGGGACGCATTGTCACGCGGTAGAGCAATGCGTCCCGGAAAGGGACGCATTGACCCCACAGGACTGCAATGCGTCACGGCTCGGGACGCATTGCCCTTGTGTGGGACCAATGCGTCTCCAGATGGGACGCATTGCTCAATGAGTCTCCATGCAGGACGCATTGGAGCAATGCGTCCCCATGCAGGACGCATTGGTTTTTTTAATAATTTTTTGCAATCACTGATATGTTATTGATATGTAAATTAACAATATTGATTATATTTATACATTTATAATTCGTTCACTTGTATTTGGATGTCTATAATATACTCAATTATTATAAATTTGTCAATTTCAATAGGTCGTAACATGCATATGGAATATATAAGTATATTGCAACCAACATTGGTTGGTTCCTAATTGATTATATAATACGAACTTAATCCAAATAAATGAGATAGCAATTAAAAACAAGGTTAAAACATGAACCAACATGACGAGAAAATAATACACAACAGAACAATATGATAGATCCACAACAACATGATCCAAAATGAACCAATGTCATATCATAATATGATAGATCCACATACAATAGATGTCCTCACAAAGGCATACATACAAAACTGTACAATATATAAAAAACTAAGTATGTCGTCCTCGCCCACGACGTCCTCGCCCACGTCCCTCTACATCAGGATCCTCTGTACCGATGTCATCTGGAGACTGCTGAACTGGGGACAACTGTGTAGGAGGCTGCTCGCGAGCATCAGGGAAGAAATGAAAAGGTGGAGGTGGGATGAGGGGTCTAGGAAAACCAGGATAGGATGCATCAGGTGGGGTGCATCCTGAGAAATCAAACGGAGTAGGTGAATATGTGACATAAGATGGTGGTCGGCTCTCGGGAATAATTGCTGGTGGGAATGGAGTGTATGGAGCAGAAGAAGAACTTGCTCCATGGTATGATGGTGGTTGAGGTGGGGTGATGAATGAGGAATATGAAGCAGCTCCTGAAAAATATGGCCCTGTCGGTCCCCATGACATGAACTGAGAAGTGGGAGTGGGAGTGGGCTCAACAGTAGGAGTAGGAGTAGGAGTGGGCTCAGGGGCTGTGGTATGAGTGGGTATGGGATCCCACGGCCGAGCATAGTCGGGAAGACTATCAAAGTAACTCCCCTGGATGGTATAGATGTTGTCTCTGATCTGTGCAGGGGCGTGCTCTACTGCCGCTCGGATCGCCACATGTGTTTGTACCTGTAAAATAAAGTATGTACACATAATAAAGACCAATTACATATATTACAAATAACAAAGATAAATAATAACAATTTGTAAAATAAAATAATAATGATACTCACAAATTCCTGCTGACGATAACTTTGCGGGTAGTATATGCTTGGAGGCATAGCTGGAGGGGGAACAATGTATTATGGATGATACCATGCATAGTGACCCTGAGGACTGTAGACTGTATCAGCTGGTGGAGCGGGAACTAAGCTCTCACGTCTGTTGTTCCACATCTGCACCTCCTGCCTATAATGAAGCATCCAATCCTCAGCCGCATGACCCCTCCCATCTATCCGGCTAAGCTTCGGCAGCTCAAGAGTAGGTTGTACTTGAACAAAGCCGAACTGTCCAAGTACTCTGTCGGGAAAGTGCCACTCCACTATTGTGTAGCACAACAGAGGCACTCGTGCCAACCAAATATCACTACCATCTCTACAAATGGCAGGCAATCTCTCGAGAACCTCAGCAGTGTAAGGAGTCAACTCTATCTGTTATTCATATAAACAACGTGTATCATATAAAAAGGAGTAAATTGTAAATAAATAAAACATATCAAACAACAGAGGTAAGTAAGTTATACCTGTGAGGGCAAAATCTGGTCAAATGCTGAATCGTAAAATTGAATTGTTCCCCTGATAGTTTGACTCCTTTGAACAAAGGTAGGCCACCTATTAAATTGAGAAACTAAATTTAGATAAATACTATATAATATTTAGACAAATAAAAAAGTTAATTGTGTTGATCTTTAACCTGTAGCCCAAGGGAACATCTTCTGGACAATCATTCCAGCGCATTGCAATTGAACCTGGGCGTCCAATTCCCAACCTCTCCCAACACCACAGCTGTAATAGGCACACACAACCTGATAGATGGGCTGTTCTCCTAGACCGGGTGGTTGCCTTATACAACTCCCTATATAAGAAAGCTAGAGTTGCAGCACCCCAAGATAGAGTGCCACAACGTGCAAAATCGGACACAAGAGGGAGATACCTAACATGAACTCTATCCCCTGTACTATCTGGGATAAGGTAACTACCTAAGAAATATAAGAGATATGCCCTAGTATACCTTGTCCTCATTTCTACTTGTTGTTCTTCATCACCCGCGGTCATATCCATATCCTTGAAGGTCTCACGCAACCAAATCAAGGAGATATGCCCCTTAGACATCCCATCTGGTGCATCTCCTAAGAAATTCTGACAAAGGTGAGTCCATGAAGAAAATTGCCCCTCATTTACACCTAAAGGATATGAAGCTATAACCGGTGGGCCATCAATCCTCAGGCCTAAAAGAACTGCAACATCTTGAAGAGTGACACTCATCTCAAAAGGGGGAAGCCTAAAAGTATTTCTAGAGTTGTCCCACCTGTTAACTAATGCAGTTATTAAAGTAGGGTCAAGGTGGATACATGGTAGCCTATGAACAAGCCCAAAACCAGCTATGGAAATATTGTCTAAAACATCCTGGTCAATAATAGGCCATTGTGCCAACATAATGTGGTGCTGGGAGAGTCAGTAGGTTTCTTGTCTAGGAGCCATATCTATGAAAAGTGAAAATATTTCATTAAATGAAAAGTGCAAAAATTACATTACATGAAAAGTGCAAATAGTGTACAACATTTAATATTGTCAAGATTCTTCATTAGATAAGATGAAATTACAACATGAACAACATGAATTACATTAACAAACAATATAAAAATACAACATGAACTACATGAAATTACTGCATTTGATTCAGTATCTCATCTAGAGGTTCATAAAATGGCCACACTTGATGTACCACTCGATGTATCTCTGGATGTGATACAGCTAACTGGTTTTTTACTTGTTCGTTGATTGGCATTGCTTTCTGTTTTGTGTGATCCCAATACCAACCAGGTAGCTCAATAAGTTCTTCATACATGTGAAACATTTGCTTTAAAAATTGCCAATGAAATTTTGCTTGTTCTTTTGTCACTATAAATCCTAACTTGTTGTGCAACAAATCTGGTACATCATTCCAGTCATCATCCAATAGAGTTTGATGAGCCATTTTTCTCTATAGGCACTTCGTAGCTATTATTTGGATTAACTCTACGGACATGTGAAATGTCCATGTCCTTCGATGAGCCATCTATAGATATTAAAATTACAAACATTACATGACTTTAGTGAAATTACAAACATTACATGACTTTAGTGAAATTGCAAACATTACATGACTTTAGTTAAATTGAAACTACAAATATTACATGACTTGAGTAAATTGAAATTGCAAACATTACATTAGATAAGCCATCATATGACATTAGGACAAGTGCGTCTATTATGGCCCTTTCTGCCACACTTATGACAGTGATATGTATACTGATTTGGATCAACATCCATAGTTGAATGCCTTCTCTTTTTCTTTGGTCTTCCAGCTTGCCTTTGTTTCCTAGGGGGTAATAAGGGATAAATACCTCTACTTTCATCAAATTGAGGCCAATACCTCTTGTCGGGAATGCCACGAAATTCAGTTATGTACGCATTTAGATAAGCCTCATTTGTATAATATGCACTCACGAGTGCATCAAGATCCCAATTGACAGATTCTGCAGCTACCCAAACATGAGAGCATGGAAAATGCCATTGTTGTGGAAAACCACAGCTGCATTCACTGCCACCATTTGGACGCACTATTACTTGAAATTTATATCCATCCATGTCACCAACAAGCCATTCATCATTGTTCACACGGATGTGTATTGTCAATTTTTTTGCATCCTCTCGAACATTATAAAGCTTATCATGATCCTTAAAGGGCCAATGAAATCCATGTTGTGCACGTTTATTTGCGAGATTACGCCTGCACAGCCACATGGTCACCAAGCGATAGTATGTGGCAACAATTAACGCTTGTATTGGCAAACCTCTAACACCTTTTAAGACTCCATTACAGCCTTCAACATGATTGGTAGTCAATGACCCATACCTGCAACCTCTGTCATATGCGAGAGCCCAATGTACTGGATTTTGGCCCAATAAATATGACTTCGCTGCTGGTTCTATGGTTTCTATAACAGTCATATGACGATCAAATTCATGTGTATCAGTTGTGGATCCCACCTTCCACATAAGGTCCCTCAACTCCTTGGACTTGAACTGCTTATGGAAGTTCTCCCGAAGATGTCGAAGACAATAACGATGTTGAGCCCAATGAAATTTTGATTGAAGGGCTGGAAAAATCCCACTCATTCGATCAGAAATAATACACAAGTCTGTACGTCGTGGAATGATTGGAATACAAGTTTGTAGAGAACCAAAGAACCACTCCCAGGAGTCCTTATTTTCTTTCTCGACAACAGCAAAAGCAAGTGGAAATAGACCATTATCAGCATCTATGCCACATGCAAGGAGAAGTATGCCAGTATATTTTCCTGTTAAAAATGTGCCATCAACAGTAAGAACAGGCCTACAATAGGCCCAACCCCTCACAGCTGGACCAAATGCCCAAAACACCCGCTTGAATCTACGAGTGCCTTCAGTTTGAAGGATATAATCATCAATAAGGTGGGCATATATAGTTCTTGGAATATATTGTGTCAGAGAAATTAGGAACGGCAACAAACTATGATATGATGATTCCCAGTCTCCAAATATTTTACAAACAACCTTCCTCCTCGCTAGATATGCCTTCTTGTAAGATATATTGAGCCTTAGTTCAACATTAACCTTGTCACGAATTTCTCGTGTCGACATATCCAGTCGTGATACTAGGATTGGCATTATCATTCGAGAAATATAAGATGATGTGACTTGGTGATGATCATGATTCATAACAGTTAATTCACAATTGTGGCCTTCTTTACAACGTTTTATCTTCCACATGCCACCTGCTTTTTTGGACTGGCAAGCGGTCAATCTCCAAGGACATCGTTCATCATGGATACAAGCAAGTTTAAGATGACGATTATTTGAGCGTAATGTACGGTACTGGACATTCTTTTGTACCGACCATTTTTTGAGTGTCTCAACCAGTACAACTTTAGATGCAAATAAAGCACCCTCATATATAACATCACTGGAAGGATTGTAATTGAGACGAAATTCATGACAAAAATCTTCCACCCAGTCATCATCTTGAAAAGCTTCATAGTTGGAATCAATGTGTTCATGTTGGGGCCATTGGTTGTCAAATATGGATGGAATATGACTCAATGCTACAATAGAGTCAGGGAATGGATGTGTGTGCTCAGCATCAGTTTCAGTCAATGACTCATCCTCAGGTGGTTCACTGTTATTACCACCTTCAATGTCACTATTGTTATCACCTTCATGATCACTATCATTATCACCTTCATGATCACAATCATTATCTCCCTCCTCAACCTCAACACCAATATTCTCAGTAGTTAGATTTTGAGAAAATTGAGGTGGTTCACTCCACTCAGCTGTTAAATTGCTAAGACTGAATTGAGGTGTAAGACTGAATTGAGGTGGTTGACTCCATTCAGTAGTTAAATGACTTTGAGATAATTGAGGTGGTTGACTCCGAGAGAATTGAGATTGAAATTGATTCAATGGACTCATTAAATAAGGTTGTTGGTGGATAGATATTTTTTCAAGAAACACATCAATATAGGCATCAGCTGAAAGTGATAACAAGGTTTTGTATGCATCATCATCATCAACTTGTATGAGCATATGATTTTCTCCAGGGAAAAGATAGGATATTTTGATAGAGAAGTGGTTGGGATTGATGTCAAGTGTTGTATAGATATATGATTTTAGTTCAGATAGGGTATTAATAAGTGAAATGTTTATGGGTCTAACAGATCGACTAGAATAAGACCCATCAGAGAGAAATTGCCCATCATATCGCATCTTCACAATTCGTGAATTTGAACTAGATGCCATGTTCCTATATTTTAGAATATTATATTAACATCAGAAAGAAATTCATATTTTATGACATTATATCAACATAAATTAATATTTTAGAGCAGTGACATAAATTTGGAATTAAATTTATTGGACTACTTTTTCTATAACATTAACAGTGAACAACAATTAAGAACAACAATTTTGCTATTTTTTTCAGTAAAATTAACTAACATTTCATAACAACAATTTTGCTAATTTTTTAGTAACACTAACATTTCAAAATAACAATTTTGCAATTTCGAACAATACATTTTCAGGTATTAAGTAGCCTTCAATTATCATTTTCTACATCATTATTTCAGTAATGTACAATTAAAGAGTAACAATACATTTATTTCAGTTGTAATATTTCGTACTAAAGTTAAGTTCATATTTTGAAAATTAAAATTTTGGTAGAACAAATACCTGAAATGGAGAGTTATCTGTTGACAATCGAAGAATAGAAGAAGAGAAAGAAGAAGCTCCAAGTAGTCTCCGAGCAGTAGCAGATATCAGCTCCAAGATCGCCCGAAATAAGCTAGAAAGCACCCAAAGCAATAGAAATCCGAGAAGAAGCTCCAGAGCAATGGGAGTATAGAGCTAGATGAAGGAAATGAAGAATGGTGTGAGTTTGGGGGGCTGTTTTCGGCCAATATATATATGGGAGCAATGCGTCCCGGTTGGGGACGCATTGCGCCCACGTGGACCGCCGCGCGGCGGCCCAACGGTAACATAGCCGTTGGCCTGGGAGCAATGCGTCCCCGTCCCGGACGCATTGCCCGCGTGGCAAATTCTAGCCGTTGGGCGCGTCCCGGGGCGCGACGCATTGGTCCCACAAAGGGCAATGCGTCCCGGTTCGGGACGCATTGCACTCCCGTGGGGCCAATGCGTCCCCCGCCGGGACGCATTGCTCTGCCGCGTGGCAATGCGTCCCGGCGGGGGACGCATTGGTCCCACAACAGAGCAATGCGTCACGGCTCGGGACGCATTGCCCTCCTGTGGGACCAATGCGTCCCCCACCGGGACGCATTGGCTCGCGGGAGAGCAATGCGTCCCGGCAGGGGACACATTGCTCCAGAAATGTGCCATTTTGGGCAATAAGTTCAAGAACGTGCCATTTAGGTAATTAAAATTGGCAAATGTGCCATTTAGGTATTTTTGCCAAATATAAAATTTTATTGATCGTTGATGGGTTCAGCAAGTGAGATTGATTACGTGGTGAGGAAAGGCATCCCCACTTGTAGGACCGAAGCTTCTGTGAAGCTAGGCATGTCGCCTTCCAAGTGAGCCCTAGTGAACTCCCAACAACTTATTGAACAAGTTGTGTGGACTGATCGAGCAGATTGCGGTCATACTTTAGCTCAGGCCGCAGTGAACTAGGTATCGCAGAGTCCCCACATGTCAAGGAGAAGGACCAGTTATTCCTGAATCCTAGCTTACAGCACTGTACCAACCCATGGGGAGGGGAAGAAACGCCAATGCAGGATGAGAGAGGTTTGGGGAGGACAAGAGTCAAAGCAGTGATCCTATTCGTCTAATTGCATAAACTAAACGATGTCGATCATTAAAGAAATTCGTTGGTGAGGTTGACCACGTGGTTAAGGAAGGCATTCACACTTCCAGGGCCGAGGCTGGCTTCTGAGAAGCTTGGTACGTCGCCTTCCAAGTGAATTCTTGTGGACTGTCCAACAACTCAGTTACTCATCCTATGTATTATAACTGGACTGAGCAGATCTGATGCCAAGAAGCTTGGTTGGTTGTTGTCTTGATCCTACTTCGGTTTTCTGCGTTGGCGAAGGGTTGTTCTTCTGACTTTTGCTGACGGTAAACTAGGATGTTGAAAGAAGACTGTAGAAGTTTCGTGGATCCTGATGAGTTAAACAAGTGAGATTGACCACGTGGTGATGTAAGGCATCCACATAACCTTGGTCGAGGATTCAATGAAGCATGCCTTCCAAGTGAACCCTAGTGGACTGTACCGCCGATTTAGGTCAGATACAAAGAATGTTGCTTGTTTGGTTTGTTCTGTTTGCGAGGGTTGTTCTGCGGACTTTTGCTGTCGGTAAACTTAGTAGGTAGAAAGAAAGCAGCAGAAGTTTGAAGGATTTCATCTCATGACCATAATATCCATAGGTACACAGTTCATTGCACCGTACATGTGTTAGGGCGACGACCGTATGCCCTGTATTTCTTTTTTCCAATGGACGACTTCTTTATCAGCGTTTTACATTGCGCAAGACGACCAACAGAACGCGGACCGTATCAAAGACTTACGTGATCAGGTTGTTTTCTTATCATGTTGTTTTCTTATCTCACGTGAGAACACACTTCAATTGCAAGAAAGGGAAATAGTCGTGTCATTGCAAAACGACTAAAGCAGGGCGGGAAAATTTAAAAGGGAAAACTTGAAGCAAGTCAATTGAATCCGTTCACTTGTTAATTAAAAGTTGGTTAGCATTATGATAGGTGAGTTCAATGTCTCTGTTTTTTGCTACTATGACGAAGATGAATGCACAATCTTCATTTTTAAAGAAAAGATTTCATGTTTCTCTTTTGCAAAACACAGAAATATGCAAAAAAATATATTTAAATATATACAAGGCACTGACAAGTAGAACCAGTCAGCAAAATGTAAGCTACTTTACTTACCAAAAGAAGCAGTTTAGGCTTGATTAATTTTAATAAGGGTTCCGCTTAATTTGTGCACATGACATAGTGTACACGGCGGTATAGATGGATGAATGTCAGTGGGTTATTGGCTCAGGCTATTGAGCTGTCCCATTATCTCACAACCTACAACGCACATGCCAAGAGGGGATACAACCGTTGCTACAACGCCATAACACATGTTCAAATCTGTCCGGAGTTACCGTTCCAGGCGTTTTCCTTTTGCTTTAGGATTTACTAAGAAACTCGATGTAGGATATACCCTCTACTAGATTTAGATCATGTGCCACGAGCAATTAATCCGAACCAGTAAATTTAACTGCATTTTGCACCACTACTACAGAAAATACTTTTTACAACAGCTCATTTTTCCAATTTACAACAGGTGTTAACCGTTGTATTAGATCGCGTGTCTTATGAGGGGTGTTTTACACAACATGTGATTGTATGCTGTAATAGATGTATTTTATACGACAGTTAAAACATGTTTTCTTTTAAGAAATGGTCTGTTGTAATATGGGTATTTTACACAACATGTGGTGAACCCGTTGTAATATATATTATACAACAGTTGAACGATGTTGTCTTTCGCTAAACACACCCGTTGTAATAGAGATTTTTTTACAACATGCGGTTCGTCCATTGTAATATATATTATACAACAGTTGAAGCATGTTGTCTTTCACTAAACTCACATGTTGTAATAGGTATGTTTATTACAACATGCAGTGCACATGTTGTAATATACATGTATATACAATAGTTGAAGCATGTTGTCTTTCCATACATTCAACCATTATAATATGGTTGTTTATACAACATGATGTGTGTCTGTTGTAATATACATATTTTATACAACAGGTTATGCATGTTGTAGTTCACTAGAAACACATGTTGTAATAGGTGTATTTTTTCCTGACACATCTGTTGTAATAGGTGTGGATAACACAACATGTGTTGTTTGTTGTAGAATCACATATTTTACAACATATCATTAACTGTTGTCTTTGATTAGAGTTTGACAGGTCATATATCGAACCAATTATATTGATCAAATTAACCATATTTAATAAATTATAATAAATATGCAATTATACTTTTTTATTTCACGAACAAGCACATAATTGAACAAAATTTCCTTCAAATCTTGAATGAAACTCGTACTAAATTTAATTAATATTAAATCATCCATACAAAGATTCAATATACAAAGTACTGAGTATCCACTCTAGAATCGAACTGAAAACTAACTAAAAAAGTTTCACACATTGGTCTATGCTAAAGAACAAATGTCTTCCCCACATGTCATATAATCTTATGTGTGCTCAAGAACACGTCGCCCACTCGTTTCGGACCTCGTCGATTTCTTCTTGGTTGAAGCAGCGACCAATATACTTTGAATAATACTACAATCATATGACAAATATATCAACATATTATGATTTTTTCAATTTATTTAGAAATTTGAACAAACTAAAAGAATATAATGTGAAGTAGCTTACACATTTATGAATATTTATAATTCTCGCATCAACGATGTCTTTTGTATACATCAGCACATAATACCCACAATATGTATTGTTCGGCTGCTTTGGACACTGTACAAAATAAATATTAGTTTGTTATCCAAATAATTATGAGAACTTGTTAGCAAATAAGAGGTTGGAAGGTATAAATAACCAGAAAACTTAATAAAAGGTATGTGTATACAAAATAAAAAATATTATAACTAATATGCTATAACCCACAAACATTGTGCAGTGACTGGTAATATAATATGGATGGCACTTCTGCAAGGCAATGAATACAGGGCAAAGGTTCCGTGCTACAATTTTACAAGTACCTAAAGAATACTAATACACTTAGGAGCCCTCAGTCAAATATATGTTGTGTATGATCCCTTTTCTTCTATAGATGCATACGACGATGTTGCCCTGCTATCCTACTTTTTTAGTTACTGGTTCATAGATGTGAGTGAGATAGCATATTAAGGGTGAGATCGCCATTAGATCAGGAATAGCTTTGATGACGTTGTGTTGCTTGTGCAAATGATTTGGGTGGTGACTGATGTATAGATTCAACTGACGTTTGCAACCAGAAATTCAGTAGACGTCATTTCCAGTGAGAAAGTCATCGTGACGGATTAACAAAATCCACCTAGTCAAGTCCCTTTTATTAATCTGGTAAGTGCAGGATGTGCTTTCCGTGCAGATTGATATCCCATATCATTTATGGCGATCCAAACAACGAAAATGAAGATGAGTAGGATGTCAAACCGATCCGGACCTTACTTCCCATGTAGATTTTCCAAACTTCGTAGTAGTCTATGTGACCCCATTGATGCAACCATAAGAAAATTCATAAGTGGGGGGGGGGGGCATAAAGATCATACGACCTTGCTCATGAAATGGATAAAAATAACCTCAAGAATGGAAAATGGAGGACTAAGTATCTGGTCCATGATCTACTCGAATGAGGCCATTATGATGTAGAACACATGGGACCTCCAATTCAATAGAAAAACTTTATACAGAGAGGTTATTAAGTACAAGTACAAATCCTTTAACTTATTAAAAGGGAGAAAGACTGGCCTCTTTCTGATATTCCCACACGAAAGCTGAGAATATTGTGGAGGATCATAGCCACTAGGTGATAACCTGTAACACGAACACTTTTGTGTTGCTTTATAGTTGGGTTCTTAGCTTTAAGAAACTGCATAGCATTTGAACCAAACAACCACCTAAAGAACTAAAGAGTTCCTAAATTTGAACTCTTCGGTAAATATTTAAGGGACATGGGATACAACTTCCTTATCCTAAACCTATGTAGTCAAGTTATTGATGTCATACAAAATATGATGATGCATGTGTTGGATTAGTAAGTAGATCACTAGGCATTCATCCTGTCAGTTGATGGGATATCTACTATCATCTTGACACAAAATACATAAAAGGAGAAAACTCGAGTACAAATAAAGACTTATGGAGGAAAACATAGATTGTAAGTTAATTTCCCAATATGTGTTTTACTGTCAAATGCACTTATGGTCGTTCTTTGCATTATTTTTAGGTGCTTGGACCATACTTTGGATGGACGAGAGAGAAGAAAGGAGTCTTAGAGTTCCTCCAATCATAGAGGGGTCCAAAGAAGGCCCTAAGAGCTCCCTCAACCTACTCCAATGGCCAAGATTTGACATCAAGCAAAGAAGTCCTTTGATAATGAAGATTGAAGCTATTTTATCCCTTGAAGACCCCAACACGGCCATGGTGTTAAGGAATATTCGTGCTGGTAATTGCACAAAGTTATAGGTTGAATCACCAAATCTTGAAGTTTCAGCAACTCAACCACCACGGCCGTGCTACCCAGCATGGTCATAACACGAAGCCCCAAAATGATCGTGCTACCCAGCACGGCCGTGCTAGATGAAAAATAGAATGGGCGTGCTCTGGGGAACGACCTCCTCGCAACCCCACCACCACGGTCGTTCTGCCTAGCACGACCATTCTACCTAGCCCCCACCACGGCCGTGCTGCCCAACACGGCCGTGGTACTAGCCTTCATTTAACCCATTCAACTTGTGATTTCACACTTCACCAAAATGGTCATTCTACACCACCACGACCGTTCTCACCTTCACACACCACAGCCGTGCTTCCCAGAATGGCCGTGCTGCCACCTAAAACCTAACTATTTTTACACTAATTTATTGGTGTATATAAATTTATTGGTATATAATACTCAGATAGTAGGAGGGATAAACACCATGCCCATGCTGGATCCCCTCCCTACTATCTACGCTATGGACTTGTATGTATATAACAGGCTATCTTTTTTTTTTTTTTTTGGGGGGGGGCAACATAGAGATCAGATTGTATTCATCCCGCTCCCTACTACGGGCCAAATGTTTGCAAAATTAACATCTAGATTGCTGGTGAGCCACTGGGGCACATCATTGTGAAAAGTAAAAGGAGAACTAGCATGAGCAGAAGAATGGGCGATACAATCAGCTACAGTGTTATGCAATCTAGGAATATGAGAAATGAAAGGCTGGCCGACATCCTACTGGAGCCTCTGGAGTCGACGCATGTGGGCGGAGAACATGGTTGTTTCGGATGCTTCCTCGGTGGTAATGGATATCGTTGTGGTAGCATCAGACAGAATGGTGGGAGTACGCCATCCTGTGATTTTGCAAAGTTCCAAGGAATAGATAATACCTTGCACCTCTGTGTCCAATGCCGAGCTGGCATGGCTGGGCGACCCATGGCCTAGAAGAAATCTTCCATGGCTGTCGACAACATGAATGCTGATTCCGGCATGAGATGAATCTGCATTATAAGAAGCTTCAACAAACATGACAATGCTCCTAAGAGTAGGAGGATTCTGGACAAGGTTGCACACTATGGTGCCCGTCGAGAGAAGCGTCGGAATTGCCATGATGGCATGAGCCTTGTCTTTGATGAAGGAGACCCGTTTGTAGAGAGGTTGCACCTTCCTGTTGTGTATAAATTTATTTCTTTGTGACCAGATTGCCCAGCAAGCGACGACAGGCAGAGTAGAATGAATATAAGTGCACTTGGAGGAGACAATGTCAGCGATCCAGTCATCCTCAGGAAGAAGAAAGAAGGAAGGGTCGACTTGGCATGCAACCCAAACTTCCTTACTAGAGTTGCAATCACGAAGCAAATGCAGCAGTGTATCCTGGGCGTTAGAGCATACTGGGCAGGTGTCATCAATGGGAATGTGCCGTCAGGATTTCTCCACGTTGGTGAGCAGTGCTTTGTGGTTCATCATCCATAAAAAAGTATGAATGTGAGGAGGAATGGGCAGCTTCCATATAGTAATCCATTTTTTAGGCAAGGGCAAGGCAACATCCTTGCACAACCATCGGTAGGAAGACTTGGTAGTAAGAAGACCAGAGGGAGATCCAACCCATTGGCTTGTGTCATGGCCCGATGTCGGGTCAGGCGAGTATGTGTGCTGAATATGCGGCCACGACCTGCTCAGGAGATAGGTGTGGATGAAGTCCCAATCCCAGCCATTGCCATCCATGCCCATGGTCAAGATTTTAAGGTCAGTGAGGTCCGACGGTGGTGCAAAGGAGGGTTCAAGCTCTTTAATGGATAGGCCATGAAGCCATCTATCAGTCCAAATGTTTGTAGACTCAACATTATTGATAGTCACCGCCGAGGCATGTTGAATGGAAGGCATGTGCTTCTTGATAAAGGCCCATACAGAAGAACAAGTTTTTTTTATAGGGGTTTCGTTGTGCATGTACTTGTCGCGCATCACTTGAACCCATAAGACTTGTCTGTTGTTCATGAATCACCAGACATTACCAAGCATAAGGTCTAGATTTTGTGACCGTGCATCCTTGATGTCTAAGCCGCCATCAGATTTTGCCATGGTCACCTTTTTCCACGAGACCAGGGAGAGGCTGTGGTGTGACCTGCTACCAGACCAAAAAAAGTTCTTAATATGCTTTTTTATGTCATCACACAGGGCAGGGGAGAGCTGCACCGACTGCATAGTATAGCTGGGAATGGCTTGAAGAGTAGATTTTACAAGGGTGGTCCTTCCTGCAAGGGACAACTGATGTGCTGACCAGCTGGTCATGTGATCCTTAATGGTGCCACCAATCGCAAAATGAGTAGACTTGTTAACATAATGATGAAGGATGTGAACTCCCAGGTAGCAGCCCAATTCACTAATATGTTGAATGTCAAAGCACCCATAGAAGCCATCATGGATCTGTCATGAAGTATTAGGTGAGAAATAGCAATGAGATTTGGTCGTGAATACCCTTTGTCTAGATGCACGTGCAAAGGCTTGCAGAACTTTGTTAATAGCTTTAGCTTGCCCAACGGAAGCCTCATCCAGTAAGAGAATGTCATCAACAAAGAAAACATGTGAAAGCAGCGGACCATGCCTTGAGAGGCGAATAGGCTTCCATTCACCTTGATCGATGGAGAGCGAGATGGCTTGGCTAAGTCTCTCCATGCATAGAACAAAAATATATGGGCTGATGCGATCACCTTGGTGAACACCCTGAGATCTTTTAAAAGGCTCCAAGGGGCATCCTTCCCAAAGAATCGATGTACTCCCCTTAGTAATGATTTGCATGATCTGATCGACTATCAGTGTCAGGATGTCGGTACCCTTGAGGGTGTCATGGATAAAAGCCCAACTCATTTTGTCAAACGCTTTAGCAAGATCTAACTTGATGCAAGCTAGAGCCTTGTCGCTGTGCTTCCTGCACATGGTGTGAATAACCTCCTATACAAGAATGATGTTATCTGTAATACGCCTTCCAGGGAGGAAACTAGACTGAGTTTCAGAAATCCAACCATGCAGAAGGGGCTTGATACGCTCCACAATGATTTTGGATATTAGCTTGAAGCATGTGTTGTTGAGAGAGATAGGACAGTGATCACTGCAGGTTTGGGGCTGCCTGATCTTCGAAATCAGACACATGTAAGAATCAGCAATGCGGTCTTCTATGACTCCAATAGAGAAAGTGTCTTGGACTGTAAAAATGAAGGATGGTCTGATAGTGGCCCAATGCTTTTGAACAAAGGAGTTACAAATGTCATCTGGTCCAGGAGCTTTGTTGGGTGCCATCATGAACATGGTGCGCCTAATCTCATCAGTCGAAGGGAGGGAGCTGAGGGCACATTTCGTGGCATCAGATGGATGGTTGAAGTTTCCGATGAAGCCAACGACAGCAACGCTGGTGCGATGGTTGGGGCATGTGGCAGTAATCAAGTCGAGGAAGAAGCTGCATACATGCAACCGCAGTAGGGATGGGTCCTCCACCCAATTACCAACATCATCTTGGAGGTGTATAATCTTGTTGAAGAGGCGGCGGGATTTAATGTAAGTATGGAAGAATTTAGTATTTGCATCACCAAGGCTAAGCCAATTTATGTTAGTCTGATGATGCCAGTCAGCCTCTTCCTGAAGGAGAATGTTGTTGTACTCATCTTGCAAACGCTCCATAGTAAAGTCAGAAGTAGCATGGGATAGAGTGCTAGTAAATACCTAGATGTTGTTGATATGTCGCAGGAATTTGTTCTTGCTTTTGTTGTTGGAGGATTGGAGTTTGGTGTCACAAGCAGATGCAGCAGTGTGGAAGGCAGGGAGAGCATCTAGGAAGTTTTTTGTCGAGTCCCAAGATTTAAGAACTATTTCTTTGAAACTGGGAGTCAGTGACCAACTATCTTTGGTACGGAAGGACTTGGTGCAGGTATGACGGTGCACAACAACATGGATGAGGATCGGGCTATGGTCATTGTAGAGTCTCAGAAGAATGGTGACAGAAGTATTGTTGGCTATGGAAAGCCAATTGTCGTTGGCAATGACTCTATTATGTCTTTCCAATAACTGGAGCCATTTAAAGGTGAAGAAGGGGCCATTTGCCTTGATGTCCACCAAGCCAGTGTGCATGAGAAGAGAGTTGAACTTCCTACTAGAGCGACGGTTGAAGGAGCATCCATTTTGTTTTTTAGAAATGTCGAGCAAGGTGTTGAAGTTGCCAAGCACTGCCCATGCACCAGAGATGGTGTGAGAGATGTCCTATAAATGATTCCAAAGAAGGTCCCGCTTACAAGGATTGGGGGCACCATAGGCAAACGCCAGATACCAAGTATCATTAATGCAATAATGGATGAATTGTTGGTGGTTAAGGATGATGTTGATGGAGCATTGAGCATCATCCCACAACACCCAAATACCACCAGAAAAGCCAATGGCCTCAACTCGGTGAGAAGAAGGGAAACCCAGTTGCTTGATGACGCTATCGGCCTTGGACCCACTGATATGTGGTTCAACAATGGCCATAATATGGAGTCGATGTCTTATTTTGAGATCCATAAGGAGGCAAATATTCTTCTTAAAACAGGCACCTTGAATGTTCCAGCAATGGATGTTCAACATTAAAACAAAAGAGAAAGAGATGTGGGCAATTTAGGAAATTTCCGCACAGAGGCCGACGGATTGATCATCGCCGACCATAGCATCATCTAGAGGTGGCACTGACTCATTGTTGAAGTCAATGTCACACCTAGAATCTGAACCTTATTCTAGATTGCCAACTAACTGGACAAGCTTTCCTTTCTTCCTTTCTCTCCCAGGGCTGACAGTTTGGTAAACTACCCTCCTATTTCTGAGAAGGACGTCACTGCCTCCTCCTTTGTCGCCCCATTGGAAAAGGCTCTGGGATTCAGCATGGATAGTGTATGTGGCTGCAAATTGGAATGGGGCATCATTCCCCATCTCCTTCGTTCTGCTCATACACGTGTCATCATGCACTAGCGTGATGCTTGTGTTGTTTGAGTTGTTGACGACACCACCCACCGAAGAGGCCTTGGGCGGCGTAGCTCGTCCTACACTGGCCTGTGTCTGAGCCATTGCTTTAGCCTTCTTATTTTGTGTCCTAGATTGGACAGTCTGCCAATCCTCCTCAGACGCTTCCTGAGTGTCTAATGTGTGTTGTGGCGGCTCGTCCACAACATCATCATCGTTCCTCTGGGTGGCTGACGTCGTCTATGCCGTGTTGCCAGTCTGCATGCCCTTCTTGTTAGAAGGCATGTGTTTCTCTGGCTTCTTTGCATGGATCTGAGCCATGTACTGCACCTCTTTAAGAAGAGGGGGTCCCGACATAGGGGATGGGTCAGCAGGCGAGAAAGGCATGATAAAGGTGCATGTTGTGTCAACATGTCCGACTCTACCACACTTCATGCAGACTGAAGGTAAATTTTCATATTCCAGGCGGTAGTATTCCCCATTGAGATAGATGGCTAGTAGTAGAGGCTTGAGAGTATCCACCTCGACTGCTAGTCTTGCAAATTTTCCATGATGACCTGACAGTGTGGTGGTGTCAATCTTGATTGTTTTGCCAATGATATCACCAATGCTTGCTAGGAGTTGATATTGATAGAGGTAGACTGGTAACTCGGGAATATGTAACCACACAACGAGTTTTCTGGGGATGTGATCCACATGCCGGAAGTCTACCAAATAAGATTGAATGGATAGGTAGTTGCCAAATATGATCCAAGGACCTTCGGTCATGGCTCGCTCGAACGCCTCCTTACTGCTGAGTTGGATGATGAAGTAGCCCATCTCCAGGTCAATAACACGGAACTGCTCGTTGAGCTTCCACAGGGACGTGATCCGATTGATTAGCGTTGTGAAGTAGACGTTGGTGTCAACTACCTTCACCACCGCATCAAACCGCCAGGGTTCTAACAGCGGCGGCAGTGCGCTAGGATTGATGCGGATGTTCGGCAGGGCACCGCTGCGATCAACATGGATATCAGAGGCTTTGAGGGTGTTGGGGGAGATCGGCTTGATCGCTGGTTGCTTAGCGCCACCAGTGATAACATCTCGAAAGGAGATCGGATCGGGGTTGCACCCGCCAGTAGGGTCGCCCTCTTCTATGGCGTTAGCTACGTCCGAGTTCTCCGCGCCGCCCAACAGCAACGACTGATCTTTGACTTCAACATTGACCCAGCCTTGGCTAGCCCGATGAACTGTGTGGAAGGTTCCATGTACTACGCCACGGCCACCATGGCCGCCGGCACTACCACCCCGTGTGTACAACAACAGATCTTGCAGATCGCTGCTAACCCTAGAGGACGCAGATCGCCACTTTAAAGGAGAGTCCTTTTTGGAAACTGATACCAGTACAGGCTATCTTTTATTCTCTCTTAACCTTTTATATTTGTAATTAAATGTAATAGAAACAACATTATGTTTGCACATGCTATTGTTCCAAGTAGAAAGCATGTATAATCTGTATTTGCAAGTTTTACATCTTTCGTTGTAGGTAGCTAACTTAAATTGTTGGCATGATGTATTTAGGATATAATGTGAGACATTTCCTACCCTTCATGATATCAATCAGATGAGTTTCCATAACAGCTATACTATGTCAAGTGATTAGTAGTTGATAATTTACTAATAGGTAATCAAAATCATAGGCTGTTCTAGCCATGGTTTGGTAGAATCATAGCCAAGCTCTAAAACTGTTAGAAAAATTGACGCCCTAATTTAGAGAGTACAAAAACCTTTGATTTTATGGCAAAAAGTCAGTGTACCTTTTGAGTTTCAAGTTGGAAACTTCAATCCTCTTCTGAATCTAAAAAAATGTTTCAAAAATTTGACAACCGAAAGCAATTCCTAGCCAAGTTATTTCCATGCTAGCAGGTGCACCTACTGAAAATACAATCAAAATGAATGTGAATGTTGCTATCATATACAAACCCAAGGTTTAACTAGGTGCGACTCTCAAATGTCATAAAGGATAAGTTGTTCTTATGGCATCCAAAACTTTTTTGAGCAACTAGGATGTGTTTCAAACTGAAGCATGCAATATCGAGTCATAAATTATCACTGAATCTTAGCGTCATGAAGAATCTCATCAAACCGTTTGATCGGTACCACACTAGAACTGTAGAATCCATGAGGATTTTTACGTACATATTAAAGTATGGAGAGCATTACATATGTTCTAGGTTATCAACATAAATTTATTACAAGGAGCCCAAACTTGGAGGACCAGGGAAAGTAAATTGTGTTGATTGGATGTTACTAACATTATGAAAAGAAGAGCATATATGTGAAATTAGTGATAAGTTCAGTTATATGATACAAAGTGCTATCATTGGACTCCGCGACCATCTTAAAATTGGTAAATAAAAAATATAGAGGATATTTTTCTAGATCAACATTCTGGTTGGCTGAACTCCAAGGAAAGGGAGAGTTTTGACATTTTGGTATGTTTTGGTCCAGAAGGAAGCACAAGTGATGGGGATAAACTACCCAAGAAAAGAAAATTAAAAGGTGGAACTTATTGCATTGAAAAACATGATGCAAAGCAACTTGCATGGGCTATATGCGGTAGGAAGGAGGTCAGGGTAGATTCTCAATATGATAAGGCAAATGCACTTTCAACATTTCTTCAAAAGCAAACTGAGAATGTAAACTATAAAATATTAACAATATAATTTACATGAGACATCGACATGTAGAAAGAATCAAACCTGGAATTTGGGTGATTGGTTCACTAATCAATAATGGAAGCTTAGAAAGGAAGATTTCAGCCACCATATACCAAGCATCCCTACTAGAAAATAATATAGAAATGCATAATCCATGATAGTATTTCCTGATGGTCAGAACTGTTGACTTTAATATAGTTTTAGATATAAATCACAACCCATTACAACCATCTGATGAAAACTACAACGTTGGGGGAGGGGCACTTGACGTGTATTTTACTACGCGCTTAAACGCAAGTATACGCGTCGAAGTAATATAGGCCTTGTGAGGCCCGAGTCGAACTCAGGGATACGTGAATTATTGGGGACTTTTACTAACTAATCGCAATCAGCTAGACCGATTAACAAAGTATGGTTTTGTTGTTCAAATTAAAAAGAAAATAAAAATCAAACAAAGAAAACAATCGATTAAAGGTTAATTTAATCAATTCAAAAGGATATCTTTAGGATGGCGGTTTCACCGCGGGTCAACATTGTATTAGGTTTCATATAATTCCCCACACTTCTCTCTCTATCCGGGTAGTGGCCTGAAAACAGAATTAACCACTGTCGTGGTGTAATTCACTACTTAGATTTAGGTTGATTCCACCATCGTAGTAATCATTCCCCTAAACTAAGTGCATTATAAACGGTCCCTCAGTTCCCACCATTAATTTTACAACTCCTTTGTCAAGGGTTTTATTGATTAATGTAGAATTCGTCTCTTTTCAACCGTTAATCCTTCTGTCGAAGTGATTAAGGGTGTTAAATTATTATTATGGTGATCAAGCATAACAATAGAAATGGAGAAAACGAATCTATACCACGGATGTGAAAGAAAAATATGAATTATTGATATAAAAATGTCATACAATGCATTCCCGGGCTACTCCCGGTCCTAAAGATTGAGGGTTTTAGCCTCTCATGCTCATCTCACACGAATACATGGTAGAAATTGGGGAATTCATAAGAAAAACGGGAAATAAATGGGAAAACCCCTGAACGGAGAAGAACCGGTGGATCCTTGGCGTAGAACACGAGCTTTCCCCGCCTGTCGGTGGTGGAAATCGTCTTCAGCAGTGTCCGAATCACCCGGGATGAGCTTCTCGGCCTCCATTCTCCTTTCTCTCCTCCTTGGCACTCGTGCAATCCAAAAATCAGATCCTCCTCCGTCCGGGCGGCCGTCATTAGGTATAAGTCCCTAATTAGGTCGTCAAATAACAACAGCCGTCCAATCGAGATCAAAACAGATCCAACGCATATCTGCCGGCGTCGATACCATCGACGCGGGTCGATGGTATCGACCCAACAGATTAGCGGCAGCTTTCCTTTCTTTTATTCTGAGCGCCTGTGGTGATCTCGATACCATCGACTTGGGTGTCGATGGTATCGACTCCTTTAGCGTCGGTTGTTGTCGTTTAGCGACGCTGTAGCTCTCCTTGTGTCGATGGCATCGACTTCCGTCGATGGTATCGACAGCTTCCTCGCCAGCAACTTGAAGGGATCTCGATACCATCGACTTGGGTGTCGATGGTATCAACTCTGTATTGCTCTTCTCGGATGACAACCTGTGGCTTGGTCGATGGTATCGACTTCCGTCGATGGTATCGACGGAAGCAGATACTTGTTTTTCCTGAAATTTCACAACAAGACCAAGTAAATCCACACAATTTATAATAAGATGATAAATGATGCTAAAAATAGTAAAACAAAGGGGATTTGATATAATATGATGGCAAAGACCAAATAAAGTGAATTATGCAATATTATCCATGAAAATGAGTAATTAGGCACAAAACACATATGAAATAGGTCTTTAAATGCGACTCAAAATCATCACATCAAACTCCCCTAAGCTTAAACATTGCTCACCCTTGAGCAACTAATCCTTAGAATAGGATTGCAGATGTCAACTAAAAATCAACACATCACCCCACATTCCACATGACTCCCACTGGACGTTCTCAAACCGGCCTTTCCTAATCACAGAACAGTAATTACCCTACAGGCAACAATAATCATCAATAAAAGAAATTATCCTTCAAACCGATGAACACTATCACATAAGGCAGTTAACATAATAAAATTTGCCGATTCAGCATTAGTGCATCTTGTGATCGCCTACACTACGTTGCTCGCCCTAACTACCATCTACATGGAAGCAGTTCTCCTGATAAACATGAGTGAGGAGAAAATCACGGTGTCCTACCAATCCGAGCAACGGGTGGATGGAATGGGTGGTTCATGGAAGAATTTGGAAGTATTACACAGTTTCAAAATGCATACAACAAAATGCCCTAAATGATGCAAATGCACATTGAAAATGCCATAATGCTTAAAATTGGGTGGAATGATGCATGCACTAACCTTCCACCTCAAAAAGAGATAGAAATCTAATTAAACCACATCATGTACTCAATTTCCTTGTTATGCAAGTGATATCATGATCCTTTCTCCCTCTTATTCCATTTCCTTCCAACTTTTTTTTTTCAAAATATTTTTTTTCCAGAATTTTAGAATTTTTTCTCTTTTAGCCCAAATCTCCATAATTGCTTAGAGATACATGTATAAGGCCATTTTCTTCACAATTGGAAGTCTTTGCACTATTTCGAGGGTATGGAACAATTAGATCACCTTTTTCAAGACAAACTGAGGTACATGGTGTACTTATGCATGAAAATCATGAAAGTTATGAGTGCAACTACATGACATGCACCTAAAGGTAATGTGCATGAATCACTATACATTTTTTCATTTTATGCAAAAGTATGAAAATAACAATGCAAATCCTATCTACATGCTATGCACGCAAGAAGGAATTAAAACTGTACTTTACTTCCAATTCTTTGGTAGATTATGGAAAAATATGAAGTGGAATGATCACAAGATTAAGTTAGTGAACCTTAGAAAAAATATCATGTGTCCCTCCTTACTGACATGTGTAGTAGTTCAAAGGGTTCTTTCTCTTATATCCAATTAAGGTCTCATTACCATTTGATTAGGTTAGGCTCAAACAACCGTTACTATCCACTTTTCATGAGTCAAAGGGGGTGTGGGTGTGACATATTGCTTTAGAGTTGACATAATCAATCATTTTCATAGGACAAGTTTCCCAAGGACAACCAAGTTAAGCTATCCAAAAGACACAGAAATTTTTAAATTCCCTTAAATTTCCCATGAAAGCAGCGAGATGACAATTTTTAAGACATCCACGATTACACTAGATAGATGTGGATCCTAAACAAACTAAAATTGCAAGAACAAATAACAAAGCAAAGACTAAAAACAACTAAAGAAAAGATAAAAGATAGAGCTGTTCCAGCCACCCCCCTAAGCTTGAATTCGACTATGGCCTCATAGTCAAAAACCAACTTAAGGGTGGAACAGTGATACCCTGATCAATCTTGCGGAGGCGGTGGTGGGTATTGCGGTGCCGTAGGATCCCAAGACGGGTACTCCCCCTGGAAGCTTGGATCATATTGGGTCCTCGGCGGAGGCTGTGGATAGCCTCCAAAGTAGTCTTGACTCCGGTAATGGTCGAAGAAAGGCTCCTATTGCGTCTCTATCCGCTGCAACCGGGTGTGCATTTGCTCTTGGTTGGCGAGGATGAGCCGCTCGTTCTCAAACATAGCCCGTTGGTTGTCAAGTACCCGGCTCGTAGTCTCATGAATGCCGGTATACATACCCATGTGCTGCTGCTGAGTCTGCTGGATGTCCTGCAGCATGGTGTACATCCCCTGCATGGAATAGGGATCCGCGGTCGGCTGCTCGTACTGTGGTGATGGCGGCGGGGGCTGAGATGATGAAGATGCACCCGGATGCATCCTAGGACGCTTCCGTGGTGCCACACGTGCTCGAAGAGGTGTGAAAGCCTCCTCTTCCTCTGCAGCCTCGCCTTCTTGCTCGTCACCTCCGCCTTCTTCCTCGGAGGACTCGATGGCTATGATTGGCCACCGGAAGTGCTGCTTGCCCTCTATGTTGAAGACGTCGTCCGGTAGGGAGCTCTCCTGATAAGCTTGGTTGACGTGGCAATGAGCGTACGCCAACCCGTCCCGGAGAAGAATGAGGTTTGAACGGTGCAAGTGTTGCACGTTCACCCTGCTCCTCGTAAAGATCGGAGTCATGGACTGAAGGTTTAGCCCCAAGTAAAGCGCCAACTTGGTGACAAGACCACCAAAATGGATTGGAGCCTTCCTTGTGCTCCTCTTCACCGCCAGGACACGCTGTAACCAGAACGCCCCCCAGTTGCATGGTTGACGCTTCAGGAGTGCGTAAAGGAAGAACAAGTCACTCTCCTGAAACTTGCTCAAAGCAAGATCACTTCGAGCGAAGAATGTCAAGCTCAACATCCTATGCAAGACCCGGACGAACGGGTGCTCAAAATCTGCTACCACTGCATTGTGGTAGCTCACGGTCCTCCCCGCCGGCACTGTAACTATCTCGGAGAAGATCTTTGCATAGTCGGTGTGGGAGTCCGACCTTCGGTGATCATGTGGAGAGTGGATCCAGTTGAAGATTTGATTGAACTGGACCAGTGTGAGATTGTAGTTGTTGTTGAAGAGTCGGAAGGACACCCTTCCTTTGATCCATTCCCGGTCCGATGCTACCACGTCGTTTGGTACGACGCAGACGTCGAGAGACGCCATGAACTCCGCCACCAGTTCCTTGTAGGTGGGCCATTCACCGAAAAACGGCTGCCCATCCGCATGGTACTGCAGCTCGTCAGGGCGTAGGCTTCTGTTGGTGAGGCGTTCTTGTCCATGAAGCACATAGGCCAAGTTGGCCTCGAATCCCAACTCCTGGATCATGCCCCGGTCCACATACCGGGTTGGCTCGAACTTTCGCTTCATTATCTCCTCGTAGACCTTCCTCACATCCATGTTGGCATGAATTAGGCGTGGATGAGGGATAGAAGCGGTTGGGGGAGGAACGAACTCCTCGATCTCCATAGGGTGTGCGCTTGAGGACGACGCTCTGGCGGCGTGCACCATGGTTGCGAGAAGATGGGATTAGAAGAAAAGAGCTCGGTGAAGATGGAGAAGAATTTCTCCGCTCGATGAAGATCTCCGCTCGATGACGCTTCTCTTCAGTCTTGTAGGGCTCGGGGGAGTGCTCGGCGCAAAGGAGGATACTTGCTCTGAAGGTGTGACGTCAAATGACGTTGCAAGTCCCCTTAAATAGGCTTGATCGGCGCCCCTGTTGACCCGTCGATACCATCGACGCGGGTCGATGGTATCGACGGCTGACGTTTGCTGGATCGAGAAACCCGGATTGCTGACGGGTCGATACCATCGACGGAAGTCGATGGTATCGACGCAACACCCGGATTGCTGACGTGGCTGTTGCGATCGTCGTCGATGTCTGTGTGCGGATCGGTGACATGTCCGTCGATACCATCGACGAGGGTCGATGGTATCGACTTGCTTTTATTGCGACACCGCCGTTATGTTGCATTCAACCTGTGATGATGTCGATACCATCGACGAGGCCGTCGATGGTATTGAGTTGACTGAGCAAAATTTGTCTGAATATCTCCAGAGATCTCGATGGTATCGACTGAGGTGTCGATACCATCGACACTTTTATTGCGACCTGTCTGTGACCATGTCGATACCATCGACGGGGGTGTCGATAGTATCGACGCAGTGCGATTTTTGCTGGTGTCAACCTGAACCCATGTCGATACCATCGACGAGTGTGTCGATGGTATCGACCCTGCCTGTGCCTGCACATTCAACAAACGGATCAAGGTATCATTTTTAAACTAAAATTTAAATGAAATAAAAGCAATCAATGACTACAATTAAACTATCCTAATGTACCAATGGTTGGGTTGCCTCCCAACAAGCGCCCTTATTTAACGTCTTAGGCTAGATGTCTTCCCTTCATCTCATTCATGCACAAGTGAAATGAGTTTGACCTCATTCACTTTCCTCTTGTAATTCTCACCAAAATACAACTTCAAACGTTGCCCGTTCACCAAGAACGTGGCATCTCCATCACGCACGAGAATCGCTCCGTGCGGTTTCACCTCCTCCACAATGAAGGGTCCACTCCACCGGGATTTCAGCTTCCCGGGATGCAGTTTGAGACGGGAGTTGAACAATAGAATGCTGTCTCCCTTCTTGAACGTGCACATCTCAATATGGCGATCGTGGATCAGCTTTGTGCGCTCTTTGTAGATGCGGGCATTCTCATATGCCGTCATGCGTAGCTCATCCAATTCATTCAATTCAAACATCCTTTTTCTCCCGGCCTCATCATAGCGCAAGTTCAGCCTTCTTAGCGCCCAATGGGCCTTGTGCTCCAATTCCACCGGAAGGTGGCAAGCCCGGCCATACGCCAGCCTAAAAGGCGTGGTGCCTATAGGTGTTTTGTATGCCGTTCGATAAGCCCAAAGCGCGTCCGGTAGAAATACACTCCAATTCTTCCTTGTGGATGCTACGGTCCTTTCTAAAATCTTCTTGATTTCTCTATTTGATACCTCCACTTGTCCTTGCGTCTGTGGATGATATGGGGTGCCGATGTTGTGCTTGACCCCATATTTCTTTAAAAGTGTCGCGAATTTCTGATTTCGAAAATGTGTGCCTCCGTCACTTATGATCATTTGGGGAATCCAAAACCTGCAGAAAATGTTCTCTTTGACAAACCTGCACACTACGTTCGAATCATTAGTCCTTGTGGGGATTGCCTCCACCCACTTCGACACATAATCTACAGCAAGTAAGATATAAAGATTTGAATTTGAGGACACAAAGGGTCCCATGAAGTCAATGCCGCATAAATCAAATACCTCAACTTCCTGAAATACATTTAGGGGCATTTCTTGTCTCCTTGAGATGTTACCTGCGTGCTGGCATGGGTAACATTGCCTAACAAAATCATAGGCATCCCGGAACAAAGTGGGCCAATAAAGGCCGCTTTCCAACACCTTGGCTGCTATCCGTGAGCTAGCATGGTGTCCTCCTATAGGCGACGCATGACAGTGGTGGAGAACACTCTCGTACTCCACCTCCGGCACGCACCTGCGAAGAATACCATCCCTGCACTGCTTCAAGAGAATCGGGTCATCCCAAAAATAATATCTAAATGAATGAAAGAATTTCTTTTTCTCTTGATAGGACCAATCCTCCGGGATGATCCCGCAAGCCAAATAATTCACAATTTCCGCAAACCATGGTTCTTTAGAATCAATTTTTAAAAGTTGTTCATCGGGAAAGGTCTCGGTAATGGGTATGTGCAAACCTTGTTCATCAACCCTCTCTAACCTAGACAAGTGGTCAGCCACCACATTTTCAATTCCCGACTTGTCCTTGATTTCAATATCGAATTCTCGTAGGAGCAAAATCCACCTAATTAGTCTAGGCTTCGCATCCTTCTTCTCCATCAAATACTTTATTGCAGCGTGATCAGTCCACACAACCACCTTAGAACCCACTAAGTACTGCCGAAAATTTTCAAAGGCAAACACGACAGCCAGTAACTCCTTTTCCGTGGTTGTGTAGTTCAATTGAGCATCATTAAGCGTTTTTGAGGCGTAGAAAATCACAGCAGGCTTGTTATCTACCCTTTGCCCCAAAACAGCTCCCACAGCATAATCGGACGCATCACACATCAACTCGAATGGCTTTGTCCAATCCGGCGTTTGAACAACCGGAGCTGAAATCAACTTTTCCTTCAAAACCTCGAATGCGTGAAGACATTTCTCATTGAAATCAAAAACTGTGTCTTTTTCCAACAATTCCGATAATGGCTTCGCGATTTTTGAAAAATCCTTGATAAATCGCCGATAAAACCCGGCGTGTCCCAAAAAGCTTCTCACCCCTTTTACAGAATTTGGTGGGGGTAACTTAGAAATCACCTCAATTTTTACGGGGTCTACCTCAAGACCCTTGCCAGACATCTTGTGTCCTAGCACAATTCCTTCCGTCACCATCATGTGACATTTCTCCCAATTGAGGACCAAGTGTGTGTCCTCGCACCGCTGCAACACCTTATCTAAGTTATAAAGGCATTCATCAAAAGACGCTCCATACACCGAGAAGTCGTCCATGAAAACTTCAAGACACCGCTCTACCATGTCAGAGAATATGGCGAGCATGCAGCGTTGAAAAGTCGCCGGCGCATTGCATAAACCGAACGGCATACGGCGGTAAGCAAACGTCCCATAGGGACATGTAAACGTAGACTTCTCTTGATCCAAAGGATCAATAGAAATCTGGTTGTACCCCGAATAGCCATCTAGAAAACAAAAATGCGACCGACCAGCTAGACGTTCCAAAATCTGATCGATAAATGGCAATTTAAAATGATCTTTAAGAGTTGCGGCATTCAATCGGCGGTAGTCAATGCAAACACGCCACCCGGTTACCAATCGGGTGGTGACAGGTTCATTCAAAAGATTTGTAGTGACAGTGATTCCCCCCTTTTTAGGGACTACCTGTGTGGGACTCACCCACGTTGAATCGGATATGGCATAAATGATCCCTGCAGCAAGAAGCTTTATGACTTCCTTCTTGACAACCTCCATCATGCTTGGATTTAGACGTCTTTGAGGCTGTATGACTGGCTTGGCTTCCTCTTCGAGCCGAATCTTGTGTTGGCAAAGTGTAGGGGAGATCCCCTTGATGTCCGCCACAGACCACCCAAAAGCTCCACGGTGGTTCTTGAGCACTATCAGTAGTTGCTCCTCCTCATCCGCACTCAAGTATGCAGAAACAATCACTGGTAACTTGTCCTCCTCAGCTAGAAAGACGTACTTCAGATGCGGGGGCAATGGCTTCAACTCCAGATCAGGTGGGCAAATAAGAGATGATTGTAGCGGTGGGGGAAGTGTACCCCAATCTTCATAGTGCCTCGTGTAGAAACATGGAAGCATTTGAAGCATTTTGGCGCACTCCTTGAGTGAAGTACTCCGCATCCAATCATAAGTGACATTTAACAAACACGCCTCCAAAGGCAGTTCCGGATATGCATCAAAGACGGAAGTAATAATCACATCATCCTCCCACAAAGGTGGAATGTCCTCATTCTCATCATTTGGAAACCCAACAGCCTTGCATAAAGAGACAACTTTCGGTTGTTCCATAAGGTCCACCGCTAAGGTCCCATTATCTATCCTGCTCATCACATGGGCCATATCCAAAAATGGCTTCCCAAGACAAAGTGAGATATTTTGTTCCACATGCTTAACCATGTTGCACTGTGCTTTTGCTTTATTAGATGCATTGCCATTGGGCATGACCATCTCAAAGCGATCATCCGCAATGCCCAAGGTCAAGCGACCTCTCCCCATCTCCAAGATCATATCAGCTGTAGCTTGGAATGGGTGACCAAGTAGTAACTCATTGCCGTGCTCGTCCTGCATTTCCATAACGACGAAATCAGCCGGAAAAACAAAGCGGTCTACCTTTACCAAAACATCCTCACAGATTCCATACGGTTTCACCACAGAATTATCGGCCAATTGGATGGTCATGTTACTTGGCCTCGACTCTTTCAATCCAAGTTTCTTGAATGTAGAAAGGGGCATCAGATTTATGCTTGCTCCGGAATCACAAAGTGCCTCGCCAAATTTGAACTTCCCAATAAAGCAAGAAATATTGAAACAACCGGGATCCTATCTTTTTGGCGGCAAAGTGCCCATAATAAAAGCACTCACTTGCTCCTTCAATACCACGACCTCAGTGTTGGGTATCTTCCTCTTCTTGGTGATTACGTCTTTGAGAAATTTCCCATAAGATGGGATTTGTTCAATCGCCTCTAGCAAAGGAATATTCATTGATAACTTCCTAAAGCTGTCCAGAAATTTCTTAAACTATGCATCCACCTTTCTTGCTTTTGCACTATTGGGATAGGGGACTGGAACGGTATGTGCCCTTTGATGAGGTGGCACATAGGGAGTTAATTTCTGTGGTTCCTCCTCAGTGGCTTGTTCTTCCTTACCATCTTCAGCTATGTCCTCAGTTTGCTCTATGACAGGTGCGGGCTGCTCGTTGACTGTTGCTTCTTCAACTGTGTCCTGCGGTGTGCTTGTGTCATCCGCCCTTGGATTTAACACTTTCTTACCGCTCCTCAATAAGATGGCCTTGGCCTGTTGGTTTCCCCCGGGAACATTGGTGTTCCCCGGAAAACCCAGATATGCTGGCTTCTTCAAGCTTGTAATCTCGGCTGCCATCTGCGCCATGGAAGTCTCTATAGTTCTCATTTGAGCCCCGTGGCTCTGCAAAGTCTGCCCAAACTGGTTCATAAATTCACCCTGTTGCTTGATTTGTTGCCCAAAAGTGTTCATCAACTCTTGATTTTGCTTGATGACTTGATTGAGCAACTCCGTGCTCTTGTCCTCCGTGACCGGTGCAGGCTTGGCGTCCGGATCCTGCAGAAAGTTATTTGGATCCTTCCATGAAAATTTCTTATCCTTCCGCCATGAATAATCGTTATTCCTGTACCCCTGTTGTTGCCTCATGTACTTGACCTGAGCCTCATCCTCGGACTCATTGTCTTCCTTCTGCAGCAACTTCTTTGCGAGAAGATCCATCTTCTCGTTCAGCTCTCTCATTACCTTTGACTCACTGGCAACTCTTGCTTGCTCAACTGGGCCTCGTTCTCTTTCTCCCCAAGATTGCTTCCGTGCCATATTCTTCAGTATTTCCCAGCATCTTGTATCGGTGTTATTTAAGAAAAATCCAGAACCAGCCGAGTCCAGGTTGCTTCTATCATGCTCGGAGAGAGCAAAGTAGAAGATCTTCACATGGGTTTCCTTGTCCAATCCATGATGTGGACATCTCCTCAACATGACCTGGAATCGCTCCCAAGTCTCAGAATAAGTTTCACCCGCCTGTTGGGTGAAATTGTGAATCTTCCTGATCATATCATTGGTCTTCTCAGAAGGGAAGAACCTCTCGAAGAAAACCTCTACCATGTGATCCCATGATTCAACAAACTCGTCGTCGAGGTTATGAAGCCACTCTCTTGCCACTCCAGCCAAGGAACTCGGGAATAGCTTGAGGTAGAGCACATCCTGTGGAAATCGATCTATCTTCACCATATCATAGTTCTCCACGAACTGGCTGATGTGGGCCACTGGGTCTTCATTTTTCAATCTGTGAAATGCGTTTGATTTAACCAGGTTAATCAATGCTGGATCGATCTTGTAGGTTGGAATGTTTAGCCCCTGTTTCTTTATAGGCCCCTTTGATGCCGAGGAAGAAGACGCCTTGATCTTCTCCCATATTGTCTGTGCTTTAGCCATTGCTTCTTCTTGTTCCTTTTCAGATTCAGAATTTAGATCACTTTGGTGTTCCTCCTCGTAGTAGTCCTCGTCCTCTGGTCCCGCAGATGGAACCTCAGGTGTGCGATTCACGTAGTCTCGACTACGTGTGCGCACCATGCAAAGTACCTGAAATATGGAAATAGGGGTTCAGTACAATGCTTTGAACGAGTCAACACAATTATAGGGAAATAAAGGAATTTTTGAAATTGTTTTAAAATAAATAAAGAAATGTGGCCTAGAATGGCCGCTCTTAGCACTCAAAGTGCCAATAATTCGCCGTGTCCCCGGCAACGGCGCCAAAAACTTGACGTGTATTTTACTACGCGCTTAAATGCAAGTATACGCGTCGAAGTAATATAGGCCTTGTGAGGCCCGAGTCGAACTCAGGGATACGTGAATTATTGGGGACTTTTACTAACTAATCGCAATCAGCTTGACCGATTAACAAAGTAGGGTTTTTTTGTTCAAATTAAAAAGAAAATAAAAATCAAACAAAGAAAACAATCGATTAAAGGTTAATTTAATCAATTCAAAAGGATATGTTTAGGATGACAGTTTCACCGCGGGTCAACATTGTATTAGGTTTCATATAATTCCTCACACTTCTCTCTCTATCCGGGTAGTGGCCTGAAAACAGAATTAACCACTGTCGTGGTGTAATTCACTACTTAGATTTAGGTTGATTCCACCGTCGTAGTAATCATTCCCCTAAACTAAGTGCATTATAAATGGTCCCTCAGTTCCCACCATTAATTTTACAACTCCTTTGTCAAGGGTTTTATTGATTAATGTAGAATTCGTCTCTTTTCAACCGTTAATCCTTCTGTCGAAGTGATTAAGGGTGTTAAATTATTATTATGGTGATCAAGCATAACAATAGAAATGGAGAAAACGAATCTATACCACAGATGTGAAAGAAAAATATGAATTATTGATATAAAAATGTCATACAATGCATTCCCGGGCTACTCCCGGTCCTAAAGATTGAGGGTTTTAGCCTCTCATGCTCATCTCACACGAATACATGGTAGAAATTGGGGAATTCATAAGAAAAATGGGAAATAAATGGGAAAACCCCTGAACGGAGAAGAACCGGTGGATCCTTGGCGTAGAACACGAGCTTTCCCCGCCTGTCGGTGGTGGAAATCGTCTTCGGCAGCATCCGAATCACCCAGGATGAGCTTCTCGGCCTCCGTTCTCCTTTCTCTCCTCCTTGGCACTCGTGCAATCCAAAAATCAGATCCTCCTCCGTCCGGGCGGCCGTCATTAGGTATAAGTCCCTAATTAGGTCGTCAAATAACAACAGCCGTCCAATCGAGATCAAAACAGATCCAACGCATATCTGCCGGCGTTGATACCATCGACGCGGGTCGATGGTATCAACCCAGCAGATTAGCGGCAACTTTCCTTTCTTTTATTCTGAGCGCCTGTGGTGATCTCGATACCATCGACTTGGGTGTCGATGGTATCGACTCCTTTAGCGTCGGTTGTTGTCGTTTAGTGACGCTGTAGCTCTCCTTGTGTCGATGGCATCGACTTCCGTCGATGGTATCGACAGCTTCCTCGCCAGCAACTTGAAGGGATCTCGATACCATCGACTTGGGTGTCGATGATATCGACTCTGTATTGCTCTTATCGGCTGACAACCTGTGGCTTGGTTGATGGTATCGACTTCCGTCGATGGTATCGACGGAAGCAGATACTTGTTTTTCCTGAAATTTCACAACAAGACCAAGTAAATCCACACAATTTATAATAAGATGATAAATGATGCTAAAAATAGTAAAACAAAGGGGATTTGATATAATATGATGGCAAAGACCAAATAAAGTGAATTATGTAATATTATCCATGAAAATGAGTAATTAGCCACAAAACACATATGAAATAGGTCTCTAAATGCGACTCAAAATCATCACATCAGCACTACTATCTTTAAATGACTATATTCTAGTCTTCGAAATAGTTGACTGCACACTTAACAAATGAAATGATCATGTAAGGCAGATTCAAATTTTGATGAGATTTCTACCACTAACAATGAGTAAATGAAATAAGTCAAGCATGGAATTGAATTCAACTGACTGTGGACTACAATCATGTCAACCTTTGACAAGAGTGATATATGGATTCATGTAGATTTGGTATTGCGCCTCTGCAAATTTATTCATGAACTTAACTCCTAGAAAAATAATAATTTAGATAGCTCCAGATCAATACATTGTAATGAAGAAGAAAGGGAGGATTTTGAGACCAGGTATAAAGCCAACGAACTACAAGACAAGGATTGTTTTGCATTCATTACTGGTGTTTATTGATCCAAGTATGGCCGCTATCTACTGGCTTCTTCTATGACAAGTCATTGACACTTTGGGATATTGGGAATGGATCAAGTATACTCACTGTCTTCATGCATGCCACAACTTCTTCCTGGATCAAGTATACTTACTGCATGTCTAGCTTGTCCTCTCTCTTCTGCTATAATCCTTGTGGATCTCAACACCAAGTGGTGTGCATCATGTAGTCAAAATAAAATTGACATTTACATGATGATGTGAATGAAGCCCGATTGTCTCTGTAAGTCTTCATAAAACCCACTCCAGGCCTTGGTTTTTTAGCATCTGCTAGACACAAATTGAGGGCTTGTCTACAGGGTTTGTCAGCAGTTTTAGAGAATAATAGGAGGCTAGAAAACCACCTATTTAGTTTGTGGTGATTGTGTGATATATAAAAGAAGAGAGGGAATCTTGCTCCAGGGCACAACGTACCTGAAATGGGGGCACCAGATAAGGAAGTGGACTCCTGGTTTGTGCACCAGAGGATGAGACACCAGAATTTAGGGTTGTGATGGTGCTGACACCAGCCACTGCCTTGTCCGAGTAATCCATCAATGATTGTCATCCTTCCTCAACTGCAAGTCGCCAAAGGAGATAGAATCCTTGCTTGCAAGTGGAAGTGGAGGTGCTGGTCACTGTCTGTTCCTTGATTGCAGGAAGACGCCAAAAATAGAGTTGAACTCCTTGTTTGCAAATCGAAGCCAGTCACTGGTTTTTGTGGGTCTTCAATGCCGGTGACGGGTGAGAGGGGGGCGGGGAGTGTGCCGATGGGTGAAAAATCTTAGATTCTGGATGGCAATGCGGGTGAGGAGAAGTCGTCAGAGGGGGAAAGGGGTGGGGGGTTCAAGCCCTAGGGGACTGACGGGTGACTGGGGAATGCGCGGGGAGGGGGATGCGGTTTGGAGGGTTCCTTTTTCGTGGGTTTGACCACCTTTGAGGGGGTGCATCCCTCTATTTTTATTCATATTGTTACCAATTGGCAAAACAAAATATCACTAGTACAAAGTTGTCTTCCAATATCTACAAAAATGGCCCTGGTTTTTCTGGTTCAACCATGCTGGTCAGCGGGTTTCTTTTTTTTAATGCCTAAAAATGGGTTTATAACCCACCCGAACCGCCACACCTTCCGGGTGATGGTTCAACCGGTTGAACCGGCCGGTTCAGGTTGGGTTTTAAAACTCTGATATCTAGACCAAATCCAGACCCAAGTCGGTCCCAAATTCGAAACTAGATTTTTCTCGACTAGTGTCTCAATTGGGAATGACCCAATTGAAAAAATTAGATTTGAAACAAAATCTAGACCTATATTTGATAATGAATTTATAAAAAATAATTCTCTAATTTTTAGATTATATTTTGTGTTATATAATATTGGGATTGGGATCGGTTCTGGTTCAAAACATCTACCCATAGTGAAAAAGTGTCATTCCCATAAATCCAAAAAGGAACACAGACCTATATTTGATAATAATATTATACAAAAAAATTATTATCAGATTACATATTCCTGATAAAATTCTCTGATAAGAAATTGGTTTCGGCTCAGTTCCGGCTATATAACAATAAGTCAGAGTCTGTTGTATAATCTTGGCATGTAACAACTGGTTATAGCATGTTGTGTGACTATGGTCTATTACAACATGTAGTTATTACAACAAGTCATCACATGTTGTGTGATAATGGTATATTACAATGGGTTAGTTAATGTGGTGTAATGGTAGTCTATTACAACGATTTGTTATGTGTGGATATTACAACAGGTCACAACATGTTGTGTAAATATAATATATAACAACAGGTTGGAGTCTGTTGTGTGATCTTGGTATATAACAATGAGTTTCAATATGTTGTATTATCGTGGTCTATTACAACATGTACCAAATATAACAAGTGAAGGCATGTTGTGTAATTAATACATATTACAACAAGTCAGTCTTTGTTGTGTAATGATGGTCTATTACAACATGTGACTATTATAACGGGTCACAATATGTTGTGTAATTAATATCTTTTACAACATGTTTGATTATGTTGTGATACTACAGTCTATTACAACACTTTATCGCTTGTTGTAGTATCCCCCTATACTACAAAGGGTTTGGCATGTTGTAAATGACTTGTGTTGTATAAAATGTACAATATACAACACGAAAATAGACTTTTTGTGTTAAGTATGCTAACTACAACACAATCATCAAAACTGTTGTCTATCTCCCATTGTAAAAAGCATTTTCTGTATTAGTGCACATGTCAAAAAGGTCACGAATAGTGTAGCATACACTGTGTTCTCAATAGGAGTGGCAAATTCTAACTCTTCATTTTTTATATCTTTTGTGCACACACCTCAATAACTTTTTTAGGAGTGAGGCTTCTGATTCAAAGTTTATGAGACACAAACTAACAACAACTTTGGACAACATGTTTAAAGGCCCGTGACACATGCAAGATTGTCACATCAATGACACCCACTGCGTATCATTTAGCATTTCTCCTACCCACTCTCTACTCCGCATCAAATAGTTCCTTCTTTCTCTTCTCTCCCCATGCACACTAAATTCTCCTCGTCTCAAAATAAATCTATCCCAAGATCACAAATCATCATGATTGCTCTGCCATGTGACTTGTTTCAGTTAAAGATGTGGTTAGACCAAATGAGACTACTTTCCATCCTCATTTTCATCTATTGATGTCGTATTCTTGATCATTGCCCATTCACACCTATTGAATTCCCATCTATAGTCAATTTTGTGTCTGAATCTCCCGCCACTTTATTTCTTATCAATTTACCATATTCCTTCAATACAAACCCCCTACCATTTGTTCACGATGAGGCACCCAGATGGTTAGGTCCTTGAGTTATTATTAAGAGGTCGTAAGTTCAAACCACGAGAATGGCGTGAATATCATTGCTAATTTAAGAAGAAGAAAAAACTCCCCAACCGTGTGACTAGCTAACATAGCCCCTACTAATCACATTATTATGTAGTGTTGTCTATCTTCCAATTACATTACCTATTTTACTATGGATTCTCCTTATTTGGAGCAAATCACCTTGTTCGATCATCGAACAATTTCTTATGAAGCTCTGAGTTGATCTCCATTGAACTCAAAAAAACTTTTGAACAAGTGTATGCATCACCTATTTTCATCATCTCGTCTAATGTTCATCACCTCTTCCAACAATGAGGCCATATTTCCTTCCTTGCTTCCTTCCCATATGATTGGAGGGAAAAGGGAAAGCCACAAAGAAGAACTGAGGTAAGAAAAAAATATCAAGTCAAGTGATGATATCTCTCTCCACAACCATTAAACAACCTACCCAGCAAAATCTGATCATGGGAGTGAGATTGTGAAATCAAGTTGTAGTTGGTGATTATTCAAATATGAGTTAGACACTATAACAGAGGAACAATATTAACTGAGGGAAACCTCTTTTCTTATGTACCTGACCTTCCATTCTGCCAACCTGATGCACATGTAGAACACGTAGATTTTATCCAACATGGACTTCCACTTTGCTTCAAACCCTAGTGCCACTCTCTATTTGTCACATTTACGAGATATGTACTTTCCCATTGTAAAGTGCTATACCTTTTAAATTATATGATGCAAGAATCTACAACAAGTTCTTCTTCACCATGAAATTACTATTTTCCATGAGAAGTTCTGCAAGCTCCAAAACCTAAGTAAAAAAAACAATGGATATAACTACCTCTAAGCCTACTTTATGGGTTTTGTTGGTTCCTTGATAAAGAAAAAGAATGTATAGAAGTTAAATCCTCTATGTGGATCTCTTACACATACTACAAAGTTTTATTGGATGGTTCATATGCATGGGGATATACTTGAAATTGAAACTACCTATTCTATCCTATGTGGACATAATCATTTGGTTTGTTGCAACATCAAATGGATGCTTGCATACTTTATTGTAAGCACATCCATAAATCAATTCCAAAAAGTTTATTTTGCGGCTGATCTGCAAGTTGGGAAATAATGTTTTCTGATCCTTTAGATTTCAATCTTTAAATTAGATAATAGGAACCATACATTTCAATTATATAGACAATAACCTATTGTATGGAGTTCTTATGGAAGTAGGTTTTTTAGACATGGGTTTCTTTGGGTTAATTCTCACATATAGATAGGAAATGATGTTGAGAAGATTAATTGGGTAGTGGAAAACCTACCCTTCCATAATCATTATGTGAATGTGAAGATTAAACACCTGCCTAAGATTCATATTGATCATACACTACAGAAAAAATATGATTTGGCTACAATTATTATGACTACATATATTGTATATGTATTCAAAAACACTTTATTTTACACACACACACACACACACACACACAGATATATATATATATATATATATATATATATATATATATCTGTGTGTGTGTGTGTGTGTGTGTGTAAAATAAGTTTTTTTAATACATATACTTATATATATATATATATATATATATATATATATATATGTGTGTGTGTGTGTGTGTCTGTGTGTGTGTGTGTGTGTGTGTGTGTGTGTGTGCAAATTAATAATCTCACTAATACTTAATTGACTAGGTATAAATTAATTATCATAAATAAATATTTCAATATGTTTTGTGTGTATTATCTAAATAGAAACAAAATTATAACAGAATTTCAGTGTCTATTTTTTTTTCATTCCTCATATCCCACCTTCCTAAACTTTATCCTCCCTCCTCTCCAAACTCCAAGTTTTCATTTATCCCAGTTTGGAGATATGATCCTCCCACTTTCATCTTCACTTCAGAATGAAAATACAAACGTGGGTCAAATGCATAAAATCTAAATTTTGAGGTTTGGTAAGTTGTCTACCAGCTTTCCCCTCACCAAAGATTTCTTTGAACTTTATCCTCTATGGTGCCTTTTTCCAACCTTCCCTTCTCTGGCACCAACACCATCCTTACTATGACAAACATCCAAAACAAGATTTTGCTCTACCCATCATATTTTAATGGGATATTCCTCTACTGCTATTTTTAGAACTTGATAACCTCCTTGAACCAACATCGACGCCTCCATGGAAAAGCTCCTTATTCTAGAGATTGAAACCCTAGAAGGACATCCCTATTCTACAGGTTGTCATTATATTCTTCTCTAACATATGTGAGGTAGAGATGGGAGCCTAATATCCCCACTTCCTCCATATTTTTTAGTATATGTGAGGTCTGTTGATTGGTTGTTGATTCATTTTCTAGTTACATATTCATGATTTGATTTCAATGTCGATTAAGAAATATAAATATTGTAAACTCAATCGACACAATTAACAAGTGTACGCATCCCACTTATTTGAGAATGACATCAAAGTTGATACCAGGCAAAGAGGTAGAGGTGAAGGTGGACTTTTAGAATTGCATCATGACAAAGTAAGTAGATGTGAATTTCATAATTTTCTTGCGATTTCAAATTAAAAATAAGTGTAATATTTTATTGACTTTTAGAACTAATAAATGTATCATATGCTTATTATTGTGAATCAATACATTTTTATACATCATGATTTCAATTTTTAAAATAACTTGATTACTGATCATTGAATCATGCATTTCCATCATATTTTTGAGGGATTGTTTCACCAAGAAGGCAAGAACAATTGAAGAGGAGTTTCTGATTTGAACATGTGGACAAGAAATATGGTTGGGAAAATGTTCCACTACTGTAAGAAGAATTTGAATTGAAATTGTAGATTAGATGACCCAAGATAGGTTTATGCATGCATAGATTGTATCATAAAATGTTTGTCGACACAATTAACACACTTAAATGCAGTCTCAACCATATTTTTGCTTGGTAGTCAAATGTATATCACAACCAGAGTGTATTGATTATCATAAATACATAGGTTTTCAAGTCTATATATTAGCATAATATAAAGAAAGCAAGAAAGATGCATATAAGGTATGGAAGGGAAGATGAAAATAACTTGTATTGATATATAGAGCAATAATCTCCAACAAATGAGAAAACTTTTATTATTATGTAAACAACAAATATCAAATCATTGATCCAGATGATCCATATTATATATATCTATAAGTATGGAAAGGAACAACCCAATAATTTCTAGTATCCTAGCATGATATGGCCACTTATTATATTATTTTTCTAATAAGAAACTGGTGTATATGTTGAACATGATACTTTTAAAAGCTAGGGACCATTTTCTTGTAGTTAATGTGGGTATTAGTAGTCCAACTTGATTCAAACTATTGATTTCCAATTGTGCTTCTATTATGTTATTTTTGTATATGCCTTTACAATTGAGTCTCTTGTATGTATATCCCTATGGTATCTTCTATATATAGGCAGAGATCTATTCATTATGCTACTATATTTTCATCACATTTTGCATTTATCAATTTCAATTCATATTGGAATCAACATGACTCATTTTTACCATAACCAAATAATGTCTACTTGTGCAAATACTCCTTGTGTAGTAAAATTTATGATTGGAAGATAATATTTGTGCATAAATCTTCACTATGTCAACTAGAAATCATAGCTTCCATTCTTTTATAGTTTATTTTATTCACTTTTCTACAGTAGCTAAGTTTTTTTCTTATATCTTTCTCTAAAAAAGTGTGAAATGGGTGATGATTTTTTGAAGATTCTAGTTACTTGTTTCTCCTTTGTTTCTTTAATAAATTATATTATTGTTGAAGATTGTATGCTTTGTTAAAGTGATTTTTTGGAGTTCAAAACTATACTATACATATTCTAATCTAGTTTAGATGATCTAAATTGGAGTGGATTTTACTTGATATATTTTTTTTTGTTAACTCGAATCCAACTATCTATGTATAACTAGTTGTTATTGATATCCTATTAGCTTTCAAACATACTCAATATATACAATTCAATGTGGTGAAAATATCCACCCTTTGTGTATCAGTAACAAATCATTCATTTTACTTTACGATTATGGGCATATGCATTTGAATTATTTTGCCTTTTGCTTCTTTTAGGTGGTTAATCCAAATAAGTTAATTTCCTCTTTGAAAAATGACCAACCTCCTTTTTCTTGAAAAGTAACAAGGCTTTCTTATACCATCCTACTTCCACTCAAAACACCTAGCATGTAGGGATTGTTCTATATTAATATCTTTAATGGATGGCTTTTTGGTTTCCAGTTTAAGGCTTTGTGAATTTTCTCATTATGAGGGAAATTATTCTATGAATCTTTTAGTGCTTGGAAAATCCTATGTTCTTACATTTATCTTGTCCATAGATCTCAATCTTAATCAGATAGATGGTTATTTAATGCTTATGTAAACATATATCATGGGTTTTTTGAATGATACATCTAGCAACGATGTTCTTGCTAAGTTGTTTCCTAAGGAGAAAATTAATGGTTTCATAATAGAAGCAACACTTTCATGTGATCTAACCTCTTTCTTGATGATTGCTTCAATTTTCCCCTCTTTAGCACATGATGAGAATTGAAAGCACAACATGGTTGTGATCAAGAGTTGTAGTGATATAGAATAAAATGAAGACTTCCAAGATAAAATTAAATAAGTTAATTATCTCATTAGTATGGTTTCTTATTTTTTAATTTTGTATCATTACCCATCTATCTCATAAAGTTAAAAATATTACAAAAATGCATCAGTTCCCATTGCACAAATGCATCCATTGTAGTAAGTATGAAACACTTTTTCTCATATTTACCTTCAGATATTCATGTTCTTTTTTTATGTTTCTCAGACACCATGGTTGATTTATCTATGTATTTTATACCTTTTTGAATGTGATATTATAATTGAATGCTAAAACATATAAAATCCAAAAAAGTTCAACCTATTAAGCTTATATTTATTCTATTATTTCCAAGTCGTAACTGAACCTACAACCAAAGATTGAACAAAAATGAGTTGCACCAATTATTTAAACACTATTACATTCTTCTATTATTTTTCATCATTGCACATGTGTAGTTTAGATTAATATTCTACCAAAATAACATACTCGACATGTAATTAATAAAAAAACCCAATCAAGGTGTGCCATCAATTCAACATTTTAATTTGTGAAAATTTCTCTCTAGTAGTAGCTTTAATGTGCATAGTTATCTCTCTATATATCTCCTAAACATGTGTATTTGTTGCATTATATGTGATTTGCGTTCAATCAATTCACTCAATATTCAATCAAATGCAAAAAAATGATGTTTGTACCCGGAAATGATGCATCTAACCAACTGGGTACTACATGTGCATAAATTGAACTCTGTGTAACATCCCAAATTTTCTAGACTAAATTTAAGCCTTAAAATGTGGCTTTCCTTAAATGATTATAGTTTAGGATCTCAATGCAAAAAGACCATTAAGTGAAATGTCTTTAAGAATAATAAAGTGAGAAGAATAAAGTATGACCCAAAATATGTTTTTTCCATCAATCTATGTAATCTGTATTGCAATTAAGTCAATTTGATGAACATTAGTTTCCCTTTCCCTTTTTCTCTCTCCTAATCTTGAAAATGTTTTAAAGGAAATAAAAGAGAAAGAGAAAAGATCTTAAATTAAAAGATGATATAACTAGTGAGTGAGCAATAAGTGCTTATCTCATTTTTTACTCAAAGAAAGCCATAAAGGGAAAAATGTATCACATTACACCTTTTAATGCATTAAAACCAAGTAAGATGACATTTATGGAAACAATGGATAAAACATGTGATAAATGCAAATCTATGGGAATAGGAACAATCCAAACTCCTTTTTGGGCATGTGGTCCAATTTTGGTCAAGTTTTGACCATGTTTGACCCTCAAAATTAATTAATCAAGTTTCCATATGGTTTTGAATTAGGTTTGATGGAATATATCGTTAATTCAACCTATTTAACCTAAGTTTCCACATTTTTGCATGTCACGCGTTATTTGATTTCCTTTCATTACATGTGTTCCATTAGAAGTCTCTTGTTTAATCAATTAATGATCTAATAGATGAGGAGTCATCTCCTACCTTCATGTTTTTTACTGGTCTGAGCACAATAACGCTCATCTACTTTCTCAGTGTTGTTCTCCCTCACCTCTCATCTGTTTCATGAAAATCCTATCCCTATAACTTTTTATCTTCCCCTTGAACCCAATGAGCCCTCTCGTAACCTCTCTCATGGTCTATAGTTTAAATGCCCATTTAGGGCTTCCTTCTCCTCTTGACTGGATGCCATGTCAGTGCTTTCCCCTTATGCTTGACCATTCCAAGAGAACTTCTAGTCCCCGAGTAGTGCTCCTCCTCCAATTTCATCCCTCATACTCCCAAATGCTTCGATCTGCTCGACATTTCTCCCCGACAATCGACATTCAGTCTCAGCCACCTCTGTCCCATTCAACTCAATTAAGCGCCCTGTAAACTTCCTTGAGACCTAGTTAGTGTTTTACGACTGACTTCTTGCCCTGGATCGATGCTATCCTCCATACCCTATAACCTCAAATGGGTTGCTCCCCGACTCTTACTGCCATCCCTTCCCAGTGGACTCTCAATCTCAAAAATGCCTCTATTGTGTTTCCTTTGAATTTGATTCAACCTCAGGAAGATCTCAAGCATATCTATGCACTCTGATTCGTGGGTCTTTTGCTGGAGTTCATTTCTATCAGTCATGCTTTGCCAAGGTCATAGCATATATCAAGATCACGTGCTTTCCCCACCTCAATCAAAGGCCATTAACCTCATCCTTAGATGATGAGGATGTTGGCAATCTCAGTTTCTCTTGGTCAGCCAAGACCTTTGCACATGACTAAAATAGAGAACTCTAGCAGAGCCGCTCGGAGCCATGGTCAAAGTGAGAAGAAGACATGTCATATAAAGACATTTGTTCCCTTGAGATGTTAATTGTATTATTGATATCACCAGGGTGATTTTGAGTTTTGACACTCACACCTTATCCGCGATATGTTTTAATGGTCAAATGACTAGTATGCCCCCACATTTTTTACTACATCAAACATGTGCCTACGTTTTTCTAGTATTTCCACATTTCATCTATATTTGATTAATCTTAGATTTAAATTGATGTAAGAATATAGTTTTCCTAACTTTGATTGGTCCATCTGGCAAAATGCATAACTTTTGTATATGACCTTAGAAGATGATGGAAAAATATTTGTTGGAAAGAAGTTTTGATTTTCTATTGATATGGCATGTTTTGAAACGCTATTTTACACATTGAATTACTTCAATTACTCAAAGACTAATATTATAATTTTAATGATGGAACATGCTATACTTTTAATCAAATTAGTGGTAATTAAAGGCTCAATCAAGTTAGGGGACTTGACCTAAAGGTGGTCTACTCTAGGTAAGTGGGCCATGTGTTTTTGGCACAAGTACTTGGGTTTATTGATTGTTGTTTAAGATTATGAAACATAGATGATTTCATGAATTACGAATGCTTTCTCAAGAAGACATAATGTATACTTATCATTGTTTGATTACTTATAGTCTGTGGTAAAACCCTAATTGTGATCATTAATTATGAAATAAGATTAATGAATCATGCTCAAGAAGGGGAAACCCTAGTATGGTTTATGGGGGAGAAATCCCATTAATACGTTATGAGGGGAAACAAATCTCATTATGATTCAAGGGGATCACTCTGATGATGTAAAAGTTCAACGATCATTTTGATGTCAATGTCAAAGTTAATGTTAAGTTAATTGAAATTGAATAAGTCTTTATGTGCTCCTGAATAATGGACCTCAAGGGGACGTCAAGGGCTTTCCTAGCAATCAATTTCTCCTATGTAGGCATCATAGAGTGATGCATATACTTACTGTTCAATTCTTCATGTCATTAGTGAATCATGAATGCTTAAGAAAAACCATGTTCAAGTTTATGTCAAGTTTTTTCTTATCAATTTTACTCATTTCGAGTTATATTTTTTTCATATAAAGTGATCAATATTTCTTACTAGTGTGATGTTTGATTTTCATGGCTAGGGATGAGATGTATGTAGGACTTGGAGCAAGTGAAGGATAAAAAGAAAAAGAAAAACTAGGAGATATTAAATGTCTACCTAGTGGGGTGCCATTTACCATGATGATCTAGAAGTTTAGATAACAATCACTTAATAATTAGTCATGTTACTAATATATTAGGTTTCATAGATGAACATTATGTAGTTTTATTTTGTCAAGAACTATGTATGAATCAGTTGTACACCAATGCAAAATGTTACATTTACTTTAGTTGAATGATTATCATATTGTGACACCCACATTGAGTAAAATGTTTTTGCTCATGTGATAAGAAAAATGGGGTGTTACACTATGGTATCAGAGCAATTTGGTAAATGGCCACTAGGAAAACATGATTCTCATAGTCACCCTAGAATAAAGTTATGAGATCAGGTTTACAGATAGATTTCCAAAGGAAAGATACCATGACCTAGAATGACTAAAATTTTCACCCTAGAAGAGATAGAAAGGCCAGAGATAGATTTTTTTACCTAAATTTATATCTCAAGTATCAACCTAACCCTAGATAATGAGGTATCCTCTCCAGTCTCAATGGTTATGACCAACCGATTGAGAATGGAAGATGTATGACATAAGCATTAGACCTTTGATCCATTTATCCTTTCCTACTAGTTCATGTGGTATGGGAAACATGTATTAGTAGGTTAGTGAGGGGTAGCATTATAGGATATGACATCTCTGGGTATGTTCCTGATCACCACATATATAGGAATGTAGGAGGTACCTAAATACCTAGGGTTAGATAGTTATCCACCCCTAATGATAGGAAGTCATGACAAGGTTGAGTTAGATTCCCTAAATATAGTTATGAATTGTTTCGATAAGCTGTAAGTATAGGCTGAGAACAAGGACAAAGTAACAGTTAATCTATGTTAACATAAATATGTTATGAAATCTAGATATCATACACACACACACACATATATATATATATACATATATATACATATATATACATATATATATATATATATCTTTCAATGCATAATATTGAACATAAATGAACCTTGAAATGTTTAATTCCAGTAAATGAAAAAGTTAGAGAAACCCTTATGTGGGTAGTACCCTAGAAAATTTTGAGGGTGAAATTTATTTAAGGTAGGTAGAATTGTAACATCCCAAATTTTCAAGACTAATTTAAGCCCTTAAAATGTGGTTTTCCTTAAATGATTTATAGTTGAGGTTTTTAATGCCAAAATACCACTAAGTCAAATTTATTTAAGGATAATAAAGTGAGAAGAATAAACTAAGACTCAAAATATGTTTTCCCATCCATCTATGCTATATGTATTACAATTAAGTCAATTTGATGAGCATTAGTTTCCCTTTCCATTTTTCTCTCTTCTATTCTTGGAAATGTTATAAAGAAATAAAAGAGATAGATAAAAGACCTCAAATTCAAATATGACATAACTAGTGAGTGTGCAATAAGTTCTTATCTCGTTTTTCACTCAAAGAATGCAATTAAGGGAAAAATGTATACCATTACATCGTTGACTGCATTAAAACCAAGTAAAATGACATATATCGAAATAATGGATAAAACAAGAGAAAAACTAAAATCTGAGGGCATAGGAATAACCTATTATCCTTTTTGGGCTTGTGCTCCAAATTTGGTCAAGATTTGGCCATGTTTGACTCTCCAGATTAATTCATCAAGTTTCCATATGGTTTTGAATTAGGTTTGATGAAATATATCATTAATGAAACACATTTAACCTATGTTTCTGCATTTTTTGCCTGTCAACATTACTTTGATTTCCTTTCCATTACATGAGTTCCATCTTACGACTCTAGTTTAATCAATTGATTATCTAATGGACGGGGAGTCATCTCCTACCTCCATGTTTTTAACTGGTCTGAGCGCAGTAACACTCATCTACTTTCTCTGTGATGTTCTCCCTCACCTGTCAGCCATTTCATGAGAAACTACATTGTTGACTTTGTCTCTTTCTCTCAAACACAATGACCCCTCTCATAACCTCTCTCATGGTCTATAGATTAAATGCCCTTTTAGGGTTTCCTTCTCCTCTCTGCCAAAATCCGCCACCGCCATGGTAGTGTTTTCCCCTTATGCTTGACCATTCCAAGAGAACATCCAGTCCCTGAGCAGTGCTCCTCCTCCTCCAATTTCGTCTCTCATACTCCCGAATGCTCTGACCTACTTGGCCTTGTTCCCCGACAATTGAAATTCAATCTCAGCCACCTCCTCTTCCTTCAATTCAATTAGGCACCCTATTAGCTTCCTCATGAGATAGGCAGTGTTTTGCAACCTCCTTCTTGCCCTGGATTGGCACCATCCTCCATACCCTATAACCGTAGATGAGGTGCCTCCCAACGCTTACCTCCATGCCTTCCAAGTGGCCCCTCGATTTCAAAAACACCTATGATGTGTTTCCTTTAACTTCGGTTCAACCTTAGGAATCTCTCTAGCATACATTTGCACTCGATTCATGAGTCTTTCAGTGGATTCATTTCTATCTTCCGGGCTTTGCCAAGTCTAGATCATACCTCAAGCTATTGTTCTTTCCAATGCCCTCAAACAAAGGTCATTGTCCTAGGCCTGAGATGAGGAGGATGTTGATTGTCTCATCTTATCTTGGACAGCTAATACCTTCGCACATGACCGAAGTAGAGAACTCCATTACAATACCTCAGAACCATGGTTAAAGGGAGAAGAAGCTAGGTCACATAAAGATATTGGTTTCCTTGAGATGCTAATTGTATTGTTGATATCACAAGGGTGATTTCAGATTTTAACACACATACCTTGTTTGATAGTTCTTGATATGTTTAAATGGTCAAATGACTAGTATGCTCCTATCTGTTTGATTACATCAAACATTATCCTAAGGATTTTTTAGTATTTCCATGTTTCATTTATATCAGATTAATCTTTGATTTAAATTGATGTCACAATATAGTTTTCCTTACTCTAATTTGTCCATCTTGCAAAATGCATAACTTTGGCATATGACCTAAGAAAATGATGGAAAAGTATTTGTTGGAAAGCTCTTTTGATTTTCTATCAATCTGCCTTGTTTTCAAATACTATTTTACACACTCAATTGCTTCAATAACTCAAAGACCATGATTAGGGTTTTGATGATGGAAAATATTATGATTTTAATCAAATTATAGGTGGTTAAAGGCTTAATCAAGTTAGGGGAATTGACCTAAAGGTGGTCTACTCTAGGTAAGAGGGTCATGCATTTTTGGCACAAGTACTTTGGTTTGTTGATTATTATTTATGATTATGCACCATAGATGATTTCATGAATTATGAATGCTTTCTGAAGAAGAGATCGTGTATACTCATCATTGTTTATTGGTTGATGACTTATAGTCTATGGTAAAACCCTAATTGTTATTATTAATTATGAATTAAGAATAACAAATCATTCTCAAGAAGGGGAAACCCTCTTATGGTTAATGAGGGAGAAATCCCATTATGATTCAAGGGGAGCAATCACATCATGTAAAATTTCAAGGATTATTCTAATGTCAATGTTAAAGTTAATATTAAGATAATTGGAACTGAATAAGTCTTTATAAGCTCCCAAATCATGGATCTCAAGGGGTCGTCAAGGTCTTTCCTAGAATCAATGGCTTTCCTAGTAATCATGTGCTCCTAAGTGGGCATCCAAGAGGAATGCATATGCTTACAATCCAATTCTTCATGTCATTAATGAATCATGAATGCTTAAGAAAAACCATGTTCAAGTTTATGTCAAGCTATTTCATGCCAATTTTACTCATGTCAAGTTATGATTATTTTTATGTCATATAAAGTGCCAAATAGTTCTTACTAATGTGATGTTTGTTTTGCATGGACGGGGATGAGATGTCTGCAGGACTTGGATCAAGTGAAGGATAAAAATCAAAATCAAGACTAGGAGATCTTCAAGCTCATCCTGGTGGGGTGACATTTACCAAGATGATCTAGTGGTTTAGATAACAATCACCTATTTATTAGTCATGTTACCAGTTGGATTAGGTTTTGTAGATGAATATTATATAGTTTTGTTTTGTCAAGAACTATGTATGAATCAGTTCTAAATCAATGAAAAGTGTACCATTTACTTTAATTGTATGATTAACATAGTGAGACACCCACATTGACTAAAATGCTTCTGCTCATGTGATATGAAAAGTGGGATGTTACACTCTATCATCAATAAATAATCCATGTCCAAGGGGAAATGTATTAACAATTACTCATCAACTATGGTTAATTCTAGTAAGAAAGTTCACCTATGTACAATTTATATCAAATAAGTAAGTCTCTTTGAGTATAATATAATCAAATAATGTATGTTAGGCATGTAAATATGTACCATTTTCACATATGATGGAATGAACTAGGGGAATTCAAATTACATAGGAAGGGATCAATTTCTTCACAATGTTCCTATCATCTCATGTTTGGCAAGGAATCATGATATGAAGAGTATAACATAAATCATACATGTTTACCTTTTTTATTTTAATTTCTATCACATTAATTTGCAAATTTTGTACAAGAGTTATTAATACATTTTGTAGGAAAAATTATTACCAATTTAACATCATTCTCCTTTCCTAAATCTAGTTTAGCAAAAATTGTGCAGCTATATTGGTCTCCCAGTTGATGAAAACTAAAACAAGACTATCAAAACCTTCCTTAAGAAAACCAGTTCTTTTGCATATTTTCAAGAAAAATTTATTCTCATCATTATATTCTTACTGATTCCAATACCACTCCCAATGCATAATATTTAATAATATTTTTCTTAATGCTCATAGTGCTTGTCACTTACATACTATGCATGATTGCATAGATCTTCACATTGAAGGAAGACCAAATTCCTTGGAATCTTCTTACTTTCATCATCATGATCATACCTTCATGATTGCTAAAGATGACACCTAAACTAGCTTTCAATTTAACAATGATAACATCATCTAAGTTAGCCTTGGAAATGTCTATAGGTGGAGTTGTACAACACATGGTGTGTGGATTCTTCATGAGGGCATGTTTGTATGAATCTATTAGCAACTTCCATACATTTAACAACTCAATTCTAGAGTCCAATAGTCATATCATGGGAGAGGGGCTGATTCTTGTTGAATATAAACTAATTTCTACATTATCATGATGCTAAGAAATGGATGACAATGCCTGAAATTTGACTTATGAATATATACTAATTCCAGTCCCATGTATCTCTCATTAGCTCCTTGTACATCACCTTTGAACTATCTTCTACTGACTTTGATGTAAGTCATAGATATAGCACTAAATGCAAACAAAGCATGGTAGGATGTTTCACATTCAATATATTAGAGGTGGTAAGAAGGATATGTTGTAATGTGCTTGGTGTCGAGTGTGTTTTCTATGGGTATTTGATAAAGACATATTCTTTAGACAAAATGTTAGATCTTAGGTGGTAAGGAAAGTTTCCAAACATCTGACTAAATGTGCGAATGTTGGGGAAGCAGCTCCAAATCAGCATGGACATTATGTTTTGTGCCTAAGTAATAGGATGAATGCATAAAGATGATTCCATTTGGATCAGTGTAGCAATACAACTAATCCATATTATCAATGCAAGTAGATACATTGAGAATGAGTTCCTGGTCTTCAATAGAAAATAATTGCTCCACTTTGCTAATTTTTTCGCAACATTGGTTTGGATTTTAAAGATCCACTACCCTCATTTGATGTAGTTCATATATGAACTCCATTTTGGCACAAAGTCCTTTGCAAATTGATTTTTAATCGTCATCCATAACTCAGAGTGTATCTGCATTTCCAGTCATCCATCAAAGTCCATCTTGATTAGTGATTTTAACACTCAAATAAAGTCTGTAAAAGGCATTTTCAGATTTTGACTAAACATCATGTTGATGGGGTTTAGTCTTTTGTAATTATCTTCTCTATTCTTATAGACCCGATCCTGGGTTCCTCGCTATTGTTGAACATGTCAAGATTTTTATGTAAATTTGTATATTGAGTTTCACAACCTTGAGGTTATGTGTTTCATTGCACCTATTTATGTTTTTGCCTATCTGTTGGCTCGTTATGAGTTCCATATTTTGTAGTCAGACTTCCCTCAAAGTCCCAAGTTACAAAATTCATTTTTTTTCTAAAAGAGGTTTTTTCTATAGGTCTAGTTTTGATCTTGGTTCTACTATTGTTTTTTTAGTTCAATTTTTGACTCAATTATGACTTGAAGTGGTTTTTAGTGATATTATATAGTATTATTGTCGTGTGTTTGATTTATCTACGGTACTGGTTAGCTACTCTAGTTATTTGAGTGATGTTTCTAATCTCTACAATTTTTGGCTCATGTGCTTATTTCAATTTGGATTTTCCTTTTGGTTTAGTAGAGATGGTGTTTGTTGTTCCATTAGTTTAACATCTATTTTGATCCTTTGATGTTGTTTAAGAAGTTTGTTGGTGTTTTAATTGTATGTTAGTGAGCTGATCTGGTTTAGGAACTGGATTTTGCCTCCTTTCTGCCCATTTTGGTATTTGTATCCCTCCTTATCATGGTTTGTTGTGCTAAAGTCTATTGTGTTTTATGTTTACTATTATCTATCACATTTGCATTGATTTTTGAAGTTTTATTTCTCAAAAAGGATGCAAAGATACCACATTTAAATGTCACTACAACAAACTCCCTTTTACCTAGCATAAAATCACGACATTTTTGACTCCACTGCCGCAACTTTTTCCAATCACCATGACCCGCATGTGATGCCCCATGACTCCCATTTCCCTCCCTCAAAATACCCATGACCATTTTGTTTCCAAACAATCAATCCACTCAGGTCCTCCTCTTCCTTCTCTCCTCCATATGATTTTGTTTCATTTCATGCATAATCACCCTCCGCTTCATTTCACGTGTGATCTTCCTCCGCCCTTTCTCCATCTTGACAACCTCATATCCAGAGACCGCACATTTTGACCACATCTACCTTGCCCTAAAATGCCCCCAGCCTCCAATCCCCTTCTTCCAGCGTCCAATTGATCAAAGTTGGTTATTTCTTCCCTGATGGTGATATTGATTGGTTGCTCAGTGACCAGATATTTTGATCTCCTATTGTATGGCGATGCTAATCCCCTACTCTTGGTTGGAGGTCTTAATTGTGTAATTGGCGGTGCTTCTACTTCCAGTTCTTTCTCTCTCTGTCCCCTCATCCTCCCTACAACATTGATAATGCCCCCTTTTGATTCTTACAGAGTTGACACCAGTGGGATGTCTAGCACCTCTCGGTGGGTTGCATGTCAGTCACAGTAAAGTTAGACAAGTCGCGTCATGTAGCTATCAAAATCCTATTTGGGTAGTATAGTTTCAAAGGAAATTGCTCCTGATTATACTATTATTTCTATGGTTTTGCGGTGCTCATTGACCCTTTGTCCGACTATGACAACTCGATGGAGATTTTGTGGCTTCTCATATGTAAATTGAAAATAGAGTGAATTCAACCAAAAAATGTGTCTGGCTAAGCTTTACATTTTCTATGTGTCTCAATGTACCTACTCCTTCCATTATCAGGTTAATTGTTATACTCGTATATTTATTTTCAACCAAAGTAGGAGTTTGGTTCTTGTCGAGTAGATTGACTGAAACTTCTGCAAAACATATGCATTATCATTGAGCCACACATTTTTTGAGAGACAATAAAAGGTGTGCCCTCCTTCAATATAACATGAAGGAGAATTTCATTCTGATTTTGAACCAAAGAAGTAATTCCTAATATTAACAATATCAATTTTGGGTGATTGCTAGGAATTTCTTTTATCTGAAGTAGTCTTAAGAATTTTGTTTGATATCCTTCGTTCAATGTGACACCTACTATTCTAGCTATTGTTATGGATTGTTACTACTTTAAATACAAGACACAAGTAATCAACTTCTGTATAGCTACTGCGAATTTCGTTATTGAATATGAATTGTGATTTTATTACATTTGTGATGAATCAGAAGTTACACCATTGGCATGTTTCTAGTTTTCATGAATGCCATAATAAAGTTTAGAAAATGTATTATAAATAGGATGCACTAAAATATATCAAACATATAGTTATGTTTTAGGTAGTAATGATTTTCATGTAGTATATGTCGTAAAGAACATGTGTGTGTGTGATGCATCATTTATTTATTAAGTAGTCTCGTATAGTCTCATAGGCTAATATAGGATAAATCATTAATATAAGCTAATATAGCATTTAGGCCAAATTAGAGATACATTTGATTTGGAGAAATCATGTAAGATTTGGCCAAACTTGGGTCTCATAGGCTAATATAGGCGAAATAAAAACCAAAAGAATTGGGATGAATAGTTGGAGTTAACTAGAAATGAACAAGTATGATGGTCAAATTATTTATTGGAATACTTCTAACCTAGATTCAATAAACTGTTTCTTCAGTATGTGATTTCTTTTTATAACATGCTTTCCAGATCATTGTTTGTTTGTTTGTGCCTACTGAGCTACATTTCACTTAGACAAATGAAACTTATCTTCCAAGGGATTGTCCACGTTGTCTTGCAAGTTGCATATCCTAGGAAAGTAACTTTATTTGATGGCTTCACAAATTTTTCAACTATGGATTGGTTGTTTATAACTTTGACATGTTTACAAGTTGCATCTCCATGTCAATGGTGATGGCGGTTGAGTTATTGGACATTGAAGTGAAGTGAATGACTATATGGTATCAGTGAAATCAATGAAAAAGGTAGTTGGGTTTAACTTTTAGACTTGTATTTTAATGAGACTTCACTAGTGAAGCTTGCATGTTCCTACTAAGATATAACATACACTAGCTCAATCCATATTGATGTATGATGATTTGGAACCACGGGGAGACTATTCTGTGTAGGCTCTACCTTGAAAGCATGATATTTGCCTCATGTGAAGACCTTTACAAATGAACAAAGGTACTCTATTCACAGTTTGTTACAGGTGTATTTCAGCTCCATGTAGAGAACTTTAAAATTTAACTTCTTCCCAAAACATTCATAAAGAAAAGAACATGTACATGTATGTTGCATTGGGTGGTGAACATCTAGGAAAGATCTTGCATACATGAATTCTTTCTTTAGAACTAACATACACATCTATGATGTATAGTCATTCTTTTCCATCTAATAGAATTCCCAGACAACTTTTCGGTTAGTAGTGATCCAACTTTCTACATATTTGAGCTATTGCTTACACTTTTGTTCACAATTTCCTAACATGAAGGAGGGCAATATTTTATCTTCTTCCTGATTTGATGCTTTAGTTATGTAATTTCAGTTCATCATAAAATCTGAATGTTGCTCTACACTTCGTATTTTTCCAAATAAGAGTGTACCACCTATTTCCTTCCTTTTTCTCTATGGAATCACTTGTCTAAATCAGTATGGTATGCATGTGGCTATTGCTTTTACCTAACCAATGCTATTGGGATCTAAAGGTATAGTTTTCATGACCAAATAATGCATTTTATGAGGATTTGGCAATGATTGTCTAACCATGAATTGTTTTATATGCTTGTCCAAACATGTTTTGAGCTTCTCAGTCATCCTATTAAGTTTGTTATTTCTCATTAAAGTGGTTCATAATGATTCATTTGACTTTTCTTTTTCTTCCTATAAGCTATTCTATAGGTAAATCATTTGACATACCATTTTAATTTCATTGGCGTTCTCTTTGTTGTTATATGAGTTACTATTCTTTCCCTATATAGCGTAGTTGTGTTATTAATCATCAAATAATCACCTGCCCCATGAATTTGTTTTGTAATTGTATGAACTTCTCGACTGGTTTGACCCCACTAGAAAGTAGATTTTATTCCTTTCTTGTATAGGTCTTTATATTTTATTTGTGAAATACATGTACATCTTTTCCTATACGTACACTCATTAGAAGATGGTCGATGACCACATCTTCTAGTGCTACAGAAAGATCAGTCAGATGAAAATACAACTCGAGGCAAAGCATGATATTTTAAAAGAAAGTGGACAACAAAAAGGACTACCTATTCTCATGCTTTGACTTTGGCTGGTGGAAGATCGCTTCTCTTTCTTTCTTTTCTTTTCATATCGTTGTGGACGACATTGTGGTGTGCATCTGTATTTTGTACATACACAAATTTAAATTGGTTCTTTGTCTATTTCTAGACTTTGATTCTGGCTGCTGTTGAAGATTGTTGTATTATTTTGTCTTCACACTATTCTGAATGGCCTTTTTCTCTACCTTGGATTGTTGTACTAGCTAAATTGTAAAATTGAAAAGAAATTAAAAAAAATGTTACACATTCTCTCTGTGCATTTAAATCTATTCCTATGAAGGTGGGTGTGTGTAAGAGCCTGCTTGTGTGTGTTCACCCATTCACATTATCCCATGTGAGCTTGTTGGAATGTGCTCCCAACCCACATTTGCATGTTAATTCACTAGTGTGCATGGGCGCACTGTAGTTACCATTGTGTGCCTACGCCCCCATCTATATATTAACGCAACACCACCTGCCTGCTACTTATATGCGATTTCATTGATTTCCGACATTTTCTATCTAATTCTGGCATTTCAGAATATCAGATTTCGTACCATTTTCTGACACTTTCTATACATTCATGGCATGTACATAATGTCGTTAAGAGACGCTAAAAAAATTTTGACGGCACACTTTTTTATGATATTTTTTCTGCAATACCAAAAAAGTCGGGTGAAAATACTTTCGGCATGTTTATAAACTTTTTGTAGTATTTTACCATGCCGTCAAAGCTAATATTTGTTGTTGTGTGTATAGGATTAAAAATATAAAAAATGAGACACAAATGACCTTGAGACCAAAAAATTCAACCTCCAAGCTGTAGATAAGAGATTCGAATGTATCATGGTCTAATGAATTTTACTACAGATTTTGATATAGTAGAGCATATGATTTGTTCATCTACTCATTTTGCATTATTTCCTTGTAAACTCTACTCAACTATAATGCTAAATTTTAGTTGGAAGAGATGTTATACTACTTATTAGTACTCCCCCCATACTTGAATCACTTTGAACCAATTTGAATGTCTAGCAGTCTTCTGATAAATGATTGCTCACTTTTGGGTTGCAATGTTGTTTATTTGTTCACATCTACTACTATTCTAAGAATCATATATTTTATTTCAATTTCAAATTTTCAATTATCAAGTCTAATATGCATATCATAACCATTTTTCTTACATGTGATTACTATGGCACAAACTTAATGTGATTTCATTTCATCCTCATAACTCTAAAGGATGATTGATTGCTTTCCTTCTGCTTCCAATGCTATCCTCGGAACTAGAATCGGAACAACAAAATCCTAGGAATCTCCATCTCCACATATTATTCAATTATATGCAATAAACTCATATTAAGACTCAGATGCAGTACTTCACTAGTACTAGAGTGGGTTAGCATCATTCCTTTTGATGAACCTATTAATAAAAAAAGGTAAAGGAGTAGAGACATTAGGTAGTGACTCGAATACTACATCACACAATAATACCACCCTTGCAACAACTTTGTGCACAAGAAGTACATTAATCTACTATAATAACGATAATTTTCTTGAGTGGTAGTGTGTCCTGAAGAATAGTAAAACAACACATGTGAAAGTGAAACCTTCACATATAATGAAATTAATATGACCCATATTCTTTGTTACCATTTAAAATATACAAGTGTGGTGATTTTCTCCCTTCTATACAATGATTTTGATTTTGTTTCAACTACTAACTTTCATGCACCATTGTTGTCTTTTTAACAATTCAAGATATATTTTATCTGAGTAGTTCATTTGTGTTTTTACAGGCATCCTTTTTCACAACTCTTCTTCATTATCTTTAGGCATATTTTTCTAAAATAGTTACTTTTATTAACACTTTCATGAGGATGATTCACCATGGTGTTGATCAAAACTCCCTATCTCTTGCATGCAATCTTGTATCCTTTAAAAAGTTCTCTACTTTCTCAACCACCATTTACTAATGCATTACCTGGTATTTAGGGGTCGGAGTTTGAACCAAATGACCTGGGTAAGGCTATAGATCTTACTAGAGCAACCAGTGTGACATTCTTATCATCTTTGTAATTGTCAAGGTTGTATATAAAGCTCCATCTCCATTCGGGTGCAAGTCTTTACCCATGAACAAGTCTACTAGGTGACCTCTCTTTGAGGGTATGGGATTCAAATTTGAAAATTCTATAAGAGCATGGGCATTTGAGTAGTGTTGGAATTGATGTAATTGAGCACACGACAACCTTTTGAGTGTCTATTTGAGCTTTAAAATGTGTTTTTTTCCTCATGGGAATGAATTCACTTTAGGGGTATTAATATTGAAGCAGTTGTACTCACTAGAAAAAAATTGTCTTTTATTCAAGACAACGCCTTCAGAAATATGTGATATTTGGTTCTCATAAAAAATAAAGATGTGGGATATTCCTTCACAAAAACTCCTACAAAAACACAATCTTGAATAATATAATCTATCTTCAAATGGACTTCAAAAAATATTAAGCACCTTTTCACTCCTTCATTAATGTATTAAGAAGAATGCATAAATCTTAATAAATACAAATTTGAAGTGTGATTGTGATTATAAGTATGAATATATTTGAGATTTCTAATAAATAGATACAATGGCAATCGAGAATTTTATATAGATGCATTTTCAGTATAACACAAAGGGTCAATTTTGTAGAAACATTTATCTCAAATTCCTCTTTATTACTCAAAAAAAAAAAAACTTCTTAGGAGACGACATTAACCTTTAACAACAATGTTTAGAAATAAATAAATAACACATATCATTATAAGTATTGTGCATATAGAAAACACAAGTTGTTTTTAGAACATCTCGATATTTCTATAAAAAGATAATATTATGGATTATGGCATTCCAATTTTGATGTCAAGGTTGCCTATCAAGCTATTCATTTATGTAAGCTCTCGAAATAAATTTGAAAATTCTTAGTCTCTTGGTTCATGATGTTTTTTTGAATGAACAATTGTTGTGAATAATTTAATAATGACTTGAGTACTGGTAAGATACAATGTCTTGAGTACTCACTTCTAAAGCCACCATGTTTTCAACCCTACATTTGCAACTCAACAATGTGAGTGCACACAATCTTGCACTATTCTATGATGCTAGTTATGATAGCAATCGCGGTGGCGATATTATTGTTATGCGTGTGAGCATCATGGAACTAGATAAATATACTAGTGACAGATATGTCGATATCGATCTCACTAAGTTCCTCATAGTTGTGTTGGTTGGCCTCACATAGTTGGTTGTATCTGTCATTGTGGGCGTATAGGTCATAGTAATCATGATCATAACTTGGACTTTCCTGGACAAGGCTAAACATCCACCATCTACCTTAGGATGTTGTAGGACATGTTGAACCTAGAGGAGAAGGGCCTTGAGGTGCCGCTCTTAGAGAACATTGAATCACTTAGGTATAATGCCTAGATCTACTATTGTGGTTCCTAGAGGATTGTGCCTCGCTAATGTTATTGGCTGAATAGCCTATGTAGATAAGCAAAAGTAGAACATTAGCTCCTTATAGACAAGATACAAACAAAATTTGAGCAGTAGCTACTCAAAATCAAGAGTCAATTTAGACAAGGGTTTTTGATCCCTAAACACCAACTACAATCTCACAAGCATATACAATAAAATGATACAACATCATAAACATAATAAAAACATCCCAGCTCATTAGACATGTTGAAATTCCTATCAATAGAAAATAATATTGACTATCATTTTAGTTATTAAGCTACTTTTCGCCAACTACATAAGAAGCCTTCTTATTAATTAGTGTAATATTATGCTTATGTGAATTTTTGTGGGTATCCCATGTTTTGTATTTCTTTAAATTTATAAAAGGTATTTATAAGAGAGTGACTATAAACTTGAGAAAATAGACTCTCACAAAGTAAAAAGAAAATAATAGAACACCATAGTCAAGACAATATATGCCTCAAACTGAATTGTAGGGAAATCCATCCACATCAGATGAAAATAGGCTCAAAGACTCTGATAGAAAAACTCTTAAAATTACATGATGTATAAAATTAATCTCTATAAACACCACCTCCATCAATTCTCTATTGAGAATAAAACCTGAGGAGAATATTAGTAAAGATATGCAACTCCCTTGGCAATCTTGCCACTAATAAGAGTATTGCAGGATAGAAACAACATTAACTATATACATAGGTAAGTAGTTGTCTAGACAAGATATCAATTACGATAATTACAAAGTGAGGAACTTAGGAGTTGCAAAATTGGAAGATTGTTTCATGCCAAATGTTCAACATCAAATTATGAAAAAGATAACCAAGATTGCATACTTAGAGCCAAAGCAAACATAATTAAAAAATATATTACTTCAAATATAGTTAACCTAACCATGACATAGTAAAATAAAGGTTCAAAAACAAGCTCGAGGTCTTCTAAAAATCAACCAGTAGCAATTCAAGATCATCCAAAACTCTAAAGATGTATCATTGAGAATTGAGCGTCAATGTGGCATCCAAAAACAAACTAGGAGAAAGCCATATAGTTGTAATATCCCAAACCTGTTAACCACAATTGTCAAGCATAAACACAGGTCAAATCAAACACACTCTTTATGTACCTCCCAACAACAATTGAAGAAAAAAATCATGAGACACTAGAATGGAATGATCATGTCTTGTTTTAATGTACTAAACAGTTTTTGTTACTATTATTGAAAAAAATAAGCATACTTTCCTATTTGTGATAAACTAGCATCGTATGAGGAGCTAGAAAATATAAATGATCCTAAACCTACATTCTATAAGGACACTCGTTTGGCCCTTCCTCGGTTTCCTAATACTTGCCACTTCGCTAGTTGTTGATGCAGCTGATCTAGCTTGTTAATCTTCACAGAGACATCTCCTTTAAATGAAATTGAGAGGTGATAAAGAAAGGTCTAGTTTTACAACTCATGAGTATTTCCACCTCCTCACATTGTCCTCCACCTCTTATAACCATCATCGAGTCTCCTATTTGAGCATATGGACCAAGCAATTCTCAATGATGCCCTCAATATCCCTCTTGTGCCCAAGGAGGCCATCCATATCAGTCTATAATCTGTCAACACCTCTTTGAAACCATGCATCTAGATAGTTATAAGAGTCTTAGACAACCTCTTACTGTCAAATTTTGTTGTGGAAGGGGAATGCAAACAATTATAAGGGAAAGGGATGGGGAAAAATGAGCAGAGGAAAGTATAGATAAATAATAGGATCGATGGATGGACACAATCAACATTGATAAGGTGTTAAAATATTATAGATCGAGTATACCATGTTTGATAAAAACCTAGGATAATGCATGTAGATTCCCCATTGACCGTCACTATGACCTCAAACCACCACCAATCCACCAACTCCTCATTTCATTGCCTATAGAGTAGTGGAAGACAAAAGAGTTAACACATGACTTGAGAGATAAATGAATGGAATTGTGAACATTGAAGAAACAAAACTACTCTCACACATCTAGTCTCGAGAAGACATGGGAAGGAGGTGGTCGTTGGAAGCACATTGGAGAAACAATTCACCTCGAAGGGGTAGCAGCTAGCAGTAGGGCAACTTGGAGAAGCATGAGACGCCCTGATATGCTATAAACGAGATTACTCAAAACCAAAAGCGGAAATAAAACTAAGCAAGCAAATCTCTAAAAAAAGGAAATTAAGTGCTATTTCATTAAAGCACCATAAGCCAAAAACTTATTACATATGAGTCCAAAAAGCCTCCCACATGCAACACATAACATGTCACATGGTGCTTACATCACTGTAGGTCAACGTTCCTTTCAACAACCTATTACATAAGATACTGGTTCTACATATATATACATGTACAACTCTCAGGGATATAAAACCATGGTATACAAGCCAAAACCTTGTATCGGTCACATAACCACAAAACATCTCAAAAGAAAAACACCCCAAGGACTAGAGTGTATAGGGACAACTCTAGGACTCTAACACCAAAAGACTAGCATCACGTCGAACCTTATCAGCTACTTCTCTTGTTGTTGTTCTTCCTCTACTGCATGACCTCTACCTCATCATGGACATCACATAAAAGATGTGGAAACCCATGGGGTGAGACCAAATGACCCAACGAGGGACAATACTCTTGGCCAAAACTATTAAAGCACAGATAAGCTAAGCATGTAAAACTAAGCAAACAATTAACATAAGATAGCAAGTTGAGCAGATTCAGCTAAATGACATGTGTTCAATGGATAAAGTAGCTTAATCAAGACTAGACAGATACCACTGAATAGTAGATCAAGTTATTTCTAAAAAGAAATATGAAGAACATGTACAATAGTTGACTTCCCTTATCGACTTATAATTCAAGAAATCAGTAAAAAGATAAGGCAAAGGCTCAACCAATGTGAGACATATGTCACCCTACATAGTTGTATTATGACCTTTACTATGCCATGGGGATTTAAGTCATACCACCCAAATCCAACCACCCCCTACGAAGGGAAACTGACAGTGCCATACAAGGTCCATGGAAGAGTTGGAATCCACGACCTCTCCAACACCTCTTGGTTAGCTCAATAGAACTCCACAGAGACATATCAGTCAACTATAAAAGAGTAACATATAGTGAGCACAAGGATTGGCTCATGCATGGCTGTACATATATAAACACCTAGCCCACCTTGTTACAAGTAATGACGCTATAAGAATAGGCTCAAGCATGATAGTTCTTAAAAGAAGAATGGGCTCACTCATGGCTATCCATATCACAAGGAAATCGGCTCACGCATGGCCGTCTCACACAACCTATATTTTTGGATTCAAGGAGATACTCTACATGCACCCCCACATGTTCAAAAATATGCACTCCGAGTTGAACTCATTTCACCAATCCAAAAAATAAAGCTAACTATGGAATGGATCTATGGCATAGGGAAAACTACATGATTAGTTTTTACTTGATTAGTTATCCAATTGGGTGATTTTTAGCATCAAACAAGTTACAATGTATAAAGCTAAAACAAACTCTATGAAATAAGGGTGTGTTTCCACTTCAGAAGATATAAAACATAAAAGGTGTATACTTGTCACACAATCACCACATGGTACTCATTGCTCTGCCATTCACATGGTGATCACTAAAGTCACATATCATCATGTGATATCAATCCCTTAGTCACATCACTTGAGGATATCACCTCTCAATAGGTATTAATCCATCACCAGGTCATAGGACCTATCACACTAAACCTTGTATGTTCATCATCACATTATTGTCTCATCCATGTGCACAAGCACCACCCTATATCACATAATTATCACCATAGAATACACAAGCCATGGCATACATATCACCTGCAAGGTTAGCGATCATAAATAAGAGAGAGAAAACATTCTACATGATGGACATCTCATGAGAGAGAAAGCAAATACATAATTCAGCATTAGGGTTGGGATTCCAAGCTTTAGCTGATTAGGGTTTTGTAGGTACATACAAGTACTAAACCCTAGATATAGAATCTCCCACATTCTTGGAATACTTAGGTTTAAGAAGCATGATTAAGGTTAAGAAAGAAGCTATACACATAGCACTACACGTGGCTCAAACATTATTTATACCAGTGCATTGATTAAGGATTCAAACATGCAACCAACCATCAACCACATGTCACGTCCACCACCTTGCATGGGTCACTTCCACCACATGCATATATCGTGACCACCATCACCCATGGTGTTATAACCGCATCCAACCTATTCCATGTTGTGATCGGAACACGCCAAGGGTGTACCATGTTTTGACCCACATTCAACCAAGTCACCTCTAGATACAGTTAGGGTTTCACCCAACCGAGGAAGTATGTCGCGACCCAAGAACAAGGATCACCTCAACCTATGACAAAGGCATAACTCAAGATCGAGCCATGTCATGACCAATCAAGGGAAAATGGAATATCTTGATCAAACCAAGGTGTATTTCGACCATCGAGGAAGTAGGTGTTGTGACCATCATGGAGAAGGATGTCGTGACCTCCACAAGGTCATTCGTCACGAACCAAAATCTCAAGCCAAAGAGATGTCGCGACTCAAGACAAAACACGACATCGTGACCACCAAGGGTAAACCCACTACTAAGACCAACAACAAAGATCAAATCAAGGTCAAAAAAGAGATAACCCATGTCTATAACAGGTGACACAACATGGGAAACCCATCATCACCATAGAGGAAAACCTCATGCAAAACAGTCATCAAACCCTAAAAAAAGCTTCAAGAAACCACCATGAAAAGGAATCTCAGCCAGAGAGAGAAACCAAGATCATCACCACTAAAACCGAACCAAGGCTTCACAGAACACAGAAACACTTGATCATCATGCATGCAACTCAATTCAAGGTCAAGAAAGGAAGGAAAACCACCATGCACCACAAACACCTAACTCAGGTACAAAGGAAAATTAGGGTTTTGATTACATCCAACCCAAGCATGATTAAAACATCATCCAAGTTCTAAAGTATATCACCATTTACTATAAAGTTAAGGAAACATTAGAGAGAGAGAAAATAGCAGCATGCAAGAATGAAAGGTGCATTAATAGAGAAGGTTAAGAGTTATATAACCTGCCTTAGGAAGATCACTCCAAAGATGGCAAGCTGCAATCACACGATCACCAAGGAATGTCAAGCTCCACTTTCGGCCACACGATCACCTCAATAAATAAGAAACACCAAGGTCAATGGATATCTCAAGAAATAGGGAAAGAAGTTAAAGGCTAAACCAAAACAAAGAAGGGGGAAAAGAGAGAAGAAACTCCCACTCACTTGGGTGTCTCCTTGTCAAAACATGGCATATTACCCTTGTGATGAGGAGCTTACTCTCAAAAACTACCACCATGTCAAAACATGGTCTAAGCACGAGACAAAGGAATAAAATGGGGTAGAAGATCCAAAGAAAACAATAACAAGGAAGATAAACACTCACCAAGGTTGAAGATGACCAAGGATCACCACAAACACCACATGCATGGGTTGAACCACTTCCAAAGCACCAAGAACATATCCTTCTTCCTCTACCAAGATCCAAGATCATACAAGAAAGGAAGAAGAAAGAGGATGGGTGAAAAATATCACTTGCATGGAGAGAAAAGGGTTTATATATCACAGAACGATAGAGGTAGGGCAAGGGATGAGGTGTCAACAAAAGAAGGCCCCAAAGGGACACTTTTCCACTCAAGAAACTAACATGCAACCACTTAAAGCCTGCATGCATGAGATGGTGATACACTCTAGGTTGGATATCGACCACCTAGGACATCCAAACCTCATGTCACGACCATAACAAACCAAGGGAACAACCCATGGTCACAACACACCACCAAGGACCACTAGGTCGCGACACAAGGTCACCACAAACCCTAGGTCAAGACACTCTACACCAGAGCACCCATCTCGACCCAAGACACCCAAGACCCTCTAGGTTGAGAAAACCATACCTAGGGGAGGTTTCTCAACTACAATACCCTCCAAATAGGCCCTAGGTCATGACCTATGTCGAAACAAACTAACAAGGGTCACATGGTTAAGGCACACCAAACCCTAGAAAACCCTAATTACCACTAAGGGTCCACCAAGGTTCCCCAAAGCACTAAAACCTATATCATGAGCTAAGAGAGAGAAGGAACTATTTAGAGATGGAAAATTACAAGAATACCTCCTTCAAAAGGATAATTTTCAATTTGCACCTAAACTAGCACATAAAGCACAAACAACATCCGAAGAAGCTCAAACTAGAGACTTAAGCTCTTGACCATCTCTAAGATCATCTCATAGGATTAGAGAAAGTTTCTAAGCAAAACATCAAGCCCAAAAAAAAAGTTTAACCCAAAACATAGGTCAATCATCTTACAAGACATAAACCCCTAACAAGGATTTGCCCCCGAAATCCTAAGAGAAAAGAGACATGTACTTCTTTTGCATCTCTTTCTCAAGCTCCTACATAGATTCCTCAACACCACAATGATGGCAAAGAACATTTACAAGCAATATGTCCTTCTTCTTCAACTTATTCACTCTCCTACCAAGGATCAGCACGGGCCCTTCAACATAGGACATGTCCTCATCAAAATCAACCTTCACTGGTTGTAAAACCAAATCAGTATCAGGGTGGCACTTCATCAACATGGACACATGGAATAGAGGGTGCAACCTATGCAACTCAGGTGGCAGCTCTAACCTGTAGGCCACCTTCCCAACACGTTCCATCATAGCATAAGGTCCCATATACCTAGGAGCCAGCTTACCCTTCTTACCAAACCTCAAAACACCCTTATAAGGAGAGACTTTGAGATACACCATCTCCCCCACTTGAAACTCTAAGGGTGTATGACAGTTATCAACATATGAATTTTGTCTATCTTGGGCTACTTTTAACTTGTGTTGAATGACTTTAATCTTTTCATTTGTCTTTTGTACCATCTTTAGACCAAAAAGCTGATGTTCACCTGGCTCATATCAACACAATGGAGACCTACAATGTCTCCCATACAACACCTCATACGGTGCCATGTCGATGCTCCTATGATAACTATTATTATAGGCAAACTCTATCAGACTTACATGAATGTTCCAACTCCCCAAGAACTATAGAGCATAAGCTCTCAATAGGTCCTCCAAGGTCTGTATGGTTCTCTCAAATTGACCATCTATTTGTGGGTGGAAAGTAGTGTTGAACCTCAATTGTGTACCAAAATCTATATTCAAGCATTCCCAAAAGTGACTCATGAACTGAGGACCTCTATCTAACACAATGGTAGTTGGGACACCGCACAAACACAATATCTCATCCACGTAAATATGAGCGAGATTCTCTATTGGGTACGTCATCTTCACTGGCTAGAATTGTGATGCCTTTGTCAACCGGTCAACTATCACCCAAATAGAATCATGTCCTTTGGTTGTGCTAGGAAGACCAACCACAAAGTCCAATGTGACATGATCCCACTTTCACTACAGTATGGGTAATGGATGCAACATCCCTACATGCTTTTGATGCTCTGCCTTGTCTTGCTGACACAATACACACTTGGCCAAAAACCTAGCCACATCCTGCTTCAAGTGAGGCCACCAATACAAATCTTTATGATTATGGTACATCTTGATTCTACATGGGTGAATAGCATACATCAAAGAGTGAGCCTCTTCCAGAACCATATTTCTCAAACTGTTAACATCAGGAACCACAACTCTGTCATGGTAACAAACTGTCCCATCATCTGCCTCGTAAAATCCATCATGCTTCTTGTTGGTGAACTTTGATATTATATACTATATCACAGTATCATCCTGTTGTACCTCTTCAATTTGCTATCTCAATGTGGGATTCACCTGCAACTATGCCAACAATGCTTCTAGCATGGACACCTCTAGCTTCACATTCATATGATGCAAGGAGACAAACACGTCTCTCTTATGACACACCAAGGAGTTGATTTGTGCATTTCCCACTGATGATGTTGAAGAATTCTTTCTTCTTAGTGCATCGACCACAACATTTGCCTTGCCTAGATGGTAATTGATAGTACAATCATAGTCCTTGATTAACTTCATCTAGTTCCTCTGCCACATTTTCAACTCCTTATATGAGAAGATATACCTTAGGTTATTATGGTCTGTGAAAATCTGACACTTCTCACAATAAAGGTAGTGTATTCAGGTCTTCAAAGTATGAACCACTATAGCCAATTCTATATCATGGGTAGGATAGTTCTCCTCATGCTTCTTTAGTTGTGGTGATGAAAAATATATCACATTCTTGTCCTGCATCACTACACAACCCAAACCATTCTGTGTCGCTTTACCAAAAACTATATAACCTTTCCCCTGCTCAGGCAGCACTAGCATTGGTGCACTATTCAGCTTCTCCTTCAACAACTAAAAGTCACATTGACATTTGTTGTCCCAAACAATAGACGCATCCTTCCTTGTCAGGTTGGTTAGGGGCATCACCACGGAGCTGAAGTTATTTATGAACCTCTTGTAGTAGCCTGCCAAACCCAAAAAGTTGAGCACTTCTGTCGACGTATTTGGCTGCTCCCACTCCAACATGGATTCCACCTTCTTGGGATCCACATGACCACCTTGGGCAGATATCATGTGTCTAAGGAAAGACACCTTCTTCAGCCAAAACTCACACTTGTTGAACTTATCGTACAACTGAAGTTGCCTCAACACGGTAAATGTTGACTAAGATGTTGTTCATGCTACTGACTGTCACGATTGTATATCAAGATGTCATCGATGAACACCACCACGAACTAATCAAGGAACGGTCGAAACACTATGTTCTTAAATTCCATGAACGTTGTTGGTGCATTGATTAGCCCAAAGGGCATAACCACAAACTCATAATGACCTTACCTAGTCCTAAAGTAGACTTAGGTGTGCCATTTGACTTGATCCACAACTGGTCATACCCTAATCTCATATCTATCTTGGAGAAGACTACAACACCTTGTAACTGATCAAACAAGTCATCAATCCTCGACAAGGGATGATTGTTCTTTATCGTTACCTTGTTCAAATGCTTGTAGTCTATACACAACCTCATGATCTATTTTTCTTCCTCACGAACAACACAGGAGAACCCCACGATGACGTACTTGGTCTAATGAAAAACTTCTCAAGTATCTCTTGCAACTATTTTTTCAACTTTGCCATCTCTTCTGGTGCCATCCTATATGGTGTTTGTTCTATCGCTTGCATGTCTGAGACTAGGTTGATCTCAAAATCAATCTCTCTGATAGGGGAAACATTGAGGAACTCATCTGGGAACACATCCTCAAACTCTCTAACAACTGACACCTCCTAAATACTCAGACTCCTCACTTTGGTATCTGCCACATGTGATAAGAACAGATAACAACCCTGTCTCATCAACTTCCTAGCCATCGCTGACACCAAACATGTAAGGAGAATATTCCTATCACATTGGAAGATCCACAACATGCCACCGTCTACAAACATTGCCACCTTGGAACTACAGTCTAAGACCACATGGTACTTCTCTAAAGTATCCATTCCAAGGATCAGATCAAATCCATGCATGTCAAGTGGTAAGAGATCCACTTGAATGCTATGTCCTAAGAAAGAAAGGACACAGGAAGGACACACCTACCTCAACTCAACAGGACCAACTAATGGGGTTTCTAAACAAAGACTATCCCACCTACAACTAATAGGCAAAGAACAAGCATCAATCATTTCTCAGGTGATAAAAGAGTGTGTCACACCCGGGTCAACCAAAACAAATATAAAGCAAGAAGAAGATAAATTAACGAAATAACTCCATCTGACCTATCACTACTCATGGGTTGACCACTCATTTACTCTGACCCATAGCATAAAATCTATTCATCTCCTCTTATTGCCTTCTTCTTCTACTGGCCTATCCTAAAGAACCAACTTGAGACGCTTGTCCACATCCCCTTCCACTGCCTTTGAACTATTATCTCTACAATCCCTGATGGCTCGACCTTGGTAGTTGGGTGATTCTTCATCCCTCATAGGGAAAAACAACTTTGTATTCCCAACCTTCCTGCACATGTAGAACGTCCTATTCTCATACCATGGCCAGAACAGCCCCATCATCAATGTTAATACTACACTCTGAGTTCCTGCTTGTGGAAGACTACGCCCTCTTCCCTTACTGGGAGACCACTGGGTTTGTGCACAGGACCGATGGCAGTGTGGAAAACCTAAGCTTCTTAAAGCCTCCCTATTACTACCTCTGGTACTATGTCAGCCTCTTTTTTAGCACTATTTTCCTACTTCTCAACCACAAACTATTCAATCCTCTCTATGGACTCCATAAAGTCACAAAGCTCTCATGATTCTCAAGCACCACCGCTACCGTTGTCAGCGTCAAGGCCATGCTAGAATCCCTACCCTTAAGTTTGATGAAGGTTCTGTAGCGCATCACGAGCATCGGCCCCAAGGGGGTGGTTGCAAGAAAAGCAAGAGCTCGTGCATTTTTAGAAGGATGTATAGATGATATACCATTCAGACCCTTCTCAAAATGTCTAATCCTTTCCTCATATTTTGAATCCATGTGAGGATAAAACCTCAACAACTCCATAAACTTTTCTTCGTACTCATTGATCAACATGGATCCATGTCGGATCCTCTCAAACTGACTGATCTTCTCATCTAGATAGGTACATGGGAAGTACATGTTGATAAACTCTCTTCTAAACTCCTCCCAATTGATATCAAAACTTGGTCATTTTTCCTCTTTAATGTCCCACCAATGGAGAACACTCCCTTTTAGAATATACATTGTGTGCTTCACTTTATCAGCCTAATGGATATTAAGGATCTTGAAAGCCTTTTCCAACTCTGTCATCTAAAGATTAGGATCTATTGGATCAGCCGTAATGGCATACTCTACAACACCAACATGTCTCAGACTCTCAGAGGTCTTCCACATTCTTGGATATTCAGCACTGGGGATAGCATCCCTAGGCTGAGGGGCGGGCATCCTATCTTCCATGTACATCATTGTTGCCATAAACTACCCAAATAGAGACAAGAAAAAATGGTTTTCTACCATAGCTGTGTCAAACTGGGGCTCATCAGGCACCCAATGTTCTCTTTCTTGAGCCCTCACACCATGACCGGGTGTAGCAACACTGCTCTTTGCAGTGTGTTCTTCATTTTCTCCAACTATCTTTACTACTTTTCTTCTTCTTCTACATAAGAAGAAGTCACTATAAGACAAACTAGAGGACACTAGAACAGACATAAACCCTAGTCCTAGGTCCCTGTAGACTCAATGAACCTAAATCTCTTATACCAACCAAACTATGATGCCCCAACGTGCCACAAATGAGATTACTCAAAACCAAAAGTGGAAATAACACTAAGAAAGGAAATCACTCAAAAACACAGGAAATTAAAACTAAATTCATTAAATCATTATAATCCCAAAAATTATCACACATGAGTCTACAAAGCCTGCCACATGCAGCACATAACATGCCACATGGTGCTTACATCACTATAGGTCAATGTTCCTATCTTCAACTTGTTACATAAGATACTAGTTCCACATGTATATATACATGTACAACTGTCATAACTATACAACCATGACACACAAGACAAAACCTTGTATCGATCATGTAACCACAAAACATGTCAAAATAAAAACACCCCAAGGACCTGAGTGTACATGGATGTCTCTAGGACTCTAAAACCAAAAGACTAGCAACACATCCAGTCTTATAAGCTACTGCTCTTGTTTCTACTCTTACTCAGCTGCAAGACCTCTACCTCTTTGTGCACAGTCACCTAAAAGATGTGGAAACCTAGGAGGTGAGACCAAAGGTCCCAGTCAGAGATATGACTCTATGACAACACTATTAAAGAACAAATTAGATATGTAGGTAAAACTAAGCAAATAATTAACATAATCTAGCAACTTGCACAGATTCAGCTAAATGATATGTGTTCAATGGATAAAGTAGAGTAAACAAGACAAGACAGCTACCACTGAATAGTAGATCAAGTTATTTGTAAAAAGGAATATGAATAACATGTATAAAGTTGACTTCCCTTATTATCTTATAATTCAAGAAATCAGTAAAAATATAAGGCAAAGGCTCAACCAATGTGATATGCATGTCACACTGAGCATATATATATACTACATAGTTGTATTTCATCTTTTATTATGCCCCGAGGATTCGAGTCGTACTACCCAAATCCAACTGCCCCGTGTGAAGGGAAACTGATGATGCAATACAAGGTCAATGGAACATCCAAAATCCAAGACCTCTCCAAAACCTCTTAGTCATCTCAAGTAAACCACATAGAGAGATATCCGTCAACTGCTAAAGAGTGATGTATAGTCAGCACAAGGATCCACTCATGCATGGTCGTCCATAGATAAACACCTAGTCCACCTTGGGACAGGTAATAACACTAGATGAACATGCTCAGTCATAGCCGTTCTTAAATGAAGGAGTGTCTCACTCATGGCCATCCATATCACAAGCAGATTGGCTCACATATGGTTGTCTCACACAACCAGTAATTGTGGATGCAAGGAGAGACTTGACATACACCCCCGTATATTCAAAAATATGCACTCTGAGTTAAACTAGTTTCTCCAAACCAACAAATAAAGTTGACACTAGAATGGATCTCTGGCACAGTGCAAACTACATGATTAGGTTTCACTTTATTAGTTAGCCAAATGGGTGACTTTTAGCATCAATCAAGTGACAATTTATAAATCCAAAAAAAACTCTATGAAAATAAGGGCGTGTTACAACTTCAGAAGATTTAAAACATACAAGGTGTGGACTTGTCACACAATCACCACATGGTACTCATTGCTCTATCATTCACAAGACGATCACCAAAGTTGCATATCAGCATGGGATATCAATCCCTAAATCACATCATTTGAGGTTATCACCTCTCAATAAGCATTAATCCATCAGCAGTTCATAGGACCTATCACATTGAACCTCATATGTTCATCATCACAGTATTGTCTCATCAATGTGTACAAGCACCACCCCGTGTCACATAATCATCACCATAGCATACACAAGATATGGCATACATATCATCTGCACGGTTAGGGCTTATAAACAAGAGAGAGAAAATATTCTACATGATGGGCATCTCATGAGAGAGAAAGAAAACACATAATTTAGCATTAGGGTTAGGATTCCAAGCATTAGCCGATTAGGATTTTTTAGGTACATACAAGTACTAAACCCTAGATATAGCATCTCCCACATTCTTGGAATACTTAGGGTTAAGAAGCATGATTAAGGTTAAGCAAGCAGCTATCCACATAGCACTACACATGGCTCAAACATTACTTATGCCAATGCAAGTATTAAGGGTTGAAACATGTGACTCAAAGAACCATCAACCACAGTCACGACCACCACCTTGCATGGGTCGCGGCCACCACCATGCACATGTCACGACCACCATCACCCATGGTGTTACGACTATAGACAACCTATTCCATGTCATGACTGCAACACAACAAGGGTGTACCATGTCTTGACCCACAAGCAACCAAGTCATGTCTACCTAGAATTATGGTTTTACCCACCCAAGGAAGCATGTTGCAACCCAAGAACAAGGTTAACCTCGACCAGTGACAAAGGCATAACTCACGACCAAGCCATGTCACGACCAACCAAGGAAAAAGGGAAACATCTTGATCAAACCTATGTGTGTTTCGACCCTCATGGAAGTAGGTGTCGTGACCATCAAGGAGAAGGATGTCCGACGTCCACAAGGTCAGTCGTCACAACCCAAAACCTCAAGCCAAAGAGATGTTGTGACCCAAGACAAAATAAGTCATGGTGACCACCAAGGGTCAAGCCACCACTAAGACCAAGAACCAAGATCAAACCAAGGTCAAAACAGAGATGACCCATGGCTAAAATAGGTTATGCAATAATGGAAACCCATCATCACCTTAGAGGAAAACCTCATGAAAAATTGTCATCAAACCCTACAAAAGCTTCAAGAAACCAACATGAAAAGGAACATCAACCAGAGAGAGAAACCAAGATCATCACTACCAAAACTGAACTAAGGCTTAATAGAACACATATGCACTCGATCATCATGCATGCAACTCAAGTCAAGGTATAGAAATGAAGGAAAACCACCATGCACCACAAACACCAAACTCAGGTACAAAAGAAAATTAGGGTTTCAGATTACATCCAACCCAAACATGATCACAACATCATCTAAGTGCTAAAGTATATCACCATTTACTAGAATGTTAAGGAAACATTAGAGAGAGAGAGAAAACAACAACATTCATGAAAGAAAGGTGCATTAATAGAGAAGGTTAAGAGTTATATAACCCGCCTTAGAAAGGTCACTCCAAAGAAGGCAAGCTCCAAGCACATCATTACTAAGGAAGATCAAGCTCCACTTCCTGCCACAAGATAACCTCAAGAAAGAGGAAACACCAAGGTCAAAGGATAAGTCAAGAAAGAGGGAAAGAAGTTTAAGGCCAAACCAAAATAAAGAAGGGGGAAAATAGAGAAGAAACTCCCTCTCACTTAGGTGTTTCCCAGTCGAAACATGGCCTATTACCCTTATGATGAGGAGCTTACTCTCAAGAATAACCACGATGTCAAAAAATGGTCTAGGGCCTAGAAAAAGGAAGAAGATCCAAAGGAAACATTGAAAAGGAAGATAAGAACTCACCAAGGTTGAAGATGACCAAGGATCACCACGAACACCACATGCAAGGGTTGAACCACCTTCAAAACACCAAAAATATATCCTTCTTACTCAACCAAGCTCCAAGATCATCCAAGATAGGAAGGATAAAGAGGATGTCCATAAAAGATCACTTGCATGGAGTGAAGAGGGTTTATATATCAAAGGAGGAGAGAGGTAGGGCAAGGGATGAGGTGTCAACAAAAGAAGGACGCAAAGGGACACTTGTCCACTCAAGAAACTAACATGAAACCACTTAAAGACCACATGCATGATATGGTGATACACTATAGGTTGGATCTCAACCACCTAGGTCACCCAACCCTCATGTCGTGACCACAACACACCAAGGGAACTACCCATGGTCGCGACACACCACTAAGGACCACAAGGTTGCGACACAAGGTCACCACAAACCCTAGGTCGAGACACTCTATACAAGAGCACACATCTCCACTCCAGGCACCCAAGACCATCTCATTTGTGACAACCATACCTAGGGGAGAGTCTCAATTGTGACACCCTCCAACCAGGTTCTAGGTCGCAACCTAGGTCGAAACAAACCAACAAGGGTCACATGGTCAAGGCACACCAAACCCTAGAAAACCCTAATCACCACCAAGGGTAATACCACTCAACTAAGGGTCCACCAAGGCACCACTAAGAACCACAACCTCTCTCATGAAGCTAAGAGAGATAAGGAACACTCTAGAGGTAGAAAATGACAAGAATACCCCCTTAAAATGGGTAATTGCAATTTGCACCAAAACTAGCACAGAAAGTAGAAACAGCATCCAAACAAGCTCAAACTATTGACTTGATCTCTCCACCAGCTATAAGATCATCTCAAAGGAGAAGAGCAAGGTTCGAAGCACAACATCAAGCCAGAAAAAAAAAGGTTTAACCCAAAACAAAGGTCAGGGGTCTTACAGGCCATAAGCCCCTAATAAGGATTTCCCCCCTGAAATCCCAAGTGAAAAGAGATAGATATTTCTTCTGTATCTTTTCCTCAAGCTCCTACGTGTCTTCCTCAATGCCATGGTGATGACGTAGAACCTTCACAGGAACTATGTCCTTCTTCTTCAACTTCTTCACTCCCCTGTCAAGGATCAACACGAGCCCTTCAACATAGGAATATTCTCATCAAGCTCAACCTCTACTGGTTGTAAAACCAACTCAATATCAGGGTGGCACTTCCTCAATATGGACACATGGAACACTGGGTGCAACCTATGCAACTCAGGTCATAGCTTTAACCTATAGGCCACCTTCCCAACATGTGCCACCATAGGGTAAGGTCCCATAAACCTAGGAGCCAGCTTACCCTTCTTCCAAAACATCAAAACACCCTTCCAAGGAGAGACTTTGAGATACACCGTGTCCCCCACTTCAAACTCAAAGGGTCTCTGATGGTTATCAACATATGACTTTTGTCTATCTTGGGCTACTTTTAACTATTGTTGAATCACTGTACACTTTTTTGTTGTTTGTTGTACCAACTCAGGACCAAGAAGCTGATATTCACCTATCTCATACCAACACAATGGAGACCTGCAACGTCTCCCATATAATGCCTCATACGGTCCCATGTCAATGATCCTCTCATAACTATTATTATCAGACTGAGTTAAATGTCCCAACTCCCCAAAAATTACAGAACACAAGCCCTCAACAAGTCCTCCATGGTCTATATGGTCCTCTTACACTGATTGATGAATGCATATTCATCTTAGTTTCAACTGCAATTGTGCACTAAAATCTCTCATATACCCCCTGAATTTGTCATATACAATTTTCCTCAGTTTTAGATGATTATTTAGAGTTTTGATCAAATACATTCATCTCCATTGTAGGATTACACATTGCACTATGTGCACCAGTGTAGGAGACGGTGGTCCCGCTAATGGCCTAGAGATAATTTGGACCCTATTTTTGATGGACAGTTCCTACATCAAAAAGCATCCTCATCAGTTAGAGGATTCATTGATGCAGGCCCATCGACCCATAGTAATAGAAGCCCCCCCACCCCGCAGGGATGGATTTGTTTCATGATGTTGCGACTACGTCCAAGAAGAAGGATGCCACAACCGCGACCAAGAATACAACATCGTGACTGCAACCAAGAATATAACACCGTGACCGCGGCTAAGATGTAGTGTCGACCGAGATGCGGCACGAGCGGGCCCACCTCGGCAAGGTCGGGCCGAGGCCAAGGTACCGTGACTGGCACCCCATTGTGACTGTGACACCCCGACAAGATCAATACATCTCTATGACTACAGCAAACAACTCGACCACGGCAAGCACCTCGACCAAAACAAAAGCCCCAGCCATGGAAAACACCCGGCATGGTCGGGGTTACCTCAGCATGACCTTATTATGACCGATACCGAAGGTCGCGATCGCAGCAGTTAAGTCAATGCTCCACAAACTTGCACCTATAAATAGATGACCCCCTCCTTCATTTGAGGCATCACTTCTGCTCCATCCACGCCGACAAGCTACTGCTCTATGCCCAACCTAGGAAGATGATCTCCACCGCTAAAGACTACCTCTATGGTTTCCTTGCTACTTCACCATCTCCGCTCCATCAAGATCTATTTCCTAGCCACAAAAGTGGTGGGATTTTAGATTTGTATCACCATCATCCATCAGCCATCTAACACTCCATCTCCTACAAGCAATAGCACAAGAAGAGAAGGAAGAAGAAAATAGAAGATCATCCTCATTTGTCTTGGTGTTGATCCCCTCCTCGTCCAGATCTGCCCCACCATCATGTAGAAGACTATTTCTCCACTGAATTGTGACCATTTTCTTCACCATGACCATGGTATAATGTTCCCTCTCTCTTGTTCTTTTTATTTCTATCATGAGGACCGAGTAGTCCATTTCATTGGGGTGGGGGCACTAGCCCCACTTCCCATACTTACATGTTCATCTTATAACATTTCATGGCTTATATATAACTTTCCATTTTATTGTTAATCGTTTAATGCATGCTTTGGGGATTGATCACCTGTCTTGCATGATCTATTATATTCCTTTGTTGCAAGAACTTCAATAGTTAGGATTTGAATATCGATTAACATGGTTGATTCCCGGAAGAGAACTTCTAAAGGGATATCTCCGGAGTAGTAAGTGTGTGACCCGTGGGTAACGAGACATCGAGCCCATGGAGATGCTTAGACAAACTCTATTTCCTAACGGATGGTTTGCTACTCCATTTGGATAGTTGTATCTTGCCTGGATGTGTTTTGGATGTGTTTGCATGTGTAGTGGTGATGAAACCCGATTCCACCCTAGTAATTCCCATCACTAATCTAAACTCAATTTTAATCCATCTCTTTTACTTTCCTTGCAATTAGTTTAACTAAACCCAAATCAACTCTTGTTCTAAATATTAGTCTTAGTTCAACTAGATACGACTGGTAAGATTCTTAAAAATGTTTTCCCTTGCGATTTGATCCTTAACTATATAGTGATAAGACCCATCCACTTGCGGGTGGTACTATTGCACAAGGTTTTAGTAAAAACGTAGGGATTTCATCCCTAAGTGAGTTTGCTAGTGCAGTAAAAGCCACGTCAAATTATGGCACTGTAGCTAGGGATAACAGAATTATCAAATTAAATCTAGTTTTATTAATACTAATATAGGATTTTACTTCCACTTTTGATATTATTGATCATCTAATTGAATTTGGTTCTACTCCACCCATCTAACTTCTGAAAGATCTTTCCATCCCAGGTACCCCCAAAGACTAGTGCATGCCACACTCCAACAACACTGGCCTTGTATCTAGATTTGACCTTGAGATAGAACAGACCTTTCATTGTCAGAGTAGAGAGAACCAAGATGGGATGGCACAAGAGGAGGAAATTTCCCAGAGGGTAACTCCAGCCCTTAATGCATAAAGAGAAAGGCTTATGCAAGAAACCCGAGCTATGGTTCAAGAGGAAATTTAGGCAGCTCACGAAGCAGCTCAACAAGTCGAGTTACAAAAGGGCCTTAGAGAGTTCTCAATCCCTAAGGTTGCTGACGTTCAACACCCAGTGCAACCTCCTCCCATCACTGCTCCAAATTTTGAGATCAAGTCACATTGGTTTATGCTACTTCAAAACAACCCTTTCTATGGTAAGCAAGGCGAGGATAGTCAAGAACATCTTATGAGGTTTATAGATTTATGTGCTATGTTAAAGCATAATGGAGTTAAAGATGGTGCCATCAGACTTTGTCTCTTCAAAAATTCCCTTGCAGATAGAGCCATGAGTTGGTATAACTCCTTGCAATGCGACCCCGTCACAACTTGGGAACAACTTCAAAATGCCTTCCTAGAAAAATACTACCCTCCTTCCCTCACCTATGATATTAGGGGTCATATAACACAATTTTTTCAGGTCCCTGGTGAAACCCCAGAAAAAGCATGGGAAAGATACAATGAGTTACTATGCTAGTGTCCACACCATGGCATACCTAAGAATCAACTCATCCAAATCTTTTATAGGGGTGTGGATGGTGATATTAAGAAGTTTTTAGATTCCTCCTCTGGAGGAAACTTCATTGGTCAAAGCTATGATAGCACATGGAAGGTTGTCACCCATGGAGCTAAAAATCAAGCCAATTGGGGCAGATCCATAGGCAAAGGAGTGTTGAAGGTAGCTATGGAAGAAAGTAGTCCTGAGTACAAGTCCATTTTCGAGTCTCTAAAGCTACTAGTTGCCAAGCAAGACAACCTTGAATCATCTTTCAACGCCTATGAGAGGAGGCACTCGCCCCCTCAACTACAAGAACAAGTCAAGTCAGCTTCTCTATTTTGCGAAGCATGTAAAGGCACTGATCATTCTACTCTAGCATGTAATATTCTCTACAATGTCGTTCGGGGCAATGCTTGTTCCCAAAGAGGTAATGGTTAGATGGAAAATCTGAATGCTATCCACACCATCCCTGGTCAAGGGCATTATATTCCAAATCATAACAGGAACCATCTTAGTTTTTAGTATGGAAATCCTTTGGGAGTGAAAAACTCACAACAGATCAGTTTAGATAATCAACAATGAGGCATGATAGGATTCCAGTATAATCAACAACAACATTTCAAGAATCAAGGGAACTTTAGGGGTAACTTTTAGAATAGAAATTACAACTAGTTTTAAAACATCTATCAGTCTAAGAATCTCAACCAAGTCCCGCATCAACAACTAAAACAAGTACAACAAGCATGTACTATCTCTTCTGATGACAAACTATCAGCCATTGAGAAGATGTTACAGTCACAACAAACTATGATAGCAAATCAGCAATCCCATCAGAAGGCTATTGAATCCCAACTAGCTCAACTTTCAGCTAGCCTCAAGCCATCTACTGGAGCTTTTGATGGCCAACCAGAGAACAATCCCAAACATCTTGAGCAACTGAAAGCTATTTCCCCTCGATCTAGAAAAGACGATTATGATCCTCCTATCAAGACCCGTGTGGTAGTTATAGAAAAGGATGACTTGGTGATTGTCTAAGACACTGAAGTACCTAAATCTCAACTAAAAGAACAGCTGGCAGACAAAGTAAGTTCTGAGAAACCTATTGTTCCAGAAGAAGAAGACACACTAGATCCAGTTATACCAGTATACAAGCCTCATCCTTCTTTCCAAGCTTGACTAAAGTTGACCAAGCTTGACACTCATTTCATAAAGTTCAAGGAAGCAATGAATAAGCTTCATGTTGATATACCCTTTCTAGATGCGCTGGCAGAGATACCAGCCTAGATGAAGTACTTAAAATCTCTCCTCACAAGGAAGTATATAACTGAGGAATATGAGATAGTCAAATTAGCAACAACTACTTCAGATATTATTCAAAGCATAATGTCCAAGAAGTAAAAAGACCCAAGATCTTTTGGGATTTCATGCCATATTGGAGACTCCACAGGTAAGAAGGGACTAATCGACCTCGGTGCTAGCATCTCTATCATGCCACTTAGCCTTTGCAAGAGGCTAGGGTTTGCAGAACTTCTCCCAACTGGTATGACCATATAGCTTGCAGACAAGTCTATGACTCCTCCTTTGGGAATCATTGAGGATATCCCAGTCAAGGTAGGAAAAGACTCTTATGTCCCTTACGACTTTGTAATCATGGACATAAAAGAGGACTCTAGATACCCTATTATCTTTGGTCGTATGTTCCTCACCAATGTGAGAGCTTTAATTGATGCTGAAGTAGGAACCCTGCTCCTAAGACTGGGAAAGAAATACTTGAGTTCAGAGTTTTTGAAAGTATGTGAAGACCAAGCATGCAAGAAGAAGTATATTTGATTGATTGCATAGAGAAAATGTCACTCCTCACACAAGAGAATCATGAATTAGATGATCCTTTAGAAGTGGCTCTAACAAACCCATCTACTAATAACTCCATCAACAAACAAGTAAAGAATTGTGTACTCCACCTCAATTCTGCAGAAGAAGATCCTGAAGCTAAATTTGAGGAACTCAAGTCTGTGAATGTAACTAAAGACCTATGCGAGAAATCAGAGGCCCCCAAAATGAAGCCCCATACCCAAGGGACTGAAGTACGTGTTTCTAGACGATCTCAAGGTCTGCCCAATTATCATAAATTCTGACCTAACGTCCGAACAAGAAGATAAACTCCTAACATAATTAAGGGAAAGAAGAAAGGCCCTCGGCTACAAAATGAGTGACCTCACCAGGGTCAGTCAAGAACTTTGCATGCATATAATCCCCATGGTGGAAGATCACAAGCCGACTGTCGAACATCAATAGAAGCTAAATCATAATATGAAAGAGGTAGTCTACCTTGAAGTCATTAAATTGCTCACTATATGAATCATCTATCCTATATCTAACTTGCCATGGGTAATGAAAGATCTAGAGGGGAGTGAATAGAGATTTTTGGTATTTTTATAGTTAATTAGAAACAATCAAAACACTTGGACAAGAAGTAGGAGGAAACAAGGAAGACACAATGATGTAGAGTGGTTCCTACCTTAGAAATCTAAGGTATTCAGTCCACTACCTGATTGTTTCCAATTGGGATTTTGAAAGTGATTTATTTTATTACCTTGCAAGGATGTTACGTAAAATACAATCAACTTCCCACACCCTTGAAGTAGCCTCAATCCCCCTAGAAGCAGCCTTCTAAAGTATCTCCAAGCTCACCCTTGAAGTAGCCTTCACCTGAAGTAGCTTCACCTTGAGGCAGCCTTCTGAAGTAACTCCAAGTCACCGAGAGCAGCATTCATCACCTGAAGTAGCTCCACTATCCTCCTTTCAACAGCCTCCAACCTAGGAGTAGTCAAGGAGAACAAAATACAATAGAAGGAATAAGATTGGAAGAAAGAAACAATGTTACCAATGAGTACAACGGTTTGATCCTATATCAAGTGTATTGATCTCCTATCCACTATAGATGAATGTGGTAGTGTGGTGGCTAGGAGATACTAGGCTATAGGACACTAATGTAGAACTCAAGGAAAATAGATTGCAAGTGTAGCTCAGCTTGTTGCTCATAAAGAATGAATCTCAAGTGTATTTGTATGCACAAGTCATGCTTTGGGTGTCCTAAGGCATGTCCTATTTATAGGAATGGCCTACTAGTGCTTAGGGATGTTCTAGACACTTTCTACAGTGTTCTTAGTGCTCAACTATCCGTTAGGTGTCCACTAATTACATTGCAACGACTAGTTGTTTAATGCTGAAAAGTGCAGTCCAGAACCTTTCTCGGTTGAGAAGTTTATCAACCGAGAGTCTCTCGGTCGAGGAATTTGTCGACCGAGGGATGGTTTGGAATGAGTGTATTGCAACATTCATTTCCAACTAACAATCACTTTTCAACTCAGTCTAATGTCGATAGAATTTGCTAGAAGGACTATTCTCGATCGAGAATATTGTCGACCGAGAGTGTCTCGGTCGAGGAATTTGTCGACCGAGAATGTCCCTGTTCCAATGTGTTGAGCCATGTACTAAGTGTGTGTATCAATGTGTAATTGTGCTTATATCTTAAGGGAGGATCTTTCTCAGTGTTGTGAGTGGATAGGGTAGATCTAACGCTTGATTTACATGATGTCTAAGTACTTGTACATTATATACTTGTACAAGTTTTTACATTGAGTACAACCATGAAAATAAAAGCAATCTAAGCATGTTGATCTTCCAATTTGTATAGATCTTCAACTATCCACTTCCTTATTTGTTTATCCCTAAAACACTCAAATAACAAGTTAGATCCACAATAAGTGTTTGTCATCATCAAAACAAAGGGTTTGATGATGTCAAATTGAACCAACAGGTAAGTCCTATGAATGTTGTCCCAAAGAAAGGTGGAACTACCGTGATACAGAATGAAAAGAATGAACTCATCACCACTCGAACGACCACTTGCTGGAGGATGTGTATTGATTACATGAAATTGAACAAGGCCACACGTAAGGATCATTTCCCGATGCCTTTCCTAGACCAAGTCTTACAGCGATTGGCTCACCAAGAATATTTTTGCTATCTTGATGGTTACTCTGGATTCTATCAAATTCCCATGCATCCAGACGACTAAGAAAAGACAACATTCACTTTCCCCTTTGGGACACATGCCTTTAGAAGGATGCCTTTCAGACTTTGTATTGCTCCTGCCACTTTCCAACGTTGCATGGTAGACATATTCGATGGACTCGCTGAAACTATTATGGAAGTTTTAATGGATGATTTTTATGTATATGGGGATTCATACGAATCATGCCTGAAGTACCTCTCCTTGGTCCTCAAACGATGTGAAGAACTACATCTAATGTTAAATTGGGAGAAATGTCATTTCATGGTAAAAGAAGGCATTGTCGTCGGTCATAGGGTCAACAACCGAGGGATCAAAGTAGACAAGAAAAAATCAAAGTTATTTCTAAACTCGGTCTCCCAACTAATGTAAGAGAGGTATGTGCATTTCTTGGTCATGCATGCATTTATAGAAGATTTATAAAGGATTTCTCCAAGATAACCAAGCCTATGACGAACTTATTACTAAAGGATGTTGATTTCCACTTTGATGAAGAATGCATCAAGAGTTTCAACAATCTTAAGCATGCCTTTACTTCAACCCCTATCATCAGAGCTCCAGATTGGGAGTACCCATTTGAAATAATGTACGATGCTAGTTATTACATTGTCAGTGTAGTTTTGGGACAATATATAGAAAAGAAACATCATGTCATCTACTATGCATCTAAGACCCTTGATGAAGCTCAAAGGAACTATACAACTACCGAGAAGGAATTTATAATGGTTTTCTATTACTTTGACAAGTTCAGATCCTACCTCATCAGTTTGAAGGCCATCGTTTACGCTGATCATGTTGCAATTTGTTACCTCCTAGCAAAGAAAGATGCAAAACCCAAGCTAATCAGATGGATTCTCCTTTTACAAGAATTTGATATTATGATAAGAGATAAGAAAGGAACATAGAATGTTGTGGAAGACCACTTGAGTCGTATCCACACTCTGGACACTGGAAAGATACCAATTAATGACTCTCTTCCAAATGACCAACTCATGAAAGCTTCAGAAGCCATCCCTTGGTACGTGGACTACGTGAACTACCTTGCAGCCGGTGTCATCCACCCTAAATGCATCGACATTGCACTGAAGAAATTTATGCATGACATGAAGCAATATCACTAGGATGAGCCATACCTCTTCAAGCTCTATGTTGATGGTATCTACGGACACTGTATCGCTGAGGAAGAAGCTCAGCTTGTTCTAGAGCAATGCCATTCAGGCCCTGCTGGAGGCCATATGAGTTCCAAGAAGACTACTTTGAAAGTTCAACAATGTGGCTTCTTTTGGCCAACCAATATCAAGGATGCCCACAACTTTGTCTTGTCTTGTGATAAATTCCAGAGGGTGGGTAACATTACTAAAAGAGATGAGATGTCCCTTAAGCTCTGGCAGGAAGTCGAGATTTTTGATGTTTGGGGAGTGGACTATATGGGCCCATTCCCATCCTCATATGGATTTTTCTATATTCTAGTTGTGGTGGATTATGTCTCTAAATGGGTGGAGGCCATATCAATCGTAACTAGTGATTTGAAACCTATCATCAAAATGTTTAGAGATATTATTTTTCACCATTTTGGAGTCCCACACATTGTGATATCTGACAAAGGTTCTCATTTTCAAGAAAGAAATTTTGAAGCTCTATTGAGAAAATATGGTGTGACTCATAAGGCAGCTTAAAGGGGAGCTATATCTAGAGGTTGAATCAATATGTTATGTTGACTCGACTACTTTCCTTATAGCCACTACATCTTCTTTGCCTAAGCTCCGCGGAACCCATCTTGGATGACTTGGTGCACATCTGTGTACCAAGGACAATAATTGGGATCAAAATTGATAGGTTCCCATAGTTTGATATGAGATAAGGAATATTTATGGGGTATCTAAATTGCATGATCATAAATATAATTACTAGAACATGCAATGTTTAGATTCAAGTGGGCATGCCTGGTCATCCCACCATATTGTCACTAGTGTCAATGGGGATGGATTGGAAGGATGATGCATGGGGACTTCCTCATTGGCTTTCAATAATTTTTCTTAAGTTCTAATTAGTATTGGTAAATCATAAGGGACTTGGTGGATATCATAGACTGGTGATTCGAGAGGGAAGTGAGAAAGGAAATTGGGGGTGGATTGAGGTGTGGCATGAGGGAAGGAGAGAGGCTGTGGGAGTGGAATCTATTCAATAGATATATTGGTTGTTACAAGAGTGGGGATGATGGAAAATGTGATCTCCATCATCATGGGGTTGGAGAGTATGGCTTCAATCTATTTTACATATTGGTTGTCGTCCAAAAAGATTCACTTTGTCATTAGAGGGAACTCAGAGTTGAGGAAGCATTGTTGCATCTAATTGAACTGGTCCATGTAGTAAAAAAAGTGGACTTCTTCTTGTCTGGTGTACTTCGTGCTACTTCTAGAGGTTTGCATGTCAACCACATCTGGTGGTCCAACTGGCACATTTTTCCCCTCCATCTTGAATTTAGAGTTTTCTTGGGATGAGTAAATTTCTAAGTTTGAGGTGGAGGGTGGGTGGTACGTACTCTATTTTCCACCCACACCTATCTTTCTCAGACTTAAGATGCCATCGTTGCAATTTTGAAGCAATTTTGATAAAAAAAAATTAAAATTTTAAAGTTTTCAAAGTAGTTTTGTATAGAAACTTGATGAAGTTTTGATGTTTTTATTTCAATTAAAGCCTTTACCTAGTTGTCTAGTTCTCTTTCCATGAAATTTTGAATGATTATACCCTCCTTATTCAAAGTAAAGCCTCAAGGGGGGTAATTTCTAAAACTAGTCTATGGCTAGAAATCACCATGTGAAGCTTATGAATACTAACATCATGATCCTTCAGTAAAGATGGCAAGTATCTGTCAAACTGAGAGAGATCGAACACATCATGCTTCCTAACTGACTAGTGGAACAATAGTATGGAATCCCCAGCGGATCCCCATCAAGTCATTTTTGGAGCATAGTATGATAAAGAGAACAACTCGATGCACTGAATTGTAATTCAAGTTGCATTTTGATCTGAACTCTCTTATACACTTCTTCTACCATCTTCATAACCCTCCATCCATAAAAAAGAAACAAAAGCCATAAAAATAGTGCCAAATCCTAAGTTCAGGGTGGCACGCCACTCCTCTCTTTATCTTCTTCTTCCATACCCAAAATGAAAAGATGCCAATGTGCACATAAGAAAAAAATGCAACGAGTCAAATAGAAGAGAGATTTGCATAAAAAAAGAGTTGTAATTAATGAAATTGTAACCACATAATAAAAATCTTGAGTCGAATAGAGGAGAGATTTACTACTTCCTTCCATACCCCTTCACTCCTTTTTCCACCTACATGCACAATGAATGCCTCCTTTTTGTCACTCTCTTGAAAAACACCAGTGTCAGATCAAATGCACACTTATTATTCTGTGGGTATCTCTGGACTCTTACAAAGCTCTTAGACATGCTTGACGTTGGAAAAAGTGGGGAGGAAGAGCCTTTTGGGAAATGAAATCGGGCACGAAGATAATGTAAGATGTGTTTAATGATCTTAGGAAGTTGAGATGCTTAGCCATACAAAGTAGAAAAGAAACAAATGTGATGTGAAGATGAGCCAATCACAAGTGTTGAAAGTATTCAATTGGTGATTGTTGTAGAACAAGTGCATATATATATTCCTGAAATAGAAGTGGATATAGGAAGTGTTGTTGACAATATCTATCTCTTTCTAAATATTTTTTTAATTCTTCCATTTGAAATCATACAGACTTGAACCATAGACAAAAACCTTTCTTGAGTTATCAAATGATACATAGTGTGATATGGACAGAACAAGATATCCATATAAGATTATGTGCTTAGAAATAAATATCTCGGAAGTAGATAGTCCAGTAAATAGATTTTCTTCTCCTTTTCATATGAATAATGGGTTTATTCTTTATGGGATCGTAAAAACCCACTTTTCAAAGATCCCTTCCTTCTCTTCGGGATTGGACATCAATTGCAACGAGTCGATAGATGGCTCATTGGGATAGATATAAATAAAAAAGACCCCCCATAGAAACGTATAAGAGGTTTTCTCCTCGTACAGCTCAAGAAAGAATGATTCTAATTTCTTTTTGTATCTATAATATTTAAGCTCGCATTTGGTACTCCTGAAAAACAAATCTTGATTGAACCAATCTTTGCACAATGGATACAATCCGCACATGGTAAGACTTCACATGGATTTGATGTACTCTTATCTTCAATGCGTGGACCAACATTCAATGCAGGTCGAAACATCTGGTTACTTGGGTGGTTGAGTGTTGTTAATGTGTTACTCAAGGATGAGCAACATTTAAGTTGTGGGTGTTTTGATGAATGCATATTCATCTTAGTTTCAACCGCCATTTTTGGCCCAGTTTTGCACTGAAAGCTCTCATATACGTCATGAATCTGCTCATATACAATTTTCCTCAATTTTAGATGATTATTTATATTTTTGATCAAATCCATTTGTCTCCATTACAGGATTAAGTATTGCACTATGTGCACTAGTTTAGGAGATAATGGTCCCACTAACCGACTAGTGGGCCCAAGAAACTTTCAAAAACTTGGACCTTATTTTTGATGGGCAGTTCCTTCATTAGAAAGCATCCTCATCAGTCAAAGAATTCATTGTTCGTAGGCCCATTGACCCATAGCAATACCCCCCTCCCCACGTAGGGGTGGATTGGTTCCATGATGCCACGACTGCGGCCAAGAATAAGGATGTCGCGACTACGACCAAGAATACAACACCACGACTGCGGCCAATATGTAGTGTCGACCGACACTCGGCATGATCGGGCCCACCTCGGCACGGTTGTGCCTAGGCCAAGCTACCATGACCGACACCCCACCGCGACCGTGGCATCCCAGTGCAATCGATACACCTCCATGCCCGCAGCAAACAACTTGACCGTAGTAAGCACCTCGACCATAGCAAAAGCCCTGATCACGGAAAACATCAGAAACGGTCAGGCACACCTTGGCACGGTCGTGACAAGGAGTACCACAACCGATACCGAAGTTCGTAGTCACGGAAGTTAAGTTAGTTCTCCACAGACCTACACCTATAAATAGACGACCCCCTTCTTCATTTGAGGCATCGCTTCTGCTCCATCCATGTCGACAGGCTACTGCTCTATAACCAGCTTAGGAAGACGATCTCCTCTACCAAAGACTACCTATGTGGTGTCCTTGCTACTTCTCCATCTCCTCTCTATCAATATCTATCTCCTAGCCACAAAAGTGGTGGTATTTTATATTTGTAGCACCTTCAACCATCAGCCATCTACCGTTCCATCTCCTACGAGAAAGAGCACGAGAAGAGAAGGAAGAAGGAGAGAGAAGATCATCCCCATCCATCTTGGTGTTATTCCCCTCCTCATCCATATTTTCTCCTCCATCGTGTAGAAGACAGTTTCTCCACCGAGCTGCGACCATCTTCTTCACCATGACCATGGTAGAATCTTCCCTCTCTCTTGTTCTTTTTGTTTCTATCATGAGGAGCGAATAGTTCATTTCACTGAGGTGTGGGGACTAGCCTCGTTCCTCATGCTTATATGTTCATCTTATAACATTCCATGGCTTGTATATAACTTTCTATTTCATTATTAATCATCTCATGCATACTATTTGGATTGATCACCTGTCTTGCATGATCTATTATATTCCTTTGTTTCGAGAACTTCAATACTTAGGATTTGAATATCAATTAACATGATTGATGCTTGGACAAGAACTTATGAAGGGATATCTCTGGAGAAGTAAGTGTGTGACCCATGGGTAACGAGACATCGAGCCCATGGATATGCTTACACAAACTCTATTTCCTAACAGATGGTTTGCTACTCCATTTAGATAGTTGTATATTTCCTGGATGTGTTTTGGATGTGTTTGCATGTGTAGTGGTGGTGAAACCTGATTCCACTCCAGTGATTCCCATCATTAATCTAAACTCAGTTTTAATCCCTCTCTTTTACTTTCCTTGCAATTAGTTTAACTAAATCCAAATCAACTCTTGTTCTAAATATTAGTCTTAGTTCAACTATATACGACTGTCAAGATTCTTAAAAATGTTGTACCTTGGGATTTGATCCTTAACTATACTATGATAAGATCCATCCTCTTGTGGGTGGTACTATTACACATGTTTTGGTAAAAAACATAGGGATTTCAGCCCTAAATGAGTTTGTTAGTGCAGTAAAAGACATGTCATTGACCATCCATATGTGGGTGGAAAGTAGTTTTGAACATCAACTGTGTACCCAAAGCTATGTGCAACCCTCCTAAAAGTGACTCATGAACTGAGGACCTCTATCTGATACAATGGTAGCTGGGACACTATGAAAATGTACTATCTCATGTCACAAAATCAATTGTGACATGATCCCACTTCCACTATGGTATGGGTAATGGTTGCAGCATCCCTATAAGCTTCTGATGCTCTGCCTTAACTTGCTGACACACTATTTACTTGGCCACAAACTCAGCCACATCCCACTTCAAGCCAGACCACCAATACAAATCTTTATGATTATGGTACATCTTGGTGCTACATGGGTGCATACAATACATTGAAGATTGAGCCTCTTCCATAATTATCTTTCTCAAACTGTCAACATCTAGAACCACAACTCTACCATGGTAACAAATTGTCCCATCATCTTCCTTATAGAAGCCATCATGCTTCTTGATGTCGATATCTAATCTTACCTATGATATCACAGGTATCAGCCTGTTGTTCCTCTTTAATTTGTTGTCTCAATGTGGGCTTCACCTGGAACTATGCCAACAACCCTACTTGGATCGACATCTCTAGCTTCATGTTCATCTAACACAAGGATACCAACATGTCTCTCTTATGACACACCAAGGAGATAGTGGTCATCCAATTTATTTGTGAAGGATAGTGGTCATCCAATTTATTCATAAATGAATAGTACCTTAAATAACAATTGAAATTCATATAAGTGTTGGGATGAAGGACTTGTCTTTTTTTTATGAAGGCTTGGATTCACAATTGGAAATAGTTTTGAAGGAATTGTACCCCACATAATTATCCTTCATTAAAGTGTTTTTAGTGACTGTTTGTACATTTTATATTGATAACTAGTGAGGTTCTTCCTACATTCATAGATTTTGTCATTCTAAACCATCTTTTAATCTTAAATGTATTGTGGAATTATAGGTAATTAGATGCATGCACAATTACTACAAAAAACAAGAATTGAAGCTACAAGTGTTTTTTCCTTTTGAACGAGTTGATGGTCTATTTTTATCCTCATATTTTTCTCTACAAATTAGATAACTACACTAGATAAATTGCTAATGTTGTGATGAGATGGAACTTTTGCTAGTCAGATGAGTGAGATTATCTTATCGAGTATGATTTAAAATGATTTGATGAATTCTTACCTTTAGTTTTTGGGTCGACGTCATTGTCCACTCAACATAATCCATTTTATCCCAGTACATGGATTACATGGGTATTTATGGTGCTAAAATAGAACTTTGATCTTGCTTCATCCATAAATTGACCCAATATTCTACATGTAGAATTTATCTTTGTTGATTATGACATGTGTTATTCTATTCATAAACTTTTAAATTAACTACCATAACTATTGCATTAAATAGTTGTATTCTTACCATAGGACATTATGGATTTTCAATAATTTCACTTCTTGCAAATAGTTTATACTTATACCCTCCTTGATCTTCTATTAACAATCAACTTTCCTCGTTCACTTAATATTTTGATCAACACACTCCATTTAAGTCTGCAAAATTACTGAGGTATTGCATTTTGTTTTTTTAATGTCAGGAACATGTTTAATTTATTATTGCATGATTATTTGTATCACCAATGAAAGTGTTCTAGGACTAGATCAAAAAATTCTAGTTTCCTTAACTATTTTTCATATTATAGTCTACATAGCTCTCTCTCTCTCTCTCAAAATTACAATTATTTACTCCATGTTAGTTGTCTAAAAAAATCTTGAACTGGATCCTGATCCAAAGTCTGGTCTATCATCATTTTTTAAAGTAAATTGAAGTTATATGAATCAACAACTTGGTATCGATTTCCTTACCATTCTACGTTCAAAAGCTTACATTCAAATGCTTCATGTCTCTAAAGTGACATAGAGTCTTTGTCTCTTAGATCTTATTTATAATTGGAAGACATAATTGACTCCTAAGAGCATTAAATACATGCCCAACTTTCTACTTGTGCTATATTAAAGGTGATTGATAGAAGAATTGATGAAAATTTGGTTTATGTTGCCAATGTTCTATTAGTTTTATCCATTGAGTATTCAATTATAGGTACACTGTATAATTTTCTATTTCACTATGGCTTCAATAATGCTAAATAGCCTAGAATCTATGGAGTATACAAAAAGAGGAAATATTACTAGAACAGAATTTAAATTATGTTTATTTTTTGAATTTAAGTTCATAATGGAACAAGAATCATATGTTTAGTTTCCTAGATTTTAATGCACATAATTAAGTGATCACATGTATGGAATGAAAGCACGTTGTTCATATAATGTTGACTACTAGGTTGTTTCTTGATTACTAACATAAATGATTGACCCACGTCAAGGAAGAAAACCTACCATTCCTAGTTTTTATTGCTTATAATATATTTGCATTAAAGTAACAACTACAATGTATGTGATTGAATATTCTTTTTTACAAACTCCAATAGTACCTTTGACATTTGTTATTGGGTTGTTTTTACATAATGCTTCCTTCTCTCTTAAATTGTTCATTAGAGGTAATTGCCGACATCCATTTCTTTTTTATAAAGATTGCCAACATGTATTCAATTTGTATTCATATACGTGTCTTTACTATGGTTTCTGGCTTTGGCATTGATTTTAGAAATTAGCTATGTCTTTGAAGTTCTTGGTTCAAATCTATTATATTTTTTATTGATATTTTGTGTTTTCAAATCATGCCTTATTATTTGATTGGTTAAACTTTGACTATTATGTGCACAACCTTTCTAAAGGTAGTCTTTTTGTTTATGATAGGAGGCCTTTCTATTATTAGATGGACACTCTATTAGTTCAATTTAGATTCTCTCTCTACATTTGGTTGGATACATCTTAAATATTTATCTAGTCTTAAGCTTGTCATGTTTTTCATCTTTTGAAGTTTGAGTTTCATTGATGCACCTTTCAGTTGAGTTTCACTGATGCACCTTTCAGTTTTATTCTAACCGGCTACTGAGTACTGACTATATGAGTCCAAATCATTCCATTTTGATGAACCAGGGATGGTTGTGAGACTGCAACAAGGGGGACACACAACATCAACATGAGTGAGAAAAGAAATATTCAATAATATGAGTATAAAGACTTAAAGATGTAAAAGGGCTAACATAATGCTTAGGGTTGAACTGGAAGAGATGAATGAGTTGAATAGGGAGGTTGTATTGATTTTTACATTATGAGGAAGCTATAAATAATAGAGTAATGCTACTTGGTACAAACATTTTGAAGTATTATCTAATTTTATTTGTATACACACGAATCATGCAAACATTTTCTCAATGGATTGATATATATATATATATATATATATATATATATATATATATATATTCCATGTACATTATGTAATATGGGCAAGGTATATGTCCTCCCCATATACACTGATTGTTTCAATTTAAAACAAAGTATGATTGTTGACATTATAAGCATCACTTGATCTAAGTTACTATCAATTTTCTATTAAAAAGTCTTGTGTAGTAAGAATTGCTCACTAAATGTAAAACTTAACTACATATGTTTAAATGTCAATATTCCCTACAGATTATAAACATACAATTGTAATAAATGTCATTTTTTTCTACACATTATCTACATATGCAATTGTAGTGATATCTTTATTGACATTTACATCTATATTTATATATAAATAATATACTGATACACTTCGGGATATATATATATATATATATATATATATATATATATATATATATATATATATATATATATTGTACGCAATTCATTATTCTACTACATATAGGAAAATATAGACAAATGAATTGATATTGTATATTGTATATGTAAGGATAAATGTAGCTAAAGTCCTTAGGCATACAATATGTGGATTTTGCTAAAAAAATAATGGCTAAATACTTTTTTGGTAATAATACCCCAATCACGATGAATATATACATTAATACTATGAAGAAAGAAAGAAAGATTCATAAGAAAGCATCATGGAACCTAAACCCTAGTTCAATAATGTGTCAAACTCATTGGAATGATTCTCTTGACTTTCTTTCAATGCTTGCACAAGTGCCGACTCATATGTCTGTGTGGGACAAAATTGAGGGAATAAATATGCAAAAAGGTGATAATGAATCTTTAAATATATACACACCTTTATGGGATGGGCATGATGAAGGAATAGAAAGAAGATGTATTAATTTTTAGGATAAACTCAAAGAAATACAACTAACTAAGGAGGGTGACATTAATTGCGTTTGAAATGCAAACAATATTTTCAAAGTATTATTGTATAGTGGTGAACTGACACAAGAGACCAAATTCTATTAGTACCTTAGTAAAGGCAGATGACACATGGGGTACTGCTGAAGAGGAGTTGTATAATACTAAGATAGTGTACTTCAAAAAATAGTTCACTGCTATATATGCAACTAAAAATAACAACATGGATAAATGCTCATATTTTTTTCCTCCTATATCTAATGATAATGTGAGGTACCTATCTAAAATTCCTAAATCCAGTGAACTCTTGAATTATTTTTTAAAAAGTAACCCACATAAGGTCGCATGTCCTAATGGAGTAGACGGCTTGTTCCACATCAGATATTTGCAGCATTCAAGAGTTTTATAGCAAAAGCATCCCATAAATCTTTAAGAGTATAGTTATTACCTCACGAAACGTGCTATGAAAACTTGATTCTAATACCCAAGGTTAAAGAATTTTGAGTCTTGTTGTAAACTAGAACTAGTCTCACTCAATAACTCATGCATAGAGCTTGTTAAAGGTTCATGTGTTATTGAAGAATTTTTAAGAGACTAAAGGTTGTAAGACCATACTACATATCCACATCACAAAGTACATTTATTCTAGGACAATGCATTATGGAAACATCATTGTTGTCTAGAAGTTAATCTATAGCATGAGAAGGAAGGGTGAAACGAAGACAACAATTATCAAATTTGAAGTAAATAAGGTATATGACAAGATGACTTGGCTCTTTGTTCATACCACAATAATAAATGAAGGTTATTCAAGTAAAATTGCATAGTAACTAATTAACTCTATTACTTAAAGTGTCTCTGGGAAGGGGAAGCAGTGGAATAATGTCCATCTTCCATTAAAAACATTCAAGGCACAAATATTTCATACCCATAAAACATCACTATATTATAGAAAATATGAGATGTTGGATATAGATTAATTTTCTCTGGTTTATAACAACAATAGATCTCAATCTTGATCTCATTTTCATACTTTTGTAATTGTAACTAAAGTCCGTGTTGTAGCAACACAATTGTCCTTATAACAACATCAGAAGGATACCCCATCCTTCATGGTGTTGTAACTTGTCGTAAAAGCCTCTGTAGACATTCCTCATCCTCTACATCATCCAAACAGATGAGAAGGAACTCTTGGGATGCCTCCTTGGCCTCCAACAATAAGAGGAATCAAAATGTCATGTATGCTAGTGTCACTATCTACTTACCTACTCCCATCGTGGATTTTCTGTAAGGAGTGGGACCCGAGAGGGGAGCCACTCACTTATTGGAATATGAATAATAGAAGACCATCCAATGCTAATTATCACAGTTAATTTTTCACAAAGGATTATAACTATAATTCAAGTATGTAATGTATAAAATACCAAAAGTGTAATAGTGAAAGATAAAATCTAACTACTACACTAATTTTGTTTATCAATGTTCTTCACCACGTAGGGTGTAAATAAAAGAAAACTATATGAACCAAGATGGAAAATGTAAATCAATTACTTCAATTACCTCCCAAAAAAGATCAACTCACTCTTGGATAGTCTTGGTAAACTTTGGTCAACTCCTCCTTTCTCTCCACCTTGGAGTGGGAAGTGTACTTCACAAGAGAAGAAAAAGTGGATGTTGTCAGCATAAAAGCTAGTATGTGGATATAAATAGTGATTGAGCAATTATATGGGAAAAAGGACATAAATTATGAAAAGGATTCCCAGAGAAAGAGGGAAAGGGACCGTCCAGGTGAAAAAGAGGGAAAGGGACCGTCCAGGTGAATATCAAAAGAAAACATTCCAATATGATGAAAATAAATAGATGTACTTTCCATGAATTAAAATAAAGTATGCCCCTAAAGCATAAGTAGATAAATTAGGTCATGACCCATCAACATTAATGAATAAACAACATGTATGTGAGATAAAGATAGTACTATTGAACTATAATAATGTAATGGAATCTAGAGAAAAGAACACTAACTTGATAAAGCATAGAACATAACCATACTCCCAAATATATAAATGTGGGCACAAATCCTAGGTACGGGGCTCATTACATCCATCCCAAAATACCATAAATGACATATAACCCAAAAATAGAGACATGTTATAAACCCGTAGTACTACTAAATCAACAAGTAACCAATGTAGAGGCAAACAAATTTTAGTCAGGGTATCATATAAGATTGCCCAACTAAAAGTGGAACATCATAGTATAAAAATCCATCATAGGAAAATTAAGGTTTCAATGCACAAATAGAACAATGTAGAGAAATTCCATCAATTAGGGTTCAACTAGAGATAGCATGAACAAGATTACTAATCTTAGATTCCAAAGTGCAATATCAACAAAGAAGTGTCAATATATAACTAATTTCAATATTAGAGTCTCAAGAGAATCTAAATCAATCTCAGAGTAGAGATTTCACATACATCCTTCAAATTAGGTCAAAGAGAGATAGTAGAAGTATTTCTAAGTATAAACTCAGAGGGATGCAACAAACCTCAATGATATGTGTAACAATTTAGGGTCTAAACCCTAGATCCAATCAGAGTATTTCTTCACCTATTAACATATTAGATGTAAATAATTAATCAATGAGTGTATTACGAACCCTAGAAATATCGACTTGTTATTACATTGTATTTTAGTTATAAAACATGTATCATTAGATAGGGCTTATTTGTTTTTATTTTAGAACACATTTTACATAATTGTTGGATTAGTAATAGCTACTTATGACTTTTCTAAACTGAAATCATTTACGAGAATATTTGGGAAAACAAAAAGAAGATCAAAACATCCTCGCATTACACATCAAAATTTTGATGCATAAGAGGGCAAACCCGCAAAAATTGCTAACTTAAATAACCCACGATGGTGCATCAAAATAGATCAGTAAAGACATAAATGACCAAGGCGTGTGTGACAAGATGAAATAATTAAAAGGGCAAGAGCATAAAATGTTTCAAGGTCATCTTCCTCAACAAACCCCTATGAAAACTAGAAGACTACATCTGAGATCCTAGGAATCAACTTCAATCTGGAAAGCAAACTAGCAAACTGATATTACCCTTGAGTCTCACTAATTCCATTAAAACCAATGACCCAAACTTTGGGTCTTGTGGTCGTCGAAGAATCTAGAGTGGCAGGTCGTCAAGGCTATCAGTGAGACCACACATGAAAGACTAGGTGGGAGGAAACAAAGGAACAAGTGGAACAAAAATTTAGCTTCATGCCCAAAAAAAACCATAAGTTAGTAAAATGGGCAGGGAGGCAATCAGAATGTGAGCAATCCAAGTCGGTTGTAGAACAATGATGGAGGAGAACCAACAAAGGGAAACATGTTCTTACCTCAAATTGAAAAGGGGAAAAGGTGAAGAAAGATCTAGCAGCATCCCATGATGAGTTTTGGATAGTGACACATGAGTCTGAAGTTTGGGGATCCTCCATCAGACCCTAGAACTCTGTCGGGAGAAAACTGGGTAGCACAGTTGGCTTACAAGGAGGTAGAGGGTACACGAGATGTTGGGACCTCTTTAGGGGATCTATGCAAAAGTCATGGATAGTTTACTTATAAGCAAAGTGTCTCATGTTGGCTAGGGTACCTGATGGATGCCGGAAACATGGAAGCAATGAGACCCCTCGTCGACTAGGAGTTTGGTGTAGTGAAAACCTATCGGAACCAAGCTCTTTGAGTTTGTACTATGTGAGGAATAAGGAAGAGAGAGAGAGAGGGTGATATTGAAATGAGGCAGCAAGCACTCTAGGGGTAGGAGAGATAGTCATGGTGCCAACACTGAGTCCAGTTAGGTCCAAACTCAAGGAAGGAGATGGGTTGACTTCCGTTCGATCACCATCCAACGGCTCTGACAAAAGCCAAAAAATAGAAGGACATGTGACACATGGAAACAATACCAATGATAGAGGGACTTTGGGGGAGCACATGAAGATATCAATGTGACATTAAAATTAGAAAATAATCCAATTACCTCAAAGTAAGATTAGCATTAGGATCAATTTTTAGATAATTTCTTCTCCACTTAAATTAAGATATATAGGATTATCCAATTAAGCTAAAATTTTGTACCAAGCCTAATTAGGAATCGATGGATATGATTTTGGGTTTAGATTTATATTTTGGGATTATTTGGCATGAGTTTTAGCACAATTAGGATTTAAGTCAGATATATCATTATCTATTAGTATATATTACCATTATCCTCAATAATCTAGATTTACTCTTTATTATTCCCAAATTATAGAGAAATGGGGTTATATTAGGTTGTCTTAGATGAACTAGTTTATTTTATTGAATTTCTCATTTAGGCCAATAATTTCAACATTAACTCAAACAACGACACATTAATTATCTCCACTTGTATTAACCAACTATTTATTGTCACATCATACTTATTAGTCATATTATTGTCCATATGAATCAATTATTCATATTTATTCACTACCTTTTACTAAGCACATTGAACCCCACATTAGCCATTTATGCATATTTATGTAAATAACATTACTTGTTAACCTATTAGAGTCATCTGATGCATATTAGTGAATAGGGTGAAACATATCCCCTTTGATGTATTGATTTTAATATCAAGTCACAATTAGGTGATTAAGTCCAGTCCATGTATATTATTGCATGACATATGATTATGCCACCTAGTGTCACTCATATACACTAAATGTCACCAAGGATGTACATGTTAGGGTTAGATGATTACAACTTGGGGTTTAGGTCAACTAATCACTATACACCCTGATACACACCCTCAACATGTATAAAGACTAGGGTCGTTCCATATATCTCACTCATCATAACATCTTGGTTTAAAGGTTCATTACATGGTTAGGATCATACATATCCACATTAGGTTTAAGAGGTATGTTACTCATATTATGTGCATGAAATGTTTTCTAGGATATAAACAAGCATGTCAGGGTACCACTCTAACCTCGTTTGGTCAAATCTAAATATCTACGCACATTATCCTTCTATTCATGGAATTAGGGTTTTCAAAGTAAGGATAGCCAAATCTCAGTATGTTATAGTTTCATCATCAAGATTCTTTGCTTTTTATCAGAGGGATAAATACATGATCCAATCCTTTATTGCATCATATGGACATCCACACCTCTATATAGAGAGTCATGGATTTGGTTTTCCATGAACCCCAACCCTTTTCCTAGTTTTAGTCCTCAATCAGACTCACCATAGGAAACACTCTAACTATATTGTAGCCGAAAAGCTAGGAGTCTAGTGCACCCTCTAAAATATTCTAGGGCATTCCAATCATGTAATTTGATCAATTAAGATAAAAAAAATAGTCGAGTTTCCTATTTTGTATTTTCCTAATATAAATACCAAGTCGATTGACTAAATTTTTCAGTCACCCAACTAGCTTGTTCAATCAACATATTACTTTCTAAAATGGATAAGTAGCTGATTGATTAACAATTAATCAATATGTTTATTTTCCAACCTAAGTCAATCGATTGAAATTTTCAGACGATCAATTGGATCAATATATATTATTTATATTATTCAGAACCATTCTGATATTGAGTGTGATTGTAAACTTATATGATCTTTAGCATCCTTGTTTTTGTGACCATGTAGGTTCCACATTATGCTGACAATGATGTAATAATTATCACAAGAAATGAGAGTTATGTAGAAACACTTCATTGTTACCTAAGTATTAGAATGAGTTAGAGAGCAAATTTATATTGTAATGAAACAATATTACCATAATCATAAATCTTGTGTCAAAAATATCTAGATTGACCTGAGGAATAAAGTAGTCATCCTCTTAAGAATATATCTATGTTTCTTGATCTAGAGTTTATATTTAGTGAGCTCAGTATCACATACTGACTCAAATGAGTATGGTAGTGCATTTTATAATCTCACTTATAAAGTGTCTAGGATACCTCTCCAATTGAGGGATAAAATATGTCACTCACAATATTCAAAAGTGTTATAGTGTACTAAACCACTATTTTTGTGGAAATACTTATCTAGAATCACATGGATAGTATTAAAGTACATGGAACAATATTGGATTAGTACAGTTACTCCATGTCTAAGAATCATAGTCATCATTGCCACATTAAGACATGACTTTGGCCTCCATGTGTCATTCTCAATCCAAGTACTCTATACAGCATGTTCTTTCACAAGTATCCTTATGTCTGACTTGATATCTAATATCATTATTAAAGAGACATGGTCATAAATTAGCATATACACTAATCTTGTGTATTATTGTTGTCTGATAATATCCATTATAATAATTGACTAAGAACGTAACTAGAACGAATACCCTAGGTATACATATGATATCATGTTCATGTCCTTAACCCAACCTATAGGCCATCAAGACAAAAACTATTAAGACTATTTATGTTTAATTATTATCTCAATACTTAAAAATACAATAATTAAATTTACTTTTATTAATAATCCAATCATGTACAAAGTATCACTACAATTATAACATTATTTATTTCATGCATACACTAAATAATAACATGCAAGAGACAATCTTTCATGAATCTAATTCTAAGTGATATATCAGGACCATCATGATTTTTATACAAACATGCTTCCATTAAGGGATCAACAACTTTTCATTTAGTTGGTACTCAATAAATATTTACATCTCCTTATTGGATGATCTCTTGTATGAGATAAAAACAACATTGTATGAGTTTGAAATGCTAATGTGATCTAGGCTCCTTATCCCATGCAATGGCTCTGTTGTCACAATATAGTTCTACTATATCAACTATGGTTGGAACCACAATAGTATACTAATGAACTCGTTGATCCAAACTACTTACTTTGTTTCATTGGATGTGGAAGTATTATTAGTGTGACATAATCACCACTTTCAAACCTTATCATCTAAAGTTTTTCATAAGATGCTTTGTATTACAACTTCTTTGCACCTTCATAATGGAGTAACATTTCTCCTCTTTTTGTCCTACCTAATATTCTACAAGTAGCATGGACAATTTTGTTTAATCATATCCAAATCCGAGATCAAGTGAAAATTAAACTGGAACTCGAGATTAGAATTTACAAAATCACATGCACGTGTTGAAACTATGTTTGCCTGCAACACAATCATGTGTGTTTCCTGACATGGGTCTTGCCACATGAAAGATGTGGTTGTGTCTTCAATGCATATTAGTGATTTGTTTTCATTGATAACGAAATGGTTTTGTCAAATGGACATGATATTTGCATATTCTTATGCTCTCTCTCAAATATCTGCATTGGTGACACATTTATGTTGTAATGTCATAACGTCTCGATAACCCTGGAATAAGATGAATGTCTGACACATAGTGTTAGTTTATGTTTTAATAAGACGGGCCATATTAACTAGTGGTTATACCATGTTTGGTTTTGTTTTTGCACTTTACAAATATTAATATATTACTAATTGCAATACGTGAAAAAACAAATTGTTTTCTCATATAAAATGTGTATGCATTATGCGTGTATGTCATCAACCAAGCATTAGAATGCAAATCGTTGAATAGAGCTATATAAATCTCACGAGTACCTATTGTATCTATCAAGCTAACTAAAGAGTCGTAGTTAAAATATATTCATATCACTTCCCACCCTTACCAAGTCACTTCCGTCCATCAAAATCGATTAAGATCGTGTATTCAAAATTCTAGCACTAGATCTATATCGCTACTTATTGTACACTGCCTTCTTATTATGTGCCTTAATATTTGAAAGCAAACGCCATGACTCCACTCCGCATATCATGGACCATGACTGCGTTTTGGGGTTTGAACTTTTTAATGAATAAAAATATATAAGTGAAATCATATCAGTCGTTAATGTATTGAGCACGTGATGAGGCAAGGCATCTACTAAGGCTTTAGTTAGCTCAGATGCCAAGAATGTTGGTTGTTGGTTTGATAGTTCGTGGTCGTGCTTTGGCTCATGCGCAGAGGCGGAGTGAAATTAGAAAACTTGATATATATCAGAGTCCCCGGCCCGGTCAGGTCTGAAACTATTTAAATTATTTAGTTAATTACATAAACTACATCATGTCGATCCTTGATAAAATTCACTGGTGAGGTTGACCGCGTGGTTAGAGAAACCATCCATACTTCCATGGGGGTGGCTTCAGAGAAGCTTGGTCCGTCGCCTTCCGAGTGAGCTCTTTTGGACTCTCTGGCAACTCAATAATCTTCCTATGTATTATATTTGGATTCGGCAGATCTGATAACGAGATGCTTGGTTGGTTGGTTGTCTTGGTCCTACTCGGTCTCACGGCGCGGATGAATTCTGATAACTGCGGCGAAGGGTTGTTCTGCTGACTTTTGCTGTCGGTAAACAAGTGAGATTGACCACGTGGGAAGAGATGTGAGCCGTAGACTCCTCACAACTTATCCATGCAGCGAGTTGCTTGGTGGATCTCGGGCAACATGTTTGGCTGCGGTAAGGGTTGTTCAGTGTATTAATATTTGCCGTCGGTAAACTAGTATGTAGATGGAAGGCAGAAGAAACTTCCAGGATTTCTTCTCATGACTATACAATTGATTGCACCTTTCATGCGTTAGGGCGACGACGGTGTGTTGTCCTGCATTTCTTTTTTCAGATAGACGTGTTCTTTATCCGTGTTTAGCATGCGTACGGCGACCCAACCGAACGCCGATCGTATACAGAATTACGTTACCGTGACTAAAATTATCAGGTTGTTTTCTTACCACCGTCAGAACACATTTCGATTCCGTTTGTATAGAGCAACAGCCGCATTGCAAGAAAGGAATACAGTCGTGTGCAAAAGGACCAAAGCAGGTGGGGAAAATTATGCAGCAAAAACATGGAGGAAGTCAATGATTCCGTCCACATGTTTAAATTAAGAAAAATTCGACAGTCAGTCGCCCATCCGCTGGCCTATTTGGAAGTTAGAAAAATGTGAGATTTAATGCATTGCACAATGTTCCACCTGCAGCAGACTGTTAAAGTTATTGCTCATGTAATAGTCATGCAAATCTCATACAAATAATAGATTTTCTATCCATTTCTCAAAGAATTGTACTTGTGATATGTCAATCCACCATAGAATATGAAAATTACTTAGAATTGATTATTTGTTCATTTTTAATTCCCTCCATTTTTTAAAAAAATCTATTGCCTCCCAATTTTTTCTAGTCCATATTCCTTCTCAAATACACATGTATTGTATGTACATCTGCTGATACTTTTTATTTGTAATTGAGTTCATTTGTTGTGTTTAATGTTGTTATATGTACACAATAACATATTCATTTTGCATCTATTTTCATATGTTGCATTTAATGTCGTTATTTCACATGTTGTGTCTATTTTTTAAAGTATTCAATTAGTACTTGTCCAGATGTATAGTACTAGTTGCATCTCTACTTCTTCCCAATCCATATGTATTATACATTTATCATTTGTATTAAATTTTCTTGTCTACATTGTCTATATTTGTTAAACAGTTTTTTTTTCAAATATGAATGAAGTTCATTCTTGCGTGATTGTTATTGATGATCAGAGACCATCTTTATTTTCCCGACGTACAGTACCAACACACATACAAGATGTATTGTACAAGATATACTTCTAGATGTACAATACGAAATGTATAACAATAACATCATTTGTCAAAATTGTGTAAAAGTACATTTTCTATAGTACATATTGTACAATACTAGAAGTACAGTACTAGACGTATAGTACGGAACTTATAACGATAACATTAATTGTCAAAATTGCATGGAAGTATATTTGTCATAGTACATGATGTATAGTACTAACGTACAGTACAAGACGTACAGTAAAAGACGTACAATACGAGATGTTGAACACGACGTGAAACACTATCGGTTATAGTTCCTGCAGGCGCGAGCACGACAATGTTCTTCGACACGATTGACGAGAGTTGGGACTCAGACATAGTGTACTAGTGCAGGAATCACTACTACAGAAACAGCCTTTGGCGTCGGTTGTTTAACCCCCTTTGGCGTCGGTTTCTGAGCGACGCCTATGTGGGCGCCGCTAAAGGTCGAACACTTCGGCGTCGGTTTTTTAATCGACGCCTATTTAACATATAGGCGTCGGTCTTTTAGTAGATAACCGACGCCAAAAGGGTTCGCGCCACAGAAAACAACGTCATCTAGGACACATTCTGCGTCGGTTATCTACTAAAAGGCCGACGCCATACTTCAAGACGACACGGCCGTGCTTCCCTGCACGGCCGTGTTTAGTACTATAGGCGTCAGTTTTATATGAATAAGCGACGCCTTTTCCACCACGGCCGTGCTTTCCTGCACGGTCGGGTTGTTTGTAATATTAGGCGTCGGTTTTTATCCAATAACCGACGTTGTAGGTCTTTGCTAACGGTTTTCTGTAAATAACCGACGCCTATATCTATTTTTTTTTTTCATATCAGTTTGTATGCCTGCTGTGGCTGGTCAGCAGGATGAGAACCTGCAGTTCAGTTTTCTGAACTGTAGGTTTACGACATCCATTGATATCAGCCTACAAACAGGCCACAAACCTGCAAAAGTCCCAAGGAAAATTTCACACAAGTAGATACATTCAGACATCAATTCAATTCTCACATTCACACATATAGAAACATTCAAATACATGTATTAAAATTCAGAAATATTCATTTACAAAGTATCATTCATTATCGCTATCAACATCCCAATTATATCTTACAGTTGTCACTGCTTGTATGGCTTTTGCCCATTCTTCTCTTATTTCAATTAATGCTTCCATCGTATATGGAGCATGTATATTTTTTAAGCGTTTACCTATAGTGTGGTCAGTTTTAAACACCTGCAAAGAGAATGATGTATATATATAAGTAATAATATAAAAATAAGATTGATATATTTCATACTACACTACTACAGAAATAGCATTCAGTGTCGCTTTTCTGGCGTCGGTTATTAAGGAAAACCGACGCCTATCATATAAGGCGTCGGTTGTTTAAGCAAACCGACATCTATATTCGAAGACCATCCAGACACGGGTACCGCTTTGTATTCAGCGTCGGTTGACAATAACAAACCGACGCCTAAAAGCTCCCGCGAAATCCAATTTTCGAGCGAAAAGAAAAAGTGTCACATACTGCGTTGGTTATTTAAATAGCCACCGACGCCTATGTGTGATGAAACTTTGCGCGAAAAGTGTCACTTTCAGCACCGGTTATCTGTTGATAACCGACGCTGAAAGTGGTTCCCACCAAACAATTTTGTGAAAATATCGTCCACTTAAGCGTCGGTTTTTTGTCACAACCGACGCTAAAGTGGTTTAGGCATCGGTTGTGACAAACAACCGACGCTATTGGTGAACTTTATATCCTGTGATCACCCGACTCTTCCCCTTTCTTCTGTTTCATCGCCTAAACTGCTCCCGCCGTAATCACCCCTCTGTTGTCGCCCGACCCTCCACTCCGCTGCACCCCTCCACGACAGTGCCGCTGCGCCTCCTTCTCCGGCGCCGCCTTCTCCTCTGGTGCCTCCACGCCGCCTTCTCCTCCGGTGCCTCCACGCCGCCGCCAGTGCCTCCAAGCCGCCGCCGCCAGGCCGACAGAAGCTGCTTCTCCACCGCCGTCGCACCACAGCCAGGGTTTAGGGTTGCTAGCTGCTTCTCTGCCGCGCCGCCGGTTCGACCACAGCTCCTCTCCACCGCCGTCGTCCACTCTGTGCCGCCGTCTGCAGACCACAGCTCCTCTCCAGACCGGTATGCCCTCTTCTTTGTCCATTATTGAGTTCATCACTCCCGCTTGCCTTATACTATAATAAGCTGCAACTAGTAGAAACCAATTCTCCTTTCTATTATGTGTGTTATTCATCAATTCTTTTGTGTAGTTTCCTTTTTACTTTGCATTTTTCTTGTTTAGCATTTTCCTTATTTATTGTAGTTATGAAATGTGACAACAAATTGTCTAAGAAAGGTGTTTGTGATGTTTTGGACTTTGCTCATAAAATTCTTCCTCCTAACAACACCCTTCCGAAAAATTGCCATGAGTGTAAGAAGATAATGACCAACATAGGGTTGAAATGTCAAAAGATTCACTCTTGCCCTAATGATTGTTTGTTGTATTATGCACATATTGTATAGGGTTTTAAAGTTGATAAACATGTACATGCGGAAATAGGGTTATTAAACCAATATTGGTTATAACATAGTATGATCTTAATCTGATCTGGATGTTCATAATAATGTAGTATGTTAAATATGATGATTAGGGATACATATAATGTCTAGTACACAAATATTAGATGATATTCAAGAAAACCCTAGTTTGATGAGCATGTTGTTAATCATGTTAATTATGTTTCTTCTATATATTCTGATGTCATTATATAATTATGTGATCCCAACATATTAAATTGAATTAGAATGATTTCATGAATTATAGGGTTTTAAAGTTGATAAACATGTACATGCAGAAATAGGGTTATTAAACCAATGGTTTTAACATATAATGTCTAGTAAAGATTCCTAGACCTTTTGTTTGAAACTATTGATTTCTTGATTTATTATTTAATAATCCTCTGTTGATTAGGATTAACCATGTTGCCTATAGTTTATAGATATTTATTATATATAAGAATGACAACACATGTATTTGTTGGCCTAGAAACCCATCCAAGATTTACTCATTAGGAGTAAATCTTGGATAGTCCCCGGTTTGGGACTGTTCTTGAACACCTAATCTCACTTAGGATGTAAGTGTATAATGTGTATTGGGTTTTCGAGAAAATTTCGGTAGCATTTCCCCGTTTATTCTCTAAGTATATATGTACTTAGAGAATAGCGGGGAAATGCTGCCGAAATTTTCTTGAAAACCCAATACACATTATACACTTACTAGTGATATTAGGTGTTCAAGGATGGGATAGGTGGTACATATTTATTATATATAAGAATGACATCAAATGTGTTTGTTGGCCTAGAAACTCATCCAAGATTGACTCATTAGGAGTAAATCTTGGATAGTCCCCGGTTTGGGACTGTTCTTGAACACCTAATCTCACTTAGGATGTAAGTGTATAATGTGTATTGCGTTTTCGAGAAAATTTCGGTAGCATTTCCCCATTTGTTCTCTAAGTATATATGTACTTAGAGAACAGCGGGGAAATGCTGCCAAAATTTTCTTGAAAACCCAATACACATTATACACTTACTAGTGAGATTAGGTGTTCAAGGATGGGATAGGTGGTACACGTTTATTATATATAAGAATGACATCACATTATACACTTAGGTAGGATGTAAGTGTATACCCTAATCTTTTCCTAATATATACTTGTTTCCTAATATATACTTGTTTTCTCTGATCATAGAATGGATAGATCATGGATGTCCATTCGTAATCGTTGCACCCCAGAGTTTATATCTGGTCTTGATCAGTTTATTAGATTTGCCGAGGAACATAGGAAAAAACCTACAGATAGGTTCTACTGTCCATGTAGGCATTGCGGTAACAACTTGAAAGTCAACACTGGTGAGGAAATCAAAAGTCATGTCATGTGCAACGGGATTGTACAAGGCTATACAGAATGGCACTGGCATGGAGAGATTTCAAAATCGAAACCAGTAGATGTCGATAGCAGTGCTTGGGTGGAAGAAGAAATTGCCTCCGATGACGTAAATGTGAACGAACCAGTTCCAGCAGACATCGTTGATGCAATGTTGGATAGTTGTAGGGTAGAGCACATCGATCCACCTCCTATCTTTAGAAACATTGTGCATGATGCTGAGATACCATTATACACAGGCTGTGCTAAGTTTACGAAGCTTAGCGCTGTGTTGAGATTGTATAAGTTGAAAGCTAACAATAGATGGAGCGACAAAAGCTTCACTTCATTGTTGACTTTGTTGAAAGAAATGCTTCCTGAAGGAAACGAGCTGCCAATCTCAACATACCAGGTAAAGAAAATGTTGTGCCCAATGGGAATGGAGGCCAAGAAGATACACACATGCCCGAATGATTGTGTATTATTTCAAAAGGACTATGTAGATTTGAAAGATTGTCCAAAATGTGGTGCGTCACGGTATAAATTGACGACTTTGGGGGAGTCCAAAACTGGTTCTCCTACCAAGGTGTTGTGGTATCTACCTATAATATCACGGTTTCAACGCTTGTTTGCAATTCCGAAAGATGCGAAGAATTTGAGGTGGCATGCAGATGTTAAGAAAAATAATGATGGGATCCTGCGACATGCGTCTGATTCCCCACAGTGGAAGAAGATTGATCTATTGTACCCCAAATTTGGTGAAGAAGATAGGAATCTAAGACTTGGGCTTTGTACAGATGGGATGAATCTGTACGGGACATTGAGCAGCCAACATAGCACTTGGCCAGTCATGCTTTTTATATACAATCTTCCTCCCTGGATGTGTATGAAAAATAAGTATGTTATGTTGTCATTGTTGATATCGGGCCCTAAACAACCTGGAAATGATATCGATGTTTATCTTGAACCTTTGATTGATGACTTAAAGAAACATTGGGCTGAAGGTGTGATGACCTATGATGCTTCAGCAAGAGAGACATTTCGTTTGCACGCTATGTTGTTTTGCACTATTAATGACTTTCCAGCATATGGGAATTTGTCTGGATATAGTGTCAAAGGAGCTAAAGCGTGTCCTATATGTGAAGAAAACACTTATTCAATAAGACTAAAACATGGCAGCAAGACTGTATATCTTGGTCATCGAAGGTTTCTTTCAAAATTCCATCTATATCGTAGGAAGCGCAAAGCATTCAATGGATGGAATGATGAACGGAGTGCACCTAAACCTATACCAGGGGATGTTGTTTATGAAAGAGTAAAAGACATTGTCAATGAATTTGGTAAGAAATCACAATGTAGTATGGCCACACGGAGTGACAATTCTTCATTCAAGAAGAAGTCAATATTTTGGGATCTTCCTTATTGGAGTTCTTTGACAGTCAGGCATTGTATCGATGTAATGCACGTTGAGAAAAATGTCTGTGATAGCATCATTGGTACTCTGTTAAATATACCAGGTAAGACTAAAGATGGGATAAAATCTAGACTGGACCTACGTGAAATGGGAATAAGGTCAGAATTAATAGAATTACGTGAAATGGGTAGTAAAAGAACATACTTACCTCCCACTTGTTACACGTTGTCTAGAAAGGAGAAGAAAACTTTTTGTGAATGCTTGGTAAATGTTAAGGTGCCACATGGTTACTCATCCAACATCCGTAGATTGGTATCAATGAAAGATGTGAAGTTGATAGGTCTTAAATCTCATGATTGTCACACTCTAATGCAACAAATATTGTCCGTGGCAATTCGATCTATATTGCCGAAGCATGTAAGGTTTGCAATTACCAGACTTTGTTTCTTTTTCAACAGTCTATGCAGCAAAGTTATTGACCCTGATACTCTCGATAATTTGCAAAGAGAAGTGGTTGTTACCCTATGTCAGCTTGAGATGTATTTCCCTCCTTCGTTCTTTGATATCATGGTACATCTTGTTGTCCACTTGACTACAGAAGTGAAAATATTGGGACCAGTTTTCTTGCATTGGATGTATCCCTTTGAACGATACATGAGCGTTTTTAAAGGTGATGTTCGAAACCGTTATCGGCCTGAAGGGAGTATTATTGAAGGTTATGTGGCGAGAGAGGTTATGGATTTTTGCAATGACTTTCTCAGTGGTAATGACACTCCTGATAATGACAAGAATATTGAGGAGGGCAAAGGAATTTTGGGATCACGGGTGAAAGTAATCAGCCGTGAGCAGTTGGAACAAGCTCACTTGTATATTTTACACAATATGGACGAAGTGAGTGTTTATATCGAGGAGCATACCAATTTCATAAAGAGACAACATCCTCGAGCAAGTTCAATGTGGCTTGCTAGAGAGCATAATAAGACTTTTACTAAGTGGTTTGAAGATAAAGTCTTACATCAACTATCTCAAACACCAAATGATATTACAGAAACTATCAAATGCCTCGCCTTTAAACCAAAACTGAATGTTATGTCTTATGAAGGGTTTGACATTAATGGATTCACATATTACACAAAGCGCAAAGATGATAAGAGTGTCGTCCAAAATAGTGGGGTCACTCTTCAAGCGTCAACTATGTACTTTGCAAGTGCAAAGCATAAGAGTCCATGTGAATCTAAAATGTCATATTACGGTGTCATTGAGGACATTTGGGAGTTTGACTACATAGATTTCAAAATTTCACTCTTTAAATGTAATTGGGTTGATAACACCAAAGGAGTTATAGTGGATGAATTGGGATTTCACTTTGGTGAACTTTGAAAAGATTGGCGAGAAGGGTGAACCATTCATATTGGCATCACAGGCGAAACAAATATTCTATATCGATGATCCTGTGAATGATAAATGGTCGGTTGTTCTTCATGGTAAAAGACAATTCATTGAAGATCCTATAGATGAAGAAGAGTACTATGATAAGTATGATGACTCCAGTCCATTCTCAGTTGGGTTGCCAACTCCACAAAATATTGAAGCTAATGATGACTTATATGTGCGCGGAGATCACAACGAAGGATTTTTAATTGATAAAAGATCACAATTTTAGAGACATGTAGGTTTATACAAATGCTAAATGTTTGCCTTTTTCTAGTTAATACAAATGCTAAATGTTTGCCTTTTTAATGACATTTTCAGATGGCTGACCATGATGAGCATGATGTCCATGATGAGCATGAAGTCCATGATGAGCATGCTGTCCATGATGAGCATGTTGTCCATGATGAGCATGGCGAGGATACCAATGTAAGTTCTAAAAACATATCATGTATTTCTATAAAATTCATTATCTTCTAGTTATGTCATATATCCTATATTTCTATATTGGGCTAATTCAGTGTGTTTATTTTTGTCAAAATTTAGGTTGATGATGCACATGTACCCACTGAAGCACTGGAGCAACTTGATGCGCAGTACCAAACACTTAACAAGAAAAGGGGCATCACTCTGTTGAAGAAGTTAATAGCGCTAAGTGGCAGTGGATCCAAATTGGTTGTGGAGTTTGATAATGGAGGAAATGCAATTGGAGTGAACCGCAATAATTTTGTAAACTATCTTGGGTGTACCACTCGGAGCCATTGTGATGTTAAGTATGATAATTGGCATAAAGTTCCTCAGGGGAAAAAAGACTTGATATGGAAGGATTTATGCGTGAGTTATTATTATTTGCAATTCTATTTTGTAGATTACAAATTCTATTATTTGCAATTCTATTTTGGATACTAGTTAATAACATTTCTATTTTACAGAATCTGTTTGCATTGGATGAGAAGTTGCATCGTAAAAGTGTGATGCAACGCGATGGAAAGATGCTTAGGAATTATAGGACAAATCTGAACAGAGAATACATAAAAGAGGGTGATAAGAAGAAGAAGTCAGCCCTTGAACAATGAAACTTCTTGGACAAAGAAGATTGGGATAATTTTGTTGCTTCAAGAAAATCTGAAGAATTCAAGGTATTAGGCGTCACTCCCAATTTAATTAATATACATTGTATTCATCTATTCAAGATTAACATTTAGTGATACTAACCAAATCATTAATGTGCATACTAACTAGGCCCTCAGTGACGCACAAAAAGCAAGGCGTGCACTGAATGTGCATGACCACACTATGGGTCCAAAAGGCTATGCAAGCGTTCGCCAAAGACTACAGGCGGAGTCTGCAGCTACTCAGGAGTCTGCTGCTACTGAGGAGTCTGCCACACCTATGCCTCACCATGATATCTGGATAGCTGGGAGGCAAAACAAGAAGGGTGAAATAAAGAAGCCTGTAACTGCTGAGGCGGCTGCGAAAATGGTAAAATATAACTCTTAGAGCAATCGTTTGAATATTGATTATTTGTTAACTTACCAATTTCTGTTGATGGTGATTAGCGGGAGCTGCACGAGCAGAGGAAACAAGGCACGTTCATCCCTCAGGGCACACACGATGAATTGACAGTTGCTCTGGGTAACCCAGAGCATCCTGGACGTGTTAGGGGTGCAGACGCTGGTGTGGGCATCAAAGCATTCTTTGGGCCATCCCAGCGCAAACCCAGAGCGGGACTTTCACAAGAAGAGGTAACCTATACTTTTTTTAGAATGTTGCTGCAAAAGGAAATTCAATAATAAGAAGCTAATGTTTCTTTTATCCATGTATAGGATAATAAGAGAGTCGAGGATATAGTTGCTAAGAAGGTCAACGATGTAGTTGCTGAGAAGGTCAAGGAAGAATTGCTGCGGTGGCAGGCATCTCAGGCTTCCAATCAGCCTATGGCGACCCACTCTTCTCCTGATGTACAGACTACAAGTAATCCTGTAGACCCACCGCCTAACACGTCTGCTGTAAGTATTGTTTATGACATTGTAGTTAGTCTTTTCAAGTTGTTATGTTTTTAAGATGATATGTATATATGTATAATATTCTTTACGTAAATTTGTAGGCATTGAAGCCATGTCGCTTAAGAATGCAAGACTACGTTGTTGCAGAGGCGCAGGCTTACCCTCCCTTCCTGGGGCAATGTTTCACGGGACTCCAATGCCACAGGGCTACGTTCGTGTGAGCCCGATACGTGTGTTACCCGATTGGAGAGAAGCTACATTGCCATATCCCCACCCGGATATTGATACACTTGCTGATTCAGAAGGTGGGGTCATATTGTGGCCCAAAGCAGATGTCGTCTACACTACTGAAATTGTAAGATAAATTTACATTGATTTAGACTGTTAATGTGTATATATGATGTCAACTGATCTGAAATAATATATACAGGTTAAAAAGAAGACACCAGGAGCACCTAGGCCTCCACCTCCACTTCCCGCATTACCAACTTGGGTTCCAACTGACCTAACATACCTGTTAGGTCCTGCTTGTAGGGGAATGGCATGTTGGCTACGGGCACATAATATACATTGCTCGATAATTGTTTCTTTAGATGTAGATTATGCAGGTCAATCATACGATAGCTCTTTATTTATACAAGATATTATTGAGCTATTTATGTATGATTGGCTGAATACATCAATGATAGAGACATGGATAAGGTGAGATCTTATTTATACATCCATATACCTTGTGTAAGATCTGGTGATCTGGTTTCTTATATATTAATGCATACATAATACATGTTTTGAAGCTACTTAGTTGAAGATCATTGCAAACAATTTGCATTTGATCATGTGGGATTTTTGATTCCATCATTGATTAGTATGGTAGCTAAAGACCCTGATACTGTTCAACAATACTGTATAGATGCTTTTACAATTTTTGGTCAGCAAAAGAAGATGATAATAATAGCTCCATTCAATGTCAAGTAAGTTTACTTTATTTATAATTTGGACTTAAGAAAATTCCATTTTTATTGTGCATTTTGAGTTATTAATTGTTAACTTTTTACCTCTAGCGGTAAACATTGGGAGTTACTAGTTATTGTTCCCGGGACGTTCACTGTTTATTATCTAGATCCCGCGGGAAGTACATTAAACACTAAAATTGGACACGTAATGAGAATGCCATTATTCTGGTGAGAAATATTTCATTTTTGTATATGTTAACATCTCTTATTACATTACTATTTACTTATGCAATTTACTATGTTATATTAACATATAGGGGTTTAGATGCATTCAAAAAGGCTGGAGGAACGGTCCCAAGGAAAAAGAACCAGCCAATAAATTGGCAGAACGTACAAGTAAGTTCCCGACTCCAATGTATATATTATTGATGTGAATTGTGCTTAGTTGTATTATTTTGTATGTTTCAATTTATAGTGCGCTACACAAGACAATGGTTGGGCATGCGCATACTATGTGATGCGATTTATGCAGATGATTATCCGATATGCCGCATTGGACATCGATACCATACATGAGGTATTATATATAGTCTCATTAGTTAGTATGAAATATATCAATCTTATTTTTATATTATTACTTATATATACATCATTCTCTTTGCAGGTGTTTAAAACTGACAACACTACAGGTAAACGCTTAAAAAATATACATGCTCCATATACGATGGAAGCATTAAATGAAATAAGAGAAGAATGGGCAAAAGCCATACAAGCAGTGGCAACTGTAAGATATAATTGGGATGTTGATAGCGATAATGAATGATACTTTGTAAATGAATATTTCTGAATGTTAACACATGTATTTGAATGTTTCTATATGTGTGAATGTGAGAATTGAATTGATGTCTGAATGTATCTACTTGTGTGAATTATTTTTTGTGAATTTTGCAGGTTTGTGTCCTATTTGTAGGATGATATCAATGGATGTCGTAAACCTGCAGTTCAGAAAACTAGACTGCAGGTTCTCATCCTGCTGACCAGTCACAGCAGGCCTACAAACTGATATAAAAAAAAAATAGATATAGGTGTCGGTTATTTACAGAAAACTGTCAGCAAAGACCTACAGCGTCGGGTTTTTGCAAAACACCGACGCCTAATGTGTCCACAGCCGTACAGGAAATGGCGTCGGCTGTTCGTGTCAAACCGACGCCTATTTAACCTATAGGCGTCGGTCTTTTAGTAGATAACCGACGCCAAAAGGGTTCGCGCCACAGAAAACGGCGTCATCTAGGACACTTTCTGCGTCGGTCGTTTAGTAGATAACCGACGCCGAATGTGTCCTAGATGACGCCGTTTTCTGTGGCGTGAACCCTTTTGGCGTCGGTTATCTACTAAAAGACCGATGCCTATAGGTTAAATAGGCGTCGGTTAAAAAACCGACGCCGAAGTGTTCGACCTTTAGCGGCGCCCACATAAGCGTCGGTCGGAAACCGACGCCAAAGGAGGTTAAACAACCGACGCCAAAGGTTGTTTCTGTAGTAGTGCTAACTAATGAGACTATATATAATACCTCATGTATGGTATCGATGTCCAATGCGGCATGTTTGATAATCATCTGCATAAATCGCATCACATAGTATGCGCATGCCCAGCCATTGTCTTGTGTAGCGCACTATAAATTGAAACATACAAAATAATACAACTAAGCACAATTCACATCAATAATATATACATTGGAGTCGGGAACTTACTTGTACGTTCTGCCAATTTATTGGCTGGTTCTTTTTCCTTGGGACCGTTCCTCCAGCCTTTTTGAATGCATCTAAACCCCTATATGTTAATATAACACAGTAAATTACATAAGTAAATAGTAATGTAATAACATATGTTAACATATACAAAAATGAAATATTTCTCACCAGAATAATGGCATTCTCATTACGTGTCCAATTTTAGTGTTTGATGTACTTCCCGCGGGATCTAGATAACAAACAGTGAACGTCCCGGGGCCAATAACTAGTAACTCCCAATGTTTACCGCTAGAGGTAAAAAGTTAACAATTAATTACTCAAAATACACAATAAAAATGGAATTTTCTTAAGTCCAAATCATAAATAAAGTAAACTTACTTGACATTGAATGGAGCTATTATTATCGTCTTCTTTTGCTGACCAAAAATTGTAAAAGCATCTATACAGTATTGTTGAACATTATCAGGGTCTTTAGCTACCATACTAATCAATGATGGAATCAAAAATCCCACATGATCAAATGCAAATTGTTTGCAATGATCTTCGACTAAGTAGCTGCAAAACATGTATTACGTATACATTAATATATAAGAAACCAGATCACCGGATCTTACACAAGGTATATGGATGTATAAACAAGATCTCACCTTATCCATGTCTCTATCATTGATGTATTCAGCCAATCATACATAAACAGCTCAATAATATCTTGTATAAATAAAGAGTTATCGTATGATTGACCTGCATAATCTGCATCTAAAGAAACAATTATCGGGCAATGTATATTATGTGCTCGTAGCCATCCTTGAACACCTAATCTCACTAGTAAGTGTATAATGTGTATTGGATTTTCAAAAAAAATTCGACAGCATTTCCCCGCTGTTCTCTAAGTACATATGTACTTAGAGAACAAACGGAGAAATGCTACCGAAATTTTCTCAAAAACCCAATACACATTATACACTTACATCCTAAGTGAGATTAGGTGTTCAAGAACAGTCCCAAACCGGGCACTATCTAAGATTTACTCCTAATGAGTCAATCTTGGACGAGTTTCTAGGCCAACAAACACAATAATAGATATCTACAATGAAGCCGGACTCCATACAAACAGTATATAATTTAGTGATTGTTCATTCTAATTTATACCAATGTACAAGTAATATAAAGAACAATGATTGTTCACTTTCTAGGCCAACAAACACATGTGATGTCATTCTTATATATAATAAATGTGTACCACCTATCCCATCCTTGAACACCTAATCTCACTAGTAAGTGTATAATGTGTATTCGAAAAAATTTCGGCAGCATTTCCCCGCTGTTCTCTAAGTACATATGTACTTAGAGAACAAACGGGGAAATGCTGCCGAAATTTTCTCGAAAACCCAATACACATTATACACTTACATCCTAAGTGAGATTAGGTGTTCAAGAATAGTCCCAAACCGGGGACTATCCAAGATTTACTCCTAATGAGTCAATCTTGGACGGGTTTCTAGGCCAACAAACACAATAATAGATATCTACAATGAAGCCGGACTCCATACAAACAGTATATAATTTAGTGATTGTTCATTCTAATTTATACCAATGTACAAGTAATATAAAGAACAATGATTGTTCACTTTCTAGGCCAACAAACACATGTGATGTCATTCTTATATATAATAAATGTGTACCACCTATCCCATCCTTGAACACCTAATCTCACTAGTAAGTGTATAATGTGTATTGGGTTTTCAAGAAAATTTCGGTAGCATTTCCCCGCTGTTCTCTAAGTACATATGTACTTAGAGAACAAAGGGGGAAATGCTACCGAAATTTTCTCGAAAACCCAATACACATTATACACTTACATCCTAAGTGAGATTAGGTGTTCAATAACAGTCCCAAACCGGGGACTATCCAAGATTTACTCCTAATAAGTCAATCTTGGACGAGTTTCTAGGCCAACAAACACAATAATAGATATGTACATGTTAGGCTTTCATCACAATTGATGTTAGGGTTTCATCAATGTTAGTGTTTAATCAAATCAAATTAGGATGCTAGAATGGACAAGTTTAAATCAAATTAGGGTTTAAATCAAATCAAACACGGCCGTGGTAGGCCATTCTTCTCAGTTCTCAGTGAAAGAAGTAGAACACTAACTAGTCTTAGGTTTTGAAGTCAGAGCAGCGGGCGGCAAGGAAGAAGACAAGGAAGAAGGTGCTACGGCTAATACCTTGTGAGCAGCGGAGGCAAGCAAGAAGACAACGTCGTAGTAGGGCGTGAGCAGGGAGGAAGGAGCGGGCGGCGGCGGCGCAAGGAGGAAGGCGGCGGGCGGCGGCGGCGAAGCAGAGCAGCAGCAGGGATCGTCGGCGGCGAGCGAGAAGCAGCACGCACCAGGCACCAGGCGGCGATTTTGGGAGAGCGCACAGGAGAATCGATGAAACAGGAAGAAAGGGGGAAGAGTCGGGTGATCGGACCTCTATTAAGTTGGTCAACGGCGTCGGTTATCTAGGACAACTGACGCCGATTATCTTCAGCGTCGGTTGATCGTAATAACTGACGTCCAATTAGACAATCTTTACCCCAAATTAATTGGCGGGAACTATTATCAGCGTCGGTTATCCAAGGATAACCGACACCGAAAGTGGAACTTTTCGCGTAAAATTTCATTTCACATAGGCGTCGGTGAATTGTTAAACAACCGACATTGTATGTGACCCAGATTTTTTTCGCTCGAAAATTGGATTTTGCAGCGAATACAAAGCGGTACCCGTGTCTGGCTGGTCTTCGAATATAGATGTCGATTTGTATAAATAACCGACGCCGAATATTATAGGCGTCGGTTGTCTGAAATAATCGACGCCCAGAAAAGCGACACTGAACGCTATTTCTGTAGTAGTGAATGATGGGGGTGCAATGAGGCTAGAGAGAGGAGTTGAGAAAAACAAATTTATAAAAATTGGGGTTGCAGAGAGGTGGGGAGGAATGACTTTTCGACTTCTACATGGAGTTAACATTGTACTAGACGTACAGTACCAACAACCACATTTTATAATACAATAAGTACAATACAACATTACAGAACAAGAGGTACAGTATGAGACGTAGAGTACTAACAACAAATTTTACATGTATATATACATTATTAATATAAATGATGATGATTATCCCCTTAAAGTGAAAATATATTTTGCAATATATTAGCATTTACAAATATAGTAGTACTATAATATATGCCAAAAAGTACAATAATAAACTCCACTAATTCAAAATACATCATCGTAGCGCGATCGGCCAAAGCATTCAAAAATAGAGCGACGTGACGGAACTTTATTAGCTCGACGGAGGAAAAATACAAGTAGAGGTACTGTACTAGCGCTAGTGAGGTGGAATGATGAGGAGTTGCTAGAAAAAAATAGAATTAGCCAAAATCTGGAGAGAGAATGACTTTTCAACTTTTATGCCTAATTAATTATGTAGAAAACTGTTGGACCACGAGAAACGGCTGCGGCAGAGTATTTGTTGATTCAACGTAATGAGTGTGTAGCCGGGTGAGAATGTTAGTGGGTAACAAAACTCTAAATTAAACTAGCTAGTGATGTTGGTTCGCATTGGGATAGATTAATTCAAGGCATCTGGGTTTCTATTAAGTTTTTGCAATACGACAAAGATGAACGCAATCTTCTTTCCAAAAGTAAAGATTTCATGTTTCCCATTGCAAAACACAGGGAAGTACCATTTATCCTCAAGGCACGGATTATCAGTTTAGATATGAAAAGTCCAGAGTCTGAAATGAAGGTTTGTGAACATTTGTATTTAAAATAGATCGTTCTTAACATAAGTTTTTCGGCGGTGTATTTCCGAGAAACAGCTATGCAAATTTTGGACGGCTGCTTGTAATCGAGAAGACATGTCAACTCATTCATTGATTCACTTAGTGTTCGAACAAAAAGGCATTGCGAAGGCATCATACGGTAATCGCATGTTGTGATATGTAATACTTAGTCTTTTCCCAAAAACTGATGATGTCTTTAACATCATCAGACGACATTAAATTATAGTTAATAAATGGAATAGTTGTTGTTGACAATGCACAACGGTTCCAAATGAGGCAAAATAGAAGCTCAGTGGACTATTTTAAAAAATTTAAATTGGAAAAAATAAAATATACAATAATGGGAAATTATGTTGCATAAACATTATAAGCAAAATGAAACTTGAAAATGGAAATTTTAAAATATTAAAATACAACATACTTAAATGTTCCTTAAAACCTAGGAAAATTATAAATAACAACATATGATTTTATTATGTGTTTTAGCAATTGTAGCTTTTGACATAGAACCATTTTCTCACATAACTGGTTTTCATTCGAAGAGACATGATGGACAATGTATTGAATAAAAATATTTGATTAGGACTTTTGATTCATATAATCATAGTGTGGGCACAAGAATAAGTTTCTATGAGTGTGTGTATTGTAAGAATTATATTTTAGAGTACTCTAAAGAGTACATCTCATTCACATAAATCCAATATCTTGAGCTATATTCATATAGTAGTGTTCTCCAAGGATGTCGTGTTCAGTCTATACCCTATCCCTTATGGATTTGAACCCAATCAGAGCAAATCTCTTCAATACTCAGAGAGAATGAAGCATAATGACATAGGGAGGGTTAGGGATGGCATTAATGTTTAGTTTTATCTATGGTTGTTGCATTGTTATCCACAAGAAAAGAAGAAACAACTTCAAAGCTATGAGAGATCAATAAGTACATTTTGAAGCCAATCAATCAGACAATAATCTAAAATCTAAAATAATAAAATCAGACTCCATGGTGGATCTAGCTTTAACAATTTGTTTGGAAGTCCTCCAAGAATTTGCTACTCCTTCAAGGAAAAACACATACCCATTGGTAAACTTAGTTTTATCTACATCAAAAATCTAGTTTGCATCGATATAACCCTCTAACACGGATGGAAAACCAGTGTGGTGAAGACCATACTTAGTAGTACCTTAAAGCCACTTGAAAACTCTAACCAAAGAATTCCAGTTGTTTGTGTTTGGACAAATTATGTGCCTACTCAACTTACTTATAATAGGATATATCAGGTCTAGTGAAGTTTTCTAGACACATAAAGTTTTCAATGGCATGCGCATGATTGTGTTGAACTATTGGAGTGCACTAATGGACCTTAACATGTAGTGAAGGATCATAAGGTGTGCTAATGGTGTACAATAAAACATCTCAAATCTTTCAAAATTTATACAATAAAATATCTCAAATCTTTCAAAATGTATGTATGTCATAATGATATTTATTAATTATCGAACCAAAATAAGATCTACTTAAATTCATACCTAGGATTACATTCGCAATTCAACAATCTTTCCTGTCAAAATTGCATGCAAGAAAATACTTACATTCATTTATAGTTTCAACATTGGTTCGAAATAGTAACATGTAATCAATATATAAGCATATAATAATGAAAGAAGTATCCATAGTTTTGGAATGGGTACATTGGTTGGATACATTCTTAATAAATATGGAGTATTAAATAACCTTACCAAACCTATCATTTCAATGTTTAGGTGTTCATTTAAGTCCATACAAGAATTTCCCAACCTGTAAAATTTATATTCTTGTTCAATAGATGCAAATTCTTCTAGTTGATCTATGCAAATTTTCTCATTAAGATATCTATTTAAGAAGGCAGTCTTGACATCTATATGATGATGTTCAAGTTTATATGTGGTAGCTACAGAAACAAGAATAGGAATGGAAGATATTTTAGTTACAAGTGAAGAAGTATCAAAGTAATCACATCCTTCCTTTTCTCTAAAGTCTTTAGCTACTAGTTTGGCCTTAAACCTATCTCTGGAAACATATATCCTCATACTTTTCCTGAAGACCAATTTATATTCAATTGTTTTACATCCAGGAGGAAGCTATGTTAGTTTCCAAGAATGGTGGACTCTATTTCATTATCAACTACTTATTTCTAGAAAGTAACATTTGTGGATTTCATGGTGTCTCAAAAGGTACGGGGGTCTTATTCGACAAGAAAGGTGTAGAAGTCGAGACCATAGTTTTTTTTTACTTTTCTCTATATACCCCATGCCTATGTCACAAGGAGGTAGAGGGGCCTTCATCAAGCTGTCTAGGAATCTTTTCCTTAAGAGAAATAAATGGTTCCATAGTAAAATACATAGGTCAGATATCAAGAAAGGAGTTGATTCTTATGCCAATGATTTTAATCTACCTACTAGGAATCTATTTGTATTATTGTTTTCTACATATCCAACAAAGACAGTGTCAACAACTTCAACTTACAAATTTCTTTTCTTATTATCACATATTTGAACTTTGGTCAAATACCCCCACACTTTGAAGTAATAGGGTTTCTATTTAAGACAAAGTTCATAGGGAGTTTTCTCAACATGCCTAAAAGAATATGGTTTAGAATATAGTTGGTAGTATTAAGAGTCTCCCTCCATAGTACGTGACTAAATCTTGACTCCGAAAACATTGAACTGACTGTGTCAATCAATGTCCTATTTTTTCTACCAAATACTTCATTAGACTAAGGATTACAAGGGGTAGTGATTTCATGAATAAGGCCTTGTTCCTAAAAGAACTTATTAAGTCTATTAGATATTAACCACCTCTATAGGACCTCACTCTCTTAATTTTCTTTACTGTTTGTTTCTCTACTTTGTATGTATAAAATTTGAATTTGAAATCTAGTTTTTCATCTTTAGTTTTTAACAAATAAAGTAAAACAATACATAAATACAACATCTATATAAGTTATAAAATATCTCATATGTCATCGGTAAGCACAATATTAAAGTAACAAGCACCACTATGAATTAATTCAAGAAGATAAGAATTATGGTCTACTCATATAAATGGTTTTTCAGAAAACTTAGATTGAACACAGATTTGGCATCTATCTACAACATGAATATGAGCTCTAACAGTAAGCAGTAAGTTAAGAATTCATTTCGTGTATATTTATTTACACACCCAAGACATGCATACCAAACATCACATATTTTAGAAATTAAAACATTACATGATATATCATTCAAAGAAGATGCATTACATGAACTAAATATAGTTTAATAAGAAACCAAAAGTGTACCTTAGAACAATATAAGAACTGTACTTAGAAACTACAATACAATTGCCTTGACACAGCTAGTTATAACCAGAATGCTAAAGAACAACATGACTAATAAGATTCCAATGGAAAGATGCAACATGTTGAATGTCATGTAGTTTAAGAATATTTCCAGAAGTGAGATTTATATTAACTCATCTAAATCCTATAATTAATATGGTGTGTGAGTGATAATCCCCACTCAAATGCCCTTCTAGATTCATCCTGATAGGATAAAGAGAACGATTGATCAAATAAAATATGACATGTAGCATCAGATTCCATGTCCGATTAGAAGATGTATATGCAACAAGAATAGTAGGATTTTATAACCTATCTATAAAAGAAAAGGAACTTATCCCACAGTGACTATATCAACTACAAGATTGTATGATCTAAGGTGTTATGATTTCTACGGCCATTGCAATATCCACACACGGTTTGGTAAATGCATGGTTTATCATAAACAAAGAAAACACAATTTTCTCAGTGATCACTATTATTATTACTATGGTTTTTGTTCTTGTTACCCTTAATAGATTACTTAGATTTATTATCAATTTGGTAGGGCTTCCTCAAAGATTCATCCCCTAACACAAGGTTTACAGTAGGGTTAGATTTGTTATCTTGCTCTCTAACTTACCTCAGTTTGATGGGTTTTGACTAAGGATGCCGTAGACATGTTCCCTTGTTATGATTAAGGGTCTTCATAAAGTCCTTTCTAGAAGGTGGAATTCTATCTATGAGGGCTGCTAATTGAACAATTTTATCATGGTTAGAAACTTTGGCGATGGTTTTAGACATAAGATTTTGGTATTATAGGACTTAAGCTAAAATAGGCTTATCATCAACTCTTATAGTTAATCCATGTGACAAAAGCATAACACTAATGGCAATTTTCCTTGAAATCAAACTTTGTTTATAAACCCTTAGAGAGTTCAAAATTAGTAAAAAAAGGTTGATAGTTTCATAAAGTTAATCAAAGAAAGAGGATAGGATCTTTCCATGAAATAAATAGTTTGTTTTCTTTTGAGACATTAGTGAGGAAAAACAAGTGTGGCTGATAGAGGAGGAGGAACATCCTTAGAACTAGGGAGAAGGTTGTGGATTTGTGGTTTAGGCACAATAAGAATAGAAACTTCTGGTGGTAATATTGCAGAAATGAGACCAAATGAAGCTAACTGTAATTGCATTTTTAGTTGCCAACAGTGAAAGTACAATCTAGAAAAAATAATTAGGACGAAGAAAAGAAACATCTTCAAGAAACAACATGGTTATTGAATCCATAAGAAACAAACATGAACAATAAAGGAAAATATCATTAACAACTATATGAATCTGACTTGAATCTATTAGATAAAGACAATAATTGATTATAACTTTAGGCACGCAAATTAACAAACCATTAGTAAAAAGATAGAATGCAAAAAAATGAGGTGACAAGTTTATAGATTCAAATTCCAAAATAATGAAGTGACAACATGTGAACACTCACTTCAAGATAGATTCTTCCACTCCAAGAACAAGTTTTTGTCAATCTCTGAGATTTAACCACCCGAACTCTGGTATGGTTCCCAGTGCAAATGAGAATATTGTTTCAAATTTGTTCATGGACCAATGTAGTCCCTAAATAAAAGGACATTGCAAAGATGTCGATGGAACAATAACAATAGGAACTATGAATAAGAAAGTAGAAAGGGAGAAAAAGATGAAGCAGACGATTTTTTTTTTCTTTCTTATATGCATTTCCAAAAGATGAAAAGAATACATCATAAAGAGAAGAGTGTCATGGGAGCATCTCATAGTAAGAGATCCCATGTTGTGACATGCAATGTTCGATAATCTCTCAAGGAACCATGTATGTCTTGAAGATCATATTAATGGGCATCTTTTAAAGCATGGTTAAGAAAGGGAGTAGTTGTTGCCAACAGTGCACTTATAGAGGCTCCAAATGATGACAAATGCAAGTTCAAAATATCATTATAAAATTAAAAAGAACAGAGGTTAAATATTACATGATAGAATTCTAAATTGTAGAAACATTATTAACAAAAAAAGTAAAATAATATTAGATTGTCTAGATACTAAAATATAACAAGATTTGCCTTGAGTCGTAGTCCTTTTTTCTTTTCTAGTCAGATTTTTATTTCCACTCATGAGCTAAGGAGGGAGTCTTGATGGGATCCATTTTGTAACTTCCTTTTGTGAATTAGATTACCATTTTGAGTCGTTCCATGTTTTTTTTGTTGTCTATCTTTTGATGGAGTCTATATTTTTGGCATGTAAATAAGGTCATCTGGGTTAGGATTTTCAGCATTGGTTTATCTATTTTTGTAAGTTCATGCATGTGTGAAAAAATTTCTTCTATAATCATGATCATTTCTCGTAAAGATATTCCAGTCACATATGGATAATCCCATCTTGGGTGAACCATCTAAATTATAGTTTCTTGTTTCTTCTTAATCTCTTACTCATGCTCTTCTATGCTTCTGCACATTAGTTTATTTTTTTTAGAGCACATTAGTTTATATCAACATTAATAAATTGAACAATATGGGATTTATTAATTTCAAAAGGGCTCTGCTTTTTGTACACGACATCTTGTACATGGCTATATAGATGGTTATGTGTCAGTGGGTTACTAGATTGGACTATTGAACTACCTACTATTAAATAGCATAAGACACACATCTCATCAAGGGGATATAGTTGTTGCTACAATCTAGTGACACATGCAAGACTATCACATCAATGACTGACCGGCCTAAATCGTGCGTCCGAAAGTGGAGGCGGATTCGAGGTAGTCGAGATTTTACATTTATAAACATGAATCCTTCTTGGGCCCCCACAACTTTATTTACGGGGTCGAAGTAGATATACAGGGTCGAACACAGGGACAAGGGGGTAGTGTTGAGAACCCAGAATCGACACGCTACACTCCGGCAAGTATAAAGAGATAATAAATTCCCCAAAAGGGAAACAGCAAGATGTCACAAACAAATAAGAAAACTATCTCCAACTGGAGCTACTAGAGAGATTTAAGGTTTTTAGTCATTTAGTAGTTTTTAGGGGATTTCATGCAACAGAAACAGAAAGATAAAACTAGATCTAGAGCGAGGTACGAAGGATAAGACTACAGAAAAATAAGCGGCAGCAGTAACAACCTACACCCCTCATCTCAGAGCGGGTACCTCCAACCAAGCGTCGACACCCCTCTTGAGGTTGTCGGACTTAAGTTAGAGTGGAATGTTACTGTAACAACTCCGTTCCAGGCACTCTCGTACTCCAGAATCAGACCAAACACTAGAGCCACAACACAACTCTCGAAGTTGTTGCGACGGGAAAACACGGTTCGGTAGCTAAGCGAAATGCGATCCAAACATGCAAGCTAGTGTTCAGATATTAAACATGGCAGTTCATCCAACAATTACACCAAGCATAGAGAAACAAGTAATTAAGCTTTTCTATTTCCATAAACATTAAAGGTCTTAATTACAGTCCGTAAATAAAGAATTAAATAACAGAATTAAAGATAGATGTCGCCTTCTTGAGGCTACTGCGGCTCTCCAGCTCGATATCGGTCAGGAGCCTAGCCCGATACAGTAGTGTCGGGCGGCACACCCTCTCGGGCGGTACGCTTGACGACCGACTGTATCGCTCAAGGACCCTAGCCGATACGCTCATGCCGGGCGGCACACCCTCTCGGGAGGCACGCACGATAGGAGAAGCGTATCGGGTTCGATATCTTATCGGGCTTGGAGCGACGCGTCCTACTGTCGGGCACTCGTATCGGGCACTTGTGTCACTTATCAACGTTGGCCGATATCGGCCCGCTGTGCCGCCCGAAACGGTCCTAAGTGAACCATCCCCTCCCTCTCGGGATGAGGAAGAGCTCACCTAGAGTTTCCCGACACGAGCACTGGGGCATGATATTCTCGCAGTTCTCCCTCGAAGATCGCTCAAAGTTCCCAACTATCTGAACCTGTCTTTTCGACTTCCTGTAGCTGCTATTTATAGGAAGAGGTTGCGGGAAGTTATGGTGCTCGAAGCGCCACGTGTCCTCCTTATTCGCGGGTCGGTGGGTGGGCGATACAGGTATCTCTCGGCGCAGGGGTGTCGGCTATTGATCACGTGACGGGCGGCGTGCCTACCGGTGGGTGGCTTGTGTCGCCCGACAAGCTGGGCTGTCGGGCGAGCTTGGCTCCCTGTCGGGTAGAAGGCATTTCATCCGTCGGCTTCTTCTTGCACGGCATCCCTTTATCGTGCGTCATTGTGTCGCTCCACCCTTTCGGGCAGAGGTTGTATCAGGCATCAGGTCAGGAAGGCCGAAACCGACTTGGACTTATTTGTGGGTCGGGACGGGACGGCCTTATTGTACCAAAATGAGGGAAAAACTCTGCAAAAGATGGAAAAATTGGATTAAGAGCATTGCTTGGCCAATTATTGCGAAAGTGCTAATAAAAGAGAGGAAAATAGCAGAAAAGGGCAGTTTAGATAACGAAATAGAGGGTAAAAATATCATAAAAATAGGTGTTATCAATGACACCCCCATGTAGCATGCTTCTCTTTCCCTCCTTATTCTCTCCTATACATGTAATTATTTCTGGGAGTTCTTTTCATGGTGAGGAGGTATGATCTAGTCCCATAAAAACCTAGAAAGAGAATCTTTATGTTTCTATAAACCTTGCTCTAATAAGGTTTTGGACCTATAACTTGAGGCTAACAAACTAACCAAGCTTACCAATGAATTAACTAACAAGTGATCCACATGGAATATCTTTCCCTTGATCATTCTTTCCGCATTCATACTCAATTCCCACATCACAACAAATTTGTCACCTATCACAACATCAAGGTTTCTCTCGAACTCAATTTTTTCTATTGAAAATGTGTTCATACAAAATGTAACTACTTTCCTTCCTTGTTTTGTCCATTTACATTGTGTACTAGATACCCATTTGAATTTCCATTAGTTGCTATTATGCTTAAATCTCCATTCACTTTGTTTCACATCAACTTACCAAGTTTTGTTGAATTAAAATCCTTCTTCCTTGCTATAAATTTGAACGAGCAAAGGGAAAGGGTGCCACAAAGAAAACTTCTAAAAGAAAAAAAAAAGATCAAGTCAAGTGTTGAATGCCCTCCCAATATACATTTGAACAACCTATCCCACCAACAACAAACTAGGGACAAGATTACAAAATCAAGGTAAAGTTGGTAATTATTTAAACATGACTTGGGAAATCTAACAGAGGAAGGTTCATATATCTCTTAAGGAAAAACCCTTTTCTTATGTACTTGGTTTTTAATGCATCCCCATCATAGGCACCAACCTGAAACACATCAAACATATGTTTCTTTATGAAACATGGTCTTCAACTTTGGGCCAACCATAGTACAACTTCCTCATTGTCAAATTTAGGAGATATTTACTTTCCCATCCAAATGTAATGTTATAATTTTCAAAATACCATTGTGTAAGAATATGCAACAAGTGTTTTCTAGAAATTAAACAACTATATATAAAAGATTATATGAGAAGTTGAAACGAGCTACACCCATTTCAAGACCCAAGCTCACAGAAAGAATAGGTATATCTACCACTCATGCTGAATTTTGGCTATGTTTGGTTGCCACATGGAGACAAATCATGTATATAAGAGTAATCCTTAATGTGGACCATATGGACGTATTACATGATTTTTATTGGATGGTTGTCATTCATGGACAAATACTTGATGATTGAAAACATTGATTCTATCTTACATAGACATAAGAAGATTGTTGTGATATTAATGTATGTTTGTATACATTCTTGTATGCAAATCTAATAATCACCCTAAATAAGTTTTCTTGGAAGTCGATGATGAATGATTATTGCACACACAAATTCACTAGCATGTAGAAATCCTAGTATTTGCTCAACTCAAGTGTACAAAAATCCCTCCAGTAAGAGGATAGATCTTATCATAGTAGTTTTGGATTGAACCCCAAGTACAATACATATAAGAATTTTATTATCAATATATCCAAGCATGAACTAGTATTTATAACAAAAGTTGAATTTGGTTGATTAAGCTAAGATGAAATATTAAAGAGGTTGGATTAGAGGTATAAATAGTAGGTGATATAAATACTAGGTGAACTGGATTCACCATTGCTACCAATGTTTTCTCTCTATGACATCACAACATGAAAATATATCTGTTGAGCTTAGGAAAATCCATCCATTTGGAATTAGGATTAAACAAGGACATATATTACGCTAAGTTTGTCATCATGTTACCTAGTGTAAAATTCTACCAATTTTTCAATCATGTTTTTTGATGCAAATAATAGTACAAATCAAGAAATTAGTACAAGGATTTTTGTAACTAAATAGCCTTAATAAATGTATTAGAATTCATGATTATCAATTCAACCTTAAACTAATGGGTGAATCGGGTAGGGTAAAGACTGTCCCTTTACTTTACCCTTTTAGTTGTTGGTAAAGTGGGTAAAGGGTGTATGGGTGATGTGTAAAAGAATAACTCACCCTTACCCTAGCCTATAGGGTATGAGTGGTGGGTAAATGGATAACATCCTATCCATTTGCAGGCGTATCATTATCCTCATTTCAAGATTTCACATACTTTTACGATCCAAGTATCCACAACCTGATGCAGCAGAGAAGGGATTAGTTGTCCCCTAGTTAATTTATAATAGCTAATAAAGAAAATTGGTTTTATCTCCTCGTTTGTAAGAGCATAAGGAACTTAGCCCTAAAAAGGATCTTATATGAAGTTTTCAAACTTGAAATGCTTGATAAATATGGAAACATTTATGTTCTTGATCATATCTTTTTGTAGTGAACAATCTTATATAACACCTTGTGGATTTGCATAGTTGCAAATTGAACAATTTTATGACTGTTCTATCTTAGAACTTGAATATCCTTATACTTTTTACCTGAATCCACTAATTTGTATTTATCAAATTTCTAGTTGCATTCATTCATCTATTTCTTTGTATTTTATAATAGTTTAATAACAAGAACTTAATACCAACATTGGATGACCTTTTTCCTTTTTGGTTCATGACTTGAACGGTTTATCCCTTTTTTATGTACATGGATAGGCAACTGAAGGAAGAAATAGAAGAGACAATATATCCTTTGTTGATTGAATAACTGTAACGTCCCAGGATTTGAGGCTTCAGATGAAATGATCTTATAAGGAATGATTGGACTACCCATATCACCAAGGTGCACCTCCTTTGATGGGAGCCCATCTCTAAGCGTGCTTAGCTTGGAGTAGTACTAGGATGGGTGTCCATTCGGGAAGTTGATCATGGCTTGCGCATGAGTGGACAAAAGTGTGCAGCTAAGGCTAGTGGTGGTCTGTGGGGTCAATCATCATTCCTAAAACTCTACTAGAGCCTTGGGGGAGTGGGCCCAGGTGTTACAAATGGTATCAGATCCATAACCCCTCCAGTAGGTGGGGCCCCACATGGGTATGTGTCATGCCAGTCTTGAGTCGTGCGGTCCAGGCATGTTGGAAAGGGATGTCCATGGTTGATGTAGCCACCCTTGTGCTAGTATTCCATGATTGGGGGCTAAGTGTCCATGGGCCATTCTGGGTCTACACTAAAATGGGGAAATATTATGAGGCCATATAGTTGAGCCTTGATGAGGACGTCAAGAGTCTAAGTGGGGGAGATTGTAACGTCCCAAGATTTGAGGCCTCAGATGAAATGATCTTATAAGGAATGATTGGAATACCCATATCACCAAGGTACACCTTCTTTTCCGGGAGCCCATCTCTAAAGAAATCCATAGTTAAGTGTGCTCATCTTGGAGTAGTACTAGGATGGGTGACTAGTCGGGAAGTTGATCCTAGCTTGCGCGTGAGTGGACAAAAGTGTGTAGTTAAGGCTAGTGTGGTCTGTGGGGCCAGCTGTCATTATTGAAACTCTACTAGAGCCTTGGGCAGTGGGCCCTGATCATTACAATAATAGATAGGTCTTATGGTTTTGTTTTGTATTCTTTATTTATAGTCTTCCATGAACTTAGATGTACCTCAAGAATGAACATAGAAATTTATGAATATTTTGATTAAAATTGTGTAAAAATTTGGTCTTAATAAGTTTTGTAATACAATGCTAGTGTACTTCAAGAAATAAGTTAGTATTATATACATCACTAACTATTACAGTTTGGCTAAATTCCCTTGTACTTTCTAGGTATATCTAATGAGTACGTGAGGTACCTTTCTAAGCCTCCTATATCCCAAGAACTCTTATTATTTTAAAGAAAAGTAGCATGTATGAGGTCACGAGGCCTAATGGGTTGGATGGCATGTTTTTCCTTAGAAATTGGGAGCATGTGAAACATTTGTAGCAAAAATATCCCTAAAAACTTTAAGAATACAGCCCTTAACTCAATGTATGTGCAATCCAACCTTGGCTCTGATCCTTAAGGTGAAGAATCCTTAGTCTTTAGTCATCTCATACCAATCTCTCTCAATAACTCATTAGTCAAGATTGTTTCTAAAATAATCATAGAGACACTAAAGCTGACACGACCATACTACATCTCCCCAACATATAGTACATTTATTCTAGGTCAATGCATTGTTGACAACATCATTGTTGTCTTGTATTTGATTCATATAATGAGAAGGAAGAGCGCATCAAAGACAATGGCTATCAAAATTTATATAGATAAGGATTATGAAAACATTACATGGCCCTTAATTCATTACACAACCATAAGGGGATAGGGTGGAAAACTAACATTGTTCAATATGTAATGAACTCAATTACTAAAGGGGTGACTATATTGCATAGAATGGAAGAATTATTGAGTTCTTCAAAGAACACAAAGAACTCTAACAAGGGTACCCATTGTCTAAATAACATTTGTTTTTGTGCATCGAAAGAATATCTTAGCTAATTGAAGAGAGTGCAGCCCAAAAGAAATGTAAATCAATCATACTTATTTCAATAGTGTCTTACATCTCACACTTAGCATTTACTAATGACATCATGCTTTTTTGAAAAGATATATGTAGACAAACTAAAGTAGTAAAGGAGGTTTTTAGCTTCTTTGTGAAGGCATCAAGATAATACATTTCCCAATACAAATCAAAGATTTTCTTCTTTAGAGGTGTGACATAGGAAACTAGAATGTCTTTATGCGAGAAAGATGGTATTGATACCATCAAAGAGATTGGAAGTATCTTAGGGTACCAATCATATATTCAAAATAAATAAATATACCTTAAAAAGTATCATAAATATCCTTGAATCTCATATGGATGTTTGGTCAGCAAGGACTCTATCCTTTGTCAACACTGTATTCCTTATTAATTCAGTCATCATTGTATTTCCTATATACGAATAGCAAGAGGTAAGAGTTCTATTTATGTTTAAAATTGAGTAGATCAAACCATGCATCACTTTTTTGGAATCATGTAGAGGATCCAAGTACACTTGTTTATTTTCATGGGATGTGGTCACCAATAGTAAGGAGAAGGTTGGACTAGGTATAAAGGCAATGACATCCTAGAACATATCTATCATGGCTAAAACTAGTTGGGAGATAAAGAAAGAAAGAAGTAATTCATGGAAAACAGTATTTTGGTAAACTATAACATAGGAAGGAAAATATAAGCAATGATATTCTCTAGCTTATAGTAATAAGCTAAGGATTAGATTGAGGGGTCAAAGAATAAAACCTAAAAATTTGTTGAGATGGAAATGACACTATGTGTGTGATGGTTTTTGGGTCAATGCTGATATTTGACTGAGAAATTGTGTCCAAAACCAATATATAATGTTATAAGTATACCAATGTATCCTACCTTCATGGAACCTTGCATTTCTAAAGGAATTTATAACTCAAATTATATGTGACACCCTCAAATTACATATGCATCCTACTATTGAGTTTGGTAAAGACATTTTGGCATACAAACATGTGTAAAAGGGATATTTAATTATTGACTTGTCATATAAACTTGCAAGAAAAAACAAAGAACTTAATAGGTTGGTGGCTTGGAAGCATTTTTGCAAGGTCAAAGCTCCTCAGAATTTAATTAATTGCATATCATTAGAATCTCACAATGCCATTATATCCAACAAGTGTAGAGAATCTAGACATATGGTTGATGTCATTAGTTTTGCCCATTGCAATTTATATATGAAAGTTATGTTTCATACATAGAGTGATTTCCCTAAAGCAAAGTATGTGTTTTATATGATGGGCTTCTATAGAGTGACATACAATTCTACTAAAGGAATTTTAAATCATGGTTGAAAACCTTATACTACGGACAATTACTACATCATGTTTATGTTGACGTGTTGGTAATGTAGATGCAGAAACCTATGTGTGTTTGAAAAGAAGGAGGAAACTATCATTCATCAATTATAGTTTACAAATAAAGTCAGACACAGATACAGAGAATTCTTAGAGAAAAAGCACCATAAGACAAAGCAACATATCCACTTATACTAATATCAGATAGTTGCCACCATATGTTGTCTTGATGAAATATAATGTTAATGCAAGTTATAAGAGAAAGGGTTCTAGAATTGCACTTTTAGCTGGAAACCATGAGGGGAATTGGTTACAATAGAGACACATAAAGTTGAAGAAATATTGTATATTAAATCCAAACATAGAACTATATATAAGGTAGTATAGAGTACTTGGGTTAAAGATGAATGGAAGATCATAGTCAAAATTGAATGTAGATGTCTGCGGAAATATGTCTTATTAGATCCATGAATATGTATCATCTTTATTTTAGTGTAAATAAAAGATCAGGAACATGTTATCCAATAACTGGAAAGTAAATATTTCTTTCATTGATAGGAAGGCCAACTCCATTGTGGATAGTCTTGCCAAACACCATTAGAAGACCGTTTATTGCATACTATCAATTTTAGTCCCTCAAAATTTATTTTACTATGTTTGGTGGGAAATTCTCTTCATATGTTTGGTGGGGAATTCTCTTCAAAGGGTATTTTTACTACAAATTTAATTATGTTTCATATTCTAATGTAGTTTTCATTTGGCTTCTCTTAAACAAGGAGGGAAACGTGTACAAAAGTGCCTCCTCACTTCCAAAATGAAAGATAAAAGATTTGCCTTACTGGAACATATTAAATTATCAATAATGTGTAAGGTTATCCATCATACACCTAGAATGCAACTATTCAAAATTTATTGACTTGGTAGAGTTTCCCTTTTCCAAGTGTACAAATTTGTGTCCTTGATATATAGAACCTACATTGTATACCTCAAATGCACATCCCTTGAAAGTAATGATTTTATAACGACAAATTCATTGAATAATATTCTATACTAAAAAAAATCCATTTTTTCCAAGAAAAAAAGGAAAAATGCATTTTTATTCCATTAACTTTATATTGGATGTTCCTTGATGCATATCTACCAAGCATAGTTCTGCTTGCCCTTTTGACTCTTCCACTTGTGACCCTTACTTTTTCTGGGTCACCTATGAAACAAAGATTTATATCGACTTTTGATAGAACTAACACAACAACTAGAAGTGAAAAAGACTTTTCAGAATTCAAGCTTGACCTAAAGTCAGTACCAACTTTTGGTACTAACTCTGACACTGACAACCAATATTAAAAGTGTTAGATGCAACAAATAGTGTTATAAGTTGGATATTTTGATTCCTATATAACTTAATGCACTCCAAAATTCCAATCATTCCCTAATATCTTTGTTTTAACTTATTAATGGCTAAAAGGAGAGAAAGGGAAGGAGATAGATACAAGGGTGAATTCTAGAGACTTTGAGTAGTGATTTTTTATGGAGACTACGTGGATTGTGCCCATCATCTCCAGATCACTTTGTTATTCTCTTCTCTATGGCTCAATATTTATATTTTGCTGTTTTATTTCTTCCCAAATTATTATTATATCATGTTAGCCACATCCAAAATTTCATAATCTATAGGCACAGGGAGTAGCTTGGAGTGTTGTGGTATTTGAATATTGATTTTTCTTAATGTGACTATTGTTGAATGAATTTTATGAAATTTTTATTTCATGTTATTGTTGATGATTTATCATGATAGACAATATTTATAGCTAGTTTATTACTTCACAAGTGGGGTTAATTGTTAGTTATAGTTGTATAAACTTAGTTATTAATGGGTTGTGGAAGAGGAATAACAACTAAAGAGAAAATAAATTGAGAGACCGAATGTAACAGTTCAAACAAAAATAAGGAATGTGAAAAGGTATGGTTTTGACTAGTTTGAACATGGTATCATGTTTCCAAAAGGGTGATAATTACTTCCATTATTTATTCAAATGCAATAATAATATGTTGATAAATTGATAAAACTCAAGATAGATAACATAATGGTGAAATTTGATAACCAAGAGATTGTTATTAATCTGATTAACAACTATTATTTAATCTACATTCTTATTGTAACTTTTATGTCTTTCTTTATTTTAATTCAAACAACCCATACTTTTGTTTGCCCTTGAAAATTAAGTCTTAGGTAGTAGTAGTCTCTAGTTTTTATAGTTCTCTGAGTTTGACAACTTGAGACTCAGGTTTTATTATTACTCTGACATATACAATTGTGTATTGCAAACAAAGTTTATCTGTGTCTAGTTACACCATAGTGTTTCCAAGCTAAAAATGTGATCATTATCAAAATTTTTGGTACGTATTTTGACTCTATTCTCCCAATGGCTGAAACTAGATTCACCTTAGGTCACTTTAAAGATGACTTTAGTATATGCAACTAGTTTCTATTGCTAGATTGGGGGCTAAGTCCCTCTACAAAACTGCTTGTTTATTTGTGGTTACCTAATAAACTAAATATTAATGAATTTCTACTAACAATGTATTTCCATATCAAACATCTCTCTAGGATTCTCATAATGGTTGCATTGTAATTGTGAACCATGGTTGATGAGAATATCCATTTTTCCCCAAAAAGAAGGGTTTTTTTATGTCTTCAGGTTGTCATACCATAACACAAACATATTGACATTTATCCCCAAGACAGGCATTTTCCACTAAATGTGTATGCTCTGTCCAAATTCAAAAGAAGATTTGGTATGGTGAGTTTGATGAATGACTAAGTAGAAATAAATATTTTTGTATAAAAAAGTTGTAGGTGGATAAAGGGGTATGATCATATTGAGATAGACCCTAACATGCATTTTATTTAAGGAGCTTATGCGTGACTTTGGTATGCAACCAACTAAACTAGAAAGAGACGATGCTTAAGGGGAGAGTAACACAACAACTACTAAGGAGGTTGTTGACCTAGAGGTTATACATTGTCCATATTTTGATAATGACTCAACCATTCCATTCATGTGTATCTAATATGTGTATTCAAGATTGATCTCAGGTTTTAGGTACATGAATAGAATCAATTTACAAAAGTGCTAGCTTGTCAAAGTTCAAGTCAAATGCAATGCAAGTGTGCTAATAAGGAAATCCCTTCAAACGACCTTAGAAGAATTTTGTAATCACTTGTATTGATGATATGACTTGTAACTAAGATGAAAAAAATATGCGGGACACTTAGTATCAAGTTTCAATCACTTTTTAATCCCATTAGAAAATCGATCACAGACTGCTGATCGGTCGAGTTTCACATTAGAAAATCAATCTCGACCGATCCCTTGGACTAATTTTTGAATTATGTGCATCAGTCGAGTTGTGAATTCACAGAACTCGACCAAATGGCTTACTGACCAAATATGATTGTGGCTGACCGGTTGAGTTTCCCAAGACAAACTCGACCGATAGTTTGAAATTTGGGTTTGTCTTTTAGCCAATCGGTCGAGTTACCTTTATTGAAACTCAACCGAATGTACTGCATAGAAAATGCAGAAAAAGTGATTCTAACTGTTGGTGACTTCTTTAGATGAAAATAGGTATGTTTCCTTGAGCAAAAATGGCTATATTTTGGCCCTAAATGTTCCCCAACTCAAGGGAGCACCCCCAGCTATAAAAAGGACCACTTGGAGTTCGCTCCATGGTTGCTCATTCATTACATTAAAGGTCCTTACTATAGTTGAGTGTGCTACTACTTCTTGAACCCCTTTCTCTCTCTAGTATACACTTCATTTCATGATTTCTGAGTGAGTTAGAATTATTGTAAGAGAGTTCCACCTTTGCACATGTAAAGCTCTCAATCTTTCACTACTTCCCTATCCCCTTCTCTCATGAAGAAAATCTGAAGCAAACTCCATCGAGTGAAGAAGGAGTTGTAGCTGGTCCTCTTCAAGGATGTTGAAGAGGTGATGATCTTCTCCAAGTGAAGGAGAAGGAAAAGGCTGAAGATCCAAGAGGAGAAGAGAAGTCCTTCAAGGTGGAAGACTTGAGCTTGAGTGGGTAAGACCTAGGTGAAGGCTGAAAACTCAAGCTAAGTGGATAAGTTCCTTGTTAAGGTGGAGATCTTCTTGTGGTTGGATGGGTAAGTCCTTTGGTGGTCTATTGTTGTAAATCTTTGTGGTGATATAATAGAGAAAAGCACTTTCAAAGTCCTAGAGGTTGACCTCTCTAGGTAGTGGACTAACTCGCTTCTAGTTTGAAGTGTTGAAAAACTCTACATCCCTTTGTCAAGTGCTTGCTATCAATCTCTCTCATCCTTACTATGCTTGTTAGATAGGACTTCAAATTTCCATTAATCTTTTGCAGTTAATTAATATAATTTGAAGGTCTAATATATTTTGTGAGAAATTTGGTAGCCTATTCACCCCTCTCTAGAGCCCTTAGATCCAACAGAGGTATGGTGTTTTGTGTTCTTGGAAACATCACCAAAGTTCTTGGTGCATCTATAGGACACCCAATCAATTGAGTTGACCAGATGTGCCTTAGGCACACAACAAGTTTTTTCATATCTATAAAACTCGATAGATAGACTCTTATAGAATTCCACAAGCACACATGCTCAAGAGTAGTATAGGAGCGGCAAGTTAGGGTCAAACACAAGGGAGAGAGGGGAAACCAAATCTATGTTCATTTTAGCTAGGTTCATAATTTGAAGTCTAGGGTTCATGATTTAGCTTGGTTTTGATTGAATTACACTAAGGCGTCCAGAAAGAAATTAAGATAAAACAAGGGTGGAACCTAATTTAACCCTAAATAGATTATTTCTAATTAGCAAAGAAAGGGAGATAACCAATGAAAAGAGTGATTTGGACTAATAAAATCCAAGTAAGAGCAAATAATATTAAAGGCTAGACTAACAAAGAAATTTTACTTAACAACCTAGAGATGGAAACTAGTAAACTAAGATAGAAATTACACTAGAAGGGAAAGCAAAGACTAAGTTATAAAATAACTAGCTAAAGCAAGCACAAACAAGTACTAGTGAGCACTAAATACTCTATCAAGACCTAGCTATCATGTACAAGAAAGAGACTAATCAAACAAGAGAAATGACTAACTAAGATAACACTAGAAAACACATAAGACAATTAGGGTTTTAACCAATTATGGGAAGTATGGGTTGTTTGGGGTAATGTAACTAGAACCTAGGTTGCGGGTTATAACATGAAAATATTATGAATCCATTTGGATTATAAAACCAAACCACAAGTTAGATGCTAGATAATTTCCCTAAACTACTAATTGGCCATGGATCTAATAGTTGTGTATAAGGGAACTACACCCTAGCACATCCTATACAACCTTACGGGGCTCATTTAAATTAGGGTTCAATTGGAATTCAACTAGAATATAAACAAGTATAGGTTTATAGAAGAGTATCTCCTAGGGAAATTGTGGGCCAAGGGTAGTATTGAAGTGTGGAAATGAGATTACTTCACCTCACATCACCTACCATCTAGCCTTTAAATAGCTCCTAGCCAATTTTATTAAGCTATTCTAAACTAGATACTTATATCTCACACATAGGAGTAGGATAAGGGATATATATGTAGGAATATAAGGTGCTAGGTAAGGATCCACTAGTTGGACCTAGGGGAAAATCCCAAAATAGTTGCACATTGACCATTTTCACCTAGACCTATGCGGTTTTTAGCGTAAAATATCAGATAATCCATGCTTTTTAAGAAAAATTCACAACTAAAAGCGGAAGAGATCTCTAATGGTTTGAGGTGGTGGAGGCTAGAAGAGAATCGGAGGAGAGACCCGCTCATTAACACTAAAAGCAAAAGAGATCTCTAATGGATTTGCATAGAGATGGAGTGGGGTTGTGGGAAGGGGATGACATTTAAATCTCTTTTCATGTGGGAGATGGATTTGATGCCACTTTAAACCCCCTTATTCATTTCCTTGGCCACCTTCTTCATCTTGCAAAGATTTTGGAGCAGATTTTTGGTGGAAGATGTAAAAACTAGGGTTGTGAAAATTTTCTTCGGAGGTAGTGGAGGTGGAGAAGGGTTGAATGGGGATCTGGAGGTAGGATAAGACCTTTAGGGGTTCCAGGAACCTTCAATGGGTCTTAGGGATGAAGATTAGAGGGATTGGGAGTGGTAAGGAGTGACCCTAGGTCTTCGTCTTCACAGAACATCGTCATATTCACTAGAAAAAATGAGTAGGGTCAAAGTGCCACAAAAAGAAATCAACTACTTAAATGGTGGGCCTGGTCCATCACATCCATTCTGGCTAGCACGTTTGTGCTCATTAAATGTCAAAATGGTCATTCTCAACAACACAACCATGTTTCCTGACCCAAAACTTTGAGTCTTTTTCCAATAAAATTGATGCTCCCAGCACGACAGTTCCTTGGTAGCACGCCTGTGTTGGCCAAATATTCTAAACATTTAGTTCTCAATCATTTTCTTTGATCCACATAGGAATTATCTACCTATTTCACTAATTTGAATTTTTTTTTTCAATTTATCACTTGTTTCCCTAGCACACTTCGAAACTCAAATAAAATGTATTAAGCACATGTGTTTGCTCTTTTTCTAGAAATGAAAAATAGAAGTATAATGAGAAATGGGTTTTGAAAGAATGAAATATCAAACTGAGGTGGGGTGCCTCTCAGTAGCACTAGTTTTGTTGCCTTTACCAAAGTTTGGTGATTCTTTCCTCATCAACTATCTACAAGTAAAGTGATTCCATCCTCATCATAGGTAAACCTCTATAGTTCCTTCTCCACATGGTCATCATCTCATGGAACGTGTGACATCTCAAGATGCTTCCTTTCAGCTTCCCTTCTTAGGGCTCATCATAGTCTATCTCAATGTAGTTTTCCTCATCAATCAAGTGATGCTCCTCAGTGGTGAACATAAGGATGTATCTTTTTGTTCAAGTTCTTAACCATCAAAGTGCCAACATAAACTTTGATCTGTGTGTCATATATGGGCAAAAATGGTCTTCCCAAGATGATGGGAATCTCCCCATATTTTAGTTGTATGTCCAAGACAAGAAAATCATTCAGGTATGTTGTGTATGCCTTTTTGTCTACCACTACCATCTCATTATATATCTTCCCCTTAGGTATTCTATTGGATCCATTTCCTAATAAGAGAATGCAATATGTGGATTTCAACCTTTCTAAGTCAAGCTTAACAAACACACTATAAGGCATGATGTTGAAACATGAGCCTAAGTTAAGAGGTGTGTTCTCAACAAATTTATGCTTGATATAAAACACCATGAATCCCTTCTTTGAGGGAAGTGGTTGTCTAGTATGAAGCTTACTTGCCCTATCCCTATAATTTCCTTGAGTAGCCTTTCTGTTGTATTCCGTTTGCTGGTAAAAACATCCTTAATCATTGAAATGGGTAGTGAGATGTTTTCCTTTCCCCACCTCAAGACCCCCAAAATGTCCATGTTAAGCTCATGTCTCTCTTGGGGGAATGGGTCTCCTAAGGCATCAAAGGAAAAGGATTCATTCACATCAACCTTGTCTAGAACGGTTTAAGAACTTTGGGGCACCACAAGAAGGCTTCTTAATGCATCAGAAGGAACACTTGTTGCTATCAAGTCAATAGAAGATGGGACATCAATGGGTATCACAAAATCAATAGATAGTTTGACACCTAGTGTTATTATCTGAGAAAGAGGTGGCACGATAGAATTCTTCATGCACTTCACACTATCACAAGAAGGTGGAACAACAAGATTTTTAGTGCTCTTAGCACTCTCACAAGAACTTTTGGCCTTTGAAAATTTATCTCTTTCCCGTTTTGGGCAGCCCAATAACACTGTAAAACCTCAAGACTAACACCATGTTTACTTGCTCATGGAAAGGAAGGGGAGCTTGTGATGGTTGTGGTTGTGATGGTGGCCTTTGGTGTTGTGAATTAGGATTTTGGATGATTTAGGGTGGTTGTTGTGGAGGTGGTTCGTATTGTTGAGGGAGTGGTTGGTATTGAGGTGGTTGTTGTGAAGTGTATTCAAAGTTGAATTGAGGTTGTGGTGGTTGAGGAGAATAGGGGTTAGGAGGGCCTTGGTATTGTTTCAAAGTTGTGACTTACTCCTGTGGAATGTGGGATGTAGGTGCCTTGAGGAGCACCCATGGATCCACTAGCACTATTATGATTGGCCAAAGTTTAGGAGGAAAAATTTCCCCTCCTCTCAGTGGGCAAGTGATAATGATATTTGATCCAACCTTTGCTCAAGCATACTAATGTTTTGTCAATGAAAGGATACATCTTTTTTGAGCTCATGTAGGCTTCTCAACCTTCCAAGAACCTCTTATACAAACCTTGAGTAGTTCTTTTTTCCTTGGTCCCTTTGTTGCTTCCATGAGAAAATTGAACGATTCCTGCATATTGGATTATAAAAATTTTACATTGGGCCTTGGTTGTTCCAATGGCCATAGGGTTGTACAGCTTGCACATCCTCACAAAAAGACTCCACAGAGATGGAAGATTGGCTAGAAAATCATCCCACACAAGTCTTCATTGATTTCAACATGTCTTCAAGATTTACATCCCTTGTGGGTTGGTATCATCTTTGGATTAATGAGGTGCATATTCAATGTTTCTATAATATTGGACACCCACAATAGAAGCTAGATGCCATGATTTTCAGCCAAGTGGTCAAAAAGAGGCCACTATTCATCAGGAGGTTTGTCCATGAAGGCACCACCACAGGATGAGTCTACAAAGGTCTGACCCAATTTAGAAAATCTAGAGTAGATGGATTGAACTAGTTTCCAAAGAGGAACCTCATGGCGGTATAAGTCTCTAAGCAACTTATGAAACCACTGCCATGTCTCATGAAAGTGCTCATTCTCTTTTTGACTAAAGGATGTGATATATCTTATCATCTAAGTCAACTTTGAAGTAGGAGGGAAAATTTTCAAAAATTCATTCTTCATGTCTTCCCAAGTCATGATTATGGTCTTTGATGAATGCCACTCCTTTGTCTTGTCCTTGAGAGAAAAGGGCAACAAGTGAGCTGAATAGAGTCATTTGTGGTTGCTAGGCATTCTAAAGGTGGAGAATGTATCAAGAAAGGAGTCCACATTCTTGTAGGGGTTCTCATTCTCAAGGCCATAGTAGGTGGGGAGGAGCCCAAGAATACTGGAAGGAATGGAAAATTGTTTTCCCGACATTTGATCAACCCCTAGTAATCAGAGAGTGGTACTTTCCTAACATGAAGTAGTCATGCATTGGCTTATGGAGTGGTGATTGGAGGGTCACATGCCTCCTCATGGTCATGGGCATCCCTTTCACCCATATCTTCTTCTATATGTTGGTTGTGCATGTTTCTTTAGCTTGTTATCCCAATATCATGATCCACTAAGAAAGAGTCAACAAAAAATAATGGCATCCAAACATGCAACAATGATCCTACACAAGGCACAACCAATCAAAAGAGGACAAGTTAGTATATATGTTTACACAACTAATACATATAATAATTAATATCAATGGTGATGGAAATAAGAAAAGTTAAACTAAATGAACTATCACTACTACAGAAACAGCATTCAATGTCGCTTTTCTGGGCGTCGATTATTTACAAAAACCACCGCCTAAAACATTACACGTCAGCTATTTAGTAAATCCGACGTCTATATTCGAAGACCAGCCAGACACGGGTACCGCTTTGTATTCAGCGTCGGCTGCATAACAAAGAACTGACGCCTAAAATCGCCCGCGAAATCCAATTTTCGAGCGAAAAAAATTTGGCACATAGAGTGTCGGTTTTTTTACCAACAAACGGACGCCTATATAAGATGAAAAATTGCGCGAAAAGTTCCAGCTTAGGTGTCAGTTATCCGTTGATAACCGACGCTGATAATGGTTCCCGCCATACTATTTAGGGAAAAATTTGTCTAATTGGACGTCGGTTATTTAAGTAGAACCGACGCCGAAGACGTTAGGTGTCGGTTGTATTTTAAAACCGATGCCTTTTACCAACTTAATAGACCCTCGAACAGCCACTGTCCCCTTTCTTCTGTTTTATCATCTTCTGTTTCATCGCCCGTTGTTGCTCGCCTCCTGGTGCCTGCTGCTTCTCGCTCACCGACGACGCTGCCTACTGCTTCCTCACCGTCGACAACACTGCTGCTGCTCTACGTCACCGCCACCTTCCTCCTTGCGTCGCCGCCGCACCACCTTCCTCCTTGCCGCCGCCTGCGGACGCCGCTGCTCCTGCTATTCCTTCCTGCCACCACCCACCGTCGACGTCGCTGCTATTACTTTGCTCGGCGCCGCCCACAGCCGCCACCCACCGACGCTGCTACTACTGCCCTGCCGCCTGGAGCTCACCGGCCACCGCTGCACCTGCCTGCCCTGCCGCCTGGAGCTCACCGGTCACCGCCACCACTGCTGGGAGGTCAGTTGTTGTTGCTCTCCTACTTGTCCGCCGCCTCTACTGAAAGGTATGCTTCCTCCAATACTGCTCCGCAACAGTTGTCTAGTTGTGCATACCTGCGAGTTATCAGGAACACCTAAATGAATGTCTAACACCTAAATGAATATCTAGTTGTGTATTTAATTTGGATGTATATGCTGAACCTAGATTTAGAGAGGGAATGCTATAGTATTTTCCTAGTATGGTGAAAGATTCTCAATCGTGTGTATCACATGGGATTCTTATCTCAACACAATGGATTGTAATATATGCATCTAATGCCTTAAATGGAAGACTCGAATGTTATAAAATCCCATCAAAGTAGGTAGAAACAACTCATATATATTTAGATCTTAATAATTCCATGAAGTGCACATTATCTTACTCAGGAAAAGTATGTGTATAATGTAGGATTAGTTCCATATAATGGTTCTATTTTAGTAAGCACATCGACTTAATCAACATTGCTACTTGTATGATCCTAGTGATTAAAGCACTCTTTCCTAGTCCCCTCAGTAACTAATGTTCCCTTGAGATGAGTGTTAATTGATCTAGCTTGCTTACTTTCCTTGTAATGCCATCTTTTATGTGCTATGATCCACTAGTCACCTTTAGAGTTTTAAAATTATGCAACTTGTACACTTGTTAAATTTGAATCTATAAATCCTATGAAATGATATCACCCCACAAAATCAGTAAGACTAGGTGTTCAAGGATGGGATAGGTGGTACACATTTATTATATATAATAATGACATCACATGTGTTTGTTGGTCTAGAAAGTGAACAATCATTGTTCTTTATATTACTTGTACATTGGTATAAATTAGAATGAACAATCACTAAATTATATACTTTTTGTATGGAGTCTGGCTTCATTGTAGATAATAGGAGTAAATCTTGGATAGGATGTAAGTGTATACCCTAATCTTGTCCTAATATATACTTGTTTTCTCTTTGATCATAGAATGGATAGATCATGGATGTCCATTCGCAATCGCTGCACCCCAAAGTTTATATCTGGTCTTGATCAGTTTATTAGATTTGCCGAGGAACATAGGAAAAAACCTACAGATAGGTTCTACTGTCCATGTAGGCATTGCGGTAACAACTTGAAAGTCAACACTGGTGAGGAAATCAAAAGTCATGTCATGTGCAACGGGATTGTACAAGGCTATAAAGAATGGCACTGGCATGGAGAGATTTCAAACTCGAAACCAGTAGATGTCCATAGCAGTGCTTGGGTGGAAGAAGAAATTGCCTCCGATGACGTAGATGTGAACGAACCAGTTCCAGTAGACATCGTTGATGCGATGTTGGATAGTTGTAGGGTAGAGCACACCGATCCACCTCCTATCTTTAGAAACATTGTGCATGATGCTGAGATACCGTTATACACAGGCTGTGCTAAGTTTACGAAGCTTAGCATTGTGTTGAGATTGTATAAGTTAAAAGCTAATAATAGATGGAGCGACAAAAGCTTCACTTCATTATTGAATTTGTTGAAAGAAATGCTTCCTGAAGGAAATGAGTTGCCAATCTCAACATACCAGGTAAAGAAAATGTTGTGCCCAATGGGAATGGAGGTCAAGAAGATACACGCATGCATGAATGATTGTGTATTATTTCAAAAGGACTATGTAGATTTGAAAGATTGTCCAAAATGTGGTGCGTCATGGTATAAATTGACGAGTTCGGGGGAGTCCAAAACTGGTTCTCCTGCCAAGGTGTTGTGGTATCTACCTATAATATCACGGTTTCAACGCTTGTTTGCAAATCCGAAAGATGCGAAGAATTTGAGGTGGCATGCAGATGTTAAGAAAAATAATGATGGGATCCTACGACATGCGTCTGATTCACCACAGTGGAAGAAGATTGATCTATTGTACCCCAAATTTGGTGAAGAAGATAGGAATCTAAGACTTGGGCTTTGTACAGATGGGATGAATCTGTACGGGACATTGAGCAGCCAACATAGCACTTGGCCATTCATGCTTGTTATATACAGTCTTCCTCCCTGGCTATGTATGAAAAATAAGTATGTTATGCTGTCGTTGTTGATATCGGGCCCTAAACAACCCGGAAATGATATCGATGTTTATCTTCAACCTCTAATTGATGACTTAATGAAACTTTGGGCTGAATGTGTGATGACCTATGATGCTTCAGGAAGAGAGACATTTCGTTTGCACGCAATGTTGTTTTGCACTATTAATGACTTTCCAGCATATGGGGATTTGTCTGGATATAGTGTCAAAGGAGCTAAAGCGTGTCCTATATGTGAAGAAAACACTGATTCAATAAGACTAAAACATGGCGGCAAGACTGTATATCTTGGTCATCGAAGGTTTCTTTCAAAATTCCATCCATATCGTAGGAAGCGCAAAGCATTCAATGGATGGAATGATGAACGGAGTGCACCTAAACCTATACCAGGGGATGTTGTTTATGAAAGAGTAAAAGACATTGTCAATGAATTTGGTAAGAAATCACAATGTAGTATGGCCACATAGAGTGACAATTCTTCATTCAAGAAGAAGTCAATATTTTGGGATCTTCCTTATTGGAGTTCTTTGACAGTCAGGCATTGTATCGATGTAATGCACGTTGAGAAAAATGTGTGCGATAGCATCATTGGTACTCTATTAAATATACCAGGTAAGACTAAAGATGGGATAAAATCTAGACTGGACCTACGTGAAATGGGAATAAGGTCAGAATTAAGAGAATTATGTGAAATGGGTAATAAAAGAACATACTTACCTCCCGCTTGTTACACGTTGTCTAGAAAGGAGAAGAAAGCTTTTTGTGAATGCTTGATAAATGTTAAGGTGCCACATGGTTACTCATCCAACATCTGTAGATTGGTATCAATGAAAGATCTGAAGTTGATAGGTCTTAAATCTCATGATTGTCACACTCTAATGCAACAAATATTGCTTGTGGCAATTCGATCTATATTGTCGAAGCATGTAAGGTTTGCAATCACCAGACTTTGTTTCTTTTTCAACAGTCTATGCAGCAAAGTTATTGACCCTGATACTCTCGATAATTTGCAAAGAGAAGTGGCTGTTACCCTATGTCAACTTGAGATGTATTTCCCTCCTTCGTTCTTTGATATCATGGTACATCTTGTTGTCCACTTGACTAGGGAAGTGAAAATGTTGGGACCAATTTTCTTGCATTGGATGTATCCCTTTGAACGATACATGAACGTTTTTAAAGGTGATGTTCGAAATCGTTATCGGCCTGAAGGGAGTATTATTGAAGGTTATGTGGCGAGAGAGGTTATGGATTTTTGCAATGACTTTCTGAGTGGTAATAACACTCCTGTTAATAACAAGAATATTGAGGAGGGAAAATGAATTTTGGGATCACGGGTGAAAGTAATCAGCCGTGAGCAGTTGGAACAAGCTCACTTGTATATTTTACACAAAATGGACGAAGTGAGTGTTTATATCGAGGAACATACCAATTTCATCAAGAGACAACATCCTCGAGCAAGTTCAATGTGGCTTGTTAGAGAGCATAATAAGACTTTTACTAAGTGGTTTGAAGATAAAGTCTTACATCAACTATCTCAAACAGCAAATGATATTACAGAAACTATCAAATGCCTCGCCTTTAAACCAAAACTGAATGCTATGTCTTATGAAGGGTTTGACATGAATGGGTTCACATATTACACAAAGCACCAAGATGATAAGAGTGTCATCCAAAACAGTGGGGTCACTCTTCAAGCGTCGACTATGTATTTTGCAAGTGCAAAGGATAGGAGTCCACGTGAAGCTAAAATGTCATATTACGGTGTCATTGAAGACATATGGGAGTTTGACTACATAGATTTCAGGATTCCGCTCTTTAAATGTAATTGGGTTGATAACACCAAAGGAGTTATAGTGGATGAATTGGGTTTCACTTTGGTGAACTTTGAAAAGATTGGCAAGAAGGGTGAACCATTCATATTGGAATCACAGGCAAAACAAATATTCTATATCGATGATCCTGCAAATGATAAATGGTCGGTTGTTCTTCATGGTAAAAGACAGTTCATTGAAGATCCTATAGATGAAGAAGAGTACTACGATAAGTATGATGACTCCAGTCCATTCTCTGTTGGGTTGCCAACTCCACAAAATATTGAAGCTAATGATGACTTATATGTGCGCGGAGATCACAATGAAGGATTGTTAATTGATAAAAGATCACAATTTTAGAGGCATGTATGTTTATATTTTTTTATTGAAGCTAAATGTTTGCTTTTTTTAATATCAATATCATTTTCAGATTTGATTTTTCATTATCTTCTAGTTAATACAAATGCTAAATGTTTGCCTTTTTCTAGTTAATACAAATGCTAAATGTTTGCCTTTTTCTAGTTAATACAAATTCTAAATGGCCTGTTACATGAAAAGGATCTAAAATCCAAAGCCCTAGAATGGGTCAAGTTCAAGTCAAAATGGCTACAAGTGTGCGTTTTGGGTTTTCTATGTAAACGACCTTAGAACATCTATGTAATCACTTGTAATGATGAATTTACTTGTATCTTAGAAGAGAAAAATGTTTGGGACAAATTTCACCAAGTGCTAATCACTTTAAATGCAAATTAGAAAATGGATTATAGGCACTTGGTCGGTCGAGTTTTCCTGGATTGAAACTCGACCGATCATCCTTGGTTGATTTTCTAAAGATTGCATCGGTCGAGTTGTGCACTCACAGAACTCGACCGATGCAATCTTCAGAAAATCAACCAAGGATGATCGGTCGAGTTTCAATCCAGGAAAACTCGACCGACCAAGTGCCTATAATCCATTTTCTAATTTGCATTTAAAGTGATTAGCACTTGGTGAAATTTGTCGCAAACATTTTTCTCTTCTAAGTTACACGTCAATTCATCATTACAAGTGATTACATAGATGTTCTAAGGTCGTTTACATAGAAAACCCAAAACGCACACTTGTAGCCATTTTGACTTGAACTTGACCCATTCTAGGGCTTTGGATTTTAGATCATTTTCAGATTTGACCCAAAACACACACTTCTAGTTAATACAAATGCTAAATGTTTGCCTTTTTAATGACATTTTCAAATGGCTGACCATGATGAGCATGATGTCCATGATGAGCATGAAGTCCATGATGAGCATGCTGTCCATGATGAGCATGGCGAGGATACCAATGTAAGTTCTAAAAACATATCCTGTATTTCTATAAAATTCATTATCTTCTAGTTATGTCATATATCCCAGATTTCTATATTGCGCTAATTCAGTGTGTTTAATTTTGTCAAATTTTAGGTTGATGATGCACAGGTACCGACTGAAGCACTGGAGCAACTTGATGCGCAACACCAAACACTTAACAAGAAAAGGGGCATCACTCTGTTGAAGAAGTTAATAGCGCTAAGTGGCAGTAGATCCAAATTGGTTGTGGAGTTTGATAATGGAGGAAATGCAATTGGAGTGAACCGCAATAATTTTGTAAACTATCTTGGGTGTGTCACTCGAAGCCATTGTGGTGTTAAGTTTGATAATTGGCATAAAGTTCCTCAGGGGAAGAAAGAGTTGATATGGAAGGATTTATGTGTGAGTTATTATTATTTGCAATTTTATTTTGTAGATTACAAATTATATTATTTGCAATTCTATTTTTGGATACTAGTTAATAAGAATTCTATTTTACAGAATCTGTTTGCATTGGATGAGAAGCTGCACCGTAAAAGCGTGATGCAACTTGCTAGAAAGATGCTTAGGAACTATAGGACAAATCTCAATAGAGAATACATAAAAGATGGTGATAAGAAGAAGAAGTCAGCCCTTGAACAGTGGAACTTCTTGGAGAAAGAAGATTGGGACAATTTTGTTGCTTCAAGAAAATCTGAAGAATTCAAGGTATTAGGCGTCACTCCCAATTTAATTAATATACGCTGTATTCACCTATTCAAGTTTAACATTTAGTGCTACTAACCAAATCATTAATGTGCATACTAACTAGGCCCTCAGTGAGGCGCAAAAAGCAAGGCATGCACTGAATGTGCATGACCACACTATGGGTCCAAAGGGCTATGCAAGCATTCGCCAAAGACTACAGGGGGAGTCTGCGGCTACTCAGGAGTCTGCTGCTACTCAGGAGTCTGCCACACCCATGCCTCGCCATGATATCTAGATAGCTGGGAGGCAAAAGAAGAAGGGTGAAATAAAGAAGCCCGTAACTGCTGAGGCGGCTGCGAAAATGGTAAAATACAACTCATAGAGCAATCATTTGAATAGTGATTATTTGTGGTGTTAACTTACCAATTTCTATTGATGGTGATTAGAGGGAGCTGCACGAGCAGAGGAAACATGGCATGTTCATCCCTCAGGGCACAAGGGATGAATTGACAGTTTCTCTGGGTAACCCAGAGCATCCTGGACATATTAGGGGTGCAGGCGCTGGTGTGGGCATCAAAGCATTCTTTGGGCCATCCCAGCGCAAACCCAGAGTGGGACTTTCACAAGAAGAGGTAACCTATTCTTTTTTAAGAATGTTACTGCAAAAGGGAATTCAATAATAAGAAGCTAATGTTTCTTTTATCCATGTATAGGAGAATAAAAGAGTCGAGGATATAGTTGCCAAGAAGGTCAATGATATATTTGCTGAGAAGGTCAAGGAAGAATTGTTGCGGTGGCAGGCATCTCAGGCTTCCAATCAGCATATGGCGACCCATTCTTCTCCTGATGTACAGACTACAAGTAATCATGTAGACCCACCGCCTAACACGTCTGCTGTAAGTATTGTTTATGACATTGTAGCTAGTCTTTTAAAGATGATATGTTTTCAAGATGATATGTATATATGTATAATATTCTTTACGTAAATTTGTAGGCATTGAAGCCATGCCGCTTAAGAATGCAAGACTATGTTGTTGCAGAGGTGTAAGCTTACCCGTCCCTTCCTAGGGCAATGTTTTACGGGACTCCAATGCCACAAGGCTACGTTTGTGTGAGCCCGATACATGTGTTACCCGATTGGAGGGAAGCTACATTACCATATCCCCACCCGGATATTGATACACTTGCTGAGGCAGAAGGTGGGGTGATATTGTGGCCCAAAGCAGTTGTCATCTACACTACTAAAATTGTAATATAAATTTACATTACTTTAGATTGTTAATGTGTATATATGAGGTCAACTGATTTGAAATTATATATATAGGTTAAAAAGAAGACACCCGGAGCACCTAGGCCTCCACCTCCACTTCCTGCATTACCAAGTTGGGTTCCAACTGACCTAAAATACCCGTTAGGTCCTGCTTGTAGGGGAATGGCATGTTGGCTACGGGCACATAATATACATTGCCCTATAATTGTTTCTTTAGAAGCAGATTATGCATGTCAATCATACGATAGCTCTTTATTTATACAAGATATTATTGAGTTGTTTATGTATGATTGGATGAATACATCAATGATAGAGACATGGATAAGGTGAGATCTTGTTTATACATCCATATACCTTGTGTAAGATATGATGATCTGTTTCTTATATATTAATGCATACGTAATACATGTTTTGCAGCTACTTAGTCGAAGATCAATGCAAACAATTTGCATTTGATCATGTGGGATTTTTGATTCCATAATTGATTAGTATGGTAGCTAAAGACCCTGATAGTGTTCAACAATACTAGATAGATGCTTTTAGAATTTTTGGTCAGCAAAAGAAGACGATAATAATAGCTCCATTCAATGTCAAGTAAGTTTACTTTATTTATAATTTGGACTTGAGAAAATTCCATTTTTATTGTGCATTTTGAGTTATTAATTTTTAACTTTTTTACCTCTAGTGGTAGACATTGGGAGTTACTAGTTATTGTCCCCGGGACGTTCACTGTTTATTATCTAGATCCTGCGGGAAGTACATTGAACACTAAAATTGGACACGTAATGAGAATGCCATTATTCTGGTGAGAAATATTTCATTTTTATATCTGTTAACATCTGTTATTACATTACTATTTAATTATGCAATTTACTATGTTACATTAACATGTAGGGGTTTAGATGCATTCAAAAATGCTGGAGGAAATGTCCCAAGGAGAAAGAACCAGCCAATAATTTGGGAGAACGTTAAAGTAAGTTCCTGACTCCAATGTATATATTATTTATGTGAACTGTGCTTAGTTGTATTTTTTAATATTTTTTATGTTTCAATTTATAGTGCGCTATACAAGACAACGGCTGGGCATGCGCATACTATGTGACGCGATTTATGCAGATGATTATCCGAACTGCCGCATTGGATATTAATACCATACATGAGGTATTATATATAGTCTCATTAGTTAGTATGAAATATATCAATCTTATTTTTATATTATTACTTATATATACATCATTCTCTTTGAAGGTGTTTAAAACTGACCACACTATAGGCAAACACTTAAAAAATGTACATGCTCCATATACGATGGAAGCATTAAATGAAATAAGAGAAGAATGGGCAAAAGCCATACAAGCAGTGGCGATTGTAAGATATAATTGGGATGCTGATAGCGATGTTGAATGATATTTTGTAAATGAAAATTTCTGAATGTTTCTACATGTATTTGAATATTTCTACATGTGTGAATGTGAGAATTGAATTGATGTCTGAATGTATCTACTTCTGTGAAAAAATATTTGTTGATTTTGCAAGTTTGTGGCCTGTTTGTAGGCTGATATCAATGGATGTCGTAAACCTGCAGTTCAGAAAACTAAACTGCAGGTTCTCATCCTACTGATCAGCCACAGCAGGCCTGCAAACTGATAAGAAAAAAAATATAGGATTTGGTTATTTATAGAACACTGTCATCAAAGGCCTACAGCGTCGGTATTGGATAAAAACCGACGCCTAATATGACAAACACCCCGACTGTGCAGGAAAACACGACTGTGGTGGAAAAGGCATCGCTTATTCATATAAAATCGACACCTATAGTACTAAACACAGCCGTGCAGCGAAGCACGGCCGTGTCATCTGGGAGTATGGCATCGGTTGTTCAGTTGTTAACCGACGCAGAAAGTGTCCTAGGTGGTGCCCTTTTTTGTGGCGCGAACCCTATAGACGTCGGCCAGCTATATATAACTGACGCCTATAGGTCATAGAGTTAGACATTTAGTGGAGGCCACATAGGCGTCGCTTGAAAACCGTCGCCAAAGGGGGTTAAGCAACCGACACCAAAGGCGTGTTTGGTAGTAGTGTATCTTGGCCAAGTGTAACACCCTACTTTTACATACATACAATCACTAAGCACCAACATATCACTTTTGAAGGGGAATTTCACACATCACAATGCTTATTGCAAAAAATAAACAAATCTCCATACATTGTCTAAAAATATTCATACATTGTTCATTGGATATGAAAACTAGAACTGAGTTCTTTATAAAATCGAAGATCCAACATTTTAACGTTGAACATTGAAAACATAAAACGAAACAATCTAAATATTAGGATCATCTAAGGTAGATGACACCTCACTATGTTTCACTCGAATGTTGTGTAATCATTAGGTTTCTCCTTTTTAGTCATCATTTTCTCCAATACATGGGGATATTGCATCCCCAACCATGCAATGAGGTAAAACAACACATCAGTACATGGTGCTGACACTTTATAGCATAAAAAATAATTATATTTGACAAGAATGAAAATTGAATTTAAAATTAACTTAAGCATTCTTTAAATGGATTGTTGACACAAATGATAATCGAGTAAGTACAATATGCATGTCTCCATGATTTTCCCACTTAAGAACCCATAATTGGCATGAAATACAATGATTGGCTATAAAAGCCCATGATTGGCATGAAAGCCCATGATTGACATGAAAGTTCATGATTGGCTATAAAATCCCATATTGACGCCTTGAGGTTCATGATTTCTAGATTATGTAAAACTTAATCAAATTCTTATAAAATAATTCTTAATGAACATTAGAAAAATGTTGAACTTAAATCATTAGGATGATGGGATTTCTCCCTCTTAAATATGAACTTTAAATTCATTAATCATTAATCATGATATATAATATTAGTGATAATGGTAACCATAATACATAAGATATAACAATCATCAAGCAATTCATATAATGAACATGTTTTAGTGCACTAAATTTGAAATCATTATTTCAACTTTATACATAACAACATTCAAACAACCATAAATAAGTGTGTCCAACAACATAACCTATTTACTTGGAGCATGGTAGATCTGAACTTAGTTAATTTGATCTTGAGTCAACTCCTAAGTATCCTAAAATAACATTCCTTATATTAATTATCATCATATTTAACATCTTAAACTCTAATCATCATTCATTTGGAAAACATGGTCTTACTTTACAGAATTAGAGTTTGAGTACATTGGGATTAGATTTTTGGATGAATCAAGAATTAGGGTTAGGTTTACTGATAAGATTCATTCTATTTGAATAGTATTGACTTAGGTTTAATTAATTAACATGTTATTTAAACATTAGGGTTTACCATTTCATATGAAAACATCAAAATTGAAAGTAAAACCATAGTTTGAAAACTACAAATTCGACTTCCTCATAAAAATCCTTTCTAATGAGTACTTTAGGGTATTTTTCTATGATTGTATGAAATTTCTTTGCATATTGCATTATCAACCAATCAGAACTCAAGAAAAATCCACACAAGAAAATTATCCAAAATCAGTAAACCTACATAGGGCAAGACCCTCACCTAGCTAACCCAATAAGGACTAGACACAAGGTCATGGCCTACCCAAAGACAAACATTTGGCTCGAAGGTGAAATGTAGAAATTTCTCATGGGTGTGGGACAAATCAGAAGAAAAAAAGGCAAGGGAAGAGATATAAATCATGACTCACATATATGTCTAACCTCACACACGATCAACAGTTCATAGAAACTAGGTTCTTGGAAATGGAAAAACATTACAGAGAATGGGTTCACTCTGTGGGAACCAACTTCTTATCATTGTGTGGACTCTTGGCACCTAGGAGAAGTTGAAGGAGACTGAAAGAAAAAGCAAATAGTGATAGATGAACTAAAACCCAAAATTGTTATGAAGAATCAAAATAGAAGATCCCAGAGGGTAAATAGAAACATACCACAAAATTTTAGGGAGTGGTGGTTCGAGGAAGTAGTATGGGCTTTAGGGAGGTTAAGGGAATCAATTTGAAGCTTCACAAATAGTCACAATGGACAAAGTCACCTGGTCGTAAACCCACAGAGCAACAGCAAGGAAGTCTCATAGGGAAAACAACAATGGTGATCATAGGCAATTAGGGAAAAGGAGAGCACTTTTCAAGGATGTCAACATCATTTTTGGAGGCTTATATATATAGGCAGAGGTCTATCCAATGTATGGAGTTTGGTGGAGTTTGAGTTTGGGTGGAGTAGGGAGTCCTCTAGTCGACTTGGTGTTCTAGGTCATAAAACCCTATATTATTTGGGGTAGAATGGATCAAGAGGTTTTGAGGATTATGAGGAAAAGATTATCATGCCCTGAGGAGGAGTACCAAGACAGATCGAGAGGGGAAAATATTAATGGGGATCACAGACTCTCGAATATTAGGGACTCAAGTGAGAGTGACAAGAGCGGTGGAGGGGGCTTCAAGAAACATACTTGGATTGTGATTAATATCATGTGAAAGAAAAATAATAATATGTGTGACACATTAAAAATAATTCGGACATGGGTTGTCTTAGGATCAATGTGACATTTATTGATTTAAAACATATAAAAACTCATTTCGGATATTTACATGCATATTTACATATCAAATGATACCCAATTTGGATCACATTTTATTTATAGAGTATAGAACATGCATATATAATTAGATTTAGGTATTGGCTATCTGTATTTAAAAAAAACTCATGTGTCATTATCTTAATATATATGAATTAAAATATGAAATGCAATGAATTATACTTTCCATAGTTAAATGTTTGAATCAAATTTTCAATGATGAAGTGATTATCCACCATAAGGTTAGTCTTGCTATCTTTTACATCTCTAGAGGAATTTATCTTTAGAGTAGAGAGAAAAAATAAGTATATATCATTTTGTGTATATTGAACTCATTTAATCATAAAGAAAATAAAAGAGGGAACATGTTTTGTTTTCTCTCTCTTTATATCATATTCATATAAAATATTCAATATTTGTAGTAACTTGCATCAATGTATGAGTTCTAAAATTAATATTTGAAAAATTGCTATTAAGACCCTAAACTTATTTATTTACGGTTTGGGATGTTACACCAAGCGCCTTTCTCTCCAGAAACGGCGCCAGAAGTCTTTGTGTGTCTTTGAAACACAACCAACTGAATTGGAAAGAGATAGTGTTTAAGGGGAGAGTCACATCACAAATACTATGGAGCTATTGTGCTTTCTATCCTTAGGAACGCACTAGAAATCTAGGTGTGTTTGTTGGTCACCCAATCAAATGACTTGACTGGGTTCACCTTAGGTACACAACATGCTATTTCAAATTTATAAAGCCCCATGGATGCATTTTTATAGAATTTTACAAGCACATGAGCTTGGGAGTAGTATGGAGCGGTAAGTCAGGGTCAAACTTAAGGGAGAGAGTGTGGGCACTAGAGCTAACTCATTTTGGCTAGGTTCCTAATGTAGAGTCTAGGATTCAAGGGTTTAGCTTAGTTTTGGTTGAATCACACTAAGGGGTCAAGAAAGTAATCAAGAGAAAACAAGAGTGAAGCCTAATTTAACCCTAGAGACTATAGTTCAAATGAGAAAAGCAAGGTAGATAAGTAATGAAAAGAGCAACTTGGACTAAGGGAAGCAAGGCAAGAGCAAGTTAACACTAAAGACTAGACTAGAAAAAAAAAATCCCACTTAAAAACCTAGATATGGAAACTAGTTAAACTAAGTAAGAAATTAAAATAGACTAGCAATTAGAAACTAGGCGAGCGAGGACTAAGTTAGCAATTGACTAGCTAAAGCAAGTACAAACAAGCAGAAATGAGCACTAACTACTCTAGAGACCTACCTATCATGAACAAGCAAGAGATTAAGCAAGAGAAATGACATATTTGATGGTACTAGTGTAGGCCCTAGAAGATCAGGGCTGATAGAGAGATCATTTTGGTCTTCTTGTCACAAATATCATATTGCTAGATTGTTCTTTTAATTCTATTCCTTTTTTGCATGTTAGTAGGAACTTAAATTGTGATGCGCACACCATGGATAAGTTAGCTAGTGTTGGTACTGGTATGATTAGTACGGATTCTAAGCCGTAGCAAAATAGGTCCTAGACTATGTTATCTCTAGTTTGAGTTAACTTAATAGAGTCGACTTTTCAATAAGGAAAGGCTCAACAAGAAGGTAATTAGGGTTTTAGTCAATAATGAGAATTGTGGGCCGTTCGAGGTAATGTGGCAAGAACCTAGGCTGGGGGTTATAACATTTAAACACTACTCATCTATTTGGATTATCAATCCAAACAACAAGTTAGATTCTAGAGACTTACCCTAAACTACTAATTGCCTATAGATGGAATAGGGTGTATATAGGATACTACACCATAGAACATCCTATCCAACCTTGTGAGGCTCATTTGGATTAGGGTTTAGGAGGAATTAAACTAGGATCTAATCAAGTCTAGGTTTCTAGAATAGTAGCTCTTAGGGAAATTGGGGGCAAGGGTAGCAATGGATGGTGGAAATGAGGGTATTTCACCTCACATCACCTACTATCTAATTTTTAGATAGATTCAAGCCAATTCCACTAAGTACTTCTAAACTAGATACTTTTATCTTGCACATAGGATTAGGAGAAGGTATATATATGTAGGAAGATGGATTGTATCTAGGGATACACCATTTGGACCTAGGAGCAAATCTTAAAATAGCTGCATATAGGCCATTTTCTCCTAGACCTTTGTGTTTCAAGCACAAATTACAAGATAATGCATGTTTTCAATAAGAAATGACAAGCTATTTCATGGTAAATGAGATAGAAGTAGAATATAACCATTCTTAATGAAAGTATAGAGTTTTCATAACATTTTCCCTCAACACGGTATCAAGATCACATTTTTAACCCCAAACTGCCCACTTAGAGGGACTTAGCTACTCATAGAATAAGAAGTGGAAAAAGAAGAAGTAGGGGAATAGTCATGGAATCTTTTGGAAGTCCTATTATTATTATCCTCTAGCCATAGGAGGTCATCTTTCTCCCTCCTTGGCGGTTGGATGGCATGGAAATGTGGATGGAAGTAGCCAAAACCCTATAAAACAAGGTTTTTGAGATTATGGGTGGTGGAAATGAAGTGGGAGTAGGTGGGATTATGTATTATCTCAACAAATATGGTAGTAAATTATGGTGAGGCTAACTTTTAGCTCCCTTCTTCCACTATTGTATATATAATGGTTAGGAAAGCCTAGGGTTAAGTGGGGGTAGAATAGGAAAAACAATTTAGAAATGAACTAGGGCTTGATGGTAGTGTGACTATTCTGGATAGAATAGCCATAGTGGGTGGAAAGTAGCACGATCGTGCTGGGAGAAAATAGGTGTGATAAGGAATGGTAAAAATCATAGTTGATGGTAGACGTTTAGAAGCTGGTAGAACAGTAGTGATGGGGAAGCATGGCTCTGGTGGTTGTGATGTGGCATGACCATGTTGGGTAACAAGTCATGGTGAGGAATTGGGTGTGAGGTCATTCTTTCGAGCATGATTGTTGTGGGAGTGGTAGTACAGTCTGTCTGGGTGGAACAACCATGATGGGGGTTTCTTGGCACACCCTATTGTCTAGTATGTCTGTGATGTTAGGCTTGTCTTGAGATACTTTAATTCTATTATTTAACTATGATTTTGTCTTAGGCATCATGGTATGCTATAAGATTTCACTTACACTTTCATCTTGTCTTGACAATCTTTGGTGTTCTTTACCCTAAGACGACCCTTGTCCAGTAGGGTAGGTTGGGGAAGCTCTTAGACCCTCCTTAGGCTCTTCCAAGGGTGGATAAACTCTTAGATCATCCTCCTTGTCTCTCACCCATTAAAATCATGGTATAAGTACATGAAGAACATGCAGAGAATGTTTATATATGCATTTGATAGTAAACTATCTATTGAGGGAAATAATATGCATTCTAATAAAGTTTAGATGTGATTAAAGAGAAAAATGACACAAGAAGGAGCCATAAATGAGAGTTACATTAACTTACAAACCCGATTCATGTCAAAAAAATTATCTCACTAACTTATACTATTTTCCTTTTCTGAGATCTAGTAAAAAACCTATTTTGTATCCAAAAACTAAAGCAAGTACCACAAATCTAATAGTGGTTTGTGATTCAAACTGAGATCTTATGTATGATCTTAACTCTACTACAACTAAATATCATATACTTGTGAGTATAAAATGTTGTGTCATCAGATACAAATTAAAAACTTCATTTTGTACTCTTGATAGGAAAATATAGTATATTGTTAGATACATACTTTTCTTCCTGATCCATTATACACATGTAATAACGTTTTTGTATCATTTCTAGGGATCAAGGTCAATATCTATTAGTTTGATTAGTCTATTTCGAAAACTATATCCAATGTCTCTAATCATTCCTTTTCTCTTATGTAATTGAGTTGATTTTATTATTTCTATAGGTACCTAAAGGCAGTTCAAACTGAGAATGTTTTCACTCCAATTAGTCTTACAAAACTCAAGTTGTAGACTAATAGAATATTTTCTGAAATCTTGTGTTTGTAGTAGAATGTTCCAGGAGAGGCATACCTATCGATATGGGATATCATGATGAGAATCAGGGGGAGGAGAGGAGGATAAAAAACAAAAACTTTGTGGGTAGGTATTTCTCTCAAGGATTTCCTTGCACACAATATATATACCCATCTACCCAGTGTTGTAGAACTCCCTCTCAATGTTAACAATAACCACTTTTGAACTTGACTTATCAAACTTATCTAGAAAAGATAGTTGAATGTGGTAGTGTTGGTTTTTAAAACGTCTATAATTTGTTAAAAGAAATGGAGTTGTTGTTGGTATATATGCCCATAGATCCATCCCAAACGATTGCATGGATTTGGATATTAATTAATCAATTAATGTGATTATTTGGTTAATTAATTAATTCCAGAATATTCTAATTAATCTACAAGAATTTTAATTAACGCAGTATTTTTGTTTACCGATGGATTTAGGAAACCCTACTTCCCTTCGTCTCCTATTTAAAGGAGGATTGACGGCCGATATCTATATAAGATATCGAGAGAGGCTATTCATTTTATGCTCACGTACATAAACCCTAGCCATCACCATCCTTAGGAGAGAAAGGAGAGCAACGCGCCGCTAGCACACCGCCGCACATACACGACTCCTTCCCGCCGGCTTAGGAAGCGCGACGTGGAGTTCCAGTCTATCCGCGTGGATGAAATAGAGACGCAGACACTGAGACGCCTGTGTTCGAAGGACATCGACGACCATCTTTGCACGTTACGAGCGGTGTACATCATCGCACGAACGGAGCGCCGCCAGATCTTCCTACGATAGTGAATAGGAGAGAAGTTCCGTCCGTGTAGGCTAGTGTCATTGCACACCTTTGTGTAGCGGGACATCGCCAGACTTGCTCCGCGATAAGGTATATCCTGCAAACACTCCTTCCAAATACGTTGTTGTCGACGAGATCATGTGTCGGGTTGTGTGGATTTTTGTTGCTTCCGCCGCGCATGTTTTCTCCACAAAACCCAACAGTTGTACCAAAGGATGTTTACATTTATATGTAAAAATTTCCTTTTTGTGACAAGGAAGAAGCATGGTATAGTGCCATTCCCACTAGTACTATCGATTCAAGGCAAGATATAACTTGTGCTTTAATAAATGAATTCTCTACATATGCAAGGAGTGGGCACTATATAACTTAGTGTAACTTCAAATAGGAGGTGATGGAATTATCATAAATAGGCATATGGGCATTTCAAATACTACTAGAGGTAACATCCTCATAATTTTTATACATGGATGGTTGTTTATTATAATCTCTTTATAAGTCTTAACATTGAGTTGAAACCTCTTCTTAGTGCAATACAAGGTTGATCATTGGTGAAATTAGATTGAAGGAAATGTGCTTAGATCACAATGATATGGCTAAAAATGATTTTGTGTAGGATTCAAAAGATTCTATTTCCAATATGGGTGGGGTCCATAAATTCAACAGTGTGGACATGTCAAATGCTAAGCTAGACCATATCTACAATGACATCAAAGGTTTATTGAAAAATTAGCTAGTTATGGAAATTAAAGTCCCTATTTTATCCCAAATCTCTATACAACATGTGGAAGTCATCAAAGCATGCCATATATCTAAAGGCCCCTCCCATATCCATGAATTCTATTCTTATACACTTATCCACTAAGAATGGACAAAGCATGTAAATTACAGTGATTGTATTAACCATAATCAACTAGGTTTTTCTATGGTAACACTCAAGATGTTGATATGCTCTTTTTCTTAACAAAAACAATGATAAGAAAACATCTAGAACCATCAGGTCAACTTATTAGTACACAAATATTTCTATGAACTAAAAGTAGAGAAACAAACTAAATTTAGTAACCATAATCCTTCTTTTAGAAATGATGGTATAAATCTTAAAACATTGTTATTTGAGTTTAAACATCAACTACTGGAAGTAAAAAAACAAAATATAAATATCAAAACTAGCTAGCTTCTTTTCTTGAAAAAGTTAAGAATCCAATAAGATAGATCCATAGACAAGGGATTCTCAACCCTAGGAGTCAAACCAAAACCACTTTGACCATGTAATTATTTGATGAGGGTCAATTTGGACTGAATACAACTTAAATTATGCAACCTATGATTTTTCTAGATTTATTATTTGTATCTTCTTAACTTTTAATTTTTTTTCTATATTTGTATTTGATCTAAATGACATTTTTATATCTATTTTATTCAACATTAACTAAAACTGTACGAAGAAGGAGAAGATCCAATTCATTTTTGTAGATATATCTAAGGTCGTGGAAAAGAAAAACATATATATGCACAAAGAGAAAAAGTTCTTCTCTTTCCTATCCCCAAAAGGATCCAATATGATCAAATTGTCATTTTTCATGACTTCAAGCTTCTTGAGAATCATTTATGAATGGGTCACCTTAGTTTCTAGGCCTTATGACAAACTCAAGGCCCAAAAGAAGCCCACAAGAAAAGGGAAAGGAATTATAGCTCCATGCTAGAAAACATGGATCTTGAGTTTTTCACCTTCAATCTGGTGGATGAACAACTGAAATACATCTCAAATCTACTAGCTCTTCATTAGTCTTCTCTGGCCTTATAAAGAAATGGAGTGTCAATAGTGGGAGTTGTAGTGGATCATGAGTATGAATTACATGGGTGCAATAGATCGCCACTGCACCAATAGACTAGTTGAGCACCCTCCTCTTCCAGTTAGTGGTAAGCACAAGTCACTAAGTAATTAGATGATTATGTAAAAGATTTAATAGAATGAGAGAGGGCAGTTAGTTACTTGAGTAATAATTTGAGAGGTCATAGATGAGAAAGCAATGTAAGAGAAAAGGCTAAGTGGTAGTCTCAAGATATCACCCATACCCAACCCATGAATTTCAAAATAAAAACATTATAGAAGGAAATTCAAAGAGATACAAGTATGCATCCAAAATTTTACTATAGGTTATCAATCATCTCATATTCATATCTTAATTTTACATAAAGATGGTAAATTATTTTGGACCTTATTTTCAGAATATCATGTGGCAACCTATTCTATAGTTTTCTATTCTTTTTGCATGGTAATCAAGCCTTCATTTCCAGGATATCAACAAAATATCTTATGATCAACCACTCAATATCAAAATAGAAACCATACTTAACTTAAGGATTAGGTCAGGTGTTTGATAAATAATCATGCTTTATATAAACAAGTGTGCATTTATAGCTTCAAACACATCTATAGGATGACCATGCATAATATTTTCTTCTTGTTGTTCCTATTGATGGTCTTGGTTTATCCATGTCACCAGATTAAAATCAAGCTATTATATGCTCCAACTCACGATACCCCTTTATTCATGCAATGAGCATTGTCCCCTTTTTCATTCTCCTAAGCTTGACTCCTTTGATGACCATGCTGCACATTTTTGTGTCTGTCAAGGATTCAAATTTTGTCATGATGTTGTTTGAGATGCTCTATTTGGAATTATTTCTCATGTTGGGATTAAAGAAATTAAAGAAGCCCCTATTGCTTTTCTTGGCACACAAAATGATGGCTTGCACTCCCAGCATCCAGTGGACATCTTAATGTTTGATTCGATTGATGACAAGAACACTTGTGTTGATCTTATAGGGGTATCTACTTTTACTAGTAGTATTTCAGACAACTTTGTGGTAGGAAAATTTGCATCCGACGCAACCATGAAAAAATTGCAAGCATGGAGCATCATTTGAGGGAAACCATCACTACTTTCTTTCATTTTCTTTTTATATATTTGCGGTGCTAGTTGATGATACTATTTATGTCTTATTTGGCATTCAGTAAATCAAAATAGAAATGTGATGTTAATATCTTCAACCTCTTCTAATTTTTTCTTTAGGTCCTTACGATTTTCCATACAAAAAGGATTGGAAACCCAATTTGAACCCTAGGCCTCTACAAAGGCTTTTATGTAAATAATTCATAATGTAGTCTGGAGGGAAAAATAAATTGCAATATTCATATAAATATTATTTGGTTTGTTCTTCACCTACCTCTATCTTCTCTAATAAAAACCAAAAAAACAAGGTACAAGGAATTTGAGTCTAAATCCTTAATTGAAATTGTAACACCTGGACCCACTTCCCAAGACTCTAGTACAATTTTAGGTATGATGAATGACCCCACATACCACCACTAGCCTTAACTATGTGCTTTTGTCCTCACTCACACTCAAGCCAAAATCAACTTCCCGACTGGTCAACCATCCTAGTACTACTATGGGTTGATCACGCTTAACCACAAAACTTTGTATAGATGGCTACCTAAAAAAGAGTTATGCCTTGGTGATATAGGTAGTCCAATCATTCATTTTAAGATCATTTTATCTGAGGCCTAAAATCCAGGGACGTTATAATCTCCCCCACTTAGACTGTTGACATCCTCGCCAAGGCATAACTATATGGCCTCAAAATATTTTCCCATTTCAGTGCAGACCTTGAATGGCCCATGGACATCCAACTCCCAATCACATAATACCCGCATAAGGTTGGCTACATCACCATGGACACCCCTTTCCAACATGCTTGGACCACACGACTCAAGACTGGCATGCCACATGTCCATGTAGGCACCACCTACTAGAGGGGTTATGGCTCTGATATCATTTGTAACACCCAATCCCACTACATAAGGATCAAGTAGAGTTTTAAGAATGATAGCTGGCCTCACAGACCACCAGTGGCATTAACTGTGTACTTTTTCCTCACTTACGCACGAGTCAGTATCAACTTCTCAATTGGTCACCCATCCTAGTACTACTTTGCATTGAGCACGCTTAACCATAGAGTTTTTTAGAGAAGAACTCCCTAAAAAGGAGATGCACCTTGGCAATATGGTTAGTCCAATCATTCCTTTAAAGATCATTTTACCCCAAAGCTTGTAATCCTAGGACATCACAGAAACCCTTCTTCCTCTTGTATAGTGGGCTTAACCTTTTTGTTCGACACCATTCCCTTTCCTTCACACGCTTGACAACCATAAGGACATTGAATAGTTTGGGAACATTTGTTCCTAGATGAGGCATGGTTCATTGTGCCATAAAATCCTAAAGATTTTTCTCCTCAAGTCTGAATTGATAGAGAACTACAACTCATAGAACCATGTGATTCCAAAGAACCATATCTACGACCTTCACACCAACTGTATAGATATCTTCTCCCTCATTTCTCAATTGTAGCACCTACATTAATAAATTGCTATGTCTTATGTTGTAGTCAACATTATCCATGTTTGGATTGTGACTATTTCTATTATGCCATGATCAGTAGATTGAATTCCAAAACCCATTTTAGGATAACATCCTCACATCAGGGAAATGATTCATTGTTTGACTCTCTCTCTTAATACTTTCTTCTATTTTTTCTTGAGAACAATGAAGATTTTAAATGTGGAGTGTAGAATGAGTCGAGTCTTATGAAAAATATTTCTAACACTTAAATTATTTTCCATTTTATATTTTCCCTTTATTTTCCTTTTAAACTACCTATGTTTGTTTATTATTTCTTCCTTAGTTAAATTTGTATCATAGCCTCTTTCTTAGTTTTATATTTGTTTTTCAAAACTACTAAAGGTTAACAATTAAATGAATATATCTACTAAAACTATGGCCATACTTATTTTTGTCTGATAGAAAACACATTATCTAAAGTTTTGAAACAATTTGATGTATCAAATCAAATTTATTATTACATGGTATTGTTTTTCTTGAAACCCTTAATGTTGGTATTGAAAATCATGCTTTACTCTTGAGTCGAAGAGTCCTATTTGGTTGACTTAATTGGTGATCTCTCAATTTTTTTAATCTTTTGGTGATCTTTTGTATTAGAGTGGCGCAGTGCAAGCATGGCTATATTTGGATTTTGATGTTTGGTTTCTTGATATTGGAATTGTTTTGATGGTTAAAATATAATGTTGTTATGTGTGGACTATTATGATAAGCATTAAATGGAATGTGAAGTCCCAATGTCGTTTGAGGACTTGCTTTAATTTTGGGAACAAAATTTCTTTTAAGGTGGGGTTGATGTAACAACCTAGATTTTTCTCCCTCCTCAAACTATGCTCACATTAACTCATAATGCACTCCATTCGATCAATGACCACCCTAATCATCAATTTCATGTTTTGGAGTCACTTGTTCCTCAATTGATGAGTTATGATGATTTATTGTGATTTTGAACTCGATTGTGCAATATTGAGTGCCTTGATTTACATATAGGATCTTTTGAATTGTTGGATCCACTCAATGTGATGATATTTATCTAAAAACTTGTTAACTAGAAATAGAATGAAATTTTTGATCCAATGGTGAAGATTTCACCTAAATCGAATAATTAAGGAGAAAGGTATGGCCGCTTTTGATTTTTCTCTTTTTCTAGAATTTCTTTTCCTTTTTTCTTTTGGGCCTCGACCATTCTGCTCTCCCCGGAGCATGGCCCATTATGTGCCTCTCACTGAGCCCAACCACAAATAAGGCTGGGAGGCCCCCAGCTGCTCGATCAGGTACCCATGGATCAGGGGTCGATCAGACGATTGGGGAGTCATCCCTAACCTTGCTCCCAGGGTCAGTGGTGAGGCCGCCGCTCATGCCCCTATGCTACCAAGAAAATGCCCCCTTTTGACATCTTTTGTGAGTATTTATTCACCAAATCTCTTTCCCATCCTCCTATGACCATACCCCTACTCTTTTCCAAGCGAGATGGTCCAAGATAGAGGCATGGAACACCTCTCCCGCCATGGTCGGCCACCATGGTCGTCATCACAGTGGTAGGGGGACATCCACACTTCGCCAAGCCCTCTTTTTAAAACAAATGAGTTTGCCTCCCTCTGCCTTCCATTTCCCCCCATCTTCTCACACTCTTTCACATGCTCAGATTCACCCTCGAGTCATCGCTCTATCTTGCTCAACCTGGCGGCGCCACCTGCTAACACCACCATGATCGAGCCCCTCTAGTGCCATCGGCTGCGATCAGGACCATGGGAAAGTCTATCCGACCAAGGAGAACTGGGTGGCACTTTATCTATACTTCACACGCATGTTCTCTCCAAGATCTTCCCATATCCTGTGAGACTAGGGCGAGTAGCGACGATGCTACCTACGTCAACCACCAGGATGAAGATGACGGCAAGTGGTCGTTCGATCGAGACAAGCAGTTGACCACAGACCATCCGACTGCACATGTAGGAAACACTCTCTCACCCCCCTCTCACTCTCACTTGAAACATATGACCAGTCAAATGTGGACCCGCACATTGGTGTGTGGACTCAGCTCCAATGAAGTCTAGCTTGGACAAATGTCACCCTAATGGTCACCCATGATATTTAATGTACTCAAATTAGTAACATGATTGATATGTATGACATGAAGTCTAGCTTGATCTATCTTGTACTCTAACGATGACTATTTTGCATGATAATGACTAAATATGACTTAAATGGATGATATGATGACTAAGATATTAAGTCATACTCAAATCTTATGATTTTCCTATTATGATCCATGAAACCTAAGTTGGAAATCCCTGATCTTGTACGGATGTTTCACCCTAAGTAAATGATACATGATCTAGTATGTAGCTTGATGATGGATATTGCATGAATATTGAAAATGTCGAAATGAATCATCATGATATATGGAACTTAGATTAGGTGAAACATCCACCTTTGATGAATATGTTTAGATGACATATGTCTTGTGATGTTAATCATACCACATTTGCTTTCAATGTCAAGATATCTTGATGGACTCTTTTCAAAGATATAATCATTTTATATAATGCTAATTTGCTCATATCAAGGTACACTTTATCCTCCTATTGGCCAGACTAGAAGTATTGAAATTGCTTGTATGTATGAATTATAAGATGCATGTCTTATATACTTGTTTGAGCTACATGTTCCCTATGACTACTATGTTTTGATCTTGATTACACATGTTGAACAAACTTGAAAACATAATTGTAGATGTCCATTATACAACCTTGTGTACCTACCTGTATTCTCAGGGTAAGGACACAAGGTTGGGTGTCCTACTTGAGTTGTCATGTTAGGGTAGACCATGTTGATACAAGGGTTAGCTCTTGGCAATGGCCTTGAGGTACCATATGGATAGGGTTAACTCTCGATGTTTAGTCTTATAGTCCCTCATGTTGAAATAGGGTAGATAATCTTGAGCACCCTCATGAACACCTTCCTTTGAGAAGCTGGTCAAAGGCCTTATGATATTGTTGGTATAATTGAAACAAATATAAAACACACTTGCATGTTAACAAGTGTGTTTTTAAATGTTGTTTCTTTGTTCTTGTTATCTAATTTATGATTTTGCCAAGCAATATATGTTCTTAAACCTACGATTTTATATGTTTGCCAGTGTACTCAACACAGTTGTGTTGATGTGTACCCATTTTATGATTTGAGGTAATAGGTACACTATGAATCTCTAATGATGATCAATGCTTTCTCACTTATGATAATCTATTCATACTTTGATGATATATAATGACTTACAAATGGAATACACATGGTTGATATATGGGACCTAAGATCTTATCAGGTATTAGTTTAGCATTATTTTATGTTTTGTTATCTCATACCTTAGTTGTTGTTTGTGGTTTTATTCATGCATATGTTATGTGATCTATCCTATGGAAAAACACTCAGGTCCTCTCACCTTTGGCTTTCTATCCATTAGGAGTGAGGATTTGGGTAACAAACGGTTCTATGACAGATGGTATCAGAGCAATCACATATCTTCTATGTGTGTTTAATAACCCACTTACTCGTATGAAACTTGGGAAAACCTAAGTCCATAATGGTGAAGCTGAGGTGTCTAGGCAGGTCACTACATGGGGGCTGATGCACCTCCTATCCACCTAGTTGTGGTGGCTGGGGTCTCCCTTGTATACCTACCTGGCCGAAGTGAATCCAAGACTGAATTAAGGATTTTTCCCTAAAAATCTCAGAGAGTCTTCTAGCATCTCATCTCTTCATTAAGGACTACCCTAAGCCACCCATTAGATGATGATTAGATAGCTTCTCATCTCCTCATGTGATCTCTCTCATGATAATTAATAACATGATCTCTCGATTATGGGTAGCTTATGTATGGGGAAAATAAACTCGAATGAATTGGTAAAAGTTGATTAAGATGATAATGATGCCATGATTTGGCCTTAATTTGAAAACTCAATTATGATTAATGAAAATACTCTTGAAGCTAAGTACTCATGTGTAATATCTTAGATCATGTAAACTCAATTTTATCAAATATGAGCCATGTGCTTCCTATGTTTAAGATAAATGATAATGATCCTTGATGTGATGAAATAAGGAGAACTCATGCATTGTACCTCATTATTGATGAGGTCCCTATTGATTAAGTCCATGTTGCCCCTATTATTTATTAAACCTAAAACATACTTAAGCACATGTTTCCCCTATTTGTTGACATGTATCATGATCATGCGTTGAAATGACTATGACTTTGAACTCTGGAAATCATGATGAAAACTTTGATACAAGAGGCAAAATCCACTACTGATTGTAATGACTCATAGTTAAACTTGATTTTGAATAAATATACAACAAATATGAGTTCTTGATCATACTTGATAATGCTCAAATCATTGAAAGAGCCTATATTGACTTCTTTATTTTCATGTATACCACCTTGCTCTTAATTATGAAGAGAAGGGAACAATATTGTGACCTCAAATATATGGAATCTCGTATCATGGTTGCTCTATTATGATAAATGATCTATGATCTCATGACCTTGTGAAATACAAATTGATAAATGATGTGCTTCCTATTTTGATAGACTTGACACTTCATGACTATTGAGGACCAATGTGCTAGTTTAGGGTGGTAGTTTATTTCATGACTCCCCTAACCTATGTCACATCCCTATTATGATTTTCTCAAAAATTTCATCTTTATGATTATTTAGCATTTGGAAAGGTAAGCCCTTTCATACTATTATGATCTCTTGACCTAAATCTCTAATAGGTCTAATCATATGATGATATTGAATCTCAATTTGATGATGATCTTGAAATATGATGATGTTGAGTATATCTTGTGGTTAAGTTCCTATAAGGACCTAGGTCTAGATCACTCATCAATCTTGAATACCATGATAATGACAGTGATGTTGATATCACAAAATGTTGCTCAATTATTGCTCAATTTTTGTTCGATTATTGATTATGGATGAATGATCTCACCCATGGTCTAATTTAGAATCTTATACCCTAGCTTCGAAAATTTTGTACATCTGACTTTTGTTGTCCAATATATGACTCTCGATATAGATTTACAAAATCTTGACTAATGATGACTCATCTCATTTCTTATTTGATTCCTATGATCACCCTATTTGGATCTTGAGATCACCCTCGACTTATAATTGATGACTTTCATGTTCCATATCTCAAAAATTTTCAAATGATGATCATGTTTATTCACTTGATTTATGACTTAGGGATAATCTCTCATGTGGACTAGGGTGGGATCTTCCACTGATTTTGATATGAAACCATGATATTGAAATGTGATGATTGTCTCGAATTATTGATATACTCAAATCTCAATCATGGATGTATAACCCCACCAAGATCTAAGGTAGAAGACAAAACCCTTAATATTGGGATTGAAAGTCATGCTTTACTCTAGAGTCTAAGAGTCCTATTTTGTTTACTTAATTGGTGATCTCTCCAAAGTTTTTATCTTTTTGTGGTCTTTTGTATTAGATTGGCACAGTGGAAGCATGGCTATGTTTGGATTTTGATGTTTGGTGTCTTGATATTGGAATAGTGTTGATGGTTAAAATATGATGTTCTTATATGTGGACTATTATGATAAGCATTAAATGGAATGTGAAGTCCCAATGTCGTTTGAGGACTTACTTTAATTTTAGGGACAAAATTCCTTTTAAGGTGGGGAGGATGTAACAACCTAGATTTTTCTCTCTCCTAAAACTATGCTCACATTAACCCGTAATGCTCTCCATTCGATCAATGACCTCCCTAATCATCAATTTCATATTTTGGAGTCACTTTCCTCAATTGATGAGTTATGATGATTTATTGTAATTTTGAACTCGATTGTATAATATTGTGTGACTTGATTTACATTGAGGAACTTTTGAATTTCTCACTCAATGTGATGATATTTATCTAAAAACTTATTTACTAGAAAGTGAATGAAATTTTAATTCCAATGGTGAAGATTTCACCCAAATCGGATAATCAAGGAGAAAGTTATGCCATTTTTTTATTTTGCTCTTTTTCTAGAATTTCTTCTCCTTTTTTCTTTTGGGCCTCGGCCCTTCTGCTCACCCCCGAGTGCGTCTCGTTACGCGCCTCTCACTGAGCCCAAGGACAGACAAGGCTGGAAGGCCCCTAGCTGCTCGATCAGGTACCCATGGATTAGGGGCCGATCGGACGATTGGGGAGTCATCCCTAACCTTGCTCCCAGGGTTAGCGGCTAGGTCGCCGCCCATGCCCCTAGGCCGCCAAGAAAATGCCCCCTTTTGATGTCTTTTGTGAGTTTTTCTTCACCAAATCTCTTTCCCATGCTCCTATGACCCTGCCCCTACTCTTTTCCTAGTGAGATGGTCCAAGATAGAGGCATGGATCACCTCTCCCACCATGGTCGGCTACCATGGTCACGAACATAGTGGTTGGTTGTCATTCACACTTCGTCAAGCCCTCTTTTTAGGCCGAATGAGTTTGCCTCCCTTTGCCTTTTGTTTCCCTCTTCTTATCGCACTCTTTCACATGCTCAGATGCACCCCCGAGCCATCCCTCTATCTTGCTCAACCTGGTGGCACCACCCCCTAACACCACCATGATCAAACCCCTCCAGCACCCTCGGCCGTGATCACAACCATGGGCAAGTCTATACGGCCAAAGAGAACATGGGCGGTGCTTTATCTATGCACTAGTACATAACCGGCCTTTAGTGTCGGTTATTTAAGGCCTTTAGTGTCGGTTTTAATGTGAAACCTATGTGGGCGCCGCTAAAAGGCCAAACGTTAGGCGTCGGTTCTCAAACCGACGCCACAACCCTTCGCGCGCCACCGAAAATGTGCCAGTAGGGGGGTATAGGTGTCAGTTATTAGCTTTAAAACAGATACCATAAACCTTCGCACCACAGAAAGGGCGCCATCTGGGGCATTATCTGCGTCGGTTTATTAGTGATAATCGACGCCATATCACCCGCTGCCACCGCAAGCACAGCCGTGTTGTCTGGCCAGCTGCCACGGCCGTGGTGTCTGATCCACTTCCACGACCGAGGTGGCCAGCACGGCGTGGTGCCTGGCCTCATTAGAGAAATAGACGTCGGTTACTAGTAGGGAAACTGACACCAGAACCATCAGCATCGGTTTATTATTGATAACCGACGCCACATCACATGCATTAGGCACCAGTAATAATTATTTATCCGACGTTGTAATCATTTGTCGTCAGTTTTAAACAAATAATTGATGCCTATTGCAAGTTTTTTTTCTGTTCTTCTGTAGACCTGCTGTGGCTGGTCGCAGGATGAGAAACCTACAGTTCAGTTATGAAAAATAGGTTTTATGACATCCATTGATATCAGCCAACAACAGGCCACAAACTTGCAAAATTAACAACATTAATTTTCACACATTTAGCAACCTACAGTTCCATTCGATTTTCACACATGTAGAAACATTCATGTAGCAATCTGTAGTTCCATTCATTTTCACATTCACACATGTAGAAATATTCATATGGCAACCAGAAGTTTCATTCATTTTCACATTCACACATGTATAAACATTCAGACACATGTAGAAACATTCAGACATGTAGAAACTTTCACACATATTATAATTCATAAATTCATTTACAAAATATCATTCTTTAGTCATTATTCTCTATCAACATCCCAATTATATGTTAAAACCCCCACTACTTGTATGGATGTTGCCCATTCATCTCTTACATCATTTAATTCTGTTGTCGTATAGGGAGCATGTACATCTGGTAAGGCCTTTCCTATAGTGTGGTCAGTTTTAAACACCTGCAAAGAGAATGATGTATATATATAATTAATAATATATAAATAAGATTGATATATTTCATATTATCTAATTAATGAGACTATATATAATACCTTGGGAATGGTATTGATGTCCACTGCGGCATATTTGATAATCATGTGCATAAATCGCATCACATAGTATGCACATGCCCATCCGTTGTCTTGTGTAGCACACTATAAATTGAAACATACAAAATATTAAAAAATACAACTAATTAAGCATTGTTCACATAAATAATATATACATTGCAGTCGGGAACTTACTTCCACATTCTTCCAAATTATTGGTGGATTCTTTTTCCTGGGGACCTTTCCTCCAACCTTTTTGAACTCATCTAAACCCCTACATGTTAATGTAACATCGTACATTGCATAATTAAATAGTAATGTAATAACATATATTAACGGATATGAAAATGAAATATTTCTCACCGGAATAATGCCATTTTCATTTTGTGTCCATATTTTGAATTCAATTTAGTCCCCTTAGGATCTAGATAATAGACAGTGAACGTCTTGGGGACAATAACTAGTAACTCCCAATGCATACCACTAGAAGTAAAAAAGTTAAAAAATAATAACTTAAAATCCACAATAAAAATGTAATTTTCTTAAGTCCAAATTATAAGCAAAGTAAACTTACTCCACATTGAATGGAGCTATTATCACCATCTTCTTATTTTGACCAAAATTTTTAAAAGCATCACAGTAGTATTGTTGAACTGAAGGAGGGTCTTTATCTACTAGACTAATCAAAGATGGAATCAAAAATCCTACATGTTTGAATGAAAAATCTACACATATCTTGTCTAAGTAGCTGCAAAACATGTATTACATATGCATTAATAAATAAGAAACCAGATCACCAGATCCTACACAAGGTATATGGATGTATAAAGAAGATCTCACCTTATCCATAGCTCTATCACAGATGTATTCAGCCAATCATATCGAAACAACTCCAAAATATCTTTTATAAATAGGTTGCTTTCGTATGATTGACCTGCAACATCCGCATCTATAGAAATAATTATAGGGCAATTTATATCATGTTCGCCTAACCATATTACCATACCCCTACAATTAGGACCTAACGGGACAGGTAGGTCCTGTGGAACCCAACTTGGTAATGTAGGAGGTGGAGGTGGATGCCTAGATGCTCTAGGTGTCTTCTTTTAAACCTGTATATATATATATATATATATATATATATATATATATAATTTTAGATCAATTGACATCATATACACACACTAACAATTTAACGTAATGTAAATTTACCATACAGTTTCAGTATAGAGGACATCCGCTTTTGGCCACAATATCACTCTGCCTTTTGCCTCACCAAGCGTTTCACAATCTGGGTGGGCATATGGCAATGGAAGATCCATCCAATTGGGGAATATACGTACCGGGCTAACACGAACCCAACCAGCTGGTAATGGAGACCCATGAAACATTTCCCCTGGTAGGGATGGGTAAGTCGACGCCTCTGCACCGACAAATTCTTTACTTTTTAGATGGCATGGCTTCAACCCCTATAATTTTTTGTGTAAAGAATGTTATATACATATCATCTTAAAAACATATCATCTTAAAAACATATCATCTTAAAAAGACTAGTTACTATGTCATAAAAATACTTATAGCGGATGTGCTAGGTGGTGGGTCTACAGGATTACTCCCAACCTCTGTAGTAGGAGTAGACCGGGACGCCATAGGTGCTGTCTACTGAGTGGTAGTCAGAGATGTGTGCCACTTGCTCATTGCTTCTTCGAGTTTCCTATCAACTAGCTTATCTACCTATACATGGATAAAAGAAATGTTAGTTTCTGATTATTGAATTCTCTTTTACAGTAACATTATAAAGAAAGAATAGGTTACCTCTTCTTGTGAAAGTCTCACTTTTGGGACATGTTTGTGCTGGAATGGCCCAAAGAACGCTTTGATGCCCACACCAGCACCTACATCCCTAACATGTTCAGGATGCTTTGGGTTACCCAGAGCAACTATCAATTCATCCCTTGTGCCCTCAGGGATGAACTTGCCTTGTTTACTCAGCTCGTACAGCTCCCGCTAATCAACAAAACTAAAATTTGTAATTAAGTAAACATCACAAATAATCAATATTCAAACGATTGTTCTAAGAGTTGTATTTTACCATTTTTGCAGCCACCTCAGCAGTTGCGGGCTTCCTTATTTCTCCCTTCTTATTTTGCCTCCCAGCTATCCATACATCATGGTAGGGAAGAGGTGTGGTACCTATAGTAGAGGACTCCTGAGTAGCAGCAGACTGAGCAGTAGACTCAACCTGTAGTCTTTGGCGAATGCCTGCATACCCCTTTGGACCCATTGTGTGGTCATGCACATTCAGTGCACGCCTTGCTTTTTGCGCCTCACTGAGGGCCTAGTTAGTATGCACATTAATGATTTGGTTAGTAACACTAATTGTTAATCTTGAATAGGTGAATACAACATATATTAATTAAATTGGGAGTGACGCCTAATACCTTGAATTCATCAGTTTGTCTTGAAGCAATAAATGCGTCCCATTCTTCTTGGTCCAGGAAGTTCCACTGTTCAGTGGTTGTCTTCTTCCTCTTGTCACCTTCTTTTATGTATTCTCAGGTGAGATTTGTCCTATAGTTCCTTAGGACTCTCCCACAGTGTTGTATCATGCATTTACGATGCAACTTTTCATCCAATTCAAATATACTCTGCAAAATAGAATTGCTATTAACTAGTATCCAAAAAATTAGTAATCTACAAAATAGAATTACAAATTAATAATAACTCACACATAAATCCTTCCATATTACGTCTTTCTTCCCCTTAGGAAATTTATGCCAAGAATCTATCTTACAACCGCAATGGCTACGAGTAACATACCCAAGATATGAAACAGACGAATTGCGATTCACTCCAATTGTATTTCCTGCATTATCATAATCCACAACAAGTTTGGGTCCATTGCCCCTTTGCGCTATTAACTTCTTCATCATAGTGATGCCCCTTCTCTTGTCAACTGTTTGGTGCTGCTCATCAAGTGCATCAAGTGCTTCAGAGGGTACATGTGCATCATCAGCCTAAAATTTCACAAAATAAACACACTTACAGGATATAACTATAAATGGACATGTAGATATAAATATATGATATATTTTTAAAACTTACATTGTGAGGAGGCGCATTGATGTCCTCACCCTCATGGTAATCATCAGCACGGTCATCGGGAGAATGCTCAGCTATCTAAAAGTTCACATTCACATTGTAAAGTTCACATTGTAAAGTAATTCACATTGTAAAGCTCACATTGTAAAGTTCACATTCGCATTGTAAAGTAATTCACATTGTAAAGTTCACATTGTAAAGTAATTCACATTGTAAAGTTCACATTGTAAAGTTCACATTCACATTGTAAAGTAATTCACATTGTAAAGTAATTCACATTGTAAAGTTCACATTCAGAAAAATAAAACATATACAAAAATATAAACATGCCTCTAATATTGCAAATTTTTATCAATTAACAATCCTTCATTGTGATCTCCGCGCACATACAAGTCATCATTAGCTTCAATATTTGTTGGTGTTGGCAACCCAACTGACAATGGATTGGAGTCATCATACTTATCATAGTACTCTTCTTCATCTATAGGATCTTCAATGAACTGTCTTTTACCATGAAGAACAACCGACCATTTATCATTTACAGGATCATCGATATAAAATACTTGTTTCTCCTGTGATGACAATATGAATGGTTCACCCTTCTCGCCAATCTTTTCAAAGTTCACTAAAGTGAAACCCAATTCATCCACTATAACTCCTTTGGTGTTATCAACCTAATTACATTTGAAGAGCAGAATTCTGAAATCTATGTAGTCAAACTCCCATATGTCTTCAATGACATCGTAATATGACATTTTAGCTTCGTGTGGACTCTTATCCTTTGCACTTGCAAAAAACATAGTCGACGCTTGAAGGGTGACCCCACTATTTTGGACGACACTCTTATCATCTTGGCGCTTTGTGTAATATGTGAATCCATTAATGCCATACCCTTTATAATACATCACATTCAATTTTGGTTTAAAGGAGAGGCATTTGATAGTTTCAGTAATATCATCTGGTGTTTGAGATAGTTGATGTAAGACTTTATCTTCAAACCACTTAATAAATGTTTTTATGCTCTCTAGCAGGCCACATTATATTGGCTTGAGGATATTGTCTCTTGATGAAATTCGTATGTTCCTTGATATAAACACTCACTTCATCCATGTTGTATAAAATATACAAGTGACCTTGTTCCAACTGCTCACGGCTGATTATTTTCACCCGTGATCCCAAAATTCCTTTGCCAAATTGCTCCTCAATATTCTTATCATTACCAGGAGTGTCATTACCACTGAGAAAGTCATTGCAAAAATCCATAACCTCTCTCGCCACATAACCCTCAATAATACTCCCTTCAGGCCGATAACGATTTCGAACATCACTTTTAAAAATGTCCATGTATCGTTCAAAGGGATACATCCAATGCAAGAAAGCTGGTCCCAACATTTTCACTTCCCTAGTCAAGTGGACAATAAGATGTACCATGATATCAAAGAATGACGGAGGAAAATACATCTCAAGCTGACATAGGGTAGCAACCACTTCTCTTTGCAAGTTATCGAGAGTATCAGGGTCAATAACTTCGCTGCACAGACTGTTGAAAAAGAAATAAAGTCTGGTGATTGCAAACCTTACATGCTTCAGCAATATAGATCGAATTGCCACAGGCAATATTTGTTGCATTAGAGTGTGACAATCATGAGATTTAAGACCTATCAACTTCAGATCTTTCATTGATACCAATCTACAGATGTTGGATGAGTAACCCTATGGCACCTTAACATTTACCAAACATTCACAAAAAGGTTTCTTCTCCTTTCTAGACAATGTGTAACAAGCGGGAGGTAAGTATGTTCTCCGATTTCCCATTTCACGTAATTCTATTCATTTTGACCTTATTCCCATTTCACGTAAGTCCAGTCTGGATTTTATCCCATCTTTAGTCTTACCTGATATATTCAACAAAGTACCAATGATAGTATCACAGACATTTTTCTCAATGTGCATGATATCGATACAATGTCTGACAGTCAAAGAACTCCAATAAGGAAGATCCCAAAATATTGACTTCTTCTTGAATAAAGATTTCTCACTTTGTGTGGCCATAGTACATTGTGATCTCTTACTAAATTCATTGACAAAGTCTTTTACTCTTTCATAAACAACCTCCCCTGGTATAGGTTTAGGTGCACTCCGTTCCTCATTCAATCTATTGAATGCTTTACTCTTCCTACGGTACAGATGGAATTTTGTAAGAAACCTTCGATGACCGAGATATACAGTCTTACCACCATGTTTTAGTCTTGTTGAATCAGTGTTCTCTTCACATATAGGACATGCTTTAGCTCCTTTGACACTATATCCAGACAAATTCCCATATGCCGAAAAGTCATTAATAGTGTAAAACAACATAGCATGCAAATGAAATATCTCTCTTCGTGAAGCATCATAGGTCATCACACCTTCACCCTAGAGTTTATTTAAGTCATCAATCAGAGGTTCAAGATAAACATCGATATCATTTCTAGGTTGTTTAGGGCCTGATATCAACAAAGACAACATTACATACTTATTTTTCATACACAACCAGGGAGGAAGATTGTATAAAACAAGCATGACTAGCCAAGTGCTATGTTGGCTTCTCAATGTCCCGTACAGATTCATCCCATCTGTACAAAGCCCAAGTCTTAGATTCCTGACTTCGTCACCAAATTTAGGGTACAATAGATCAATCTTCTTCCACTGTGGGGAATCAGACGCATGTCGTAGGATCCCATCATTATTGTTCTTAACATCTGCATGCCACCTCAAATTCTTCGCATCTATCGGATTGGCAAATAAGCATTGAAACTGTGATATTATAGGTAGATACCACATCACCTTGGTAGAAGAACCAGTTATGGACTCCCCCGAAGTCGTCAATTTATATCGTGACGCACCACATTTTGGACAATCTTTCAAATCCACATAGTCCTTTTGAAATAATACACAATCATTCGGGCATGCATGTATCTTCTTGGCATCCATTCCCATTGGGCACAACAATTTCTTTACCTGGTATGTTGAGATTGGCAGCTCGTTTCCTTTAGGAAGCATTTCTTTCAACAAAGACAACAATGACGTGAAGCTTTTGTCGCTCCATCTATTGTTAGTTTTCAGCTTATACAATCTCAACACAGCGCTAAGCTTCGTAAACTTAGTACAACCTATGTATAATGATATCTCAGCATCATGCATAATGTTTCTAAAAATGGGAGGTGGATCGGTGTGCTCTACCCCACAACTAGCCAACATCACATCAACGATGTCTACTGGAACTGGTTCATTCACATCTACGTCATCGGAGGCAATTTCTTCTTCCACACAAGCACTGCTATCGACATCCACTAGTTTTGAGTTTGAAATCTCTCCATGCCAGTGCCATTCTGTATAGCCTTGTATAATCCCATTGCACATGACATGAATTTTGATTTCGTCACCAGTGCTGACTTTCAAGTTGTTATCGTAATGCCTACATGGACAATAGAACCTATCTCCGGGTTGTTTCCTATGTTCCTCGGCAAATCTAATAAACTGGTCAAGACCAGATATAAACTCTGGGGTGCATCGATTGCGAATGGACATCCATGATCTATCCATTCTATGATCAAAGAGAAAACAAGTATATATTACAACAAGATTAGGGTCTAGGGTTAACAAATTAGAGTTTTTGCATGGTTAAAACTTTAGGCCAATGAATACATGTGCTTTCATTCTTATATATAATAAATGTGTACCACCTATCCCATTCTTGAACACCTAATCTCACTAGTAAGTGTATAATGTGTATTGGGTTTTCAAGAAAATTTCGACAGCATTTCCCCGCTGTTCTCCAAGTACATATGTACTTAGAGAACAAATGGGGAAATGCTGCTGAAATTTTCTTGAAAACCCAATACACATTATACACTTACATCCTAAGTGAGATTAGGTGTTCAAGAACAGTCCCAAACCGGGGACTATCCAAGATTTACTCCTAATGAGTAAATCTTGGACGGGTTTCTAGGCTAACAAATACATGTGTTGTCATTCTTATATATAATAAATGTGTACCACCTATCCCATTCTTGAACACCTAATCTCACTAGTAAGTGTATAATGTGTATTGGGTTTTCAAGAAAATTTCGGCAGCATTTCCCCATTTGTTCTCTAAGTACATATGTACTTGGAGAACAGCGGGGAAATGCTGCCAAAATTTTCTTGAAAACCCAATACACATTATAGACTTACATCCTAAGTGAGATTAGGTGTTCAAGAACAGTCCCAAACCGGGGACTATCCAAGATTTAATCCTAATGAGTAAATCTTGGATGGGTTTCTAGGCCAATAAATACATGTGTTGTCATTCTATAACATTGATTTCAACATTTCGAGTGTCCATGCATGTTCATCATCAAGATCAAGATTACACATAAATTAGTATGACCTAGGGATGGAGAGATTCATAATTGATTTCAAAATTTCAAACTCGCTCATGCATTATCATCAATCTACATCATACAATAGGGATTCATGTAGATGTTAGGGTGACATATCACTACAAAATCAGAGATTTAACATTAGGGTTTTAATATCTTACATAGATTGATCACAAGATTTCACTACTACAGAAACAGCCTTTGGCGTCGGTTGTTTAACCCCCTTTGGCGTCGGTTGTTTAACCCCCTTTGGCGTCGGTTTCTGAGCGACGCCTATGTGGGCGCCGCTAAAGGTCGAACACTTCGGCGTCGGTTTTTTAACCGATGCCTATTTAACATATAGGCGTCGGTCTTTTAGTAGATAACCGACGCCAAAAGGGTTCGCGCCACAGAAAACGGCGTCATCTAGGACACATTCTGTGTCAGTTATCTACTAAAAGACCGACACCTATATGGACTATAGCGTCGGTGTTTACTTGGTAACCGACGCAGAAAGAGTCCTAGATGACGTTGTTTTATGTGGCGCGAACCCTTTTGGCGTCGGTTTTCTATAAAAAACCGACGCCATACTTCAAGACGACACGGCCGTGCTTCCCTGCACGGCCGTGTTTAGTACTATAGGCGTCGGTTTTATATGAATAACCGACACCTTTTCCACCACGTCCGTGCTTTCCTGCACAGTCGGGTTGTTTGTACTATTAGGCGTCGGTTTTTATCCAATAACCGACATTGTAGGTCTTTGCTGACGGTTTTCTGTAAATAACCGACGCCTATATCTATTTTTTTTCATATCAGTTTGCAGGCCTGCTGTGGCTGGTCAGCAGGATGAGAACCTGCAGTTCAGTTTTCTAAACTGCAGGTTTACGACATCCATTGATATCAGCCTACAAACAGGCCACAAACCTGCAAAAGTCCCAAGGAAAATTTCACACAAGTAGATACATTCAGACATCAATTCAATTCTCACATTCACACATATAGAAACATTCAAATACATGTATTAACATTCAAAAATATTCATTTACGAAGTATCATTCATTATCGCTATCAACATCCCAATTATATCTTACAGTTGCCACTACTTGTATGGCTTTTGCCCATTCTTCTCTTATTTCATTTAATGCTTCCATCGTATATGGAGCATGTATATTTTTTAAGCGTTTACCTGTAGTGTTGTCAGTTTTAAACACCTGCAAAGAGAATGATGTATATATATAAGTAATAATATAAAAATAAGATTGATATATTTCATACTAACTAATGAGACTATATATAATACCTCATGTATGGTATCGATGTCCAATGTGGCATGTTTGATAATCATCTTCATAAATCGCATCACATAGTATGCACATGCCCAGCCATTGTCTTGTGTAGCGCACTATAAATTGAAACATACAAAATAATACAACGAAGCACAATTCACATCAATAATATATACATTGGAGTCGGGAACTTACTTGTACGTTCTCCCAATTTATTGGCAGGTTCTTTTTCCTTGGGACCGTTCCTCCAGCCTTTTTGAATGCATCTAAACCCCTACATGTTAATATAACATAGTAAATTATATAACAGTCCCAAACCGAGGACTATCCAAGATTTACTCCTAATGAGTCAATCTTGGACGGGTTTCTAGGCCAACAAACACAATAATAGATATCTACAATGAAGTCGGACTCCATACAAACAGTATATAATTTAGTGATTGTTCATTCTAATTTATACCAATGTACAAGTAATATAAAGAACAATGATTGTTCACTTTCTAGGCCAACAAACACATGTGATGTCATTCTTATATATAATAAATGTGTACCACCTATCCCATTCTTGAACACCTAATCTCACTAGTAAGTGTATAATGTGTTTTGGGTTTTCAAGAAAATTTCGGCAGCATTTCCCCACTGTTCTCTAAGTACATATGTACTTAGAGAACAAACGGGGAAATGCTACTGAAATTTTCTCGAAAACCCAATACACATTATACACTTACATCCTAAGTGAGATTAGGTGTTCAAGAACAGTCCCAAACCGGGGACTATCCAAGATTTACTCCTAATGAGTCAATCTTGGACGGGTTTCTAGGCCAACAAACATAATAATAGATATCTACAATGAAGCCAGACTCCATACAAACAGTATATAATTTAGTGATTGTTCATTCTAATTTATACCAATGTACAAGTAATATAAAGAACAATGATTGTTCACTTTCTAGGCCAACAAACACATGTGATGTCATTCTTATATATAATAAATGTGTACCACCTATCCCATCCTTGAACACCTAATCTCACTAGTAAGTGTATAATGTGTATTGGGTTTTCAAGAAAATTTCGGCAGCATTTCCCTGCTGTTCTCTAAGTACATATGTACTTAGAGAACAAACGGGGAAATGCTACCGAAATTTTCTCGAAAACCCAATACAAATTATACACTTACATCCTAAGTGAGATTAGGTGTTCAAGAACAGTCCCAAACCGGGGACTATCCAAGATTTGCTCCTAATGAGTCAATCTTGGACGGGTTTCTAGGCCAACAAACACAATAATAGATATCTACAATGAAGCCGGACTCCATACAAACATTATATAATTTAGTGATTGTTCATTCTAATTTATACCAATGTACAAGTAATATAAAGAACAATGATTGTTCACTTTCTAGGCCAACAAACACATGTGATGTCATTCTTATATATAATAAATGTGTACCACCTATCCCATCCTTGAACACCTAATCTCACTAGTAAGTGTATAATGTGTATTGGGTTTTCAAGAAAATTTCGGCAGCATTTCCCCGCTGTTCTCTAAGTACATATGTACTTAGAGAACAAACGGGGAAATTCTACCAAAATTTTCTCGAAAACCCAATACACATTATACTCTTACATCCAGAGTGAGATTAGGTGTTCAAGAACAATCCCAAACCGGGGACTATCCAAGATTTACTCCTAATGAGTCAATCTTGGACAGGTTTCTAGGCCAACAACCACAATAATAGATATCTACAATGAAGTCGGACTCCATACAAACAGTATATAATTTAGTGATTGTTCATTCTAATTTATACCAATGTACAAGTAATATAAATAACAATGATTGTTCACTTTCTAGGCCAACAAACACATGTGATGTCATTCTTATATATAATAAATGTGTACCACCTATCCCATCCTTGAACACCTAATCTCACTAGTAAGTGTATAATGTGTATTGGGTTTTCAAGAAAATTTTGGCAGCATTTCCCCGCTGTTCTCTAAGTACATATGTACTTAGAGAACAAACGGGGAAATGCTACCGAAATTTTCTCGAAAACCCAATACACATTATACACTTACATCCTAAGTGAGATTAGGTGTTCAAGAACAGTCCCAAACCGGGGACTATCCAAGATTTACTCCTAATGAGTCAATCTTGGATGGGTTTCTAGGCCAACAAACACAATAATAGATATCTACAATGAAGCCGGACTCCATACAAACATTATATAATTTAGTGATTGTTCATTCTAATTTATACCAATGTACAAGTAATATAAAGAACAATGATTGTTCACTTTCTAGGCCAACAAAGACATGTGATGTCATTCTTATATATAATCAATGTGTACCACCTATCCCATCCTTGAACACCAAATCTCACTAGTAAGTGTATAATGTGTATTGGGTTTTCAAGAAAATTTTGGCAGCATTTCCCCGTTAACAAACGGGGAAATGCTACCGAAATTTTCTCAAAAACCCAATACACATTATACACTTACATCCTAAGTGAGATTAGGTGTTCAAGAAAAGTCCCAAACCGGGGACTATCCAAGATTTACTCCTAATGAGTCAATCTTGGACGGGTTTCTAGGCCAACAAACACAATAATAGATATGTACATGTTAGGCTTTCATCACAATTGATGTTAGGGTTTCATCAATGTTAGTGTTTAATCAAATCAAATTAGGATGCTAGAATGGACAAGTTTAAATAAAATTAGGGTTTAAATCAAATCAAACACGGCTGTGGTAGGCTATTCTTCTCAGTTCTCAGTGAAAGAAGTAGAACAACAAGCAGAGCAGAGCATAGCAGAGCAGCAAGCAGAGCAGAGCAGCGGGAGGCAAGGAAGAAGACAAGGAAGAAGGTGCTACGGCTAATACCTTGTGAGCAGCGGAGGCAAGCAAGAAGACAACGCCACAGTAGGGCATGAGCAGGGAGGAAGGAGAGGGCGGCGGCGGCACAAGGAGGAAGGCGGCGGGCGACAGCGGCGACGTAGAGCAGCAGCAGGGATCGTCGGCGGCGAGCGAGAAGTAGTAGGCACCAGGCACCAGGTGGCAATTTTGGGAGAGCGGCGACGAGCAGCGCACATGCAGGAGAATCGATGAAACAGGAAGAAAGGGGGAAGAGTCGGGTGATCAGGCCTCTATTAAGTTGGTCAACAGCGTCGGTTATCTAGGACAACCGACGCCTATTATCTTCACCGTCGGTTGATCGTAATAACCGACGTCCAATTAGACAATCTTTACCCCAAATTAATTGGCGGGAACTATTATCAGCGTCGGTTATCCAAGGATAACCGACACCGAAAGTGTGGATAACCGACGCCGAAAGTGGAACTTTTCACGCAAAATTTCATTTCACATAGGCGCCGGTGAATTGATAAACAACCGACGTTGTATGTGACCCAGATTTTTTTTGCTCGAAAATTGGATTTCGCGGGTGCCTTTAGGCATCGGTTGGTTACACTTAGCCGACGCTGAATACAAAGCGGTACACGTGTCTGGCTGGTCTTCGAATATAGACGTCGGTTTGTATAAATAACCGACGCCGAATATTATAGGCGTCGGTTGTCCGAAATAACCGACGCCCAGAAAAGTGACACTGAACGCTATTTCTGTAGTAGTGTTTCAACAATATAGTTAATTCAAGATTATGGTGAAATGTATATTAGGGTTTTAATATCTTAATTCAACATGCATCAAAATTTACAAAATTAGGTCAAGCATTAGTATTCAATTGCAAATGTATCTTCTTCTTCCTCCTGCTCCCTCTCAGATGGCTGTTGGATTAAAGCAAGACCACGATCGTGTGGGATGACCACATACGTGGCTGTGTTGGCCTACCACGGCCGTGCTGGTCAGTACGGCCGTGGTAGACCAACTCAGCCATGGTCGTAGCCAGCCCACACAGTCGTGGCCTTGCTTTAATCCAACAACCATCTGAGAGGGAGCAGGAGGAAGAAGAAGAGGTGAAATCCCACGCGGAGCAGGGTACCTGCTTGAGGGCGGAGGAAGAAGAGCGAGAGTAGGTACCTTCGGGAAACCGGTGAGGAGAGCAGGGCAACCGGTGGTAGGAGGAGCATGAGACTGCCGGCGAGGAGAGCAGCAGCAGCAGCGGCGTCGGCGAGGAGACCAGCAGCAACAGAGGTGCCGGCGGTGAGCAGAGAAGGAGAGGCAGGCTGCGGCGCGGAGGCGACAGCTGCAGCAGGCAGCGACGACGCAGCTGCAGAGCAAAATCGATCAATGAAACAGAAGAAAGGGGAAGAGTCCATTGTGCATGGGGGCTATTAAGTTACTAAAAGGTGTCGGTTATCCATAATAACCGACACCTTTATTAAGCGTCAGTAATCCAAAGACAACTGACGTCAATTGGACATTCCTTTACCCAAATTTTTTTGGCGGGGACGGCGCGCGCACCCTTATCACGTCAGTTATTCTAAGAAAACCGACGCCCATATTGGAACTTTTTGCGCAAATTTTATCTGCATTCAGCGTCAGTTATTAGGTAAAACACAGACGTTGTATCTGATACTTTGGCGCAATTTGTTTTGCTCGAAAAAATTGGATTTTGCGGGCTACTTTAGGCGTCGGTTTCGTTTCTTCAACTGACACTGAATGAAAAGCGATACCCGTGTCTGGATGGTCTTCAAATATAGACGTCAGATGTCCCTATTAACCGACGTTTAATGTTAACAGTTTCGGTTTTACTAAAAAACTGACGCCTCTAAAAGCGACTTTGAACGCTTTTTCTGTAGTAGTGATGCTTCTCACATGTGTTCTCTCCAAGATCTGCCCATCTTCAACGAGATTGGGGTGAGCAGTGACGGTGCTACCTACGTCAACCAATGGTATGAAGATGACGACTAGTGGACGTTCGATCGAGATGAGCAGTTGACCACGGACCATCCGACGACACACACAGGAAACACTCTCTCACCCACCTCTCTCTCTCACTTGCATCCGCTGACTGGTCAATTGTAGACCCACACACTGGTGTGTGGACCCAACTCCAATGAATCATGGAGCGCCATTTCAAGCGCCCTTGGTATAAATTCCTCTCTTTTATACAAATATGTCTTGGTTTTGCAAAATTCATAGAAAATGATTCCTTGGTCCAAACAGGACATATTACATATGAAAATTGATCTACCCGATGAAATCTATCCAATGAACTTTGTTTCAGAGGCTAATTTCTTTCATATTTCCTGATATGTTGAAAATGGCATCAAATGCATATCTTTTATATGTTTAATGGTGGTTTATGCTCAACCATGATCTTATGATGCACCCACTTGCTTTTAATGACCTTGATTAGTAACTTATTACATGTTGTACTATTTGATTCGAATTTGATCATGCCATGCTCTATTAATGATTCCAATTTATGAAATCAACCATGAAATGTTTGTAATATGGACCTTGATACTAATGATCATTAAATTGATGCTCAAGTTGATTATATGGACTCTAAATTTTTATGTTTGAACTATATCAGTAACTTTACATCCCTTAATCACCTAAATGGATTATGGATCAAATCTTTCCCTATTATGACATTGAAATCTGACCTAATGTGCATGTTGCTATATTTGAGATCTAATCTTATACAAATGTCACCCTAATGGTCACCCATGCTATTTAATGTACTCAAATCAGTAACATGATTGATATGTATTACATGAAATCTAGCTTGATCTATCTTGTATTCTAATGATGACCATCTTGCATGATAATGACTAAATATGACTTAAATAGATGATATGATGATTAAGACATTAAGTCATACTCAAATCTTATGATTTCCCTATTATCATCCATGAAACCTAAGTTGGAAATCCCTGATCTTGTAAGGATGTTTCACCCTAACTGAAATGATACATGATATAGTATGTAGCTTGATGATGGATATTGCATGAATATTGGAAATGTCAAAATGAATAATCATGATATATGGAACTTAGATTAGGTGAAACATCCACCCTTGATGAATATGTTTAGATGACATATGTCTTGTGATGTTAATCATACCACATTTGCTTGCAATGTTAGGATATCTTGATGGAGTCTTTTCAAGGATATAATCATGTTATATAATGCTAGTTTGCTCGTATCAAGTTACACTTTATCCTCCTATTGACCAGACTAGCAGTATTGAAATTGCTTATATGTATGAATTATAAGATGCTTGGCTTATATACTTGTTTGACCTACATGTTCCATATGACTACTATGTTTTGATCTTGATTACACATGTTGCACAAACTTGAAAACATAATTGTAGATGTCCATTATACAACCTTGTGTACCTTCCAGTATTCTCGGGGTAAGGACACAAGGTTGGGTATCCTACTTGAGTTGTCATGTTAGGGCAGATCATGTTGATACAAGGGTTAACTCTTGGCAATGGCCTTGAGGTCCCTTACAGATAGGGTTAAATCTCAACGTTTAATCTTGTAGTCCCTCATGTTGAAATAGGATAGCTAATCTTGAGCACCCTCACAGACCCCTTCCTTTGAGAAGTTGATCAAAGGCCTTATGATATTGTTGGTATAATGGAAACAAATATAAAACACGCTTGTATGTTAACAAGAAAGTTTTTAAATGTTGTTGCTTCATTCTTGTTATCTACTTTATGCTTTTGCCAAGAAATATATGTTCTTAAACCTGTGATTTTATATGTTTTCCAGCGTACTCAGCACAGTTGTGCTGATGTGTACCCATTTTATGATTTTACGTAACATGTACACTATGAATCTCTAATGATGATCAATACTTCCGCACTTATGATAATCTTCTTATACTTTGATGATATATAATGAATTACAAATGGCATACACATGGTTGATATATGGGACCTAAGATCTTATCAGGTATTAGTTTAACATTCTTTTATGTTTTGTTATCTCATACCTTAGTTGTTTTTTGTGATTTTATTCATGCATATGTTATGTGATCTATCCTATAGACAGATGATCGGGTCCTCTCGCCATTGGCTTTATAGCCATTAAGAGTGAGGATTTGGGTAACAAACGATCTGTGACAACAACTTTTTGTTCTTATGTAGAAGACATTGCCATCACCCATTAGTGGGATTATACTAGTTTGGTTTTCCCACAATTGCATAGCCAACTAACGTACTCTACCATGCAAAGTGAAATGGAATATGAATAATTGAAAATCTAGTTATGTTCTCCTTGTCTTAAAAGAAGAATCGACCAGTCCAAGACTATTCCAACGAATGCAAGGAAAAAATTCCTTAGCCATCAATGATTTGAGAAGTCAATCAAATACAGATTGTGAGAGATCGTCATCTGGCCAATGTGGAGGCAAAGATCCAAAAAAACAAAGAATGCTTGTATTAAATATGTTTCCACTCGAATGACCTCCAATCAATTCTCGATGAAGAGACTCGTATACCCTTTATCTAGTTTCCACACTAATAAATAGGACTCGTATGCGCATATTCTCGGTGTTCAACCCCCAACCCAATTTTGCACCAATTTACCTCAAAATTTATCTTCCATTCATCTTCTACCCATGGCATTGTTCAATTTTCACAAACACCTTTTGCTTAGTCAGTCATAGAGACTACTACTCCCTCGGCCATCGCCATCCATTCTCACTGAGGATATACTATCCGGACATGCTTTCTACTTCATGCATCAAATTAGCATAACTCAAATGCACTCAACATCGACTCCTGCCTTTACGACCTCTAACTTTGATCACTCCAACAAACTGTAACATGTGAAAAAACTCAGTTTCTCCCTGGAATACTTCCAAGATGACTCATATATGAGCGACTAGTTTCCGTTTGTACATTGGGGGGCTCTCTCTTTCAATCTTACTACTAGTTCATTTGTAGTGACCGTATGAAAATATATTCGCTATTTTTTCCTACGAACTGTTTTTCTTTATGAAAGTCTCTCTAGGCTATTCACAGTGCATCCTATTGGTGAACATTGTTAGATGAGAAGATTTGTCCTAATTCTGAAAAAGAAGGGCCACGTTGAGTCTTGAGCAGTGAAATAAAAAACGGCCAGGCGGGCCGCTTAAGCGCCCATGACCCCCGGCCGCTTAATTTTGCCATTAATCACCCGCTTAATCATTTTGAACAAAATTGCCCACTTTTTGCCCGCCTCACCCGCTTTTTCCCGCTTTTTTGCCTGCTTTTTCCCGCTTTATTCCCGCTTTTTTGCCCGCTTTTTTCCCGCTTTTGTTTAAAAATCCTAATGTAAGCATCTAACATTAATTAATTACATAGCCAAGTAGTATTGACTATAATATACAAAACTTGTATACATTAAATGTTCTATGATATAGCTAGTCCTAATTTAGAATGCATACTTTGTGTGTAAGATGTAATAATTGGGTACTGTTGTAATGCATCTAAGTAAATATCCTATTGCTCTATTATACTAGTAATGCATGATTAATTTTACTAATTTCCTTGTTGCTTTCAGTGATTAATGATTGGTACTGCTGGTTAGTATTACTTTAGTGATTACTTTAATTCAATAATTCATAGTTTTTTATATACAATTACTGATCTGCTTGCTAATTTAAGTGATTAGAGATGTTGATTAATAGTAAGTATTGATGAATACTTAGTTAATTACTGATTTGCTGATTAGATATGTATAGAAGTTCCTTATAAATATATTTTTTATATACACATACATGTAATTTTGTATAAAAATATATAAATTTAGACACCCGCTTTTTCAAAAATCGTCCGCTTAATCGTCCGCCTACCGCTTAATCGGTTACAGGGTGTCGTCCGCACGCCTCCCGCTTCCCGCTTTCTAATACATTAGTCTTGAGGTTGTCCTGTCATAACCCATTTGTATTGACGGTAAGCCCCGAGAGAGGCATTGCCCACTAAATTTGCATGCTTTATCTGAATTTGAAGAAGAAAAAAAAGCAGTGTATAGTGATATGAGAACTTACTCAATAGAACTTTGTATCTATGTTTGTGATAGTTGCAGGTTGACAAAATGGTTCGACTGGGAGGCGGACGACCCCGACCTGGATATTTATCTCTGTCGTACACAATTAATATCGGTAAACTTTTATCGAGATTAAATTTTAGTTTTCATTATATTAGATCTAGTTTGAAAATCATACAAGTTATTTTATCTCACAAAATCATAGTAGTTAATGCAAAGATGGTAGCAATTTACAGTTTAAAATGAGTTTTTTCAAAGGATCCTAACTCCATTAAAGCTGAAACTCGTACACTTGTTAGTATCAAAATGCCGTATAATCGGTTATAAATTTTACAACTCCACGTCTTACTGCCGCCAGTATTTGATCGGATACATATTTGTTTCCCGAGCTATACACACATGCGTCAACATACATTATTCCAAGGTGATTTGCCTGCAAAAAAAGGTGGGATCTATATGTGCTCCTAACATCCAGGTTCAACATATGCTCCACCATTTTTATCAAGAAAAAGATATATTTAAATATGCATATACATCCATCCGGGAGTTGATGAGTCAATTTAATGGTCGGCTAGCTTACCTATCTGACTATGACGCACAAGTCAATTAATGGTCACGATCATGCAATTGTCAGTTTCAAGCACCTACCCAAAACTTTTTCGTTTGACTCCTTACAAAGCAAGCTTTCAACTAGTTGGAAGATGACGCGGGTAGAAGCGACTTCTTCTGATACAATGTTAGTAGGAGTATCCAATGGATAGATTTTTTTTTTAATGGATTGAACTTATCTAACAATGGCGGATTGCCATGCCAATCTATTTATCACGGCATTTGTACAACTCATTTTTGCAGTACAGATTGATTATTTGGCAACCATATATCTTCATTCTTGAACGCAAGCAGAGTGATTGTCTGTATTGTATTTGTATGCTTTACAAAGTGTGTGTATCTGTATGATTTACAAATTTCCAAGTACCAATGGAAAAAGAAAAAGAATCAAAGAATTTTGTACTCTCTCCCTCTATCTACAACTTTCAAGCCTCGTCTGCGATTTGTTTGAGTCTGTACTTGTTGGAGCAGGCCAAATGAATCACAAAGTTGAATGCCATGAGAGCCGCAAGTCCCCAAAAGAAATAGTCCAGGTGTCCCTCATTAAGGTTCTCAGGAATCCAACCCGGACTCCCTCCCGCAGCCGTGAGCATCCCCACAATAGAGATGATGAAAGAGCTTCCGTAGTTCCCAAGGGAGATGGACAGCAGGTTGAACGCCGTCCCCATGCTCTTCATGGTGTTGGGCGACTGGTCATAGAAGAACTCTAGTTGACCAATGTAGTTCATCGCGTCGGCTCCTCCCATCAGGAAATACTGAGGAAGTTGCCACATTATGCTCATCTGCTTCCCAGCTCTAGCGTACTCCAATCGCTTCATCTCTGTAAAAGCCGTCGCCGCCATAGTGAGGATCATCAGGAACCGACCGAGACCCATCTGTTGAAGCATGGACAGTCCTCTTGGGTTACCGGTGTAGGTTCCCATCACTGGGACGATAATCCTATCGAAGAATATGGACCACCCGATGACGCAGAGGACTTCAAACGCCGGGAGTGAGGCTGGGGGAATGGAGAAGGACCCGATCTGGGTGTCCATAGCCGCCCCTTGTTCGAGAAACGTGGTGCTCATCTGGGAATAAGCGACAGAGAAAACGATGCAGGTTAGCCAAACTGGGACCATTCGGAGGAGCATCTTGAGCTCCTCGACCTGAGTCACCGTGCACAGCCTCCATGAGTGGCCGGATTCTCCTTTGACGATGTCCAAATCGGTGAGCACCGCAGCTCTGTCGAGGAACTTGAACTCATCGGTGTGCACCAGCCTCGGCTGCGTGTCGCCTTCCTCCGCCGCAACGGCGACCACTTTGTCAGAGTCGTCCAATTCGAATAAAACACTGCTATCGATGGGAATCCGCACTCTGTATTTCCTCACTGACGCCACCACAACCTGGAGAAGGCTCTTGAGTGGGCTCCCGGTTGGCTTCTGGATCTTGAAACTTGGTGTCCCCACAAGGAAGAGCCCCAACCCGAGCGCGATACAGGACGTTGCTATGGTGTATCCGAGTACCCAGCTCATGTTCTGCTGAATCCACACGATGGCCGTGCTGGCAATGAGCATACCGACGGTGATGCAGACATAGAAGGAGCTGAAGAAGGCGCTTTGTCTGTGCGCGTCCTCGGGGTCCTCGACGTTGAACTGCTGGGCACCGAGTGGGAGCAGAGAGGATTTGATTCCTCCGCTGCCGAAGGCAACCATGTAGAGACCGGCATAGAAGACGAGGGATGTGTTGAGAGGTAGTGTTGTTAGGGAAGGAAGAGAGATGCCCAGCATATTAGAAGGGCTGAATGATGGGAGGAGAGCTGAGAGGGTGATTGTGATCATTCCCTGAAATTGACAAAAAAGAAAGAAACTTGATCAGTGATCAGTATTTATAGATCAAGGAGAGAAGAAAAGTTGCTAATTGCTTCGCAAAGATCCTTGTATTCCTTTTCCTACTCACCATGAGATAGATCATAGTTGAGACAAAGGTCGTCCTGTAGTTCCCCAACACCGCATCGGCAAGAACAGCTCCGAGTAGAGGCGTTAGGTAGCTAGTTCCCGCCCAGGTTGCGGCACTGGTGGCGCTGGAGGAATTGGTCTCGCCGAGGGCAGTTGTGAGGTAGGTGACCAGATTAGTGGCAATGCCGAAGAAGGCCGTGCTCTCCAGGCACTCGAAACCTGCAAAATCACAAAGCAGAGCACATGAGCAATCAAGCAGCCATTCACAAAGGGGAGAGATCGCAAACAGGGGTAATCAATCAATCGTAGGCAAATAAGCTCCCTAGTGAGAGAATTCGCCGAACAGATTGAGAGTGACACACACCTAGGATGATAAGAGGCGCCTTCCAGTTCCTGGATTTAGGCTTCAGCAAGGACTTCTCCAGATCATGCGCTCCGCCCATGACTATTGGCTAGCTGCTAGCTGACTCGCGGCTTCTTTTCGAGAAGAGGTGAAGGAGAGTTGTGTGGTAGCTGGTTTTCTATTCCTGAACTTTGATTTGGTTTCCTGGTGTGCTTTGTTGTTCCTCAACGCTGACCACCTGCCTTATGCTAATGGTCAGGTTGATGAACTGCTATCTATCTCTCCCGAATTCTCAGCTACTTATACCAAACTAGACACCGGGCACGGGCTTATGAACGCACGAGGAATACACATGGCTTCTTCACCCAACAACCCAGGGCCCGTGTTAGACCGAAGACCAAGCAAAGCGCTGCTAAAACACGAGGCGCGAAGGAGGTCGGTATTTGCGTCGGGGTCTACATTTGTAACACAAACAAAATTAGGCTAGAATAATTTTGAGTGTGGTGTTTCGTAAAACCAGGCTGGAAGGAATTAGTTCGTAAACACCTACATAATCCCCGAATCCACCAGGGATTTTGATAAAACCAAAACCAAACCAACTTGACCCGACCCAAAATAAGAATCCACACTTTGCTAGAAGTCTGTTATCAGGTCAGCTCTAATCTAATTTGGATCAATGCTGATTGGGTCAGGCCGGGTTCCAGATTTGTTACATTGTTATTTTTTTTAGCTAATATATATAATACATTTTTTTTAAACGTTTTTGGTTGGGTCTGGTCAACGTGAGTTGGGATTTGTTCGGATTAGACTTTTTACCCCTCTCATTTTACTTGGATTCGAACTGTATATGTTTAGGTGGGTCAACTTTAGCAAAACCTGACTCACTACCGCACCTACATCTCAATTGTGGTTGGAGCACAATATATAACTCAGATGGGATTAGAGCTTGCTCCTTTTGATAGAATAGTGGAGATAGTTTTGCACAAATGCAAATTGACGTACTGCATTCGGTATCGAGCATAGCCCTTCGTCTCGCAATAATCCTTAACAAGGTCTTCTATGCCCGACACCCTAGAGACGAATACCCCTACTGATGTTGTTGGCTAACGTCCTTCTAGGAAAAAATCATCTCTATCTCCACCTTCTTTGGTTGTTGATCAAAAGATCGTAGTCGGCCATGGCCCAGAGATATTCTTCACTTCCCCAAGCAGGACCAGCAGCTGCCAGACAAATCTTATAGAACAATAGTAGATAGCCCTATTTGAGGCGACGATCTATCTCATTATGTTTTTGTCATCTTATTGACGTAGATAGTCTCGCCAATCTTCATTCACATCATAGTTTATTTCACAACCAATATATTATTGTTCCCTATAATGAATTGTCTCTACTTGGATTTGAGCATCCTCATTTCAGCTGTGAGACCCTCATCCATACACTATCATGGCGCTTTATATAAAACAAAGGAAACTACTTCAATGTTCATGGTGCTTTCTCTTGTGGTAGATAGAATCCTTCTCCAAGCATCTTCTCACATAGAAACCTTGTCAAGCTATATATTACATTCCCCTTCATCATATTTAAATTAAGTTTGTTTTAGTAGACCTTTTCCTTACATATTTTTTCCAGACAAATTTTGAACGATAGATTAAATTTTTCGTGGCTTCATCTTGTCAATCTAGATTTTTCTTAAATAATGATGATGTAATGTGAGTCCAATCATTTAAAAGACGGTTGTTGTAATTTTATATAATAGTTGAATTTGTTAATTTACATTATCTTAATGGTGCATCAATTTATATCTATGGTACATTATTCATACTTTGGGCACAATTATAATTACTGGCTGCATTGTGTCATATTTGGCCAACTTGGGGCATGTTGTTTGAAGTTAGGTTTTTTAGTTAGGTTAGATGGAATTGCTTACACTATAGTGTGATGTTTTGTGATTTCGGCACATATTTATGAAGTGATGATATAGTCAGCTTTGGCCAACATTGGGGTTAGTTGGATGAAGTTAGGTCTTGTTAGGTGAAATTGGTTATGTTGTATGTGTACATAGGTCTTTTGTGTCCATGATTGTTAATGAACTAGCCTTTTTTTGTCACATTTGTGATACATTAGGGTTTTTGGCTTGCAATTAGGTCTGTTATCAGGTCATTTATTTTTAATTACTTCTACAATAGAGTAAAGTCGCCTAATTTGGAATTTTTGTCAACAACATGACATATCATCTCATTCTTTTACTTAAATTGGGTTTAGGTAAGGTACGTTGTTAATCCATGTATAGTTTACTAGTCTGATAAGATGTGTATGTATTGGCCACATCCCTTAAAAGTTGCATGTATCTTTCACATTTTGGTACACATGTGTTAAATTGGATGTAGCTAGGTCTATTTTAGGGATATGTTAGGCAACATTACTTCTAGTCTAAGTTGCAAAATTGTTTATTTGTCCATTTTGTTTCTGAAGATGCCATTTTGTGTCATATTTCATACAAATTTCGATAACTTGTTAGTAATTAGTTTTATATATGGGTCTGACAAACTACAATAAAATTAGTATAAGAATGTTATCCATGTGTCCCTAAGTAATATTTAAGTAACATGGGATAACTGAATAATACTTATGCATGGTAGGTTTATCTAAAGTAGGTAAGTTGTTGGAATTAGTTGTATTTTTTGGTCATGATATATGTGACTGCTAATATTTCCATTTGTATCAGTCATACGCTTAGTTTTCTTAAAGGCTTTCTTGTTGACACATAATTCATTCTTAAACCTCACCTTGTAGCCAATTTAATTTTTTTTTGTTGAGTTGGGCTAGATTTATCTTGGAATATTTTAGGTTTGGACATGTAGTCCAATAATGAGAAATTAATTGGATTTAATGCTTTATGGAAATTACTAGTTAGCATTCAACTTTTATTGATGGAACCTTATTAAGCTATTAATTCTAAACTTCTTAGTTGAATTGAGACTAGACCTAACATTATATCTCCTCAAGGCACACATTGCTCTTGTAACGCCTGCCCAATTATTTATCACAACTACTATATATGGAAGCATTGAATATAATAATTATATCTAAAACATGGGAAAACGTTACATATCCGACATACTTAAGTGTTCAAATAACCAAAGTAACAGAATCCAAATAAAAGACTAACATAAAGAAACTAAAGGTTTGGGGATAGCAATCCCAACGTGAACTAAAAAGAAAATAGCTGAAAAGAAATCTCCAAGCCGGAAGGATTGCCTAAGATAGTGTCCCACCAATGATGGATGTCCTCTACTCTATAGATCTTCAAGCTACTTCTCATCCAACTACTCACTATCTACGGACGTTGCATCCCCAGCCATGCACGAAAAAGTGAAATCTGGGATTAGAGTAAGTGGCAGTAAATTCTGAAGTTAAAGATAAGGCATAAGGCGAATTGAAAGGGATATAGTAGAAAATTGAACTAATATCTTTTAATTACACATTTTATCTAAATTGTGGTCACCATTATACAATAAGTCCTCCTAAATTGGCGTATCTACGCTCTAAATTGGTACCAAAGTACCTCTGAAATAGCACTTCATGCCTCTGAATGACATCGAGGTGACTCTAAATTGGCATATCTACGCCTTGAATTGGAGTAAACACTCCTCTGAATTGGCAACAGATGCCTCTGAATCATCTTGGGACTAACTGAATGAGGACTTATTATATAATGTATTATGTGAGGGTTCTAAATTAATCATCTTAAGTCTAAACTTACTATATGATGAATCTAATCTTATCTTATACTAAAACTAATTATTGACGACTGAGCTTATATGAATCTGATTATTGAGTACGAACATGAATCTAAATCAAATCTGAACATCTGAGTATGTTTATCTTACGTAATGAGACACTAAAATTTTCTTAATATGAAATGAATAGAGAACTTACTAAACTAAATTGCACTTCCAATACTCATAGTATGTACTTAGTCATTTGTAACACTACATGACATGAAGAAAGATAAACATGCTACACATGTAACAAAATACAATATTAAGGGATCATGATACACCTTCTAACTTTAGACCAATTGTCCAAAGGTGATAACTGAACAAGAATTCATAGGCCATGGCCCACTTACCTGTAGCAAGTCAAGATCCTACTCTCACTGATCCTCAGTATATTGGGACTGACTCTCTCCTAAAAATCCAAGGGTTGTATCAGATTCATATCCTTTCATTTTCATCAACATCTTTAGGGTCATACTTTCTTCATTCATCAATACATGCATTTAGGTATGTATATCATTATTAGGGTATACTAGGTTAGGATACTATGTGTCTTTGTAGATGTTTCTTTGATAATCGTAATAATATTGGATTTCATAGTCTAGGTTCATCGTGAAAATATCTTATTCATACACTAATAACTTAGACCAGGGTTTATATGTATCGAAGTTATTATTATTAGTACAAGACACCCATAGTTTTTTGGGTTACACATGTAATATTCATGTTCTAACATTTTATTACTATTTATAAGTTAGGATTTGAATTATTTTCTTAGGGCCACTAAGATAGTCATACTACACATACTAATTGCCTAGTTATATACTCATTACATACATCCCATACATATAGTATAGTGACATAATATGTTACCATGGAAGTCCCCTATTCAGGGTTAGGGTGATATAGGTTGGTCCCTTCATGAGGCCTCCAAAGCATCTAGTTAGTCCCAGATTTGAACAACAGAGCAGCGAGTTTGACTGTGGGAAGCAGGGTGGCAACGTCGACATCCTTTGTGCAGAACCGGGCAAGAACAGAGGAGTTGGAGGGGGAGTAAGTACCTTCAGTGGTGGCTTGGAAGTAAAAGGAGAGGCTTCGGCAGGAGTATGGGTGCCTCCCCGTCACCCATCGCGAGGCCGTACGGGCATGATGTCCTCTGGTGACAGGTTACCGACCTGCTATTGTAAGGGGGTCTATAGGGTACACCAACTCAGTGCTTCACGGCCCAATGGGAGGTCGGGGTGCGTCCCTAGGGAACCATAGATAGTGCAGGAGCAAGGAATCAGGGTAAGGTGGTGCGAGGGTCGGGAATAATGACAGTAGGATGGAGCTAAAGATGAAGTAGAATGTGGGTGGCCAAAGCTAATGCAGTGAAATTGATGGTGGAGGAGGGTTCGGGGGAGTGCCCTGAAGCTTTGAGGATGCTTGATAAAATGAACAAAATGCTAAGAGATGAGTTGCAACTCGGTAGTGAGAAGGAAGTGGTAGATGAAAAGGGCATTTCTTATAGAGGCATTTCTGGGGTTCAAGAAAGAGATCGATGGGTGTGGATTGATCTCCAGAAGATAGAAGAACAGTCGGTTTCCAAAACGAGTGATTGACTCGTGAGATTTTCACAATCAAAATGAGGTAGACTTATTTCCTATTCAGACCAAGGTAGGAGAAGGTTTCTGATGGTTGAGATCAGTCCAGTTCAAAGAGGATCTAATCTAACGATTAGGGAAAAAGTAGCCAGGGCAAAATTGGTTTATATTAATGAATTTCTATTAATTAATAACCATTAGTTTCCCAAATTTATTTCCACAATCGAATAAAGTCTACTGGGTCTCAAAATTTGACCAGGCACTCCCAAAAACATCTAAAATATTCTCCTACAATTAGTTCCCAAGTTGATTTATCAAATTAATCAGTATAATTAATCATAAATAAAGCTTTGATAATGCATAACTAATTATTTACAAGTAACTAAATAATGAAATTTTAAGTTTCCTCTTATTTATACGTTATTATTGATTAGGTTAAATTTTAGTACAAAGTAACATCAAGATAATTTAAAATGACTTTTTGTAAGATGTGACCATAAAGGATGTGATATTAGGGAAAATGAAATTAAATACCTAAAAAATGAGGATGTTACGATCCTCACGCCCTTAAGAAAATTTCAACCTCAAAAATTTAGGGGTTAAAGAGCTCTGGATATTTCTTTAACATTTCTTCTTTAAGTTCCCAAATGGGTTCCTTGAGATTGTGGTTTTTCCACAAAAATTTAACTAGGATAATGTCTTTCTTCTTTAACTGCTTTTTCTAGGTATCGAGGATCCTCAACAAAATCTCTTCATAAGATAAATCTTTCTTGATCTCAATAGGTTCATGAGAGAGAATATGGGAACTATCTTGGACATACATTCTCAGCACGTAACCATGGAAGACATTATGGATTTGCACATAAGAAGGTGGTAAAGCTAGCTGGTAGGCACTCTCACCTACCCAGTCAAGAATCTCAAATGGGCCAACATCTAGATCTGAGTTTGCCTTTTACTTTGGATCTAGTAATAGATTTTATGGGCTTGACTTTTAGGAACACATGAACCCCCACAAGGAACTCTCTATCATATTTGTGCACATCAACATACTTCTTTTGCCTATCTTGAGCTGCCTTCATTCTTTCACGAACGAGTGCCATCTGGTCAGAATAAAGTTGTAGCTCTTCACTTCTTATCAAATTTCTCTCACCAGGCTCATTCCAGAGCAGAGGTGACTTGCACGGCCTCCCGTAGAGGACCTCATATGGTGCCATGCCTATACTTGCATGAAAACTATTATTATAGGTGAATTCAACAAGTGGAAGATACTTCGCCCATGAACCTCCCCAATCTAGGATACAAGCTCTTAGCATGTCTTCAAGGGTCACAATGGTCCTCTCAGACTGACCGTCAGTATGAGGGTGATAAGCGATACTAAAATGAAGCTTGGTACCCAACTCTTCTTGGACTTGTTTCCACAGTTTTGAAGTGAACTTCAGATCTTTATTAGAAACTATGAAAGAAGGAACTCCATGCAATCATACAATCTCCTGAATGTAAGGCTTTGCCATATCTAAAATTGTAGCATTAGTCATAAATGCCAGGAAATGAGCACTTTTTGTCAAACGATCCCCAAACTGCATCAAATTCCTTCTGAGACTTGGGCAACCCGGTGACAAAGTCCATGGTTATCTTGTTCCACTTCCATTCAGGAATTTCTAGTGGTTGCAACAAGCCCCTAGGTTGTTGATGTTCATCTTTCCCCTACTGACATATGAGGCACTTAGACACAAATTTTGTTATACTTCTCTTCATGCCCTCCCACCAGAAGTCTCTCTTTAGGTCTTGGTACATTTTTGTAGAACCTGGATGGATGGTGTACTTTGCCCCATGTGCTTATGACATAATCTTCTATTGTAGTTCAAAATTAGGTACCCATAATCTATTCTTTATCAAGATCTCACCTTCCTTGCCCTTCGTCTGGTTAGCATCATTCTTCTGTAGGTGTCCCAACATGCGAGGAAGGTCAATACTATTTTATTGTGCTAGTAGAATTTTAGAAGTATAATTAGGCTGGATCATAAGATGTGCCATCTTTAATTCTACCTCTTTGAGTTGTGGCCTCCATTCAGCCAAGGCTTGCATCATCTTCCATTCATCGATGATTGTTGTAGCAATGACTGATCCCATCTTCCTACTCATGGAATCATCTACCGCATTGGCCTTGCCAGGATGATAAGGGATAATGAAGTCATAGTCTTTCAGAAATTTGATCCATCATCGCTGCCGCATATTCAAATCTTTCTGACTCAGAATATACTTGAGGCTCTTATGATCATAGAGAATCTCAAACTGTGTACCATACAAGTAATGCCTCCAGATTTTAAATGCATACACGATAGCTTCCAGCTCCATATCGTGGATGGGGTAGTTTTCCTCATGTGACTTGAGTTGTCTGGATACATAAGCTATAACTTTGTCCTTTTGTTGCAAAACACAGCCCAGACCTAACTTTGAAGCATCACTAAAGATTACGAAGTTGTCATTCCCTGAAGGAAGTATGAGCACATGTGTTGAAGTGAGTCTCCTTTTCAATGTTTGAAATCTCTACTCACACTTCACACTCTACACGAAATATGATGCCTTCGTGTGATTGGCTTCAAAGGCTTTGCTATAATAGAGAAGTCCTAAAGAAAATATCTATAATAATCGGATAACCCCAAAAAGCTTCTGATGTCTGACGGAGTCGTAGAGGTATCCCAATTCATCACCAACTCAACCTTTGTTGGGTCAAAAGAGATGTGACCATCAGAAATTATATGTCCAAGGAACATAACTTTGTGAATCCAAAATTCACATTTAGACAATTTTCCGTAAAATTGATGCTGACGAAGTGTCTTGAGAGTGATACGAAGGTGCTCTTCATGTAGATGGTCATTATCAGAATATATGAGAATATCATCTATGAATACAATAATGAAAGAGTCCATATACTGATGAACGATTTGATTCATCAGGTCCATGAAGATTGTAGGGGCATTAATGAGGCCAAAGGACATGACAAGAAACTCAAAATGTCCATATCTAGTGCGGAAGGTTGTCTTCTCTATATCTGAGGGTTTGATCTTCAGTTGATGGTATCCACTACGTAAATCTTGATGACTTGAGAGTTATGCATTACCCATATTTTGATAATGACTTAACCATTCCATTCCTATGTATCTAATATGTTTGTTCAAGATTGATTTTAGGCTTTATGTACATGAAAAGGATCAAATTATACAAGCTCTATCTTGTTCAAGTTCAAGTCAAATGCAATGTAAGTGTGCAATTTGGGAAATCACTCCAAATGACCTTAGATTTTTTTTTGTAGTCACTAGTATTGATAATATGACTTGTAACTAAGATGAGAAAAAATCAGGGATACTTAATTCCATGGTTTAATCACTCAAATGTCAATTTAGAAAATTTGTCACAGGCTGTTTATCGGTCGATTTGGAAACTCGACCGATCCTATGATGGATTTTCTAAAGATGACCCATTGGTTGAGTTGTACACTCACATAACTCGACCGACCGGCTCACTGAGCAAACCTAATTTTTAGTCATCAGTTGAGTTTTCCAAAATAAACTCGATCGATAGTTTAAAAATTGGATTTGCCTTTTAGTGGATCGGCCGAGTTACCTTTATTGAAACTCGATCAAATGTACACTATGGATAATGTATAAAGAGTGATTATAACCATTAGTGAGTTGTTTTGGAAAAAAAATAGATCTGTTGCATCTTAGAAAATGGCTATATTTTGACCCTAAGTGATCCCACACTCAAGGGAATACCCATATCTATAAATAGGACCCTTTGGAGTTCATTCCAAGTTTGCTCATTCATGCTATTCTAAGTCCTTGCTATAGTTGAGTGTTTTGCAACTCCTTGAGCCCCTTTCTCTCTCTAGTTTACAGTTCATTTCATGATTATGAGTGAGATAGGCCACCTATAAGAGCGCTACTTCCTTTTGCTTGTAAAGCTCTCATCCATTACATCTTCCCTACCCCTTTCCTCCATGAAGTAAAGGTGAAGAAAGCTACTCTTAGTGAAGGTGGAGTTTTTGTTGTTTTTCTTCAAGGTTGAAGAAGAGGTGAAGATCTTCTCCAGGTGAAGGAGAAGGCAAAGGCTGAAGATCCAAGTGGAGTGGGTAAATCCTTGAAGGTGGAAGACTTGTGTAAGAGTAGGTAAGACCTTGGAAGAAGGTTGAAGACTCTTGGCAATGTGGGTAAGTCCTTGGTAAGGTAGAAGACTCCTTGTGCTTGGATGGGTAAGTCCTTTGGTGGTCTTGTGTTGTAACTCTTATTGGTGAATATATAGAGAAAAGCACTTGCAAAGTCCTAGAGGCTGACCTCTCTAGGTAGTGGAATGACTCTCTCCTAGTTTGGAGAGTGGAACCACTCTACATGACCTTATCAAGTGCTTGCCATCAATTCGTCTCATCCTTGCTATGCTTGTTAGTTAGGACTTCAAATTGCACTTAATCTATTGGTTTTAATTTGATATAATTTCAAGGTCTAGTTTATCTTGTGAGAATTGTTGAAGCTCTATTCACCCCCCCAGAGCCCTAGATCCAACAAGTGGTATCGGTGCTAAGGATCTTCTCCAAAAATATCCCACGAGACGAGAAGATGGGCGACAATCTACTTGGTTATCTCAACCTATAGGGAGGCTTCTCCATGCGTCCTCCGATCTTTTATTGCACTAACTTCCTCTATTGGAAGAGGCATATGCAATACTACATTCACGGTATGAACTTTGATATGTGGAAGGTGATGGCCACACTTTACAAGGAGCCATCTGGAGATGTTGCAACATGGAGTGAAGCTGCACTCAAAGAAGCCCAACTCAATGCCAAAGCCATAAGCATCCTCTATGCAACCCTTACCCCAATGGAGTTCAATAGGATCTCATCTTGGGGCACCACCTATGAGATTTGGAACAAATTGTGCGTCACCTATGAAGGCACAAAGCAAGTCAAGAAGGACAACATCTACATGTTGAACAACCTTCTAGAAAACTTCAAGATGGGCAAGAAAGAAGGGATTGCAGAGATGCACTCAAGACTCAATGCCATCATCAATGGGATGGCTGCATTGGGCAATACTTTGGATAGAGGTGTAATCAACTCCAAGATCTTGAGGACTCTACCAAAGAGATGGGAGTCAAAGGTCACCTCCATTAAAGAAGTGAGGATCCTTGGTGACATCCTAACTGAAGAACTCATTGACAACCTCCAAGCCCATGAGCCAAGGCTTGACAAACAAGAAGAAGAAGCCAAGCAAGAAGAGAAGCAAGCTAAGAAGATCAAAGATAGTGCATTCAAAGCCCAAGTAGAGGTTCTCATCCTTCAACAATGACTTGCTTGCTAAACTTCTCTTTCCTCCTTTAGTGAATATGATGGCCCAAGTGAGCATGAAGCCAAGTACATCAAGGGAAAACACTTCAAGGGAAAGCAAGCCTCCTCCTCTACTCCTAGATTCTACAAGTGTGGACAAAATGGGAACTACAAGAGTGAATGTCCCAAGTAAAAAAAGTCACACCACAAGGGCATCTCAAAGAAAGAAGAGGAGTACAAGAAGGAGAGCAAGTACAAGAAGGAGAAGAGACACAAGAATGAAGCTCATGCAGCTTGGAAAGCTTCATCTTCAAGCAACTTAAGCTCCAAAGAAGATGGAGAGTGCCACCTTGCAATCATGGCCTCTACTAGTGAAGAAATTGGTGAGGTAAGTGAGGTAAGCTTGCATGAGTTATCTAAGTAATCTATCATTGACATGTGTATTTCTACCCATTCATCTTTTTCTAAATGTAGATCTAAAAGAAAACGGTTAGGAAAAATTATTGATGATTTATATGCTAAACTTGAAATTCTTGAGCTAAATGAGAAAACTCATCTTGAGAGTATTGATAACTTGCAAGGTAAATACCTTGATCTTGAGCTCCAATACAATGGAGTTTAAGTTGAGAATGGAATATACTTTAAGAACATTGAAAACCTTAAGGAAGAAAACCAAAATAGCCTAAAAGAGCTTGAAATGATTAAAACTAAAAATGTTGAATTTAAGCTTCTTGTTGATGCTCGTAGAGATGAAAGAAATGTCTATCTTAGGGAAATTCAAAAGTTAATGATTTATCTTCTAGACCTATCTTGCCTAATGATGATTTTTCTTCCATTTCCCTTGAGAAGGATTCATATTTAACTAAATCCCTCTATCTTGAGGATGATCTTGTTCATGCTAGGGATAACATAGCTAGCTTATCTTCTACTATTATTTCTCTAAATGTTAACAACCATATATTAAGAGCATCCCTATATAAATTTCTCAAAGGGAAGAACTCCTTAAATGAAATCTTTGACCATTCTACCAAACAAAGTGGTACTAGTAGTTTGGGATTTGTAGGGGGAGCACCAAAGGGCAAGAGAAAAGATAAAGGTAAGAAAAAGAGCAAGGATACCTCTTTCTTTGTAGGAGAGTCTTCTAACACTAAGAATCCTATGGTTTGTTCTTATTGCAAGTGTGATGATCATTACTCTACTTATTGTCCTTACAAGCCTAAGGGGACCAACCCAAAGATGAAATGGGTCCCCAATCTGACTTCGGATCCCAAAGTCTGAGTTGGGAACCAACATTCTCCTTTCTTGTAGGAAAAAGAAAGATGGATTGTTGATAGTGGCTGCACTAAGCATATGACATGTGATATAAGACATTTCAACAACTTCACCAAAAAGAAAGGAGGTTTGGTCACCTTTGGGGACAATAAGAAAGGTAAAGTCAAAGGTGAGGGTGATGTAGGTGAATCCTTGTGTATCAAGAATGTTCTTTTGGTGGATGGCCTACATCACAATTTAATTAGTGTTAGTCAATTATGTGACAATGCTTACCTTATGTTATTTACTTCCTTTGAATGCTTGATTCTAGATTCCCTCACCTACCAAATTATATATAAGGGATCTAGAAGTGGTAATCTTTATGTCACTATTCTTAACTCTATTAAGCCTATTGTTGGTAGATTCCTAGTAGTCAACTTGGATGATATTTCTCTTTGGCACCGTCAGATTGGTCATGTAAATAGGCATCAATTGTAGAAGTTGAGAAAAAAGGACTTGGTCAAGGGACTTCCCAAATTGGATTTTAAAAAGGATGAAGAATGCCAACCTTGTACCCAAGGAAAGTAAACCAAGTCCTCCTTCAAATCCAAAGGAGTCCTTAGTACCAAGAGAGATCTTGAGCTTGTTTACATTGATCTATTTGGACCAATGAGAACTCAATGGCTTCGTGGTTCCAAGTATTGCCTTATTATTGTCGATGATTTCTCTAGATATACTTAGACCTTCTGTCTCGTTTCTAAGGGTGATACGCTTGATGTTTTCTCGATCTTTTGTAAACAAGTTGAGAATGAAGCTTCTTGTTGCATCATTTCCATACATAGTGATCATGGGGGAGAATTTGAAAATGAGCTTTTTGAACGTTTTTTTCTAGAATCTAGTTATGAACACAACTTCTCTTCACCTCAAACACCTCAAAAAAATGGGGTTTTAGAGAGGAAGAATAGGTCTTCATAGGAGATGGCTAGAACCATGCTTCTAGAGTATGCTACTTCAAAGAAGCTTTGGGCTAAACCTATTAGTACCTCATGCTTTGTGCAAAATTGGGTTTCGACACATCCTTCTTTGAAGAAAACCCCCTATGAGCTATGGCATGGTAGGAAGCCTTCAATCGAGTATTTTCAGGTTTTTAGATGTCCTTGTTTTGTTTTGAATATGAAAGATTCTCTCGACAAGTTTGATCTGAAATCTTACAAGGCTTTCTTTCTTGGTTATAGAACTACTAGCAAGGCTTATAGAGTTTTTAATATTGATCTTGCTAAAGTAGAAGAATCCATAAATGTTAAGTTTATTGAGAATAACCCCTCTATTCCCAAAGAAATTGTTCCAAATGATGATGTTGTAGGTAAAGTAATTCCTATTCTAAAAGAGCTCAACATCACTCAAAAAGGGAAAAGAGGTGGCCAATCAAGAAGAGGAGAAATATGAAGAGAAGAAGGATCCAACCCCCTGATTTGTAAGGAATCATCCAAAGGAGCTGATTTTAGGTGATCCGTTTGAAAGAATGAAGACACGGGCTGTATTCAACAAAGAACAAGCCAACAACATCTTCATCTCACAAATCGAGCCAAAGAACATCAAGGAGGCTCTTGGGGATGATGAGTGAATCCTAGCTATGCAAGAAGAATTACAAAAATTTGAAAAGAACAAAGTTTGGACCCTAGTGCCATGACCAAGTGATAGGAAGATCATTGGCACCAAATGGGTCTACCGCAACAATCTTGATGACAGCGGCAAATTGGTAAGGAACAAAGCAAGGTTAGTGGCTCAAGATTACAATTAACAGGAAGGTATATATTTTGATGACAAATATGCACCTGTAGCTAGACTTGAGTGCATTCGTATGTTTCTTTCCTTTGCTAGTTATAAAAACTTTCTTCTATATCAAATGGATGTTAAAAGTGCATTTTTGAATGGTAAAATTGAGAAGGAAGTGTTTGTTGCACAACCTCTGGGCTTTGAACATGATAGTCTACCTAACCATGTTTATTTGTTGCAAAAAGCTTTCTATGGACTCAAACAAGAACCCAAATCTTGGTATGAGAAATTAAAGAACTTTTTATTAGATCATGGGTATATCATGGGCAAAGTGGATTCTACCTTATTTCTAAATCACACTTCTAACAATTTTCTTATCATTCAAATATATGCTGATGATATCATTTTTGGTGGAACTAACCTTGATCTTTGTAAAGAATTTAGTAATCTTATGTAGAGTGAATTTGAAATGAATATGATGGGTGAACTCACGTTCTTCCTCGGCTTTCAAATCAAGCAAACAAAAGATGAGAACTTCATCAACCAAGGCAGTATACAAATGAACTACTCAAATGATTTGGGATGGATAACACCAAGACCATGGACACATCCATGTCAAACACCACCAAACTTGATGAAGAAGGTGAGAAGGTAGATGAGAAATTCTATAGAGGTATGATTGGAAGTTTATTTTACTTAACTTCCTCTAGACCTGATATAATGTTTAGTGTTGGTTTGTATACTCACTTTCAATCAAACCCTAAGAAATCACATCTTATAGCTGCTAAGAGGATTTTAAGGTACTTAGCCAAAACCCAAAATTTTGGACTATGGTATCCCAAGTCAAGGGACTTTACTCTTACTTCTTATAGTGGTGAGGATTATGTAGGGTGCTTAATTGATAGAAAGTGCACAAGTGGCACTTGTTTCCTCCTAGGACCATGCTTGGTGTCTTGGTTTGCCAAGAAAAAGAGCATAGTGGCATTATCAACCACCGAGGCTGGATACATTGCAGTCGGGAGTTGTTGTGCCTAGGTCCTATGGATGAAGCAAATGCTCCAAGACTTTAGCATTCATTTTGATGCTTCTCCCATCTATTGTGATAATACTAGTGCAATTAACTTGTCATATAATCCTATCTTTCATAGTAGAAATAAACATAAGATCACATTGCCAAGAAGGATATCTATATCACACATGTAGACACGAAAAATCAGTTGGTGGACATTTTCACTAAACCTCTAGCTAGAGAGTGATTTAACTTTATTAGATCCAAACTGCTCATAACTTCTTTGAATGAATATGATATTCCTTCTACCTAGTTGTCATATAAATTATATGTTTTACCTCTATTTTGATCACCTCTGCTTGCTTATATTCTAAAAATCCATTTTTCATGTTCATTTTTCCTTGTTTTTCTCTTGTTTTTTGGTATTTTTTGCAAAGACATGTTTTACCGCAAAATAGTACCCAATGATGAGTGATATGTGCCTAAGTATGTTCAAAATACATAATGGACTTGAAAAAAAATTTAGTTAGCACTCTAATGGCTAGAAACTAGGATTTCTAGGTTTAGGCCAGGTTGACCATCGGTCAAGTTGCCAACTCGACCGATCGGAGGCCGAAAGATTTTTTAAAGAGCCTATCGGTCGAGTTTTTGAGTTCACAGAACTCGACCGATGGCTGGGTTGGTGCAAATTTAAGATGGGTTCGTTCGACTATTCTCCCTCTCAACTAGAGAAAAGTCGACTGATCTGACCTCCAACTCCCCTAAGCTCTCTGCCCTAGCCCTAACCTTCGTCTCCCTAGCCTTAGCTCGACCTAGCTTGACCTCTCTTGACCTTCCCCCTTGCTAACCTAGGTTTGTGGATGCGTTTTAGTAGTGAGTCTTTAGCTTGTGTTCTCTCCTTCCTCTCCTTTTTGTTTCTATGGCATACAATAGGAGGAAGAGGGCCACCCCAGCTAATGCACCTTCAACTTCATCCAACTCCTGCTTGATTCCATTTAATGACACTTTCTTCGTCTCAAATGAGGCTCTAAATAGGTATAAGGAGCTCCTTCCCCAAAATCCTTTCCCTTTTCGTGCCCTATTTGAGCCTAGACCACGAAGGCAACAAGTCATAGACCAAGTACCAGAGTTACTTTATGATCACCATCTCTCTGCCTTGGGTGTTGAACACGCGTGCTATAATAATTCCATCACAAGCACAAAAGCGGTTCACGAATTCTACGCTAACTTGCGTTGGAATTACGACACCCTCGTACCCCCACCTGATACTCAAGTAGTCCTCACATCCATGATAGCCAGGAAGAAATTTTAAGTCTCTGAGGATACCTTGAACATCTTCTTTTCAGGTAACAAAGTGACTGACACCTGGCGTAAGGACTACCCAGAGTACTTTGACTTAGTTGAGTCTGAGACCTTCTATAGGAAATATGATCTTACTCTCCCTAATATTCATAAGTTCTTGAAGAATCCTCAATTCCCATATCGGAAGAAGTGCACCCTTCCATCCTCTACCTTTGACCTCAAGAGACACATCATTTCCCTAGTCATTAACTGCAATATTTACCAGAAGAAGAATCAAACTGAGATTACAGAAAACACTATGGTGATCGTGCATTGTCTCTTGAAGAACATTAGAGTCAAGTGGTCAAGATATGTTCTTCATCATATGACCTACTATGACTCAGATAAGAACACCCGTGAAACCCACCCACCCTACCCAGCCCTGATCTGTGGTCTGTTCCAGCTTGCCACTAGAAAATCTCTTTTCCACGACCTTCATTACAAACCTGCCCAGAAAGAAGTTTGCATCAGTGAGACCACTCTTCATAAATCCATGCCTATCCTATCCTCTACCACTCCTGGTGTTACAACCCCAAATTTTGGGTTCTTTTGGTGAGAAATGTAATTTCTCCTATTAAAGATATTTAAACAAATAATGATATAATTTGTTTTGAATAAATGGATTTCGTTTACAATAGCCTTGTTGATTGTTTTGTGGGCTTTATTGGCTATTGGGCACAATAACAAGGAAAAGGAAAAGGAAATTCAATCAGTAAATGAATAAATAAGAAAATGGAGAAAAGAAAGATGTAGAAGCCTCTAGAAGGCAAAGCAATGCTATCCAAAGTTGGATTTCATGCCTTTTGGGTTTTGTTGGTTCCAAGGAATCCAAATTGCAAAGAAAATGCAATAAGAAAAGAAAAGATCAATTAAATATTTCTTTATTAAGAAAGAAATTGGAGATAATGATAAAATGTGGAAAATAAGTGGAAAGAGGTAATATTGAGTCATCCTTAATGGATTTTCGTAACCATAAGGTTTCTAATGGTAAAAGGAAGTCAAATGAAGAATATAAAAGATTAAGAGAGAGAAAATATGCTTAAAACATGCCTTATTAAGAGATAACTTGCATATAAAGAAAAGTATCTCATACTTTTGATTTTGAGTCCCAAATTTGGTACACACGTGAACTATGTCTTTTTAGACTTTACCTTAAAATTTGGGATCAATTGGATACATGGTTTAAGAGATATGATTTTTAGAAGATTCCTAAAGTGAATGGATAAAGTCACAATGAAAATAGAATATCTGGATACTCGGATTAAACGAGGACCGTAGATCTAAGATCCAACAGACCAGACCCAATCCCAGTTCTACAATAACTTTGGAAAGAAGATGACCTGGAAGCGTGATCTTTCTTTTGGATTTGCTTGAAGTAGAGGCAATGTGCAACGAAGGAAACAGTTCCATTGGTTTCAGGAGTAATTTTCGCATCAAACCGACCTAGGATTGCAGACCTTTCCCGAACTGTGCAGGTTTTCCCCACTCCACAGGGATGTCCTCACCAGGCTGGATGTCTAGGATATAAAAAGAGGGTCTGAGGTTTTACTGCGAGGGCACAGACTCAACCACAAGGTGTCGTAGGGTCTATAGTAGTTTCCCCTTGTGCTAGTCCTTTGAACAGAGCAAGAATTTCTTAAGTTTTGCTCCTCCCCTGCCAACAATGGCGGCTCCATGGTTGTCCCTAATCCACACCATCGGATGGAGGATGAAGGCCACCGGTGAGTCCGACCGGGCCTGAAGACAGTGATGGAACCTTCACCTTAGCCTTCAGCGCTCTAGAGCCCAAGGTCAACTATCGAGTTGACCAGTTCCAGAACCTGACTCACGAGCGGGAGCCGAGCGCAGGGAGGAAGACGATCAGGCTAAAAGACCATTTTGTCCAGGTCATGCGGGAACAAAAGCTGGGGGTCATAAGGGTGTAAAGGTAATTTGGTTATTTTTCTTTAGCCGGCTCACCAATAAACGAGTATATGCTTAACTGATGTGTCAAGCTATGATTGGTCGGTATATGCTCATCTTGCAAAAACTGTAGAATCTTCTAGGAAGCTCTAATGAGAAAAGTTTATACATGAAAGTTGCTTAGAAAAATATGAGGAACACATTAAAATTGGTTTGAGAACCTGATTTCGTACCTATTTGCAAAATTATGCTAAGTTAATGAAAAGTGCTTTCAAAATATGTTTGAAACCCTAATTGAAATTAATGGTTAAGTCCATGATGCTTAATTGGTGAAATTAAGTAATCGAAACATGTTGAAATGTTAATGATGAACTTGAACCTGATCTAGATGAATTATTGCATTGTTTAGGGTTTTACACCAATTATGAATAATAAAGCATTTAGAAACCCTAATTTAGGGTAAAAGAGGGAAGATCATATTTAATTCAAAATATGTGAAAATGTATTGTTAAATGATGATCCTAAGCCTGTTAGATGAGATAGAATATGATCCTTAGGGTTTGTGAGTTATTTTTCTTAATTAGGGTTTGTAGTAATAAAAGTGAAAGAAAAACCCTAATTGCAAAGTAAACCCTAAAGGTGGACTAGAAACCCTAGGAAGCGAGCTAGGTTTAATAGACCTTGATGGCCTTATCAATGATAGGAAAATTGGATGCCTATTTTAGGATCATCTTGTGTGCTTGCTTGTTACTGGATTACTTGATTATTTGGATTATTTCTGCACTCAAGTCATCTTGACATATATGTGGTTAATTATGATTAATCACATTAGTTTCCCGAAGGTTTTCCGAATGATTAATCGCATTGAATGCAACCTATCAGTTGGATGTTCATTCCTGCAAATTATAAAGTCACTGTGATTATCACACTTGTAAAATAAATGTGTATTCTCGCACCTACATGCCACCCTGATGGATGATGCAAAAAGGTCAAGCCCAGGAGGGAAGACCAATGGGCACCATGAGAGGTGACCCCAGACACCAAGCTCGAGAATGAGAAGGTGGTCTATGTTACTTGACTAATGGGCACCATGAGAGGTGACCCCAGGCACCAAGCTCGGGATTGAGAAGGTGGCCTTAAGTCAAAGCCTAGAGAGGGTATTCCAGGGTTAGGGAAAAAGCGGTGGAGATTGACACATTGAAAATGTAAATTGGATTGTTAATCACCTTGATTGTGATAATTATATTGTTAGCCATATTTGTGAGATTTTGATTGTCCCCACATACCGACATATTTTGATATGCTGACTGAGATTTTGTTTGTCGGTGTTTTAGGTACAAGATTGAAAAGGACAAACAGTAAAGAGGCATATGTGGAATTAAATAAGAATTAAAGTACAAAGGAGGATTAGTTAGAATAGACTCTAGATGTGGATAGAGGTAGATATCCAAGTTTTTGAAAAAGGTATGAAAAGTTTTATTTTATACCAGTTTTCAGTTTAGTTGGTAGAATTTGATAATTGTTATTGATTATTTGTTGAACCTTTGATCCTGTTAATTGGGATAATAGCTCTGACCTCTTGGTCTCCTTTAATTGGGGGTTACTGGGAGGTGGGGTCATTACACCTGGTGCCTCTACCTCTTCCTCTACCCGAGCACCTCCACCACCTCAGCCTACCCGACCTACCCGTGCCTCATTTCATGTATCCAATGAAACCCTTATGGGCTACATTATGCATCAATAGACATACAACCTTTAGGTTCAGGAGCACCTGCATCAGGACCTGTGTTCTATCATGTCCAACATGAACATGTCCTGTGCACATCCCTACCCATCCTACCAGCCTTTCCAAGGAGGTGACTATGCATCCTATGCATATGATCACTTTTACCCTACCCTTTCACCTACACCCTCTACTGCTACACCATCTTCTTCTGGTGGATCTACCCCTAGTGAGATGCCTGTGACTGCTTTCCCCTTGGCCACTCTACTTGCTAGACTTGGTAGTTCTTCTCCTTAGTTCCCACAGGCCAATGAGCTCCATGCTCTTGGTATGTCTTGGGATGAGCAAAATGCACGTTGGCTCGGTCGAGGTTTTAGTTCTCTTACTGATGAGAAGATGCCAGACCAAGCTGATGAGGAGGCTTCTACTAACGAGGAGGCTGCTGATGATGATGAGGATGATGGTGAGGCAACTGATGATGATGGATTTGATGGCTTTGCTAGTGCCTCTGGTGATGAAGGCGATGGTGTTCTCTCTGATGCACCTTCAGACAGAGATGATGAATACGAGCTTGACGCTTTTGATGGTGATGATGATGATGATGTGGACGTAGACAACTTAGATGTTTAGTTGTTCTAGTTTTTAGTCTAGGTGTATATATATATATATATATATATATATATATATTTCTAGGTTAGTATGTATTAGAAACATCTGGGCACATGTTCTGAGTTGTACTATTTTATCATCTAGATTTCATCATTCTAGCTTGTAGTTATATTCTGAGTATATATATATATATATATATATATATATATATATATATATATATATTTCTAGGTTAATATGTATTAGAAACATCTAGGCACATGTTCTGAGTTGTACTATTTTATCATCTAGCTTTCATCATTCTAGCTTGTAGTTATATTTTGAGTACATGCTTTCTGGGTTGTAATCTTAATCCTTTGTTCACTTACTCTTTGATTTTACTATATATCATGAGTTGATCCCATGTTTTACATATTTTGATTATGACTTAGATTGTTTCTTTCTCTCGTCTATGTTTGGTGCATACTTTGAGTTTGCATGTTATGGATGTATTTTTGGTTGTGCTTGGAGAAGACCCATTTCTATGCTCTTCTACCCCCTTTCTTTTTGATAATGTCAAAAGGGGGAGAGAAGTTCAATATTTTGAATCTCAACCATATTGTTTTTACTACCTATGTGATCCTTTCTTGTTCATTATATGCTTTATCATGTGACTTGCTAAAGGACCATATAGTATATATATATGTCATGTTGCTTTGTGTAGATAGACTAACCATGCATGTTAGAGTAAGCATAGATTGAGGGGGAGAAATTCACATTGTTCAAATCTTGAATCCCCTTACAATTCACAAGGAAAATGTATAACTTCAATATCCTTTTCAATATGATTGAGGAATGGTTTGCCATTATCAAAAAGGGGGAGAATGTTGACTTAAGAGTTATACATTGCCCATATTTTGATAATGTCTTAACCATTCCATTCCTACGTATCTAATTTTTTTGTTCAAGATTGATTTCAGGCTTTAAGTACATGAAAAGGATCAAATTATACAAGCCCTAGCTTGTTCAAGTTCAAGTCAAATGTAATGCAGGTGTGTAATTTGGGAAATCACTCCAACTAACCTTAGATGTTTTTTGTAATCACTTGTATTGATGATATGACTTGTAACTAAGATGAGAAAAAATTCGGGACACTTAATTTCATGGTTTAATCACTCAAATGTCAATTTAGAAAATTTGTCACAGGCTGTTCATCGGTCAAGTTGGAAACTTAACTGATGCTATGATGGATTTCTAAAGATGACCCATCGATTGAGTTGTACAATAACAAAACTCAACCGGCCGACTCACTGAGAAAACCTGATTTTAGCTTATCGGTCGAGTTTCCCAGAACAAACTCGACCAGTAGTTTGACAACTGGATTTGTCTTTTAGTAGGTTGGGTCGAGTTACCTTTATTGAAACTCAACTGAATGTACTATACGAAAAATGCAAAAAATGTGATTATAACCGTTGGTGAGTTGTTTTGGGAAAAAATAGCTCCGTTGCATCTTAAAAAATGGCTATATTTTGACCCTAAGTGATCCCACACTCAAGGGAACACCCCCATCTATAAATAGGACCCCTTGGAGTTCATTCCAAGTTTGCTCATTCATTCTATTCTAAGTTCTTGCTATATTTGAGCATGTTGCAACTCCTTGAGCCCCTTTCTCTCTATAGTTTACACTTCATTTTGTGATAATGAGTGAGATAGGTCAGTTGTAAGAGAGCTACTTCCTTGTGCTTGTAAAGCTCTCATCCATTCCATCTTCCCTACCCGTTTCCTCCATGAAGCAAAGGTGAAGCAAGTTACTCTGAGTGAAGGTGGAGATGTTGTTGTTCTTCTTCAAGGTTGAAGAAGAGGTGAAGATCTTCTCCAGGTGAAGGAGAAGGAAATGGCTGAATATCCAAGTGGAGTGGGTAAATCCTTGAACGTGGAAGACTTGTGCAAGAGTAGGTAAGACCTTGGAAAAAGGCTGAAGACTCTTGGAAAAGTGGGTAAGTCCTTGGTAAGGTAGAAGACTCCTTGTGCTTGGATGGTAAGTCCTTTGGTGGTCTTGTGTTGTAACTCTTATTGGTGAATATATAGAGAAAAACACTTGCAAAGTCCTAGAGGCTGACCTCTCTAGGTGGTGGACTGATTCTCTCCTAGTTTGGAGAGTGGAACCACTCTACATGGCCTTATCAAGTGCTTGCCATCAATTCATCTTATCCTTGCTATGCTTGTTAATTAGGACTTCAAATTTCACTTAATCTATTGGTTTTAATTTGATATAATTTGAAGGTCTAATCTATCTTGTGAGAATTTTCGAAGCTTTATTCACCCCCTCTAGAGCCCTAGATCCAACAAATCTATCTTTGAGAATACTTTGGTTGCCTTTAGTTGATCAAACAAATCTTGGATTTGTGGCAACGGGTACTTGTTCTTTATTGTCATATGGTTCAACATTCGATAGCCGACACACGTACGGAGGGAACCATCCTTATTTTTGATGAAAAGAATAGGTGCTCCCCATGGAGAAGCACTGGGATGGATATAGCCTAGATCTAGAAGCTCTTGTATCTACTTCTTCAGCTCAACGAGTTATGTAGGCACCATTCTATATGGGGCCTTAGAAATGGGTACAATGTCAGGAAGGAGGTTAATAAAGAATTCCAACTCTCGATCAAAAGGTAGACAGGGCAAGTCCTCATGAACGACGTCACGAAACTCATTAACTACAGGAATATCATCCAGAGATTTCTCCCCTTCGGCTATAACTGACACACGATAGGTTTGACACCCTTTCCTCTTTAGCTTATCTACCTGAATTGCAGAAACAAAGAAGTCCTTGTGGTGCTTCTTCCTCTCTTTGACAATAAAGGGCTCCTCGTTGGGATGAGATATGATGACTAACTTCCTTCTACAGTCTAGGAGTGCATAGTGCTCATGGAGCCAACTCATCCCCAGAATAATATCAAAGTCATTTTAGGGCATAACCATGAGGTCAGTAGGAAATACTCTCCCTTCCAGGGTGATCCCAATCCTAGAAATCATCCTCCTAGGTACGTTAATATGTCTACTGGCTGTTCTAATTTTGAGGTCATAATGGAGATCTTCCAAGGGTAACTCTAGCATTGAAACTAATGCAGTAAATATGAAAGCATGCAAAGCTCCTGAGTCGAACAAGACTTTAACAAATAATTGCCTGATAAAAGCCATACCTTCAATGAACTGATCTCCTTCTGCCTCTTCTATAGTCATGGCAAAGATCCTTGCATGGTGTTTCTCCCTCTGATTGTTTTGACCTAGCTTCTGGTTGTTGTTGCCAAACCTCTGTTGCTGTTTCCAAACCTCTATTGCATCTTCAGACAATAGAGTTTGATGTGGCCTTCCTCACCATAAAATTATCACACACTCTGACTGAGTTTGCACTGTCTAGAATGAGCTCGTTGGCACTTAGGGAAGATTGGGGCTTGTGGTCATTGTCCTCCCTTAGCTGGTGCTCCGTTCTGTGCTGGTGGCCCTCGTGGGCCTCTCTGAGTAAGGGTTCCTCCCTTTTGAACTGGAACACCTCCTAGAACCTTTATCTTATTGTTATGTCCTCCATGATGGTTGTTGTTGTGTTGATAGCTGCTCCTAGTAGGTCCTCCATTCTTCCAATTTTTCCCTGGGTGGCCTTCCAGCTCCAGAGCTTCTTCTAGTGCATCATGTACTGTCTTGATGTCGCGGCCCACCAGAGCATAGTTGAGGCCTGGCTTTAGACTGCACATAAATTTCTTGGCCAGATGCACCTCATCTTTAGTCCCATATTTCTGTTGCATGTAGAATTTCATTGCATACTAGCTGACGGTGGGGTCATATTTCTTGAGTCGTTTGAGCTCCAACTCTTTCTTTTCAACCATAGCCTCAAAGATGTAGCAATTCTGGAAAGCAGTGGTAAACTCCTCCTAGGTCAAAGGTGTGGCATCAGGCCCCCTAGCATTGGTGAAGTTATCCCACCAAACTCGAGCAACACTTTTCAATAGATGGGTCCTAAAATGAACCTTTGAGTGTTCAGGGCATCCTAAATCATGGAAGCAGTGCTCAACATTCATCAATTACTCATCTTCTCGGGTAACAATGTCAGCCTCAACCTCACTAGAGAATGTTTATGGCTTGATCTTTAGAAAGTCAACCAGGGTTAGTTCCTGGGTTCTCAGTGGTGGTTGAACTACTCTCAGGGCAGTCAAGGCATATGTCAGGGCCTTGATGAGGACATCAAGAGGAGGGTTCAAGTTACCATTGGGGTTGACCCCTCCCAAGTCAGCACCCCTACCCCCTGAGCCGTAGGGGCTCTCCTCTCCCTCAGCGTGATCCTTTCCCTTTTTCTTAGGGGTCATATGTAAGGAAAAAGGACATTTATAAGGATAAATCTACAGACATTGGTCACTAGTGATTATTTAGATGCTCTGATACCAAATTGTAACGTCTGCCCAATTATTTATCACAACAACTATATGGAGAAGCATTGAATCTAATAATTATATCTAAAACATGGGCAAACGTCACATATCTGGCATACTAAAGCATTAAAATAACCAAAGTAACAGAATCCAAATATAATCCTAACATAAAGAAACTAAAGGTTTGGGGATAGCAATCCCAACATGAACTAAAAAGAAAATAGTTGAAAAGAAATCTCCAAGCTGGAAGGATCACCTAAGATAGTGTTCCACCAGTGATGGATGTCCTCTACTCTGTAGATATTCAAGATACTTCTCATCCAACTACTCACTATCTGCAGACGTCGCATCCCCATCCATGCATAGAAAAGAGAAATTTGGGATTCTAGTAAGTGGTAGTAAATTCTGAAATTAAAGATAAGACAAGTCTAACTAAAAGAGATACAGTAAAAAACTGAACTAATATTTTTTAATTACACAATATATCTAACTTGTGGCCACCATTATACAATAAGTCATCCTGAATTGGCGTATCTACGCCCTGAATTGGTACCAAGGTACCTCTGAAATGACACTTCATGCCTCTGAATGACAATGAGGTGCCTCTGAATTGGCATGTCTACACCCTAAATTGGTACCAAGGTACCTCTGAATTGGAGTAAACACTCCTCTAAATTGGCAACAAATGCCTCTGAATCATCTTGGGACTAACTGAATGAGGACTTATTATATAATTGAGGGCTCTGATGTCCAAACCACGATATAAACACGATTTAAACTTAGCGGAAGCGAATCGATTAACAACGGAAGACAAAAATCACGGGAAATTAAAACTTTTCGAGACAAGAGCTTGAATCCATAAAGCTTCATTCATAAAAGGAGATAAACTGTTTACATCTCATGATAATTACTTCTTGAGTAATCATATACAACAGGATACAAAATCTCAAGAACTCATAACCAAAAGACTCCAAGACCTGAGAGTACAGAGGACACATATGACTGACTCTAACTACACCACATGGCAGGCTAAATCTCCACCTGAGATTTACTGCTGCTCTTGGTGCTGCTACTGCTGGGACTGGTCACCTATAGACCTGTTCCTCCGTCCTCGACGTCCACCTAAAAATTTGAAGTCTACGGGGTGAGACGATTGTACATAATTGTCCCAGCGAGAGTTATAACTCTCCGCCAGAAGATTTATTATAACATCAAAGAATAACTTAAGCAGTAAAAGCTTACAAAGTATTCAATAGCAGATACAGTTGTATACAAGAGCTCAACATTTATCAAGCATGAAGAACATATGCACTAAACAGTGTAACATCAATCAATTAGCTCATAGTTACCTTTAACAGGTATACTACGCTGTAGATTATGTTTTTCAAACATTCTTATTATTATGCCCTGTGGAGATGAGGTTTACCACTCATACCCCAACCAATCACTGTTAAGTGCCTTAGTATCATACTAGGTCATCGAAAGAGCCGGATTCTCATGACCTTCACCTTCCTCAGTCAGTAAGAGGATCACTAGTAGGACACCTTGTATCTCTACTATTATAGCTCACCAGGGTAATCTGGTCCTTCACTATTTTAGAGTTACAGTGGCATTCTGTACTCTCTTCGTCATCAGGAGATTTCATGTTTATCTTCACTGATACGGATATCTATGTATTCCTCATCATCAGGAGGTTTCATGTTTACCATCCACTGATACGGTATGAGTTTTGTAGTGAAGGATTGACAGATTATACATCTACATCAAATTCCTACACTAGGATGTAAGGTTCTACACATCCATATACCCCACATACTCAACAGTATGTGATCCAGGAGTCCCCGTAGGAAAACCTGTTTCACCATCATTTGATTTCTGACAATGATGGATCTATGATCAGGGCTCTACATTTCACTTGATTAGTTAGGTACATTCAGTATTCTTTTACATCATACATTGTTCTTCAAACATTAACAGTAGCATAACAGCTATGAAAGTAGAATACTAAATGTAACAAACCTAACTCACATCAATCATCATTTCTCAGTATACTCATCACAAGTCATCTCTAAAGCATGACCTTGATGGTATTCATGGTTCTTACAGCCCATTAAAACATAGGATGCCACTGACAAGGCATCAAGATATTTTACTATTCATAAAGCTAACAACATGCTTTCAATGAATATAGTATCATCATTCATACCTGGATATGATCACCTTCATATCAGAACCTGCATGGTTAATTCAACTGATAAAGGTAATTCGAAACAAGAATATACTTTCCACTCTTGTCATAAGAGCTAAGTTCTCTGATTCTCATCAATTAGAGTTTGCTACTCATATTGCATGTCATCACCCTTGAATTTAGGGTTTACTATTCACATGTCATCACCCTTGAATTAGGGTTTACTATTCACATTACATGTCATCAAGCTTGAATTAGGGTTTACTATTCACATTACATGTCATCACCCTTGAATTAGGGTTTACTATTCACATTATGGTGAATTGAACTCATAACATCATCATGTATGAGGAACATCATCATTGATGCTCTCAGATTAGCTTAAGATTCATCATATATCATAATTAAGGTTTCCATGATCTCACATAGGTGGATCATACCCTAATCATGCACATTCATGTGTATTGAAGGTACTTTACTTGAATTTCCATCATAAAAGGGTACTTTCTCTTTCTTAAGATACTTTCTGTCTCCTCATACTTGTAGATGGTGATAACACCAATCTAGATTAGGTTGGGTTAAGTCCACTTTGATTAACATAGACCAAATCACCACTATTAAGTGATTAGGGTTTGATTAGAATAAGGTTTCACTCAATTGAACCTTTCAAAGGTATTATGGTAAATTACACATTGATCATCATCATGGTTTAATTTACTAACCACTTGACCCTTAATGTCTTTTGGTATCATTAGGCTTTAGGTTGAACAACTATTAAACCATTTAAGCCTCCAAGGCATTAGGCAGACATAACTTCAAAAGTCTCCAATAGGTTTCAGACCTTCAACCTTCATACGATCTTGAGGTCGAATGCCCTCATTCGATCTTGAGGTCGTATGCCCTCATTTGATCTTGAGGTCGAATGACCTTATACGGTCTTGAGGTCGAAATACCTTATACGGTCTTGAGGTCGAATGACCTTATACGGTCTTGAGGTCAAATGACCTTATACGGTCTTAAGGTCGAATGACCTTATACGGTCTTGAGGTTGAATGACCTTATACGGTCTTGAGGTCGAATGACCTTATACGGTCTTGAGGTCGAATGCCCTCAAAAGCTCAAGATCGTATGGACCTCCAAGGTGGTTCAAAGGGTAAACTCGATCAGGGTTTACTATGTTGAAGCCATCAATTGGTCTCAAGATTGCTAACCACTTACCAATTGAGAGAATTAGGGTTAGCCTTAACCAATTGGTCACTTAATTGACCCTCAATTGATATCCAATTAGGGTTGGAGTTGGTTCAATTAAGGTCTATAAACGTTCAACCATCAACACTCAACAATGTGAATCAAATCGAAGTTGAACCCATCAATTGACCTCCAATTGGGCTCAAACTTGGCCCAAACGGTCTTGGGATCGTTTGGATATACTCCAAATGGTCTTGAGACTGTTTGCCCAAGAATTCATCAAAACTAGATTGATTTGATAGGGGTTGAACCTTAATTAAGTCACAAATCAGCAATTTGATTATTTCAATAACCCATTGTAATTGGGCCCTCAATTGATCAAATTTCTTTAACCCTAGACCTCCAAACGGTCTTGGGTTGTCACCAAACGGTCTTGAGACCGTTTGGATGAGTTCCAAACGGTCTTGAGACCGTTTTCCCATCCATCCTTTGGACTCTAGTGAAAATTCATCAAGGTTTGATTTATTGAGTTGATCATTACATCAATGCTTAATTGCAATGTAATTTGGTATCTTTGTACCTTCAATTGGTCAACTATACTTGACCCCAGACCTCCATACGGTCTTGGGTGATCCCCAAACGGTCTTGAGACCGTTTGGGCTAATCAACCCAAAATCTCAAATTAGCTCATTGTGATTTCAGTACTGATTTCAATTAGGGTTTGCCCTAGTAATCAACCTTCAACTCTTAAGTCATTTGGAATTAGTCCATAAAATTTGGTGAGTTATTAACTAACATCATTATGAACAGTAATCTCATACGGTCAATTCTTAGTCAACCATCTTATACGGTCTTGAGACCATTTGCCCAAAAAGGGAAAATTAAGCAGATTGAAAATCAGAACTAAATTCAATTGAATTTGCTAATTGTTTTGCCTATATCTCACGATTCCTTTGGAGGTAACCTCTCAAATTTTGTGGGTGATTAACCTTCATAATTATGAACAGGATTCCCATACGATCCATGCTTGGTCAACGCGGCCATACGGTCTTGAGACCGTATGCCTTCATACGATCTTGAAACCGTTTGCCCACCAAACAGTTTTGTAAACCGTATGGGAAATTGGTTGAGGTCGTATGGTAAAGTGAAAAACTGTGGATAAGCATAGGAAATAATGCCCTCATCTTCTAGCTCAAGAACAGAAACAGTTCCTCACGGATTTGCTTGCAAGGAAGCAAGGGAAGATAGGGAAGAAGAAGAACTTGCAACTAAAAGCATAGAAAAGATGTATATAGCAAAGCATAGGTTTAGAGTTATAAAACCCGCCTAAAGCTTGCTCCTTGAGCTCCAAGATTTCGATCTCCAAGCCTTTAATGGCGTCCTAGAAGCTCCACAGGTCGGCCAAGGTGAATCCTCCAAGAAAAGTTGAGAAGAGATGGCTAGAAAGATAGAGCTAAGTGAGCTAGCCATGAATTTGACCTTGAATTCGAGTTTCATCCAAGAATTTAAGAAAAAGGAAGGATCCAAACCTACCTTGCACTCCCTTGGTCGTCCTCCTGAGCTCCAGAGCTCTCCTTAGTCGGTTGAGCAAGGGGGAACAGTGAAGGAAACAAAAGAAACATTCCTTTGCTAAGTGAGGAAAAGGGCTTATATACTTGGGGTGGAATTTCAACATAGGCACATAGGTTTTCCTCACTTTCAACTAAGTCCCTCCTTTCTTCTTTGCTCGTCCCTTCTTCTTATTTATAAGGACAACCTTCTTCTAAGGTCAAGAAATGAAGGCAAATAAGATCAACCTATTACTAAAGCGCACACATAAAAGGCTATAGTACTTACACCTTGATTATTCAATCATAAAGGTGTTTTTCATTATATGATTATTCAATTGAAGTGACTTCTTCATCATTTCATCTCTAAATGATGACAAGAGTCTTACAAGATATTTTTAGATGGTGTATTTTACAAGTTGCACCCCTCAAATTGGGTAAATTGCACTTTACTCCAATTTAGGGTTTCAAGCACAGGGATTGCTTCCACAGCTACAACTTGGTGCTCAAGCTTGGGAAATCCCTCAAACTTTACCATAATCATTATTATGATGTCTCAACATCAGAGGAACATCTCAACATGTGCAAATTGCAAGTTAACCCTTCTAACTGGGTAAATTGCACACAGGTCCCTGTATTACAAAACAATCAATTCAACATTGTTTAAAAGGGACAGAAAAGGAAAAGTATGTTCCTCAGGAACTTAATTACATGCAAAAAGATAATCACCAGTATCTTAATTACATAATTAGGCCAAACACATAGGGTTAACTCATAACCCAGGTCATGGATGTTACAAATTATCCACCCCTTACAAGGATTTCGTCCCCGAAATTGATAAAACATATTAAGAGAAAAGGGCAGGATACTTCCTTCTCATCTCATCCTCTAGTTCCCAAGTGGCCTCTTCAACACCATGGTGGTTCCAGAGGACTTTCACAAGGCTTATATCTTTCTTCTTTAACTTTTTAATTCTTTTATCAAGGATTGACATCGGTCCTTCCTCATAAGATATATTATCATTCAATTCTACCTCCATAGGTTGTAGAATTGACTCAGTATCAGGGTGACATTTCTTTAGCATAGAAATGTGAAACACAGGATGTAGCCTCTGTAACTCTGGTGGAAACTCTAGTTTATAGGCTACTTTTCCAATCTGTTCAATGATTGGATAAGGCCCCATAAATCTAGGAGCTAACTTCCCTTTCCTTCCAAAACGAAGGACTCCTTTCCAAGGCGAGACCTTGAGATACACTCTGTCTCCAACCTGGAACTCTAAGGGTCTACGACGTTTGTCAGCATAAGATTTCTGCCTATCTTGTGCAGTCTTAATCTGTTGTTGTATTACTTTAATCTTCTCTGTCGTCTGCTGCACAAGATCAGGACCTAACAACTGATGCTCACCAGTCTCAAACCAACACAAAGGTGATCTACAACATCTACCATATAAGGCTTCATAAGGTGCCATATCAATACTATGTTGATAGCTATTGTTATAGGCAAAATCTATCAAGCTTAGGTGTAGATCCCAACTTCCGGTAAACTGGAGAACACATGCTCTCAACAGGTCTTCTAAGGTCAGTATGGTCCTTTCTGACTGTCCATCAGTCTGTGGATGAAAGGCCGTACTAAAACTTAGCTTGGTGCCTAAGGCTCTGTGTAACTGTTCCCAAAAAAGACTTGTAAACTGAGGACCTCTGTCAGAAACTATTGTGACAGGAACACCGTGCAAACTCACTATCTCTTGCACATACAACTGTGATAACCTTTCAGCAGAAAAGGTTGTTTTGACAGGTAAGAAATGCACTGTCTTAGTCAACCTATCTACAACTACCCAAATGGAATCATGTCCTTTGTTTGTCCTGGGTAGGCCAACAACAAAGTCCATGGTAACATGATCCCACTTCCACTGTGGTATGGGTAAAGGTTGCATTGTTCCTGCAGGCTTCTGGTGTTCAGCTTTAATTTGCTGACACACAGGACACCTCAGAACAAATTTTGCAACATCCTTCTTCATTCCAGGCCACCAATACAGATCTTTCAAATTACGATACATCTTGGTGCTCCCTGGATGCATAGCATACATCGAAGAATGAGCTTCTTCCAAGACTAACTTCCTCAAGTTATCCATATCTGGCACTATCATCCTCCCATGATAACATGCTACATGATCATCCGATTCATGGAAACCATCTCGCTTCTCATTTCCATACTCTGACCTAATCTATTGAACTTCAGCATCAACCTGTTGTGCTTCCTTAATCTTCTCTCTTAGGGTAGGTTTAATATGCATCTCAGCCAACAACCCGGCTAACAATGACACCTTCAACTGTACATTGTCTTGCCTTAAAGAGATAAATATATCTCTCTTAGAGCACACTAAATAGTTTAGTTGTGCTCTATCCATAGTTGATGTTGCTGATTTCCTACTCAAGGCATCTGCAGCAACATTGGCCTTGCCCGGATGGTAATCAATTGTACAATCATAGTCCTTGATTAACTCCATCCAGCGACGTTGCCTCATGTTAAGCTCATGCTGAGAGAAGATATACTTAAGGTTCTTGTGGTCTGTGAAAATCTGGAATGTCTCTCCGTAGAGATAATGCCTCCAGATCTTCAAGGCATGAACCACAGTAGCTAACTCCAGATCATGTGTCGGATAATTCTCCTCGTGTTTCTTAAGCTGTCGAGAAGAAAAAGAGATCACTTGTTTATCCTGCATCAACACACATCCAAGTCCATTCTTGGAGGCATCACAGAAGACTACATATCCTTTTCCTTGTTTAGGTAGCACAAGAACAGGTGCACTTGTCAACCTCTCCTTCAACAACTGGAAAGACTGTTGACACTTATCACTCCAAGAAAAAGGAATATCTTTCCGGGTTAACTTGGTCAAGGGTAAGGCTATAGAACTAAAGTTCTTAATGAACCTTCGATAATAGCCAGCTAACCCCAAGAAACTTCGAATCTCCGTCGGTGTCTTCGGTTGTTCCCACTGTAGAAAAGATTCTACCTTTGTAGGGTCAACACAAATTCCCGAGGCAGATATCACATGTCCTAGAAAAGATACCTCCAGCAGCCAGAACTCACACTTGCTAAACTTAGCATACAACTTGTGTTCTCTTAGCAAGGTCAAAGCTTGGCGAAGATGCTGCTCATGCTGCTGAGCATCCTTACTATAGATCAGAATGTCATCTATGAAGATGACAACACACTGATCAAGGAAAGGTTGGAAAACTCTATTCATGAGTTCCATAAATGCAGCTGGTGCATTGGTTAGTCCAAACGACATAACCGTGAACTCATAGTGACCATACCTTGTCCTAAAGGCAGACTTGGATATGTCACTATCCTTAATACGAAGTTGATGATATCCAGAACTCAAGTCTATCTTTGAAAAGACTGTCGCACCACACAACTGGTCAAAGAGATCATCAATCCTCGGAAGAGGGTACTTGTTCTTTATAGTTACTTTATTAAGTTGTCTGTAGTCGATGCACAACCGCATTGACCCATCTTTCTTTTTAACAAACAAGACCGGAGCACCCCAAGGTGAAGTACTCGGTCGGATCAAACCCTTCTCAAGTAACTCTTGAAGCTGTTTCTTGAATTCTGCCATTTCGGCAGGCGCCATCCTATACAGAGTTTGGGCTATGGGTTTCGTATCTGGAATCAGATTGATTTCAAAATCAATCTCCCGAAGTGGTGGTATACCAGGAAGTTCTTCAGGAAACACATCCTCGAATTCACTGACTATGGGAACTTTGACAGGATTGGAACTTTCCTTGGTAACATCTACCACATGGGCCAAGAATGCATAACATCCTTGCCTCAACAGCTTATCAGCAACCATAGCTGACACAAGACAGGTGGGCAGAATCTTTCTTTCACCTTGAAAGATCCATGTGTTGCTTTCATCAGCAAACACAGCCAACTTGGACTCACAATCCAAGACAACTCTATACCTCTCTAAGGTATCCATCCCGAGGATTATATAAAATCCTTGCATATCAAGCGGTATAAGATCCACTTGAATGCGATGGTCAGAAAAGAAGAGGATGCAGGGAGAGCATACCTCCTGCAAAATGGCAGACCCACTCAACGGAGTCTCCAACAACAAACTATCTGCCCTATGACTAACAGTCACATTGCAGTTACGAATCACTCTATGAGTGATGAAAGAGTGCGTAGCACCCGGGTCAATCAGAACAGATACAACACATGATGTAGACATATCAGGATATAAAAGTTCCATCTGACCTGCCACTACCCGTGGATTGACCACTGCATCTGGTGGGTTCATAGCATAGAACCTCGCTGTTGCCTGGTGTTGAGGTGGTGCTGATGATCCAGCTTGAGACGCTTGTCCACGTCCTCGAGCTGCTCCTTGAGATTGCATTCTCTGAGATCCTTGTTGATTATGTCTCAGAGGCTGTGTCACACTGACAGGCCTAGAGCGGCAATCCTTCATCAAGTGTCCCACCTTACCACAGTTGTAGCATCTCCTCTCCTGTTGTTGTGGTCGGGGTGGTCCAGTAACTGACATCGATGCAGAACTGTGAGTCCCTTGAAGCGGTTGACTCCGTCCTCTACCTCTGCTTGGCGACCATTGAGTTTGAGAACTCGATTTGGGTGGTGGAGGGTTAGGTGCAGAGAATCTAGGTTTCTTGGAATCCCTAGATGAAGAACCCTGGAACTGTGGATATCTTTTCTGGGTTTGCCTCTTCTCAACCACAGATCTCTCTATCCTTCGGACTGACTCAACGAATGTAGAGAATCTCTCTCGGTTTTCTAAGGCAGACACAGGGGTTGACATATCAACATTCAAACCCTTCTCGAATCTCCTGATTCTTTCCTCATCTGTGGCAGCCATGTGCGGACAGAACCGCAACAATTCCATGAACTTAGCTTCATACTCGCTAATGTTCATCATGCCCTGCCTCAATCTCTCAAACTGAGAGATCTTCTCATCTAGGAAGGTCTTTGGAAAATATCTATTGATAAATTCCCGACGATACTCTTCCCACGAGAACTCTATTCCAGTTCTCTTCTGCTCTTCCATGTTCCACCAGTGACCAGCACTGCCTTTGAGAAGATAGACAGCATGTCTAACCTTCTCAGCCTCCGGGATAATAAGAATCCTGAAAGCCTTCTCCAACTCTATTAACCATAGGTCAACATCTGCGGGTTCGGCAGTGCCAAAGTACTCGGTAGCTCCGACACAACGAAGTCGCTTGAACGTCTTACCGATACCTTGTCCTTCAATTTGGACAGGTGCCCTAGGTGCAGGCATGGGCATCCTGTCGGTTATGTGTGTCATGGTAGTCATAAACTACCCAAACATCGTCTGTACTGCTGGATTACCCATGTCATCTGGGTCAAACTGGGGTGGCTCAGGTGCAGGCTGTTCTATTTCTGGAACCCTTGCACCGCCTCGAGGTGCACTAGCACTACTCTCTGCCACGTACTCATCATGTGGCTCTTCCATCCTTATGTATCTTCTTCTCCTGAGGAGCAGAAGATTCTATTAGATAAGGAAGGAGTACTAAAGATAGTCTCGACATCCTAAGTCCGATGCCTCTGTAGACTCAACGGACCTAGAGCTCTGATACCACTAATTGTGGGCTCTGATCTCCAAACCACGATATAAACACGATTTAAACTTAGCGAAAGCGAATCGATTAACAGCGGAAGACAAAAATCACGGGAAATTAAAACTTTTCGAGACAAGAGCTTGAATCCATAAAGCTTCATTCATAAAAGGAGATAAACTGTTTACATCTCATGATAATTACTTCTTGAGTAATTATATACAACAGGATACAAAATCTCAAGAACTCATAACCAAAAGACTCCAAGACCTGAGAGTACAGAGGACACATAGGACTGACTCTAACTACACCACATGGCAGGCTAAATCTCCACCTGAGATTTACTGCTGCTCTTGGTGCTGCTGCTGCTGGGACTGGTCACCTGTAGACCTGTTCCTCCGTCCTCGACGTCCACCTAAAAAGTTGAAGTCTACGGGGTGAGACAATTGTACATAATTGTCCCAGCGAGAGTTATAACTCTCCGCCAGAAGCTTTATTATAACATCAAAGAATAACTTAAGCAGTAAAAGCTTACAAAGTATTCAATAGCAGATACAGTTGTATACAAGAGCTCAACATTTATCAAGCATGAAGAACATATGCACTATACAGTGTAACATCAATCAATTAGCTCATAGTTACCTTTAACAGGTATACTACGCTGTAGATTATGTTTTTCAAACATTCTTATTATTATGCCCTATGGAGATGAGGTTTACCACTCATACCCCAACCAATCACTGTTAAGTGCCTTAGTATCATACTAGGTCATCGAAAGAGCTAGATTCTCATGACCTTCACCTTCCTCAGTCAGTAAGAGGATCACTTGTAGGACACCTTGTGTCTCTACTATTATAGCTCACCAGGGTAATCTGGTCCTTCGCTATTTTAGAGTTACAGTGGCGTTCTGTACTCTCTTTGTCATCAGGAGATTTCATGTTTATCTTCACTGATATGGATATCTATGTTTTCCTCATCATCAGAAGGTTTCATGTTTACCATCCACTGATACGGTATGAGTTTTGTAGTGAAGGATTGACGGATTATACATCTACATCAAATTCCTACACTAGGATGTAAGGTTCTACACATCCATATACCCCACATACTCAACAGTATGTGATCCAGGAGTCCCCGTAGGATAACCTGTTTCACCATCATTTGATTTCTGACAATGATGGATCTATGATCAGGGCTCTACATTTCACTTGATTAGTTAGGTACATTCTGTATTCTTTTACATCATACATTGTTCTTCAAACAATAACAGTAGCATAACAGCTATGAAAGTAGAATACTAAATGTAACAAACCTAACTCACATCAATCATCATTTCTCAGTATTCTCATCACAAGTCATCTCTAAAGCATGACCTTGATGGTATTCATGGTTCTTACAGCCCATTAAAACATAGGATGCCACTGACAAGGCATCAAGATATTTTACTATTCATAAAGCTAACAACATGCTTTCAATGAATATAGTATCATCATTCATACCTGGATATGTTCACCTTCATATCAGAACCTGCATGGTTAATTCAACTGATAAAGGTAATTTGAAATAAGAATATACTTTCCACTCTTGTCGTAAGAGCTAAGTTCTCTGATTCTCATCAATTAGAGTTTGCTACTCATATTGCATGTCATCACCCTTGAATTTAGGGTTTACTATTCACATGTTATCACCCTTGAATTAGGGTTTACTATTCACATTACATGTCATCACCCTTGAATTGGGGTTACTATTCACATTACATGTCATCACCCTTGAATTAGGGTTTACTATTCACATTATGGTGAATTGAACTCATAACATCATCATGTATGAGGAACATCATCATTGATGCTCTCAGATTAGCTTAAGATTCATCATATATCATAATTAGGGTTTCCATGATCTCACATAGGTGGATCATACCCTAATCATGCACATTCATGTGTATTAAAGGTACTTTACTTGAATTTCCATCATAAAAGGGTACTTTCTCTTTCTTAAGATACTTTCTCTCTCCTCATACTTGTAGATGGTGATAACACCAATCTAGATCAGGTTGGGTTAAGTCCACTTTGATTAACATAGACCAAATCACCACTATTAAGTGATTAGGGTTTGATTAGAATAAGGTTTCACTCAATTGAACCTTTCAAGGGTATTATGGTAAATTACACATTGATCATCATCATGGTTTAATTTACTAACCACTTGACCCTTAATGTCTTTTGGTATCATTAGGGTTTAGGTTGAACAACTATTAAACCATTTAAGCCTCCAAGGCATTAGGCAGACATAACTTCAAAAGTCTCCAATAGGTTTCACACCTTCAACCTTCATACGATCTTGAGGTCGAATGCCCTCATTCGATCTTGAGGTCGTATGCCCTCATTCGATCTTGAGGTCGAATGACCTTATACGGTCTTGAGGTCGAATGACCTTATACGGTCTTGAGGTCGAATGACCTTATACGGTCTTGAGGTCGAATGACCTTATACGGTCTTGAGGTCGAATGCCCTCAAAAGCTCAAGATCGTATGGACCTCCAAGGTGGTTCAAAGGGTAAACTCGATCAGGGTTTACTATGTTGAAGCCATCAATTAGTCTCAAGCTTGCTAACCACTTACCAATTGAGACAATTAGGGTTAGCCTTAACCAATTGGTCACTCAATTGACCCTCAATTGATATGCAATTAGGGTTGGAGTTGGTTCAATTAAGGTCTATAAACGTTCAACCATCAACACTCAACAATGTGAATCAAATCGAAGTTGAACCCATCAATTGACCTCCAATTGGGCTCAAACTTGGCCCAAACGGTCTTGGGATCATTTGGATATACTCCAAATGGTCTTGAGACCGTTTTACCAAGAATTCATCAAAACTAGATTGATTTGATAGGGGTTGAACCTTAATTAAGTCACAAATCAGCAATTTGATTATTTCAATAACCCATTGTAATTGGGCCCTCAATTGATCAAATTTCTTTAACCCTAGACCTCCAAACGGTCTTGGGTTGTCACCAAACGGTCTTGAGACCGTTTGGATGAGTTCCAAACGGTCTTGAGACCATTTTCCCATCCATCCTTTGGACTCTAGTGAAAATTCATCAAGGTTTGATTTATTGAGTTGATCATTACATCAATGCTTAATTGCAATGTAATCTGGTATCTTTGTACCTTCAATTGGTCAACTATACTTGACCCCAAACCTCCATACGGTCTTGGGTGATCCCCAAACGGTCTTGAGACCGTTTGGATGATTCCCCAAATGGTCTTGAGACCGTTTGGGCTAATCAACCCAAAATCTCAAATTAGCTCATTGTGATTTCAGTACTGATTTCAATTAGGGTTTGCCCTAGTAATCAACCTTCAACTCTTAACTCATTTGGAATTAGTCCATAAAATTTGGTGAGTTATTAATTAACATCATTAAGAACAGTAATCTCATACGGTCAATGCTTAGTCAACCATCTTATACGGTCTTGAGACCGTTTGCCCAAAAGGGGCAAATTAAGCAGATTGAAAATCAGAACTAAATTCAATTGAATTTGCTAATTGTTTTGCCTATATCTCACGATTCCTTTGGAGTTAACCTCTCAAATTTTGTGGGTGATTAACCTTCATAATTATGAACAGGATTCCCATACGGTTCATGCTTGGTCAACGCGGACATACGGTCTTGAGACCGTATGCCTTTATACGATCGTGAAACCGTTTGCCCACCAAACGGTTTTGTAAACCGTATGGGAAATTGGTTGAGGTCGTATGGTAAAGTGGAAAACTGTGGATAAGCATAGGAAATAACGCCCTCATCTTCTAGCTCAAGAACGGCAACAGTTGCTCACGGATTTGCTTGCAAGGAAGCAAGGGGAGATAGGGAAGAAGAAGAACTAGCAACTAAAAGCATAGAAAAGATGTATATAAAAAAGCATAGGTTTAGAGTTATAAAACCCGCCTAAAGCTTGCTCCTTGAGCTCCAAGCTTTCGAGCTCCAAGCCTTTAATGGCTTCCTAGAAGATCCACAGGTCGGCCAAGGTGAATCCTCCAAGAAAAGTTGAGAAGAGATGGCTAGAAAGATAGAGCTAAGTGAGCTAGCCATGAATTTGACCTTGAATTCGAGTTTCATCCAAGAATTTAAGAAAAAGGAAGGATCCAAACCTACCTTGCACTCCCTTGGTCGTCCTCCTGAGCTCCAGAGCTCTCCTTAGTCGGTTGAGCAAGGGGGAGCAGTGAAGGAAACGAAAGAAACATTCCTTTGCTAAGTGAGGAAAAGGGCTTATATACTTGGGGTGGAATTTCAACATAGGCACATAGGTTTTCCTCACTTTCAACTAAGTCCCTCCTTTCTTCTTTGCTCTTCCCTTCTTCTTATTTCTAAGGACAACCTTCTTCTAAGGTCAAGAAATGAAGGCAAAGAAGATCAACCTATTACTAAAGCACACACATAAAAGGCTATAGTACTTACACCTTGATTATTCAATCATAAAGGTGTTTTTCATTATATGATTATTCAATTGAAGTGACTTCTTCATCATTTCTTCTCTAAATGATGACAAGCGTCTTACAAGATATTTTTAGATGGTTTATTTTACAAGTTGCACCCCTCAAATTGGGTAAATTGCACTTTACTCCAATTTAGGGTTTCAAGCACATGGATTGCTTCCACAGCTGCACCTTGGTGCTCAAGCTTGGGAAATCCCTCAAACTTTACCATAATCATTATTATGATGTCTCAACATCATAGGAACATCTCAACATGTGCAAATTGCAAGTTAACCCTTCTAACTGGGTAAATTGCACACAGGTCCCTGTATTACAAAACAATCAATTCAACATTGTTTAAAAGGGACAGAAAGGAAAAGTATGTTCCTTAGGAACTTAATTACATGCAAAAAGATAATCACCAGTATCTTAATTACATAATTAGTCCAAACACATAGGGTTAACTCATAACCCAGGTCATGGATGTTACAATAATGTATTATGTGAGGGTTCTGAATTAATCCTCTTAAGTCTAAACTTACTGTATGCTGAATCTGATCTTATCTTATACTAAAACTAAATATTGACGACTCAGCTTATCTAAATCTGATTACTGAGTATGAACATGAATCTAAATCAAATTTGAACATCTGAGTATGTTTATCTTACGTAATGACTCACTAAAATTTGCTTAATATGAAATGAATAGAGAACTTACAGAACTAAATTGCACTTCCAATACTCATAGTATGTACTGAGTCATTTGTAACACTACATGATATGAAGAAAGATAGACATGTTACACATGTAACAAACTACAATATTAATGGATCATGATACAACTTCTAACTTTAGACCAATTGTCCAAAGGTGATAACTGAACAAGGATTCACATGGCATGGCCCACTTACCTGCAGTAAGTCAAGATCCTACTCTCATTGCTCCTCAATATATTAGGTCTAACTCTCTCCTAAAAATCCAAGGGCTATGTCATATTCATATCCTTTATTTTTGGGCAACATCTTTAGGGTCATACTTTCTTCATTCATCAACACATGCATTTAGGTACGTATATCATTATTAGGGTATACTAGATTAGGGTACTAATGTGTCTTTGTAGATGTTTCTTTGATAATCATAATAATATTGGGATTCATAGTCTAGGTTCATCGTGAAAATATCTTATTCATACACTACTAACTTAGACTAGGGTTTATATGTATCCAAGTTATTATTATTAGTACATGACACCCATATGTTTTTGGGTTACACATGTAATATTCATGTTCTAACATTTTATTACTATTTATAAGTTAGTATTTGAATTATTTTCTTAGGGCCACTAAGATAGTCATACTACACATACTAATTTCCTAGTTATATAGTCATTATATACATCCCATGCATATAATATAGTGACATAATCTGTTACCATAGAAACCCCCTATTCAGGGTTAGGGTGATCATAGGTTACAATTTTATTGTCTAGGTTAGTTCATTAACTTCCTAATCTTGATGTATTTAATTGAATAATGTTGGTCTTTTGAAATAGAGATATACCCACCCTAATTCATATAATGATGTCTTAGCATTATTCTTGGTAGAGAACTATTTCAATTTAAAGTAAGGAGATGACCTAATCAATGTGCCTAACATGAATCAGCTAATATAAGGATTCAATATTATCATCCCCTTAATCCTAGTCCTATTACATGATTAGTGTGTGTTTAAGATCAAAGTTCTGTCTATTGGGTTTTACTTTAGTTGAAACTATATTGGGAGTAAAGCATTATAACGATGATTAGAATAACCATAGTAGCACAACCTCAAGATAGCAAATACAAAAAGCTCTCAGCACTGCAGATGGAATACGAGTTTGGTTTTAAGGAAGGAAAAGATTAGGATCGATGGGCTAGAAGTGTTGAGACACCCCCGATGTCATGAGGCTGTGTGGGCCTAATGTCCTCCGGTAGTAAGTTGCCGACTTGCTGTTGTTGGGGGGTCTACATGGTATGCCGACTTAGTGCTTCGCAGCCTAAGGGGAGGTTGGGGGTGCGTCCCTGGGGCACTGTAAGTAGTGCAGGAGCAAGGAATCAGGGTGAGGTGGTGTGAGGGTCAGGAATGATGACATTAGGATGGAGGTTGAAGATGAAGTAGAATGCGGGTGGCCAAAGCTAACACAGTGAAATTGATAGGGTTTGCGGGAGTGCCCTGAAGCTTTGAGGATTCTTGGGAAAATGAACAAAATGCTAGGAGATGAGTTGCAACTCAGTAGCAAGAAGGAAGTGGTAACTGAGAAGGGCATTTCTTATATAGGTGTTTCTAGGGTTTGAGAAAGAGATTGCTGGGTGCGGATTGATCTCCAGAAGACAGTAGAACAATCGTTTTCCAAAATGAGTGATTGACTCATGAGATTTGCACAATCGAAATGGGGCAGACTTGTTTCCTATTCAGGACAAGGTAAGAGAAGGTGTTCGCTAACTCAGATCAATCCATTTCAAAGTGGATCTAATCTAACGATCACGGAAAAAGCAGCCAGGGCAAAATAGGTCCATATTAATGAATTTCTTTTCATTAATAACCATTAGTTTCCCAAATTTATTTCCCCTATCAAATAAGGTCCTTTGGGTCTCAAAATTTGATCAGATGCTCCCAAAAATGTCTAAAATATTCTCCTATAATTAGTTCCCGAGTTTGGTTATCAAATTAAACGATATAATTAATAATAGATAAATCTTTGATAATGCATAACTAATTATTTACAAGTAATTAAATAATGAAATTTTAAGTTTCCTCTTATTTATACATTATCATTGATTGGGAAATTTTTTAGTACAAAGTAACAATCAAGATTATTTAAAATGACATTTTGTAAGATGTGACCATAAAGGATGTGATATCAGGGAAAATGAAATTAAATACCTAAAAAATGAGGATGTTGCACCTCCCATACTCTAATGTATATCTTGGATGAATTCTCATGTATATATGCTCGAACTTTCTCTATCTCTAAATGTCCAAATTGAGTAGTAAATGTGTATATATTGATGTGATTTAACCATACAATGCCTTCATGGTGATTTTGTGTGGTTTATTATCTATTTAAAAAGATATATGTCATTACTTATGTTCTAATGATATTACTTATTTCATAGTTATTTCTGTAATTTTTCTATGTGTGATATGAGATGTTGATATAGATTTATCCCTTGTGAGATAATTTCATACCTAGTAATGATGTTAAATGATGATAAGCAATGAAAAAATGAAACAAGATGGTATATTATTTTTACATACATAAGAGTATTATAGGAGATAAACTCAAATATAAGTTGCTATCTTGAGATAAGAACACATCCTACTGGTTAATAACCTTATCACTTATGATAAACCCTAATTATAATAAAAAATCTGGTGCGTGGAAATCTTCTGTAGGTGTCCTGTGGATTTTTGTTGTGGTTAGATGTTAGATGGCGACCCATGTTCATAGCCCACATGCTACTTCTTACTATGATATAACACTAGAAAAGGATGGGTTGTAGATACATCCTCATATTATACAAAAAGAAAGAATGGGCCATAGACACAACCATAAAGCTAGAAAATGTGTTTGACCCTAGTTACAATACCTAATTAGTTGGTAAGGGGTGGTGATTCATAGTTACACCCTTTCTCCTAGAAGTACTAGGTGCTTTCCACAACTATAATTGTAGTGTAGTTTGCCATTAGGAAAAGGAGATAGGAAATATGATAACTCTTTCCCAAGATCCTTGGCGTAATAAAAACCATACATCATGAGAATACATGTAAATGATTAATAAGATGTTTGAGTGAATATGTTGTGGTACCGACATGTCTTGAGTTCTAAATTTTACATTCTTTACTTGTTTCTCAGTTTTTTATTAATTTTTACTGCTTAAACATGATCTACAATATGCTATAAAATGGGATTAGAACTATCTACTAGGGTTTAGAATCCTTGAATTTCTCACGCAATGTCCAATTATTGCTTATATGCAACAATTATCTTAAATTTGAGTTTTTTTATCAAGTGGTAGGTCCCTATTCGTTGAGGTAGAAAGCTCATATTTTTTTACAATTTTTGGTACATGATTTTTGTATCTTAGTGGGAATTGTTGGTTTGTATAGTAGTATATAGCTCTATCCTACACACCTATATCTAGTGCACTATGTCAACATCATCAACAATGTTTCCTATTTCTCTATTTATCGTATAGTCTATATACATTCATTTGTACTCTCTTATTGTAAGGACCCTGACCTTCATTTAGGGTTTACCCTATTTGCTTTGCTTAACCTTGATGGTTTGATGCTTGCTAATCACCTTTAATGGTGATTAGGGTTTGGTTGTGCTTTGTTGAGAGTTGGAGGGGCTACTTGCAAATAACCCAAGTCTAGGGTTTTGTAAGCAAGTTTTCCACCTTGTGAGGTGTTCCTCCCTCTCTTTGCTTCCTCTAGGGTTGAGAGGAAGGCTTGGGCTTGTTGCTTGAGTTCGTTGGGCCTTGGTTGAGCTTGTTTGGGCCTTGAGGTGCCTTGTTTGGGCTTGGTTGAGCCTTGTGTCGCCCAAGTGATGCTTATGTCGGACAAGATGGTGTTTGTGTCGGCCAAGTTGAGTGTGTCGCCCATGGCATGGAGTGTGTCACCCAAGGAGCAACATGTTGTGTTGCCCATGATGCTTGATCCAACTTTGACCTTGTTTGGTGGACATTTGGTGCATATCTTGGCCATGTGGATGGAGCTTGCTAGAGTGGTGGCTTGTGCTCTAGGACAAGTGTCCCTAGGCAAGTGACACCTTGCGTGGACCAGCCTTGTTTTCTCCTCCCTTTCCTTCTATATAGGTGTATCCTTCCCTTTGTTAGGAGTTCCTTTGGTCCTTTGCTTTTCCTCCACCTTGAGTGCACGACACTCCTTCCTTTCCTTGCTTGTGTCGGCCGATACACCCCTTGCAGGAGCAGGTTGGTGGCCGATACACCCCTTGGAGGAGAAGTGGTGGCCGATACCCCATGAAGCTTGGAGCTCTTCTTCTTCTTCCTTGGAAGCTTGGAGCTTAAGGTGGGTTGCATAACTTCTAACCCTAACTCCTTTATCTCTTGCTTTGATCTTGTTCATATGTTAGTAGCTTAGTTCTTTGCTTAGCTTCTTGTTGGCCGATCACCATGTGGTCTAGTGTTTCTTGTGATCTAGGGTTTAGGGAGCAATACTCTTTTCTCTCCTTGGTCTAGAGGAGTGAGTTTGAGTCTCTAGTATCGTGAGAAACACCCCTCCTTCTTATTCGATTGAGGTGAGCTTGTGTTCTAGTTGCTTGAGCAACACTCTCCTCTCACCATGGACTAGAAGGGTGAGCTCGTAGGTGATGGTTGGTGTGCAAGATCCCTCTTTCCCTTAACCGATTGAGGTGAGCCATCTTCCTAGGGTTTCGAGTGCCTTTGTGTTTGAGGAAGAAGATGCCCCTTGTGGATGATATCCTTTGGCTTAGTGTGTTGGGCGACATGTATGCTCTTGTGCTGGGTGACAGGCCAGTGATGTGTGTTGGCCGACATGTCTGTGATGGATGATACGTTGCTCTGTTTATCGGGCGTCAGCCCTTGATGCTGTATCGGGCGACACCCCCTTGGACTTGTGACGGGCGTCACGCCCATACCTTTGATGTGTTTCGGCCGTTAGGCCTTGACCTGGTTGTGGCACGTTTAGTGGAATGAGTTATCTAGCTTTATCTCTCTTGGTTGTTAGTGTTTGGTGACCTGGCCGTTATGATAGCTTTGTATCGGGCGTTGTTGGTTGGGTTTGTGACGGGCGTCACACCTCTTTTGTCGGCCGACAGGCTAATCGCAACAGGACGTTGCCTGATATGAGAGTGCCCGATACCTCTCCTCCCTGATGCACATTTCTCCCTCTCTTTGATACACGATGTCACGCAACACAGCATTGTTGCACTTCATTACACCAGCTGTTATGCATTGAGTATGGGTGAGGGTAGGTGGTTGTTATATCCTTCTTTTAGTAAGGGTTGTGGTGAGTTATGGTGAGGGTTTTGTAATCCTTCAGTGATGGTTCCTTGTATCATGGAAATGATTAGTTGCGTACATATATATATATATATATATATATATATATATATATATATATATATATATATATATATATATATATATATATATCCTTGCTTCCAACCAATGGTAACTCCTTGCTAATAGTAATGATAATGATAAAGGCAGGGGTAATGATATGCATGAAGTGATCATCATGCTTATCTGTTAATGATAAGGAGAATAGTGGTAGTACCCTAGTGGTTGCTTAATAATAATGATGATGATAATAGTGATGATAGTGGTAAGTGGTTTACATAACGAATGGTGACGGTAATGGTAGTGGTAATGACAACGCTTGTTCTGTATATCCAACATGACTACATGCATGAAGTGAACATCTTGATTATTTGTATAATACTGAGTTGAGGATAAGCATAGATATGGTTTGCTTAATGATGTGCTTTATACACTTGATCACTAGATAGTGTAAGATTGATAAGTATAGTATCTTGAATGTCGTCTCATGATGGTAAGCATAGTCCTTATGTTGAAACTATGATTATTTTATACACTAACCATGCAGGTGATGATTAGCCATGAAAAGGCTATGAGACATATGTGATGAGTAACATCACTTTGATAATTACTCTGGTTGATGAGATTGTATGAATGATGTGTTTGTTCCATGATGTTGATGTGAGCCTTGAGAGGCAGTGACAGTACATGATGAGGGATTGAGATCCCATGGTATGTGATGGTCCTTGAGATGGATCTGGATGATTGGCAAGAGGCCAAGTGATAACATGTGATGTTGGATCCTTGAGATGGATCAGGTTGATGTGATTACAATAATAACATAATGTTGAGTTTATATTGTTTACTTTATGTTATATCTTGCATGTTATACAACTTGGTTGAATCTTGCAATCCATCTAAAAGATACTAAATAATCACAGTAGAATCATATCATGTAGTTTGCCCTGGCCATAGATCCATCATCTTCAGGACTTGGTGATGGTGAAACGGGTTCTCCTACGGGTTGACCCGGAGCGCATATTGTTGAATATGTGAGGTTTCTCCTAGCCTAAAGTGAGGAGGTAAGAGTACAACTTCAGTTGTAGACTCGGTCATATGATGAGCATGGTGAACAGGCCCATGGCTCCGAATATGTGATATGAAGAGCATGAATGCGTTCATAGCTCAGAGCACGGTGATCAGGCCCGTGGCTCGAATATACTAGCGATGTGACCAGTACCGAGGCGAGCTAGAGGAAGGGTAGCCTGTGGAGCTGACCCTGTGGCTGAAGCCAATTGAGCATGAGACTACGGTCCTGCTTGTATTGTACTCGTGCACTGACCACGAGGTGGGAGGTCGTGGAGTCCGACTCTTCCATGTGACCTTGTATGGCACCAGCTTCGGGTTTCGCAGCTGAAGGTTGGATTTGAACGGTACGGTTCACTTCCTCAGGACATAATAATACATAATTCAGCCGTTTAGTAATTACTGCTTAAGACAAATACGAAACATTGGTTGAGGCCTTGTTTGTGTTGTTATATGTTGCAGTTACTTCTATATTCCTCAGGTTATGTGGCAATATATCTTACCTTGTGAATCATGTTCCATTGAAAGATATTTGGTTATATGCCTTTTGTACAGCTGGTAAGCTTGTCGGTAATAATAGCTTTGCTTTATATAAACTACTCTTGTTACACCTATTATCAGTTATCTACTGTTATAGCTTTATCTTCTTGAGGTTCTGTAGTTGCGGTGGGGAGTTATGTTTCCCGCTGGGACAATGTTCAATTGTCTCACTCCACTGGTTTTTAGGTGGCCGAGCTAGACGTGGTGGTGGTCGTGGTGTTGCAGCCGAGCAGCTAGAAGAGCAGTAGAAGGCAAGCGATGGATATGCTGTTGTTTTGGATGTTTTGTAATAGAGTCTAGAGTCATCCCTATACTCTTAGGTCCTTGGCAGTGTTTTGACGTTGTTTCACGATGTACGGTCATTGATGTTTTGTATATCCTGCTGTTGGACGAATGCAGACCTTTATGTATATGAACAGGTGATGAACTCATGGTATGACAGGACAACTGTTACTCTAAGTTGTGGACATGTATCCAGGCTTGAATGATGTATATAACCTGTTTTCTTGCAGGATGTGGACTGGAATGTAATAGTTTCTCAGTTTATCAACTTTCCGCAAACGGTTTTAATTAACTCGTATTTTTGGATAATCTGTGGTTATGGTGATTTCCGCACGTTTTCACGTAACACCTCGTTGTCTGTGTGATAGTGGGATGTGTTGCCACAAGTTTGGTATCAGAGCTTTAGGTTCGCTGAGTCTACAGGGATCTAGGACTAGGTTGTGTTTGTTCTTATGAGTGTTCGAGATTTTCTCACAGTAATCTTCTGCCTCAGTGGAAGAAAAGTCAAGATGTCTGGAAACCATGAAGAACACTCTACTGAATACAGTGATGCTGCATCGGTTGATGGAGCAGCTGGACAGGCACATGAAGATCGGGTGCCTGAGATCCCCCAACCTAACCCAGCCATTCTTGAACATCTTGCTTACCAACAGCTTATGGGGCAGATAATGGCTACGATGAATCTCATGGTTGAGCGATTACCAGTGCCTCCTCCGCGAGCACAAGTTCCCCATGGAGAAGCATCGGGTATTGGGAAGACCTTTGAGCAGCTTCGCCGAGTCGGAGCTTCGGATTATGCTGGAACGGCTGATCCAGCAGATGCGGATCTGTGGCTGACGAGTCTTGAAAAGGCTTTCCGGATCCTCGACATCCCCGAAGCAGACAAATTAAAGCATGTTGTCTACCTTTTGAAAGGTAGTGTTGGTCACTGGTGGACCATCGAAGAAGAGAAGCGGCCCGGTGAGGTGATCTGTTGGGAAGTGTTTCGATGTGAGTTCGTCACCAGATACTTTCCCAAGACGTATCTGGATGAGAAGGTCAGTCAGTTTGAGAGGTTGCGATAAGGAACGATGAACATCACTGAGTACGAAGCCAAGTTTATGGATCTATTGAGGTTTTGTCCTCACATGGCGGCAACAGATGAGGAACATATCAGACGTTTCGAGAAGGGTCTAAGTGCTGAGCTGACGACACCGGTTTATGCATTGGAGAATCGGGAGCGGTTTGCTACGTTCATGGAATCTGTCCGAAGGATTGAGAGGACAGTAAGGGAGAAAAGAGAGTCCATGTCTCACAAAAGACCTGCTCAGTTTCAGGGACGGAGGTTTGGTGGCTTTAAGAAGCCTAGGTTTTCATCGTCGGTAGTGATGAGAAGTTCTGGTGTACCGTCTCAGTGGTCTCCGAGTAAGGGGAAATGTTATATTTCTTCGCTATCTAAGGCGCATAGTACAACTTCTGTGGAAGTAACAGGGCCAGCTAGGCCACGGTTTGAGGACATGTCATGTCATCTTTGTGGACAAGTCGGGCATTTCAGGCTCAATTGCCCGAATAGAGATGTTGATGTGACGCAGCAGCCGAGACAGAATCTTCAGAGGTCAGAGAGGCCACAGCCCAGTGGTAGCAGAGGTCAAGGACGCGGTCAAGCGTCTCAAGATGGATCGTCTGCTCAAGGAAACAGAGGTCGTAGACAGCAAGCAACGGCTCGATTCTATGCTATGAGTCAGCCGGAGGCGATAGTCAACCCGTGAGTAGTGACATGTCAGATGGAGTTATTTCATTCTGATATGTCTTCTTGCTTTATATCTGTTCTGGTTGACCCAGGTGCTACACACTCTTTTATCGCCTATAGTATGCTTGAAAACTGTCGTTTACCTGTTAGCTGTAAGAAGGATAGTTTGTTGTTAGAAACCCCTCTTGATGGTTCCTCTTTGCTTCGAGAAGAGTGTCCATCTTATGTCTTGTCTTTCTCGGGACACTGCATTCGAGTGGATCTTATACCACTTGATATGCATGGGTTTGATGTTATCCTTGGGATGGATACCTTAGAGAAGTATAAGGTTGTTTTGGACTGTGGTTCCAAGCATGCAATGTTTGATGATGTCGGAGGGAAGTGGATCTTCCAGGGAGATAGGAAGATTCTTCTGACGTGTCTGGTATCAGCTATGGTGGCAGATAAGTTGCTACGGCAAGGATGTGAGGCATTCTTAGCTCACATGGTGGATACCGTTGTGGTTGCCAAGGCAAAAGGTCCTAGCCTTGAGGAGGTGTCAGTTGTCCGAGAGTTTGCAGACGTGTTTCCTGAAGAGTTTCCTGGTGTTCCTCCACCCTGAGAGATTGATTTTGAGATCAATCTGGTTCTGGGAACACAGCCAGTCGCACAGACACCATATAGGATTTCTCTGTTAGAGATGGCAGAGCTGAAGAAGAAGTTGCAAGAGTTGTTGGAGAAAGGTTTTATCTGACCGAGTACGTCACCTTGGGGTGCTCCCGTGTTGTTTGTTAAAAAGAAGGATAATTCGATGCAGTTGTGTATAGATTACCAGCAATTGAACAAAGTCACGATCAAGAACAAGTACCCGTTGCCGAGGATTGATGATCTGTTTGATCAGTTGCGTGGTGCAACAGTGTTTTCGAAGATCAATCTACGGTCTAGATATCATCAGTTGAGGATTAAGGCAGATGACATACCAAAGTCTACTTTCAGGACGAGGTATGCTCACTTCGAGTTCGTGGTTATGCCGTTCGGGCTAACCAATGCAACTGCTGCTTTTATGGATCTGATGAACAGAGTGTTCCGTCCTTTCTTAGATCAATTTGTTGTAGTCTTTATAGATGACATCTTGATCTATAGTCGGGACATGCTAGAGCATGAGCAACATCTTCAACGAACGTTGACTCTTCTTCGTCAACATCAGGTGTATGCTAAGTTCAGTAAGTGCGAGTTCTGGTTGGAAGAAGTGACTTTCCTGGGTCATGTGATATCCGCGGAAGGAGTCAAAGTAGATCCGAAGAAGGTGGAATCCGTTGCGGATTGGGAACAGCCAAAGGCGCCGACAGAAGTTCGTAGTTTTTTGGGTTTAGCAGGATACTACCGGAGGTTTATCAAGGACTTCAGTGCGATCGCGTTGCCGATGACGAAGTTGACCAGAAAGGATATACCTTTTGTTTGGGATGATCGATGTCAGCAAGCTTTCCAGAGTTTGAAGAAGAAGCTGACCAGTGCTCCAGTGTTGATCCTGCCAGAGCCTGGGAAGGGCTATGTTGTTTTCTGTGATGCTTCCAATAAAGGCTTAGGTTGTGTGTTGATGCAGGAAGATCATGTAGTTTCTTTTGCTTCGCGACAGCTCAAGAAGCAGGAGGAGAACTATCCGACTCATGACTTGGAGTTGGCAGCAGTGGTTCATGTGTTAAAGATTTGGAGACACTATCTGTATGGATAAGTGTGTCAAATCTTTACAGATCATAAGAATCTGAAGTACATCTTTACGCAGCAAGAGTCGAACATGCGACAACGATGATGGATGGAGTTGATCAATGATTACAACTGCACTATCGAGTATCATCCTGGTAAGGAGAATGTGGTAGCTGATGCACTTAGCAGAAAGTCTTCTTGCAAGAAGGCACAGTTGAGTTCCCTGGTATGCCATTGGCAAGATATGTTTGTTTCTCTGCGACAGATGAATGTGCAGATGGAGGTTTCCTCATCAACTAGACTTTTAGCACAGATGCAAGTCAAGCCTACGTTGAGACAGTAGATTAAGGATGCACAGCAGACAGATGATGCGAAATAGTTGATCAGATCAGAGTTCGGCAGTGACAAGCGTGATGGGTTTCATGAGTCCGAGGATGGACTAGTCTGCTATTGTAATAGGATGGTGGTTCCTAATGTTGATGAGCTGAGGAAGTTGGTGCTCGAGGAAGCACACACATCGATGTATGCTATGCATCCAGGTGTCACCAAGATGTATCATAGTCTGAAGGACTTGTATTGGTGGCCCGGTTTGAAGAAAGATGTAGCTGAGTTCGTGGCTAGATGTGCGGTTTGTTAGCAAGTGAAGGCTGAACATCAGAAGCCGGCAGGTACGTTGCAACCTTTGCCAATACCGCAGTGGAAATGGGATCATATAACCATGGATTTCGTAGTTGGTCTACCCAGGACAACTAGGAATCATGATTCTATTTGGGTGATAGTGGACAGATTGACTAAGTCTGCCCATTTTCTACCAGTGAAGACAATGTATACAGCCGAGAAACTCGCTCGAGTATATGTTGATGAGATAGTACGTCTGCATGGTGTGCCAACAATGATAGTTTCTGACAGAGGTCCTCAGTTTACGAGTCGTTTTTGGGAACAGTTGCACAGAGCGTTGGGAACGCAGTTGAGGTTCAGTACAACCTTTCACCCGCAGAAAGATGGACAGTCTGAAAGGACTATTCAGATTTTGGAAGATCTCCTTCGAGCTTGTGTTTTGCAGTTTCTAGGCAACTGGGATGTACATCTAAGTTTGATAGAGTTTTCCTACAACAACAATTATCAGCGGAGCATTGACATGGCTCCTTATGAGGCTTTGTATGGGAGGAAGTGCAGATCTCCTTTGTGTTGGTACGAGTCTGGTGAACATCAGTTGTTGGGTCTTGAGCTAGTACAACAGACGACAGAAAAGATCAAAGTGATACAGTAACAGTTGAAAGTGGCACAGGACAGACAGAAGTCTTATGCAGACAATCGCCGACGACCTTTGGAGTTTCAGGTAGGAGACAAACTATACCTCAAAGTCTCGCCATGGAAAGGTGTGCTGAGGTTTGGCCGGAAGGGTAAGTTGGCACCTAGGTATATGGGGCCTTACCCAGTCATAGCGCGTGTTGGGAAGGTAGCTTATGAGATAGAGTTACATCCAGAGTTGCACAGGTTACATCCAATGTTCCATGTCAGTATGCTGAAGAAAAGTCATCCGGATTCGGGTATAGTGATACATCCAGTTGAGGTTGAGCTTGATGAAGATGTGACCTACGAGGAAGGTCCTGTGGCGATCCTTGACAGAAGGGTCAAGAAGTTGAAGAGGAAGGATCTAGTTCTTGTGAAAGTTCTTTGGAAGCGTCGTGGCGTTGAGGAAGCCATGTGGGAGCTTGAGGAAGAGATGAGGAGGAAGTATCCCTCACTTTTCTCTTCGGATTTCGGGGACGAAATCTCTTAAAGGGGGTTAGCTTGTAAGGACCCTGACCTTTGTTTAGGGTTTACCCTATTTTCTTTGCTTAACCTTGATGGTTTGATGCTTGCTAATCACCTTTAATGGTGATTAGGGTTTGGTTGTGCTTTGTTGAGAGTTGGAGGGGCTACTTGCAAATAACCCAAGTCTAGGGTTTTGTGAGCAAGTTTGCCACCTTGTGAGGTGTTCCTCCCTCTCTTTGCTTCCTCTAGGGTTGAGAGGAAGGCTTGGGCTTGTTGCTTGAGTTCTTTGGGCCTTGGTTGAGCTTGTTTGGGCCTTGAGGTGCCTTATTTGGGCTTGGTTGAGCCTTGTGTCACCCAAGATGGTGTTTGTGTCGGCCAAGTTGAGTGTGTCGCCCATGGCATGGAGTGTGTCGCCCAAGGAGCAACATGTTGTGTCGCCCATGATGCTTGATCCAACCTTGACCTTGTTTGGTGGACACTTGGTGCATATCTTGGCCATGTGGATGGAGCTTGCCAGAGTGGTGGCTTGTGCTCTAGGACAAGTGTCCCTAGGCAAGTGACACCTTGCATGGACCAGCCTTGTTTTCTCCTCCCTTTCCTTCTATATAGGCGTATCCTTCCCTTTGCTAGGAGTTCCTTTGGTCCTTTGCTTTTCGTCCACCTTTAGTGCACGACACTCCTTCCTTTCCTTGCTTGTGTCGGCCGATACACCCCTTGCAGGAGCAGCTTGGAGGTCGATACACCCCTTGGAGGAGCAGTGGTGGCCGATACCCCTTGAAGCTTGGAGCTCTTCTTCTTTCTTGGAAGCTTGGAAGAAAGAAGAAGAGCTCCCAGCTTCTAACCCTAACTCCTTTATCTCTTGCTTTGATCTTGTTCATATGTTAGTAGCTTAGTAATTTGCTTAGCTTCTTGTTGGCCGATCACCATGTGGTCTAGTCTTTCTTGTGATCTAGGGTTTAGGGAGCAATACTCTTTTCTCTCCTTGGTTTAAAGGAGTGAGCTTGAGTCTCTAGTATCATGAGCAACACCCCTCCTTCTTAGTCGATTGAGGTGAGCTTGTGTTCTAGTTGCTTGAACAACACTCTCCTCTCACCATGGACTAGAAGGGTGAGCTCGTAGGTGATGGTTGGTGTGCAAGACCCCTCTTTCCCTTAACCGATTAAGGTGAGCCATCTTCCTAGGGTTTCGAGGAAGAAGGTGCCCCTTGTGGACGATATCCTTTGGATTAGTGTGTTGGGCGACATGTGTGCTCTTGTGCTGGGCGAGATGCCGGTGATGTGTGTTGGCCGACAGGTCTGTGATTGACGATACGTTGCTCTGTGTATCGGGCGTTAGCCCTTGTTGCTGTATTGGGCAACACCCCCTTGGACTTGTGACGGGCGTCACGCCCATACCTTTGATGTGTGTCGGCCGTTAGGCCTTGACCTGGTTGTGCCACATTTAGTGGAATGTGTTATCTAGCTTTCTCTCTCTTGGTTGTTAGTGTTTGGTGACCTGGCCGTTACAATAGCTTTGTATCGGGCGTTGTTGGTTGAGTGTATGACGGGCGTCACACCTCTTGTATCGGCCGGCAGGCTGATCGCAACGGGGCGTTGCCCGATATGAGAGTTCCTGATACCTCTCCTCCCTGACGCGCATTGCTCCCTCTCATTGAGACGTGATGTCACGTAACACAGCGTTGTTGCCCTTCTTTACACCAACTATTATGCTTTGAGTATGGGTGAGGGTAGGTGGTTGTTATATCCTTCTTTTAGTAAGGGTTGTGGTGAGTTATGGTGAGGGTTTTGTAATCCTTTAGTGACGGTTCCTTGTATCATGGAAATGATTAGTTGCGTATATATATATATATATATATATATATATATATCCTTGCTTCCAACCAATGGTAACTCCTTTCTAATAGTAATGATAATGATAAAGGCAGGGGTAATGATATGCATGAAGTGATCATCATGCTCATCTGTTAATGATAAGGAGAATAGTGGTAGTACCCTAGTGGTTTCTTAATAATAATGATGATGATAATAGTGATGATAGTGGTAAGTGGTTTACATAACGAATGGTGACGGTAATGGTAGTGGTAATGACAACGCTTGTTCTGTATATCCAACATGACTACATGCATGAAGTGAACATCTTGATTATTTGTATAATACTGAGTTGAGGATAAGCATAGATATGGTTTGCTTAATGATGTGCTTTATACACTTGATCACTAGATAGTGTAAGATTGATAAGTATAGTATCTTGAATGTCTTCTCATGATGGTAAGCATAGTCCTTATGTTGAAACTATGATTATTTTATACACTAACCATGCAGGTGATGATTAGCCATGAAAAGGCTATGAGACATATGTGATGAGTAACATCACTTTGATAATTACTCTGGTTGATGAGATTGTATGAATGATGTATTTGTCCCATGATGTTGATGTGAGCCTTGAGAGGTAGTGACAGTACATGATGAGGGATTGAGATCCCATGGTATGTGATGGTCCTTGAGATGGATCTGGATGGTTGGCAAGAGGCCAAGTGATAACATGTGATGTTGGATCCTTGAGATGGATCAGGTTGATGTGATTACAATAATAACATAATGTTGAGTTTATATTGTTTACTTTCTGTTATATCTTTCATGTTATACAACTTGGTTGAATCTTGCAATCCATCTAAAAGATACTAAATAATCACAGTAGAATCATATCATGTAGTTTTCCCTGGCCATAGATCCATTATCGTCAGGACTTGGTGATGGTGAAACGGGTTCTCCTACGGGTTGACCCAGAGCGCATATTGTTGAATATGTGAGGTTTCTCCTAGCCTAAAGTGAGGTAAGAGTACAACTTCGGTTGTAGACTCAGTCATATGATGAGCATGGTGAACAGGTCCATGGCTCTGAATATGTGATATGAAGAGCATGAATGCGTTCATAGCTCAGAGCACGGTGATCAGGCCCGTGGCTCGGATATACTAGTACCGTGACCTATACTGAGGCAGGCTAGAGGAAGGGTAGCCTGTAGAGCTGACCTTGTGGCTGAAGCCAATTGAGCATGAGACTACAATCCTGCTTGTGTTGTACTCGTGCACTGACCACGAGGAGAGAGGTCGTGGAGCCCGACTCTTCCATGTGACCTTGTATGGCACCGACTTCGGGTTTCGCAGCCGAAGGTTGGATTTGAACGGTACAGTTCACTTCCTCAGGTCATAATAATACGTAATTCAGCCGTTTAGTAATTACTGCTTAAGACAAACACGAAACATTGGTTGAGGCCTTGTTTGTGTAGATATCTCTGTTATATGTTGTAGTTACTTCTATATTCCTCAGGTTATGTGGAAATATATCTTACCTTGTCAATCATGTTCCATTGAAAGATATTTGGTTATATGCCTTTTGTACAGCTAGTAACCTTGTCGGTAAGAATAGCTTTGCTTTATATAAACTGCTCTTGTTACACCTATTATCAGTTATCTGCTGTTATAGCTTTATCTTCTTGAGGTTCTGTAGTTGCGGTGGGGAGTTATGTTTCCCGATGGGACAATGTTAAATTGTCTCACTCCATTGGTTTTCAGGTGGCCGAGCTAGACGTGGTGGTGGTCGTGGTGTTGCAGTCGAGCAGCTAGAAGAGCAGTAGAAGGCAAGTGATGGATATGCTGATATTTTGGATGTTTTGTAGTAGAGTCTAGAGTCATCCCTGTACTCTCAAGTCCTTGGAAGTGTTTTGACGTTGTTTCACGATGTACGATCGTTGATGTTTTGTATATCATGTTGTTGGCCAGATGCGGGCCTTTATGTATATGAATAGGTGATGAACTCATGGTATGATAGGACAACTGTTACTCTAAGTTGTGGACATGTATCCAGGCTTGAATGATGTATATAACCTATTTTCTTGTAGGATGTAGACTGGAATGTAATAGTTTCTTAATTTATCAGCTTTTCGCAAACGGTTTTAATTAACCTGTATTTTTGGATAATCTGTGATTATGGTGATTTTCGCACGTTTTCGCGTAACACCTCGCTGTTTGTGTGATAGTGGGATGTGTTGCCACACTTATGATATCTTCTAATACTATATGATACAAGAGGGAACATGATGTAATAAGATAAAGATGATATGTCTCCTTCCAATGTGCGATTACACACACACACACACACACACACACACACACACACACACATATATATATATATATATATATATATATATATATATATATATATATATATATATATATATATATATATATATATATATAGAGAGAGAGAGAGAGAGAGAGAGAGAGAGAGAGTCAGGCTAGAATACACTCGAGTGTATTTAGAACAAAATATACTGAAGTAGTTTTTCATGATGCAATATTTTTTTCAAAAATATAATCTATTGATCTCCATAAACATCTTGTAAACATCTCATATGCAAAATTTGAGCACATTTGGACATTTATAGTTCATGTTATAAAAACCGTAAAATTATGCATTTCAAATTAGTTTCACACGTCGATTTTGTTGCCCTTGGATGAGTGACTTACACTCAACCAAATGGGCTCAATATTTGTATGTAGCCTAGTTATAGTATGATGGTGAAGATCAATGGTTTACATTTTGCAAAAAATAGTCTTGATATGCAAACACACTTGAGTGTATTCGTGCGATCTGTACACTCGAGTGTATTCTAGCCTGACTCTTTCTCTATATGTATTCTAGCATGCTTTGTAATTGGATGCCCTTGATTTCATTTTTCTTTACTTTTGGTCTTGTTCATCTAAGTTGTTCTTAGAGAGTTGAGACTCAATATTGTTGGTGTGTTCCTAGTTTGCGGGGGCTTGGTGATAATTTATGTGGTTTCTGTTATCTTTTCTGTATTTTGGTTTTCCCATTTGTGGTGAGGAACAATTACTCTAGTTGTGTTTTGGTTTTGAATTAGTCATGTCTCTCTATATTAGTGGCATCATCATTATAATTTGATATATTTGTTAACCTTAACAATGGGTGTTACGATGCGTTCCACGAATGAATGTAAAACTGTCTTTGCAAATTGTTATTGAATTAACGTGTTGATCATGATTTTCCCAGTGGACCATTATTGTCCATTGCACAGGTAAAAATAGTCAAATGATGCATTTGTTAATTTTAGCCAACATAAAATGATACATTTATGATAGTCATAGTGAAGTATATAAACATTCTAATTATCATATCCAAAAACAGTTGGCTAGACTAATGACTAGACAGTATAAAGTGTTATGACAACTAGGTAAATTAACTAATTAATATTTGTGGTATTTAAACGTAAAGTGTATTATTAGATATAATGTCTATATATACCATTATTGAGGAGAAATATGCACAATGGATTGTGCTCCCGAACAACAAATTAAGTTGCTAACTAAATTCCCATATCAAGATGTAGGAACTAGTTCCAGTAGATATTAAAGAAGTGACCAACCACACCTATGATGGAAAATGATAGAGTCAACCCTCTTATATAAGGGTCCCAATCAAAGTAAAATATACTAGTTATCATCTTATGTAGTTGTGGAGGTTGTTTTTTGAGTAGCATCGGATGTTAGTCATCAATATAGTATGACCAAAAAGTGTAAAAAGATGAAACCAAAAAGTGTAAGAAGATGAATTCATTCAAGAAATAGTGAAATATTAGAAGATGAGTATTGTTGGAAGTGAGTTGTACAAAGTAAAAAAATTGTAATGCGGGAATAAGAAAACTCAATAATCCAAATATTAAACATAATTATTAATATTATGTGTTATTTTAGCAACTGTTATGAAATGCAACATTGCAAATACAAATTCTTTCAATGGATATAGAGAAAAGAATATAATCAACTTGATTTGAAACCAAAAGAACAACATATGGTATCCCATACAATGGATTACGACACGTGCCTACTAAAAAGAGTGAGACCGAGTGGCTGCAACAAGATAGAAGACCTAAATTTTGTCTAGTAAACATGGTGATTAACATGGTAGATATTTTTTGCATAAACCATTTTTAACAAAAAAGCGAAGAGGGACATGCATTAACAAACAACATAAAATGTGAGTGAATTGTAAACTAGGTCGTTATGTCAACTTTTGCATTAGTTACGATCTTGTCAATCTGCCACGTATTTTGTTTTTTTAATATTTATTTATTCCTGACACATAAATATTATGTTTGGGTCACAAATAAGTCAATTCTATGCAAAATGTAAGAAATAAAAGTTGATGGAGTAATATTACGACAAATTAATTATGCTATGATACCATAGCATATAAACTTAACCAACTTTTGGACTGGAAGGGAGCATATGTCCTGCTTTGTCTTCCTTGAATGCGCCACCCATGATTGATAAACATTAATATTAGAACTACCCTAGCCCAACCAACGACAGGAACGGCTCTCCTCGCGGAGAAAAGATCTGCTGCTCCCATTTTTGTTCGGAACAGGCTACACCTTATCTAATTTAATTTACACATGGCCAAGAAGATGTGGTCCATCGGCAGTGATTTAATGTGACCAACACGCGGCAGCAATCCAGATAAGGAGTAATGTGGTCCACAAGAAACCAGGATCAGCAAATCCGAATGGGCTCCGTGCGGGTTTCCCCTGAACTGTTGGACATTGTATATCGTGGATTGTGTCGTCGGCTCGTGTTTGCTAGGTCCCCACCACGGGAATCGATCCACATCAATCCACCAAATATCAGTCCACCTACTGGCTGTTGCAGAAGGTTTGATTAAACTGGATGTTTTTTTTCTTTTTCTTTTGTATACTTTGGATAAGGATCTTAATGATTGGTCCCTTTTTCCAGCGTGAAGGCCGTTAGAAGAGCTGATGAATTGCGAGCTGCTTCTTCGTGGAACCAGAGAGAAAGTTTGGTTGTTATTCTTTTTCAGGGGAACAAGTTTGGAAGCTGAGTTTTAAGGATTCTGTATGGAGTGTTGTCTTTTCTATAAGCAATTGAGATGCGATGATGAAGTTCCACTAAAGTAGAAATCGTTATTTGTTGCTTTCTTAGTCACCCCTTTACTGTTCTGGCATTTTTGCGAAGGAAACAAGAATCAAGGTGACCACACTGAGGCCTAATTTGGTTAGGTGTAAAACCAACCCACATGTAATTATAGCACAAGTAATCCAAAGTATAACGTTACAAGTACAAAACTGTTCTATTTGGTTGCTCGCAGATGAAACTTGATGTTTTGTTTTGATTTCATTTGGTACAATGAGGTTTCAACCAGAAGTTGGTTTAGATATGTGGGGTACTGCTGTCAGCTGCGTATATCTTGTTTAATTCTGTTCAAACCACCAGCCGGAAAGTGAACCGCGCCCAAAATTGGCGCAATCCGTTTTCCATGAAGTTAATCATAACCAACTGCATCGTGCGGTTCATTTTCTTGTGATGGGTTGTAACTGTGTAATACCAAATGAAAGTCGTTGGAACTGGGTGATAGTTGGAACTGCATGGGTTCATACGTAGCATAACCAAACGAGCCTAAAAGGAAAAGTAATATTTCATCAGGCGCTGGGATGAGGCATCAGTCATAAATCCTCTTACAACGAAAAACATTTGGAGTAACATGTGGCGTATACCAATGTGGTACCTCCTACGAGCTACATAAGGAACTTGAGTTCAATTGTGTGTAGATAATAATGCATGACACCTAGATAAACGAGGGATGGACGAAACGTCATACGATACATGCTTCTTTAATGGAAAGGCAGGTTGTTGAGTTTGGAAAAGAGGCCCGCCCTGCTGCAACGTTCTAGAAAGATAGTTCCAACTTCTCTTTAGACAACGTCGTCGAGGTTGCATCACATGTACCTCACATCGCCTTACGGCCTCTAGACACCTCAAGGTCAGCAGAAGTTACTTGACCAGGAAACACCTCTGCTCGAGCTTGCTAGTGTCCAACAACACCTATATATCCATTCCCCCATACAAGACGGTTGCAATCTGCGGGAACAACATCTATTTGTACAACAACTCCTCGAGCCGTACTTCTTCATCGCAATGATCATATATAGTACTTTGCCGAACTTTTCACTTGAGAAAGTTGCTGGCTAGAGCGTATTTAGCAAACCAACGTGCGTACGGGGGGTCTCATATGACAAAGCCTCTTCACAGTTACTCCCCACCCTAACACCATCCAACATATCAGTATCATTACTAAGAAAATGAAATCACAATGATATTTAAACGCACGTACACAACAGAAAAAACCATGCCAGCTCTAGGCCATAATAAACTACATCAGAAATATTTCCAATTCGTTCATATCTAAACATGACTCTTGACGCCAACACCACGTCCACCTTCATGATTCAAAGAGCATGGAGGTACCTTCACTTTGATATGGAGCCAGGGATGGTTGTCATGATGGTCGGTAATAGATCTAGGTATCATACTATTGCATGGAAGCACCATCGGCCAACTGATCACAACACCATCAAGATCTAGGTATCATACTATTGCATGGAAGCACCTACACATCTTAAGCCTTACTACAGTGAGACTGGAGATTCTGCATTCCTAGGCCCACATCCATTTGATGATCATCTATTCACGAGGGACATATACCAGCCCCCTTCGGTACAGAGGTCAACTCTCTTCAGGTTGATTCATCCACTATTGAAGACTCAGAAACATCACTGCAAGACACAACAAAATCATTGTGTTGTGAACACCCTGCCAATAGCCAGAGATGGAGACAGAATATCCATCTTGGGTGGGCACCGTAGCATACAATAGCTTATGCAACAAATTAAGTAGGGCATACAAGCCGAATTCATTTGAAAAATTTGTAAATAAGTGGACTATATGTATAAGATTAATAAGCAATTCAGAATCTGGGGTCGGGCCTGTGCCACCCGTGCCACCATTTGCCTCCGTCACTGCCAACAACCATGGAGAACGACAGAGCTCAACCTTTAGACATGTTGTTTTAGACTCACAAATGTCTAATAGTTACATATTTCCAATCTATCATATACTCATCTACATGAGAAATATCAAAAAACTCCAACACCAGATCAACTATAGATTATGCACTACGAATCACACCACACATATGATCATATCCATTCATCTGATGCTCCCTACTCATCCATCTTACCTCCCTTCGGTTCCTCATCTACACTGCCTAACTCCCTTCATCTTGCAAAACATTTTGTCTCTTCTTTTGCGACATCCTCTGTATGGACTTTAGTCACCCACAGACGCAAACCCCCTCATAAACATTATTGATGCTCCTCTTTCCCGCATTTGAGACTTGCAAAACATAATTGTACTTATTCTATCATTTTCTTTGCATGCAAAGGCTTCAGTCACCTCTCCTTCACGTTCCTCAAACCTATTTATAAACTCGGCTCATAAAGACCACACTGCTTCATGCACATCTCATAGGGTCCCAAGAAAAACACCCTTTGTAAGGAGAGAGTGAAATCACCCCTTTACTAAAAATTTGAAGAATTGACATCCATTCCAAACACTCTCAGAGGTATGATGGAATGGCCATAAATTTTCTAAATTTATTAAACATTGGTATACAAAAGACCATTAGAAAGTAGCATAATAAAAAAATTGACTATATTCAATTTCATAAAAGGTTTACAAAAATACATCAAATTCTCCCATTAGGGTTTACATCAAGACACACAATCAGAATCTAGATAGAGTGAAGTCTAGACTACTGCAATCTTGTCTCCAAGCAACACCTCCATCAACTGAGTCCAAGCTAAAAGCTAAGATCTTCCGTGTCTTGTCCATCACCTTGCTCAGTACCTGGGTGGTTGGGAAGGCACCCAGCAAAAAGAGAAAGGGAAGAAAGGTATGTGTCACAAAACTAGTCTAGGATATCAAGATAAGTACAACAATTAAAAACAGACTAGGGTTCATCATGTGATGAAGATAACAAGAGTATGACGCTATATTCAAAAGAAACTTGCCATTAATAATTACATAAAAAAGGATTTACATGTAAGATAATTATGCCTACCTAACTAAGTAGGGTTGAGGCACCTACCAGACCTCTAACCTTAGGTGAGGGGAGAATAAGACATTCCCAGTCACCTACAATATTATGGGGAGAATAAGACATTCCCCATGGCGATTATTTACATGCCCTTTGTGGGTGGTTGTACATAAGTATCACTACTTTAAATTAAATAGAATATAAATCCACATGCTAGAAAAGTAGTCATGGCAAGAGTAGTCATAATATTCATAAGCATGGCAGTGGGGTATAAGACCCAAACAAGAAGAAATTATAATCTAATTTGAGGCATGAACAACATTAGGATTCAAGAATAGAATATTTAGGGTTCATTTAAGCCTCATTAGGGAAATATAGGGTTTGGATGCAATTATCCCAACATAGAGTGTAAGGAATGCACATACATAAATAGGGATTGCACATACATAGCACATACCTCTCTTACTGATATCAATTACTAACTTTCACCATTTTAATTGAGTCCAAGTTCCACTTTGCCTATTTTTAATGTATTAACATGTATTAGAGTACATAGTGCACATTAATGTATAGAAACCCTAATTTCAAAACCTTTTAGAAAAATTCGGATTTAGCTTTTGAAAATATCACCAATGAACTTATTAGGTTCTCTTTATGAAGAAAATATATTCTTATGTTAATTTTAGAATTATGATGATTAAGATGTAATTTTTATGGATTTTATGCATTAAATTCTTTTTACAAAAATCACCCTTCGTCAAACCATGAAATCAGACCTTAAAAATATTTTTATTAGATAGATATTAATTTTCCAATTCCAAAACATATTTATTTGTCAAATTTGGATAAGCGGTTTAGAAGATATGAATTTTTCAATACTAACCAATAGGAAATTGCCACATCATCAAACTGATCGAGATAATTAAAGAGGGAGAGGGAGAATACACCATTTGACCCAAGATCAGGTTTGAAGTTTCTTATATAACCAAACTAGATATTCTAGAGAAGATAAAATAGCAAGAAACCAAAACCTTAGAAGAACATGGTAAAAAGAGATGGAAATCATCAATTATCAACATAGAAGCATGGGTTTTAAGCATGTACTAAGCAATTTATGAGAAGGGGGTTAACAAAAGTTGCCTCTAGGAATGTAAGAAGGTCCAAACAGAAATGATCCTTAGATTATAAGGTATGGTTGCTCCAAGATAAGCTCCTTTCTTGAGCAAAGATCACCTTCTCCACTTTAGAGGTGCAAACCCTAGCAAAAGAGCATGGAGATGAGATGTTTTAGGGTTTTAGGTGGAGTTTTACCATGTATGGTCATGGTTCCAACCTAGAATAAGGTGTAAGGAAGACTAATAGTATGAAAATAGGGAAGGAAGGGAGGAAACTTACTATTTTTGGCCGAAATTACCAAGGAGGAGCTTTAGAAACCCTAATAGAGCAATTTGGAAGCCCTAGGAGCCTTCTTCACCAAGGTAGGCTCCCTCTATTACCTTGGGACAGAATATTCGTGGCCAAATACAGAAGTAACTATTATATAAGATAGAGCAAAGAAAAGGAGAGCAAGAGTTTTCGAATTATGAGTTGGGAAGGGGTATACATGGCTATATAAAGAAAGAGGTGAAGCATGAGGTGTCTTAAGGGACTTTCCATGTGTCTTTAGCCTAGGTATTGATGGCCATGCAAGAGGAAAACTCATGGAATTTTCTTGGATATCACACTTTGGTCCTAAGAGCCCACAGATCCTTCTAATCCATCTCCACCATTTTTCAAGAAAGAAATAACCTCATTGGTTGATAGCTTTTAAAGATAAGCACCTTTATAAAGAGGGTAATCCCTATAATGTCCTTGGAAAGAAATACCATCAAACTAAGGTGAAACTAGGTTATACAATGGTTTAAAATCTCATTAATTTTAAGGGAATATCTAAGGATTAAAATGCAGGTGATAATTTGCAAAGAAAACCTCCCAATTGGGTAAATTGCATAAAAGTCCAGAATGTACCTAAAATTGATAACTTGCACAAACAACATCCAAATCGAAACAAATTTGAAACTTAGGCTCATTTTATTATTTAAAATCATATCAAAAAGTTAGATTAAGGTTTAGAGAACTTAAATATGGTAATTAAGCCTTCACTGAGGTATTTGTGCATAAACCCTTATATTGGTACAATTAGTGAATAAATGTTCACTAAACCACTATAATTTCCACTAATTAAATAGAAAAACCAATAAGGATAGAAATGAAAGGAAAAGATGGGAAAGAGGTTCAACAGACAAAATTCCTAAATTCGGTATGTTACAACACTCCACCCCTTAAAGAGGATTTCGTCCCCGAAATCACAAGCAAGAAGGGAGGGGTGAGTGTGCAACATCTCATCAGAAAACTTCAGGTTATTTCTCCAACCTTAACTTCTACCAAACAACTCATCAACATATACTCCACAAGCATCTTGACATAGGTTAGGTTCTCAAGGATCACCTAGGTTCTATTATTTAGATATTCTTTTTAGGAGATTTAACATTATTTACATTTTTGTCTCATTAACATTATATTCATTATGATATCACATTATCACCATTATTTTAATTATGTCATGTCATAATCACTTTATTACCAAGGAAGTTATATTTCATTATCATCCATAAAACATCATATCTAATTATTTCTCATTTATCTTACTAAGAATTTTAGCAAAATTATGGGTTACTCAATTCCCTCAATATACTTGATCATTATCCTTAATATTTTGAACTTTGACTTCATTATCCTTATACTATCACCACATTAAGTTATAATGAATTATTTTTCATGAAATCTTAAATTTGTCATTAAGTATTCATTCAATCCAAATAATGTCACATCAATTACATATATTTATATTAAACGTTATCTCATTACCACATTATCTTTATTGCTCACATTAATGTCATTATTAATCATTTTCTCATATTAATTTATATTATTGATTTGCACATTTATGTGAATCGAACCACTTCATATTCATATTAAAGCCATTCTATGTATTTTAGTGATCAAGGTGAGGCATATTACGAATTGATTCACATTAAGTGACTAATTGTGTGTGTATTAGATAACAAGGTAACATACCATGCATTTCATATTGATGACTTGATTAATACGTGATTAGATGATTATATATCATTTATGTGTATCAAAGTATGTTAACTAATTATGGCACCTAATGTCATTAATGTATCATGAAAGGCATTAAGGATGTATATGTTAAGGTTAGATGACTACAACTTAGGGTTCAGGTTAATATGATCACTATATTTTACTTAGCATGTATTAAGTCCAAGATTAGGTTACAGTTATCTTACTTGTCATTTCATTAGGATTTATTGGTTTATGACATGGGCAACACCATGCATATCTGTTAGAATTAATATGTGAGTTACTCATACTATGTGCATTAGGTATTCATTAGGGTTTGAACATATAAATTATTCCTCAGATGATCATTACATGTTCATTAATATATAAAGAAGCATGTTAGGCTATAACTATAGCTTGTTTGGACCCCACTAAGGTGTCAAGAACAACAACCTCCTAAGTATGGGGTTAGGATTTCTAAAGATAGTGTAGATAGATTTCAAGATGTCATAGGGCTCCATCACCCTAAAGAGGATTTTGTCCTTGAAATCTAACCACCCAACATCATCAAACTAACTATACTCCACCCCTTAAAGGGTTCGAACTATCAAGCCAAAATACACTAGGGTTAAAGGATGAGTCAAACTAAACCATGTACAAGATCCATCACACTTCCACTGTGCACTCAGATGTCTCACTTAACCCAAAACTTCAAAGTCTATGTTCTAGGGATAAACTATCCAAGCATGTGGTCGCAAGGGACATAATGAGACTATCTTGGTATCCATCCTCAAACAAGTCATCATACACCTAAAACTTAGGGTTCCCAAAGATATACAACATAGATGTCTAAGGTCACTATTGCCTAAAAGCAAACTATTCTGGACAATCCATATCAACTTTGGCCAGGCCAGTATCATATGGATTTGGGAGTCCTCGTAAACCAAGCAAGTGGCACGGAGGAAAATATTGTCAGCCCCCAGAACCGGATCCTTTCTAGACACCTTTGCTTCAACTTCATACCCTAATAGCGGTCTAAAGGCCAAGCTACACAATCTCAAGTTACTATGGTTACTAATGCATCTTTTAGCTGTAAGTATTTTAGGGATCTATTCATCATTATTCTAATGTGAAAATATAGGATCCTAAATCAACCCTTCATCATCTATTGATCAACTCTAGAGCGAACATGTCACTTAAAGGTAAGGAAAGTATTCTAACTAGGGAGACAAAACAGAAATAGTCAAATTCCGACTACCATGGGCTCTGATACCATGCTAAAAGGAGAGAGTGAAATCACCCCTTTACTAAAAATTTGAAGAATTGACATCCATTCCAAAAACTCTCAGAGGTACGATGGAATGGGCATAAATTTTCCAAATTTATTAAACATTAGTATACAAAAGACCATTAGAAAGAAACAGAATAAAAAAATTGACTATATTCAATTTCATAAAAGGTTTACAAAAATACATCAAATTCTCTCATTAGGGTTTACATCAAGACACACAATCAGAATCTAGATAGAGGGAAGTCTAGACTACTACAATCTTGTCTCCAAGCAACACCTCCATCAACAGAGTCCAAGCCAAAAGCTAAGATCTTCCTTATCTTGTCCATCACCTTGCTCAACACCTGGGTGGTTGGGAAGGCATCCAACAAAAAGGGAAAGGGAAAAAAGTATGTGTCACAAAACTAGTCTAGGATATCAAAATAAGTACAACAATTAAAAATAGGCTAGGGTTCATCATATGATGAAGATAACAAGAGTATGAGGCTATATTCAAAAGAACCTTGCCATTAACAATTATATCAAAAAGGATTTGCATGTAAGATAATTATGCCTACCTAACTAAGTAGGGTTGAGGCACCTACCAGACCTCTAACCTTAGGTGAGGGGAGAATAAGACATTCCCAGTCACCTACAATATTATGGGGAGAAAAATACATTCCCCAGGGTGATTATTTACATGCCCTTTGTGGGTGGTTGTATATAAGTACCTCTACTTTAAATTAAATAGAACATAAATCCACATGCTAGAAAAGTAGTCATAGCAAGAGTAGTAATAATATTCAATAAGCATGGCAGTGGGGTATAAGACCCAAACAAGAAGAAATTATAATCTAATTTGAGGCATGAACAACATTAGGATTCAAGAATAGAATATTTAGGGTTCATTTAAGCCTCCTTAGGGAAATATAGGGTTTGGCTGCAATTATCCCAACAAAGGGTGTAAGGAATGCAAATACATAAATAGAGATTGCAAATACATAGCACATACCTCCCTTACTGATATCAATTACTAACTTTCACCACTTTAATTGAGTCCAAGTTCCACTTTGCATATTTTTAATGTATTAACATGTATTAGAGTACATAGTGCACATTAATGTATAGAAACCCTAATTTCAGAACTTTTTAGAAAAATTCGGATTTAGCTTTTGAAAATATCACCTATGAACTTATTAGGTTCTTTTGATGAAGAAAACATATTCTTATGTTAATTTTGGTGTTATGATGATTAAGATGTAATTTTTATGGATTTTATGCATTAAATTCGTTTTACAAAAATCACCCTTCGTCAAACCATGAAATCAGACCTTAAAAATATTTTTATTAGATAGATATTAATTTTCCAATTCCAAAACATATTTATTTGTCAAATTTGGATAAGCGGTTTAGAAGATATGAATTTTTCAATACTGACCAATAGGAAATTGCCACATCATCAAACCGATCGAGATAATTAAAGAGGGAGAGGGAGAAAACACCATTTGACCCAATATCAGGTTTGAAGTTTCTTATATGACCAAACTAGAGATTGTAGAGAAGATAAAATAGCAAGAAACGAAAACCTTAGAAGAACATGGTAAAAAGAGATGGAAATCATCGATTATCAACATAGAAGCATGGGTTTTAAGCATGTACTAAGCAATATATGAGAAGGGGGTTAACAAAACTTGCCTCTAGGAATGTAAGAAGGTCCAAACAGAAATGATCCCAAGATTATAAGGTATGGTTGTTCCAAGCTAAACTCCTTTCTTGAGCAAAGATTACCTTCTCCACTTTAGAGGTGCAAACCCTAGCAAAAGAGCATGGAGATGAGGTGTTTTAGGGTTTTAGGTGTAGTTTTACCATGTATGGTCATGGTTCCGACCTAGAATAAGGTGTAAGGAAGACTAATAGTATGAAAATAGGGAAGGAAGGGAGGAAACTTACTAGTTTTGGTCGAAATTACCAAGGAGGAACTTTAGAAACCCTAATGGAGCAATTTGGAAGCCCTAGGAGCCTTCTTCACCAAGGTAGGCTCCCTCTATTACCTTGGAATAGAAAATTCGTGGCCAAATACAGAAGGAACTATTATATAAGCTAGAGGAAAGAAAAGGAGAGCAAGATTTTTCAAATTGTGAGTTGGGAAGGGGTATACATGGCTATATAAAGAAAGAGGTGAAGCATGAGGTGTCTTAAGGGACTTTCTATGTATCTTTCACCTAGGGCTTGATGACCATGCAAGAGGACAGCTCATGGACTTTTCTTGGATATTGCAATTCGGTCCTAAGAGCCTACCGATCCTTCTAGGCCATCCCCACCATTGTTCAAGAAAGAAATAACCTCATTGGTTGATAGCTTTTAAAGATAAGCACCTTTATAATGAGGGTAATCCCTATAATGCCCTTGGAAAGAAATACCATCAAACCAAGGTGAAACTAGGTTCTCCATTGGTTTAAAATCTCGTTAATGGTAAGGGAATATCTAAGGATTAAAATGCAGGTGATAATTTGCAAAGAAAACCTCCCAATTGGGTAAATTGCATAAAAGTCCAAAACGTACCTAAAATTGCATAACTTGCACAAACAACATCCAAATCAAACCAAATTTGAAAATTAGGCTCATTTTATGTTTTCAAATCATATCAAAAAGTTATTTTAAGGTGTAGAGCACTTAATTATGGTAATTAAGCCTTCACTGAGGTATTTGTGCATAAACCCTTATATTGGTACAATTAGTGAATAAATGTTCACTAAACCACTATAATTTCCACTAATTAAATAGAAAGGCCAATAAGGATAGAAATGAAAGGAAAATATGGGAAAGAGGGTCAAAAGAAAAAATTCCAGAATTCGGTATCTTACACCCTTTCCCAAAAATATCCCCATCATTCTATTTCTAAATATCGTTCAAACTATCCAACTTCCCGTCCTTCTAGAACTGTATCTACTAGAAAACCGACCACAAATCCTTTTCATACTTCACAACAACTAGATGGACCTCGTGACCTACCACCTAAACCTTCCTATCAAAGGATGCACATGTATACACCCTCTAGTCCTAAAGAATGATCTATACCATTGTACCCTACCATACCTCTTCGTCAACCTTATTTACCACCACCATCATCTAGTAATTCACAACTTACATCTCCTACTATTCCTCACTCACTTTGTCCTATGTTTTCAAACATCGATATGACTATCCGTTCTCTTAACTCTAGATCTGAGTTCCCAATCAATCTTTCTACTAATTTAATGCATTTGTTCAAATTCTTCAGTAGTCGTAACATCCTAGTCTCCATCTAGAATAAAATTGACAACCACACCAGGAACATTTTGGATGTCACCTACACTATTATGCTTCTTATTATAGAACACATTGTTCTCAAACCCAAGATTCTTTTTCCCTTACAACTCATCTACCTTGTCCCTGAAGATATCGATATGTATCATCTCTTTGGACATGTCATGACCATTACCTATGGTGACAACATTGTCCAAGTTTCCCTCAACAAATGGACGACTAATCAAGGTGTTACACACATCAGCACAGGAGGATCGGGGTGGGTATCCATCTTTTATCTCCCGCCACATCTTTGGGAGATTCAAAATATTCCAATCTACAAACCATTCCATTGATGCAACACTACAATTTGTCTGCACTAACACTCTTGTATCCACCAACTACATTAAAACCTTTTGTATGTTCTCTATAAAGCAAGCCATTGAACTACAACCACTCTAAAAAATCAATTTGAAGAAATTATTTAGACCATCAAGATGGTAGTGGAGAATCCCACTAACATATCCACTACCTTAACCTATATGTCTAACCACCCACCATCATGATTATGTCCTACCAATAGCAAGAAAACTGCCAATAATGAACCTGAAGAGACAATTAGACAACAAAAGGTGTGAGAAAGAAAAGACCACCAACCTATTAACCGATCATCATCCAGACTAAATCGTCCCTTATCCCACAAGAACTGTCACTTACCATCCCCAATCGTAAATCCTTTTATCCCATATCACTGCAGCTTGCAACTCATTCTCATTTCATAATAGCTTGACTAAGAACTCATCACCTTGTCTAAACAATGAAGTTGTAGATTGACTCAACATTGAAATGATTGAAGAAATCAAATTGTCATAGATCCCTACATAGAAGAAACTTTCTAATGCCCCTTCTATGGTCACATATTTCCACTTACTCATTACAACACCAGAGGGATACAAAATGAAAAACTACTTCAAGGTCAATGACATAGGTATGGATTCATCTACTTCTACATACACTTTGTATGATATTCCCAAGTATTATTAAAATAAGGACCACCACCTATAAATTACATTATACATACCATTTATAATATTGAAGACTAGCTTGTGGTTTGATATCCATAAATTCACTACTTTTTCTTCCAAACTAGGCATACATTTTGACAACACTTTGCGAGCCAACATTGCCTTATCCGAGGTTGAACACTTCATGGGATGGAAAAACACCAGCCCCATCCATATAGCCTCAACATAGTTCAAAGAACTAAATATTTAACAGATACACATTTCTTTAGAGCTCCATAACCACCATGATGATAGCATGTTCTAATGTTTGAGTTTCTTCCAGTGCCAATAGAAGGAGAGCTGTTAGAAGATTCATTCACATAAATAAAGTTAACATCATCACTCTCTAGGAACATAAAACCAACCTATCCCCCTTGCTTCTAATGACCATTGGCGGGAAACACATTAGCTGATGGATCTAGATAATACCATGCAAATTTCAAATGAGGGATTATCATATGTGTTAGTAATAGAGAATTCAAATTATTCACCATAAAACAAGACAATACAATATCACTATTTCCATTGGAACCATCATGACCATTTCACATGGTCATTCACGAGAGTCTATGGTGAACTTAGTCATGAGAAACACATATTTATTTATGAATTCATGACTTGGCACACATGTTGTCAAGTACACCTTAATTAGTTGGAGAGGATTTAAATCTCACTATATATGACTTAGATATCCATGACACACAACGAACTACAACACATAACTATTCTAGGTTTGATAGGCTCTTCAACCATTCATTTCAAAATTTCTACTTCTCAATCTTTCAGCCACAAATTCGAATTACACATTGAACTATGGACATGTATGGGCTAAACTTGACCGCTTTCTATTCTCTCAACTATGGAAGAGTACATATCCACTTTCTTTTTCATCATCATCCTCTAGACTAATCTATGACCACTTCCCCATCCCCATCAATATTAAATATGTACTATGGGGTAAAAAAATTAACATTTTGAATATTTTCACACAAAACACCCTAATTTCAAAACAAGGATCCATCAAAATTTACCCACACCACAAAACCCCTACAATCGAGATTAGATTATTCACAAGAAAATCAAAATTATTAGACAATCCCTCAAATTTGGAACTCCACCACTTTTTGGTAATATCCACCAAGTTCTCGATGATAAAGAATCATTACTATTCCAACTAGATAGAAGAGGAAGATAGAAATATGATTTTTTCTTCTAAAAATGTGGTAATAACACCATTAGAAACGAATCCATCTACAATCTCAATATCTGAGGTTAAATCACAATGCGTAGACACATCATCACATTACACATTATAGAAAACTTTTAGAAACATTTCAATAAAAGACACAACATTTCCCTCTATTTTCATATCCAATGGGGCATCCTCTGTCCCAGCCCATATTAGCCATCTAGACAACCTCACTAATATCTACACAGATACTACAATTAAATAGGATGTTGACCATTTGGGAGCATATAATCTCTGGGCGTGATGCCCTCAATACATAATTCTATGAACTCATGTCGGTACACCTCCGATCAAACTTCACATATCTTTTCATAACATACACGTCCATGATGAAACCACACCCCAATTTTTTTCTTCAATCAAACCAATATTGCACCCATTTAAAAAACTAGAATCTTCTGATTCTGAACATCATTTTAGGACTATTAGCCTTATCAATTCATCCTATAAAATTATAGCTATAACTTTTAGCTCTAGGATGAAAATACACTTACACATTGTTATCAGTCAACAACAATGTGCATTCCTAAAAAATAAAAACATCCAATATGTATACATCATGTTTTGAGAATCCTTCACATTTTTCATATTAGGAAAAATTCCCTTATACCCATCCAACTAGACTTAAAAAATCTTTTGACAACATCAAGTAAATCTTTATTTATAATTGTGTGGAAGGATGTTATTTTCCTGAATGTTGGATACACTGGATAAAATCTTGTATCAACACCAACCCCTTATCCATTATCATAAAAAGTAGATCCCTTTGGCTATATTATTATTTCAATGGTCTCCATCAAGTAGACCCACATTTGTACAACTTTTCATTCTTGTCACTTCTATCCTCACATGATGATTGAATAGGAGTTCATCATGGACTTATCTCATAACCAGTGAATTTAAGGAATATTGTTTAATATGCTGACAACACCATCATTTTCATAGACCCAGGTGATACAAATGTCATCAATACCAGTGAAGTATTGAGGCTATTCTCATATATTTTAGGACTAAAGATAAATCTTCACGGATAAAAAATTATTGGTACACATGCCATCATAGATGATATCGAACACTATCTCTCTCTCCTCAATTTCAAGATTGAATATTTTCCTTGAACCTACCTCATCCTTCCACTTTCACCTTACTCGTTACCAAAAACCACAAGTAATGCTATCATTACCAGACTAAACAATTGCCTTTTTCTCATGGAAAACACTTTTCCTCAATGTAGCTAGCAAAATTACTCTCCTCAACAACTCACTTACCTCACTTATTACTAATTACAATAGTTGTATTCCCCTCCCGACTCACTTTTTCTAGAAGCATATGGGGCAAAAAATCCACACGGCCCGTTGGGACATTATATGTGCATAAAAATATATGGAGGTTGGTGCATCATAACAATCCAAAAACATTTATTATGTATGGTTCATAAGATCAATGTGACACTCTCCTCAGAAAAAGCATTTGGGAAAGATCATATTCTATATAACTACAACCAAAATAAAAATCCATGGTGGTAAATATAACATTGAAGGAATTTACCTCTTTGAAAATATATGAATTTCCACATTTACGTCATCCAATATTATATTAACGGTCCTTCAAACATTGGTGATAACATAAAATTATATAGAAACCTCTATCTCAATGGACAGACCATCAAACAACAAACTATTCAGATCCAAATCCCATATTCTATGTGTCACACCATTACCAATAAAACTTTACAACTGTTAGGAAAAAATCACAATAACCTTCTTAAGAGAAGCCTTGTAGACCAACTACCACTCAAAATTTATCATACATTACATAATATATAGAATCCAACATTAGCAACTGCACCACGTGGTAATGGGGAACTTCATACTCACCTAAAAAAGAATATCTCTTCCATATACTATGGACAACATATCCGTACAAATTTTATATGGAAAATCACTTGTGCACATAAAGTTAAATTTCACATATGGATTATTTGGTATGAAAAAATCCTTAATGCTTAGAATATGTAAACGAGAGGATTTTAGGGCCTTCCATCTACCGAATATGAACAAATATCTAAACATATATTCATCAAATGTCCCACGGACATACATTTGAAATACCACTACGTTCAATTTTATACTTCTTAGTTACTAGAACATGTAGACATACACCATATGTTTTCTATAGCCAAGCCTAAACACTTAGACTTACCAACAAAAAACACTTTTGGCCTCCCATATTTGTACATTATGGACTAAAATAAATAACACAAAGTACAGCAACAATAAATGTGTAACATTTAGACTTTTCCAAAATATCCATTACTCATATCACCTTTTCTTACACTATAGATTTATAGGGAACCTTGGATTAGATTAATGAAATAAGCATAATCCATCACACTTCAAAGAGAAGACCATTCCATAGAGAACATACACTATAATTGGACATCCTTATAGAGATAAATGGATTTTATCTATCTGTCTATGTTATTCTAGAGGCATCGTGTTGCAGTGCCCCCACTAACCTCATCTGAACTTTGGGTTGTTTATATCATTTAGACTATTAGTTATTGCTCTAAGCCCCATGGTATCATTGGCACTCCTGCTAGTGTTGATGCTTTGACCTGGCACTTCTATGTTGTAGTCATGTATGTCCCCTGATTTGTATGCATTTTTATGTTGATCATTTCATTATGTAATGATTTTTCACAAAATTATACATGCCTCTAGAGAGAGAGAAAGGATAATGAAAAAGAGAAAATTAAGACACATTGAGATGATATATCTGAAAAAAATAGTTGATCTCTATGCTTTTTTCCCTTTGTAATATGCATGGTGAGGAAGAAAAAGGAGAGAGAAAGATCGTGTTAAATTCAGGAAGATAAAGATAAAAATGAATCAATGAACACAAAGATGTAAAGAAAACTTGAGTGATAGGGAGAATAGATGAGTGAAAACTAGTGACTGGAAATTTTTTGGCTCATAGATATGTGTTTATCTTTTGTGAGCTTACCTACTATAAATTTTTTCATTTGGCTTTACACCATCATTGTTACTTAAGGATGTTTTTGTGTCACTTATACATAAGCACAACATGACTTGGTCTTGAGACATTCTTCACAAACTAGTAACATGAAGATGAAAACCTATCTTTTAAGTTCTAACATGAAAATAAACATTGGTTTAATAGTGTTTCATACTATTACAAAAAGTAAATATTTGCACCCACTTTTAGAATTAGGATTGTCTAAACCTGTCAATGTGGAACCGATCCAGATTGATAAATTATGACTCAGGATTGACCTAATTTCAATTTAGACATTAACTACCTGATCCAAAACCAACCTCAATTATTGAAATTTCAACTAAGAAACTATTTTTTCCTAGTTAGTCTAGGTCACATTCACTGAGCTTGAAAAACATAACTATTGCTAGGGGTATTGGTTGATGGTGCGGTCTCTCTTATTTATTGTCTCTAAAGTTAGTCAACATGAACTTAAAGATGTGTCATCTACAACTGATGATTATTTTTATATTTATAAGATTCTCATGTAGAAAGTATTGGTAAGTTGGTTTGTAACTCACACTTATGAGAAAGTTATATTTCGATACAGTAATACATGTGTCTATAAAACTTAAAAAATTATCAACTTAAAACTATGGTACATGCGAAATATTGTATAAATATTAACAAAAAATAATCTAGTGTAAATAGACTTAAAAAGATATACTTAAATAAAAAAGATGCAAATATAGGTATACATAGTGGACATGTAGATAAAAATACACTATACACAATAAAACATACATGCAAAGACAAACACACAAACACACACACACAAATATATACATATACATATACATATATGCATATATATATATATAGAGAGAGAGATAGTCAGGCTAGAATACAATAGCGTAGTAGAGACCAAATATACTCAAGTTGTTTTTCATCATGCAATATCTATTTTTAAAATATAATCCATTGATCTCATTAGATATCTTATGGACATAATACATGTAAAATTTGAGGTCATTTGGACACTTATAGGCCATGCATATAAAGGAGACCAAAACGATACAATTCAAATTAGTTTTGTACATCAATTTTGTAGGTCGCGGAATAGTGACTTAGAAAAATCCAAATGAGCTCAAATTTGGCAGTTAGCCTATATTTGTTATAACAATAGATATAAATGGTTAAATGATTTGGATTTTCCAAAAAGATGGTCTACATATGTAAACACCACTTGAGTGTACAATGTGATCACTACACTTGAGTGTATTCTACTTTGACTATATATATATATATATATATATATATATATATATATATATATATATATATATATATAGTATGTGTTTGAAAAAATATAAGGTCATTGTGTATTGAAATATATATATACTTTTTATTTTGATATGTTTGTTTTTGTAATGTGTTTTTTCCACCTTTTATATTTTTGTTTTGTTCTTTGTATGTGAGGTTGTTGTTTGTTTCTATTAGAGTTCATATTTAATGTGGAATTTTCTTAGATGCATCACTTATGTATGTAAATGCATAGACACACATAATATATGGTCTCTTTGAAATTACTTTATCTTCAATCACATCATAATCTTAGTTGTTTATACATAATAATTTGGTTTTTCTATATTATTTTTTATGTGCTATTTTTCTAGTATATATGCATATTGTGTTAATCACATATATGTACAAATATCACATAAAATATGTAAAAAGTAATTTTTTGTGGAAAAGTTCCCAAGTGAGATGCACACTCTATCTCCTTTCTAACCCCTTCTCACTCTCTATAATGTACTGATAGCTAGATATTTTATCAATAAGACCCTAATTTTATAAACTGGATCAGAATAGATGTAGTGGATAATATTAATCCAATGGTTTTCAAATGTGCACTGATATTCTTTTAAATACCCATATATATCTAGTATGTTCATATAACATGCACTTAGGTGCAAACCCAAGTCGTGAGACTATTATATGACACTGACTTACATAAATGATGTGACCAACTTGTTATAAAAAGGATGAGCTAAATGATGGAACTTAATGGAAAACTGTAATAGATGCATTGAAGAACCAAAGGATGGTGTGTGACATTATATGTAACTCTAGTTCATCTTAAGATATGCATAATGCATGAAAATGTAAATAAATTGATTGATACATTCAATGTTTCATATAATAAATGAATATGGGTGAACATGCTCAAGTATACATGAGGATGAGAAATTATTATAAGATTTAAATGGTCCCAGCACACACAATTATATATTCAGGCTCTATATGTTGAAATTAGGTTGGTGTCAATTTTTTTTGGGATAATGGATGTAACATAAAAAATATATAAGAAAGGCATAGATAATAAAATAAGAGAATATTATTCATTCACATCAGAATCCAAAAAAATTTCTTATCATTCTATGTTTCCATTTATCTAAATCTTATATTTTGAATCTCTTTTAAATCCTATAGATCGTGATTTTGTGGGCATGAGATCATAACCTAACCCAAATCAGAGACCCAAGAGACAAAAATGATCACTTTTCTCAATGTGTTTCTCCCTCTCTTTCTCTCTTACCTCCACATATCTGTGTGATTCTTTCTACATCCTCGTAGGAGTTTATTCCACATATATTACCCCCATACTCAAGTCTTAACTTTTCCATAATCCAAACCCTCAATTCTACTATCTACTTCTTCTCAACATCCTATTTCCAAAAACATATCACCAAATCCCATATAAAAGATGATAGAACAAGCATATTGAAATCCTAAGTAATGTTCACTTCCTGTGGATTTGTTGTTGGTAAGGTATGCTCAGAGAGCCAATCATGTGATGACTGACATGGAATAAAACATAAAGGATTTTATTAATACTCATAAAGGCAAGCTTCAAATTTATTCTACTTCATCCAGTTATTAGATAATGAGGAAATATTATGAATGTGCAATACTCAATGATGTAGGTCTTCAAGTATGTGACTTGGAGGATGAGATGAAATGGATGTTAAGAGTGTGTAAATTCTTATTATGTCTCTAACTAGTTGTTACTATGGAAGGGACATAGACACCAGTAACACATAAGACTAGAGTGTGGGTTGGTTGATGACACAATCTCATTAGTCATGTTATGGCAATATCAAACCAAGAACACATATACATGTTAGAGAACAGTGTATTGGACAGAACCACATTGAGAGTGACACATGGAAACCATGATTGGTGGTCATAATCATCTCTCATAGTGAAGTTGGTGATTGTGATTCTTAGACCTAAAACCACTTCACTCGTCACATGTCATTGGGTATGATTTGAAATCATCAAATGCAATTTCGAAACGTGGGCTATTATAAGGTGATGATTGGGTGACTTTGACACATCTGAATAGACTATGAGTGGTACATATGGGATTTTTCCCTCCTATTGGAGTATGATATCCTGTCCAGTTGATAAGTGAGACCGAGAAATGCATGTGTATGCACACGTGAATCAATATATGATATAGAGGTCACATTATCTCAAAAAGTCTACTCTTGGTATAAGGAACATGGATTGAACATTAAGAGGATGAAGATTCTATGCCTCAAGTTCATCCTGGATATCAGTGACAAAGGGACTATACAATCACTGCAACACCTTACACATATTGTAGGTTGAAGTTTTTGTCATGAAACTGTTTGTTACCCTCATCCTACCCCAACTGACTATAGAGTCAGTGGCAGTAGGGTTTGGACACCTGTCCATAAAATGACTCATAGTTTCACACATGCAATATATATGAAAAAGGCAATAACAACAAGGCAACAAGATATTAAACATGGATATATGAGATATGTACCCATTTCTAGATTCAAGCATACCCGTTTGTATTTCATTTTAGAGATTAGAGTCTTGAGTGCAACAAATCTTCATTTGGCAACTACAAATTCAATAAACAAAATATATTAATGCTATATCATTAAGTACGCTATGAAAATGCATGTAAATAGTTTAAGAGTACTATAAAAGTTTGATTTTCTAGAAGCATCATATAAGCAAGAAGATGAAATAATGCGAGAACAACTAACAACATTCTTTTATCAAAAACATATTTTAGGTGTATTTCCATTATACTCAACAACATATTATGGCCATTGACTAGCTTCCCATTGGAAGGGTCCGTAAGGGTGCTCAAGATTAGCTACCCTTTTATCGAGATGGTCCGCCTTATCTTGACATCTCAAGTACGAAGCCCAACCTTGTGCCCTTACCCCAAGAATACAGACAAGTATACTAGGTTTGTATAATGGACAAGTTCAATTATGTTCAAGGTTTGTTCAACATATTTCAATCAAAATGAACATACTAATCATACGGAACAAGTAGCTCAAACAAGTAATTAACTAGCCAAGCATTTGTATGAGCATACATATAAACAAGCCAATACCATAGTAGGGTCAAGAGAATAAGTGTACCTTTTGAGTCAAGATTCTTGAGTAAGATACCTAGACATAATCCAAACCAAGGGAACCTTGCAAAGAAAGATACAAAAAGGTGTCTTAGATCATTAGGTTTGATAATCAAATCATCATATGATTCATGTTTATGTTCCCCTAGCCCTAGGTTTCAAACGTTCAACGTAGATCCAAATTTCCAAGCATACATATCATTAACCAACATAGTTCACGAATCAACATATAGTCCTAGGTCTAGGTTTACCATTCACATTATGGGTAATAACATGATAAAGCTAAGATCGGATTTAGATGTAGAGAAGACATGTTTTATATTTCCATCGATGTTCAACCATGTAAAATACTAGGCATATAAGATCGAATCATGCAATAGGGTCAAACATTCCAAGTTGTAGGAGCATCAAGGGGGGGCATAAGTAGATCGGGCTAGCATATTCATCTCACAAGGTTGTTTTACTAATTTTCAATCATTAAGGTAGCATGGATATCATTAGGGCATCATATGCAAGATTAGATCCCAAACAAGCAACATATGCATTAAGATCGCACTAGGCGTTACATGTAGTTAATAGGGGTACATGAGTAAGTTACATTGCATTTCAAGAAACAAATCATATGATGACTGATTTAGGAGTGCACCTAGAGATTTAAATCATAAGGATTCACGTTAACACAAGAATTGAGGGTTCAATCACTTAAGTACTTGAACATCACATTTAGAGCATGTTAGTGTATAGAGGTGGGTTTTTTAGATCACTAGAGATACTTAAGGTGAAGAGGCATAAGCTATTAGTCAATAATGGCTTAAAGCATCATAGATATCAATGATTTTGAGGTTATGGGGTCATATGATGGTAAGGTAGACCAAAGATTCTATTTTAATTAGGATACAACTTGTATATTCATAAAAGATGTTACCTTTAGGGACAAAAGATCATTGTAGTCACATTAAGTTGATAAAAAATTAGCTAAGTATAAAGTGAAGTAATGCCATTGGTTCAGATATTATAACAAGCTCGAGTTTCATTAATGTCACAAGAGTAGCATGGTAAGCATATAAAAATCAACAGTCATATCAACATGGCTTAAGATGAGCATATATGGGGATATAGTGTAGATATGAGTCAAACTTTACTATGAAACCATTTTTGATGGATAGGGATCGATCTCTAGATAAAAATTCATATATTACATAATAAATTTAGCTAAGGGATTCAAGAGTTATGATTTTTAGAAGGTTTAGGTAAAACTATATGGAAAATACAACATCACCTAGATTTATTTGATCGACACAACCATTGATTGTTGATCGGGAGGGCTCCAGGGCGCTCGCCCAAGTGCATGCCTCCCTCTCTGGCTTCAACTGGGCCAACCTGATGGTAGGGTAGGGACCTACGACTAGAGGTGGGATGCTAGAACTAGAGAGGCCCTATCCACCTCGGGTCATGTAGTCCAGCCGCTTCACTAGGAGAGCTTCCCGTGTGCATAGGCAACTGTTGCACCGGTGAGAAGCTGGTCGAGGTAGAGGTTTGTGGAGGGTCCGGTCATGGAAAGGGGTTGAGTAGTTGCTGAGGGGAACCCTCTTGAGATCACAGAGTTGAAGGAGTGAAGAATAAGGCCTGAAAGTATCTAGGGCTCGAAACCCTCACTGGAGGAGGAGGGCGCCTCCATTAATGGGTGGAGAAGAAGGGGTCTGAAAAGAAGGGGCTAGGGCTCACGAAATTGTAAAAGAAGAGGGGGAAAACAAAGTGGGTGTTTAAATAGGAAGGTTTTAGGGTTGAAATAGGGGTAAAAGAGGCGGTAAAAGAGGGATCCAAATTTGAGTAGGTGGTGGCTGACGCCATTGGTGCTGGTCCTTGTACGGAGGTACAAGATGACCTCGTAGCCGTTAGATGGGGGCGCAGATCTAAGGGCGTGAGATCAAAGAGTCCAAAATTAGTTGTAAAAGAAAGGAGGGTCATGATTGGTCTGCAAGGAGAGCTCAGATCGTTGGGATAAGAAGGACAAGTGCAAATGGGCCGTGCACCATAAAAAATTAGCCCAATTACATGTAAAATTCATTTAAAGAGCCAAAACCAAAGTTTGAACTACAAGATAATCAAATTGGCATAACTCTCACATATAAGCTCAGAATTGAGTGAAATTAGATGCCTTGGAAACGGGAGATTTCCCTTCTTCAACATGACCACTAGAAAAGAATATATATATATATATATATATATATATATATGTACATGAATATGACCAAAAACAAATAAATGTGATGATAGGTGATATGAATTCAAACTTGAATTTTATCAACTTGAGAATCATTAGGGTGATGGAAGCATACTAGATGGGCCAATTTGACATCAAACATATACAAACTTGAAATTGATGGTGCTAATAAGAGAAACATCAAAATTGGAAGTCATATTTTAAGTATGGAGATCCAGGCTATCACATCCTCCCCACCTTAAAAGGAATTTTGTCCCAAAAATTTAAACCAAGTCATCACTCGAGATTGAGTTTTCCTATTCCACATCAAGATCATCATAATATTCTCATAAGGTATCATCACCACTTATAATATCTATCATTCCAAAATTAGGGAATAGAGCAACATGGTCAACATATAATCACATAGTTCGTCGCACTGGAAGTATCATCACATGAGTTGTAAATTTGGAGAGATTATCCTATATATCACCAAATTTTAAAAATCACATTTCAAGCTAAATGGATAGAGTTCAAGAATAAGGCATGACTTTATCTCCCAACATTTAGGGTTCTAGATTCTACATTGGTCTAGGTGGGGTTATACATCCATGATTGAGATTTTAGTATTACAACAATTCAAGACTAACATCATATTTCAACATCACAATTTTGTGCTCAAAATCAATGGAAGGTCCCACCCTAGTCCGAATTGAGTTTAACCCTAAGTCATAAATCGAGCAAAACATCATAATAATCATTTCAATTTTGAGATTTGGAAGCATGGAAGTCATTAGTTATATATCGAGTGTGATCTCAAGATCCAAATAGGGTGATCATAGAGTCAAGTCAATATCAAGATCATTAATCATGAGTTAAGATTTTTTACCACAATATTGAGAGTCAAGTTTGGATATTAAACTCATAGATCCAAACATTTTAGAGCTAGGGTTTAGATTACTATTTAGACCATAGGATGATCATTCATCCATATAAGTAAATTGAGCAACAATGGAGCAACATTTCGTGATATCCACATCAAATTTCATTTTCATGGTATCGAGGTTGATGGATGATCTAGACCTAGGTATTCCTAGGAACTTGACCACTACCTATAGTCAACATCATCATATACGAAGATCGTCATTAAATTGAGATTTTGGGTTCGATTATCAACATCATCATAGACATAACCCATTAGGGAATTAGGTCAAGAAATCAAAGTTGTATGGAAGGGGTATCGTTTTGAAGATCTAAGAAATAAAAAATATGACAATTTAGAGGTAGTCATAAAGGGAGTGTGACCTAGGTTAGGGGAGTCATAAGTCAACTACCACCCTGATCTAGAACATTAGTCCATATTAATCGTGAGTCATCAAGCATATCCCAATAGTGGGAGTATCAACTACCAAATCATATTTCACAAGATCGTGAGTCAAACATCAAGATCATTAAAAGGGAAACTATATTTTGAGATTTTTGCAATATCAAGGTCATAATTTCATTCCTTCCTTTCAAGATCAAGGTAAGGGTAGATCTTAGAAATCAAGAAGTCAAATTGAGAATTTTAGAGTTTGAGCATAATAGTGCTAGAGCAATATAGATGTCCATCACGTTTTTCGAAAATTGAGCTTACAAAGAGGCAAACATGTCAATTGGGAAATAACTCTTGTATTCAAGTCATCACATCATGAACTGGGGGTCCAAAGCCATGGTCATACTAGAGTATGTGGCATGATAAATATCAATTGGATGAGTTTTTCTTATCTATGTTTGAGTTTTGATAGAAATAGGGACAACATAGGTATAGTCAATACGGACCTCATCAAACATGAGGTATAAAACATGGGTTCCACCTTATTTCACCATATCAATAATTTACCTCAAACATGGAAGGCACTTATGTCTAAATGGGTAACACTGATTTTTCATAAACTTTGTAGATGAGTACGACACTTTCAATAGTATTTTCTTACCTCAAATAGGGTTTCCAAACTAAAGTCATATCATGGCATTAACACCTTAATCAACTTTCATGATTTCAAGTGAATTTTACTTTCACCATCCATAAGCTACCCAAAATCAAGATTTCATGTGATTAACATTCATGAGAGAAGAATCACATGAAGAGATGAGAAACTACCTAATCATCATCTACTTGGGTGTCTTAGGTGGTCCTTAAAGAAAATATGAGATGCTAGAAGACTCTCTAAGCTTGGGGAAATGATTTTAATCCTTATTGGTTCTTAAGATGTGTTATGCCATAAAAAAATATTGAGGGTAATGTGTTTATCTCTTCTACCATTTGTCATGGAACCATTTGTTAACCTCATCCTACCCCCATTGACTATAGAGTCAGTGGCACTAGGGTTTGGGCTCCCGTCCATAGAATGGCACATATTTTCACACAAGCAATATATATGAAAAAGATAATGACAACAAGACAACAAGATATTAAACATGGATATAAGAGATATGTATCGATTTCTTGATTCAAGCATACCTGTTTGTATTTAATTTTAGAGCTTAGAGTCTTGAGTGCAGTGGATCTTCATTTTACAACTACAAATTTGATAAATAAAATATATTAATTCTAAAGCATTAGTATGCTATGAAAAGGCATGTAAACAGTTTAAGAGTACTATAAAAGTTTTCTTAGCTAGAAACATAATATAAGCAAGAAGATGAAACAAGGCGAGAACAACTAACAACATTCTTTTATCCAAAGCATATTTTAGGTGTATTTCCAATATACTCTACAAAATATTATGGCCATTGACCAGCTTCCCATTGGAAGGGTCACTAAGGGTGTTCAAGATTAGCTACCCATTTATCGACATGGTTTGCCTTATCTTGACATCTCAAGTAAGACTCTCAACCTTGTGCCTTTACCCCGAGAATACATACAGGTACACTAGGTTTGTATAATGGACAAGATCAATTATGTTCTAGGTTTGTTCAACATATTTCAAAAAAAACAAACATACTAATTGTAGGGAACAAGTATCTCAAACAAGTAATTAACTAGCCAAGCATTTATACTTATATACATACATACAAACAAGCCAATACCATAGTAGGGTCAAGAGAGTTAGCGTACCTTTCGAGTCAAGATTCTTGAGTAAGATACCTAGATATAATCCAAACCAAGGGAACCTCACAAAGAAAAAAACAAAAACGTGTCTTAGATCTTTAGGTTTGATAATCCAATCATCATATGATTCATGTGTATGTTCCCCTAGCCCTAGGTTTTAAAAGTTCAACGTAGTTCCAAACTTCCAAGCATACATATCATTAACCAACATAGTTCAAGAATCAACATATAGTCCTAGGTCTAGGTGTACTATTCACATTATGAGTAATAACATGATAAAGCTAAGATCTTATTTAGATGTAGAGAAGTCATGTTTTAGATTTCCATCGATGTTCAACCATGTAAAAATATAACTAAGAATATTAGATCAAATCATGCAATAGGGTTAAACATTCCAAGTCATAGGAGCATCAGGGGGGCATAAGTTAGATTGGGCCAACATGTACATCTCACAAGGTTATTTTACTAATTTTTAGTCGTTAAGGTAGCATGGATATCATTAGGGCATCATATGCAAGATTAGATCCCAAACAAGCAACATATGCATTACGAACGCACTAGGCGTTACATGTAGGTAATAGGGGTACGTGAGTAAGTTACATTGCATTTCAAGCAACAAATCATATGAGGACTGATTTAGGAGTGCATCTAGAGCTTTGAATCATAAGGATTCAATTTAGCACAAGAATTGAGGGTTCAATTACTTAAGTACTTGAACATAACATTTAGAGCATATTATTATACAAAGGTGGGTTTCTTTATATTACTAGAGAGACTTAAGGTGAAGAGGCATAATCTATTAGTCAATAATGGTATAAAGCATCATAGATATCACTGATTTTGAGGTTAGGGGGTCATATGATGGTAAGGTAGACCAAAGATTCCATTTTGATTATGCTACAACATGCATGTTCATAAAAGATGTTACCTTTAGGGACAAAAGATCAGTATAGTCACAAAATGTTGATGCAAAGAATTAGCTAAGTCTAAAGTGAAGTAATGTCATTGATTGAGATATTATAACAAACACAAGTTTCATTAATGTCACAAGAGTACCATGATAAGCATATAGAAATCAATAATCATATCATCATGGCTTAAGATGAGCATATATGTGGATCCAGTGGAGATACAAGTGAAAATGGACTGTGAAAAGCTCGATCTCTAGATGAAAATTCATATATTAATAATAAATTTAGCCAAGGGAGTCAAGAGTTACAATTTTTAGAAGGTTTTGGTGAAACTATATGGAAAATCCAACATCACCTTGATTTATGTGATTGGCACAACCATTGATTGTTGATCGGAGGGCTCTAGGGTGCTCGCCTAAGTGCATGCCTCCCTCTCTGGCTTCAGCTGGGCCAGCCTAATGGTAAGGTAGGGACCTACGGCTAGAGGTGGGATACTAGATCGGAGTCTGCTGGAACTAGAGAGACCCAGTCTGCCTCGGGTCATCTGATCCAGCCACCAAACTGGGTGAGCTTCCCGCACGCACATGCAACTGTTGCGCTGGCAAGAAGTTGGCTGAGGTAGAGGCTTGTAGAGGGTCTGGTCATGGAAAGAGGTTGATAAGTTGCTGGGGGGAACCCTCTTGAGCTGGCAGAGTTGAAGGAGTGAAGAACAAGGCCTGAAAGTATCTAGGGATCAAAGCCCTCACTGGAGGAGGAGGGTTCTACCATTAATGGCTGGAGAAGAAGTGTCTGAAAAGAAGGGGCTAGGGCTCATAAAATCATAAAAGAAGAGGGGGAAAAGAAAGAAGGTGTTTAAATAGGAAGGTTTTAGGGTTGAAATAGGGGCAAAAGAGGCGACAAAAGAGGCACCAACTTTTAGTAGGTGGTGGCCAGTGCCATTGGTGCTGATCCTTGTACGGAGGTACAAGATGACATTGTAGCCGTTAGATGGGGGCGCCGATCTGAGGGCGTGGGATCAAAGGGTCCATAATTAGTTGTAAAAGAAAGGAGGGTCATGATTGTTCTACAAGGAGAGCTCGGATCGCTGGGATAAGAAGGACAAGAGCAAATGGGCCGCACACCATCTAAAATCACCCCAATTAGATGTAAAATTGATTTCAAAAGTCAAAACCAAAGTTTGAACTACAAGATAATCAAATGGGCATATCTCTCACAAAGTTTAAAATTGAGTGAAATTATATGCATTAGAAACGGCAAATTGCCCTCTTCAACATGGACAAGAATATATATATGTACAAGAATATGATCAAAAACAAAGAAATGTGATGATAGGTGATATGAATTCAAACTTGACTTTTTTCAACTTGAGAATCGTCATAGTGAAAAAAGCATACTACATGGGCCAATTTGGCATCAAACATATACAAACATGAAATGGATGGTGCTAACAAGAGCAATGTCAAAATTGGAAGTTGTATTTAAAGTATGGAGTTCCAGTCTATCATAGTTTTTCTCCAACTTTCCATTCACTTAGGAGAGAACAATTAAGGATCATTGTTGTGAGAGGGCACGTTGGTGAATAGTACACCAATGGGAGGGACAAATCCTTCCTGTCTATTCTAGTTGAATGATAGGAGTTCAAGTTGGTCCATGTGGACTATTCTAGAGGCATGACTCCTTTGGATGCTACTAGGAGAGCAAAGTCAACATGCAGTCTAGTGGCTAGACCACATGAGTCACTGCTGAATTTGTTCTGTTTGTTGTTCGTGGTGAAGACCAGGAGATGTACAACCACCATCCAAGAGAAACTAGTAGACAATTGCATTGAAGTGAGTTGTTGTTGCTGGACTTGCTCCAGGACCACGTATAACTCATTAAACCATCCTTCCTATATCTCTGGGATCGGTCCTTGAGAAGGAAAAACTAACTTGGAACAACTTCCATGACTGGTTCAGGACATTGAGAATCATTCTCACACAGGAGTAGAAGCTCTATGTCCTGGAGACACCTGAACCAAAGGAACCACCTAACACTGTACCAAGGGCTGACATGGATGCTAATAAGAAACACACTGAAGATGCCTTGGATGTCAAGTGTCTAATTCTATGGTCCATGAACTACGAGTTGCAAAGGCAACATGTGAGCATGGATTTGATTGAGATGGTCACACATCTTAAACATGTTCCAAGATTAGGCAAGACAAGAGAGATGTGATATCTCCAAGGCACTATTTAAATGTAACATGGCAGAAGGTGACCCAGTAGGTCCTCATGTACTCAAGCTCATTGGGTATGTTGAGAACCTATCTAGACTAGGATTCCCCTTGGTTCAAGAGTTGGCCATTGATGTGATTCTGTGGTCTCTTCCAGAATGATATAGTCAATTTGTCATGAACTACAACATGGAAGACTTTGACAAGTCATTGACAGAGTTGTTGGGCATGTTGAGATCAAACTGAGGAACAAATCCAGAAAGACAAGCCCAAGTCTGTGGTGATGATCAACAAGAAAAAGGGGAAATCGAAAGGAAAAGGAAAAGCTAAGAAGAGTTCTAAAGCTAGCCAGAAGACCAAATCTTCAGATCTCAAGTTAAAGGGAGGTGTGAAGAAAATAAGAGGTGGTTGTCACCATTGTCACCAGCCTAGACATTGGAAAAGAAATTGCCCACACTAGTTAGAGGAATTAAAGAAGAAGAAGGAAGGAACTGAGGCCTCCACTTCAAGTATAAACATTATAAGATGAATTTGATTACTTGTTCATCTGGTATATGATACCAAATAGATATATGACATACTTGATGTGCATGATCTGACAAGAAGTAAAGGCCTTCATGGAAGGACAATGATGTACAAGGTGGAGCAAGAGTTGCGGAAGCTTTAGTCTACATTTAAAATTTATCTTAGCCCAATGGGAATGTAATAGAGTTAGTTGAACTACTATTTCATTATTCCATTAGAAACATTTCTTTTATGCATCTTGTATGACAAGGATGATAAATATATAAAATGTTGTATATGTTTCTAAATCTTGCATGGCAATGCTGAAACATCTAATGATCTTTGTACGAAAGACTTTGAGATGAATATTTATGACGTTAATACCAAAGTATTATAATTGATAACTCAAGACTATCATTAGAAATCGTCATCTTGGATGTACTGGTGTGCTTCTACTAATGACGTTACACACTACTCAATTGGAATTTGAATAGATGCAACTCTGTGAGCAAACAACACACGGTGGGACCACTTTCAAAATTTATAAGGACCTAAAACTACACACCTACTTCTACTAAAAACACTACACTTGCAAGGGTACGGGGTTGTGTCATAGAATAGGAGGGCAACAATTATAGGGTTGATCCATAGGGAGAAAAGGGGGAAGTAGATCTAGGTTATTTTTTGGGCTAGGTTCCTACTGCAGAGTCTAGGGTTGAAGGGTTTAAATGTTGTTTTGATTGATTACACTAAAGGTTGAACAAGGATGTAATTAAAGGAAAGAAAACAAGATAAAGAAAACAAGATTAAAACCTAAGTTAACCCTAGACAGTTAGTTCTACTGAACTAGAAAAGACAAGGCAAGCAGGGAGAAGAGCAAGCTATGCTAAAGCATGCAAAAAGAAATCTACATTACACTAAGCTAGAAAAAAGGCAAAAGAAAAATTAAAGACCTAAACTAGCAAGAGGAAAGCCAGATTAAGGAAAGAAGCTAACTAAGCAAGTAAATAGATAATTAAGCTAACACTGGCTAAGAAAGAAGGCACTTATAATTTTAAAGCAATAAAGGGAAATGTGGGTTGTTTGGGGGATGCACTTATCAATTAGGTTAGGGGTGACATGTGAACATTATGATTTCATTCAGATTACCAAACCAAACAACAAGTTAGAGTTTAATGAATTGACCTAGACTACTAACTGGCCATGGGTAAGCTAGGTTGTGTATAGGGGAACTAGTCTCTAAGACCTCCTACTCCCCTTACGAGGATCAATTGGGTTAGGGTTTAGGTTCAATCCAATCAGAGTCAAAACAAGCCTAGGTTTCTATGTTACATGATATTAGGGTGATTAGGGGCTGAGAGTAGTAATGGGAATGGAAGTGAGGTTTCTAACCTCACATCACCCACATTCTAGCCTTGACAAAGATCCATGCTAAGTACACTAAATTCTTCTAAACTAGCTACTTAGATCTCTCAACTAGGGTTAGAATAATTGATTAGGATGTAGGAAGATGGGTGTCTAGCTAGGGATCCATGAATTGGACCTAGGAGCAAATCCCAAAATTCACACATATAAGCAATTTCCCTAATTTCCTAGGTGATTTCAAGCACAAACCAACAAGAAATTCATGAAGAGTTAGATAGAAAGATAACACAATCATTAGCAAATGAAATTACAATTTTTACATATCATTTCCCCCCAACATGGTATTAAACTAAAAATTTTGGCTCCAAACAGCCTGCCCAAGGGGCCTAGCTACTCATGGAAATGAAAAATACAAAAAGAAGGGAAAAAGAGTTAGAAGAAGCCATGGAACTCGGTGTAGATGGAGTAATCCTCCTCTTTAGATGTTGCAATACGTCCTCCTCCTTCTTCCAAGGTGCAATGTCATGGGATGATGGAGGAATAGGGTCAAAACACTAGGAAACTAGGGTTTTGGTGGTGGGAAGGGTGAAATGGAGTGGAATGGAGGTAGAAATGGAATCGAATGGATATGGGGTGAAAATGGAGTGCTAGGAGTGAGCTAGGGGTGGCTAACCTTGTTCTCTAGCCTCCACCTAGGTATATATAGGTGGGGGAACAAATAGGTCAAGTAGGGGTAAAGTTGGAAATGTAGTGCAAAAGTTGCTATATTCTTGTGGGTAGCATGACTGTGGTGGTCACCATAGCCGTGGTGGAGTGGGGTGAGAATGGTCATGGTGAAGTGGATCGACCATGGTGAGAAATGGGGAAAAATCATAGTAACTTGGTCAAGTTTGTACATGAAGTAGCACGACCGTGGTGGTCACCCCGGCCGTAGTGGGGCAAGGGTAGCACGACCGTTGTGGCTTGAAATGCTCTTCCTATTCTTGGCTTCAAGGTCATTCTACATCAGCTGTCACATAGTTGTGTAAGGTGGCACGACCATTTTGGATCCATCTAGCAAGACCATTCTGAGTGACACGGCCATGGTGATTCTTGCATTGCTTAGAGTTGACTCTTTTGATTATGGATAAGCTAGCACATCTGTTCTGATGTACCACGGAAGTGGTGGTTTCTGTTGCAACACTTTGACTTGATTCTTTGTTAATTCTTTGATATCTTTGCCGCAATGGAGCTTTGGCCACTGGGGTAGGTTGAGGGAGCCCCATACTTCACTTTAGGCCTCTATAAGGGTAGAGAAACCCTAATATTACTCCTCTCTTTCTTCCATCCAAGTGTGGTTGAAATTCCTAAAAACCATGTGAATAATGTCCATGAATGCATTTTACACAAATATGCATATTAGGGGAAATAACATGTAATCTAACTGGTATAGTTTTGATTGAGACACAAGATGAAGCCCTAAAATCGGGCTGCATCACCACCCCAAACTAAAAACATACTTGTTCTCAAGTATGCTCCAACTCAATATCTCTACAATTTTCCCACAATCAAGAAAGGACAAATGCAATGAAAAAGATGACCTCAAAGATGACTAGGTACAAGCATTCCACCTCTCTCCTCTCCTTTTTCATAAACCAATCATGATTAAAGCACTGAGCCTGCAAACATCAAATATATAGCATAGAAAACACAATCAATCCATATGGATGTCCTATCACTCTGGGTAAACTATTTCATGGTGGCGAAGGTAAAAAATAACAAATTTTGTTGTTTTACATTCATGCATTCAATCTCATATGTCCATCCACACTAAGTAACCCACATGGATGTGAAAAAGGACAAAATGAGATATGTTTGATGTTTCCTAGATCCATGGGCATGCAAAAGGTAGAAAGGGTTGCGGTAAGATTTTGGAGTTCTTTTACACACTCATCTTTTCTTTATTTATATGGTCTTAAATAGGAGAATCTTTTATTTTCTTTTTGAATGATTTTTTCTTTGCCCTTGGTGTGAATAGGGCACATCATGATGAGAGTAAAGCGGAGAATGAAGATATGGCCACTGGAAACTTTTGGAGGTGGCCAATGCTGATTATGTGCACTTTGGCATCCTATCATGAGGTAGAGAGGTAAGAAGATGGTAGAAGAATAGTGAGTCAAAGAGGGGTGAGTAGTGTGTGTAACATACCAAATTCTGGAAATTTTGTCTTTCGGCCCTCTTTCCCATCTTTTCCTTTCATTTCTATCCTCTTTGGCCTTTCTGTTCAATTTGTGGAGAATATGATGGTTTAGTGAACATTTGTTCACCTTTTATGCCAATAAAGGGTTTTATGCACAAAATCCTCAGTAGAAATCTAAGTAATGGGTCTGTAGTGCAAATGTCCACTTAAGTAATAAAAATAATGACGAAAGTCATGCTAGAACTTTCTAGGATTTTTTAGAATAGGGAAAAGAAAAGAAATTCCAAGATATATATATAAAGGAGATGATACATGCTATAAATAGGAGAAAAGGAGATAATGTGGAATATATTTCCAAAAATCTCAATTAAGTAAACCCACAAGATAATTTTATACAAAAATTCATTTTCTTGGACAAAACATTACTTAAGGGCTAACTATCACCCAATGTGAAAAATATAAAGATATATAAAAGCCTTTATTGAAGGAAAATAGGAAATATTCCAAGAAAGAGAAATAAAATATCTAATGTTCCCAAATTGGTAAACTAACTCCAAACGCATAATCTAGGAATAAAAACAAGCCCTTGGGCAAGTTTTCAACTAATTTGGATGATCTTTGGATAATGTGAAAAGTAGGAGAGAGTATGTAGAACCTTCATTTTGGGAATTAATTAAATAAATGGCACAAACATGACCAAATAATAGCAAAATTGTATCCAACACATTAATTGGAAGACATGGGTGAAATTTGATCATATTTTGATAATCATAGAGTCATAAATGAAGGAGGAAAGAGAACATGAGTTTTGAATTATTTAACCCATTAAAAATCCTCAAAAGGCAAAACTATTTCCATATTCACATTCTACACCACAAAATCAGTCAAGGTGTCAATTTTTATTAAATTATGAAATTGTATGATCCCTTAAGAGAAGAAAGAGAAAATCATTAAATAATGTATCTCTCACTTTAATCGAAATAAGAATTGGATAAGGAATTAAATGTCACGTGCTTTACACTTATTCTACATGATCGGATGACCAGGGTTCCTTGGTGGACCAGGTCCATTGATCCGATGGAAGGTAGTCATCTCCTACCTTGGTTCGGGCAAGGAAAATAGGAAACATAAAATTTGATTTTCATTTTGCATTATCTCACTCTTTACTAGACCAAATCGTGAGTTCTTTGGCTCGTTGGATTCCTTGTGTGATTCCTTACCTCTTTATCCCAACTTTATCATAATTTCAGTGATTATCTGAAGTTTCCCCAAAGTTCCAAAAACCTCTCTCTCACCTCACCTATGCTAACCCTAAACCACACCCCTTTCCTATAAATACACCTACCTCAAGCTTCCACCTCTGCTTTGCAACTCAATGTACCCTTCAATTTTGAGATTCATCGTCGTTTGACCCCCTGACAAGTGGCCTAAGACTTGGAGTTTGTGGTAGCTCTCCTTCTCTCTTCTTTTCATATTTGGAAAAATTACTGGTACCATCAAGTGCAGATTCTTCTTCTCTTTCTTTTAAGTACTTGAGCATCGAGTTTCATTGAGTATTCAGGATTTGCCCAAAACTCCAAGCAAGATGCTGCTTGCTCTCACCGCCATGGCATTGGTTGGGATGGGGGAGATAACCCAATGCACTTTTACCATTAGACACTTGCTCACACTCTCTCTTCTCTCTCTGTGTTCACACGAGGGTAGTCCCACCTTTTCATTTTGATTGACTCACTTTGACCAGCTCTGACCGGGCACCACTCGGGGATGTGACCTTGGTGCGGGTTGCTTACTTGGCCTATGCTCATTGGGCCAAGTAGAGAACCAGGCCCCACCCTCTTTCTCTCTCTCTGTTTGGTACGAGTTGCCCATGTGGCATCTTGTGATTGGTTTGAATTCTTTAATAAATATCTTTTAAAATGTGCATCCAAAAATAAAAATAAAATATGTTCTAAACTTGAAAAAATCTCCTCTATCCAATTAAAATGATTTTGAAGCCTGGTTTTGAGTTTGTCAAAAAAGTGTTTTTAGAAAATGAAATAATTAGTTAAAAAACACTAAAAATACATCTGAAGTCCATATCTTCAAATCATATAAAATTATATGTCATTTTGATCAAAAAACCCTAATTAAGACAGTGGTGATGTTTTTGGGACCTAAATCGATGGTTTGTAGAAAAAGTTGGTAACTTTAGGGTTTTACGTCCTTAATCAGTGTATATAATGCTAATACATGAACATGGTTATGATAATAGGACAAGTGGACTCTGATCTTGCTTAGGGTTTTGGAAAGTAGTTTCTAGGGCTCTAAAGAAGAGGTATGTGCATCTAACACACTTTAGTTGGGAAATTTTATGCCTTAACCTATTCTTTCCTAATGAGGCTTAATTTGACCTAATCTTTTATTCTTGAAACCCTAATATTCTTATGCCTCAAATCAGTTAAGATATTATCTTGTTTGGGTTTTAAACCCCACTACCATTCTTATTGGTTCATACGATTAATCTTGTCATAACTAGTTTTTCTAGCATAGATTTATGTTCAATTTAAATTAAAGTAGCGGTACTTAGGGCATGTAAATAATCTCCATTGGGAATGTTTTTATTCTCTCCATAATATTATAGGTGACTTAGAATGTCTTATTCTCCCCTCACCTAAGGTTAGAGGTCCAGTAGGTGCCTCAACCCTACTTAGTTAGGTAGACATAATTATCTTACATGCAAATCCTTTTTAATATAATTGCTAATGGCAAGTTTCTTTTGAATATAGCCTCATTCTCTTGTTATCTTCATCTTATGATGAATCCTAGCCTATTTTATTTGCGTTACTTATCTTGTTATCCTAGATTGGTTTTGTGACACATACTTTTTCTTCCCTTTCCTTTTTGCTGGGTGCCTTCCCAACCACCCAGGTGTTGAGCAAGGTGATGGATAAGATTAGAAGATCTTGGATTTTGGCTTGGACTTGTTGATGGAGATATTGCTTGGAGACAAGATTTTAGTTGTTATACCTACCTCTATCTAGATCCTATTTGTGTGCCTTGATGTAAGCCCTAATGGGAGAATTTGATGTATCTTTGTAAACTTTTTTATGAAATTGAATATAGTTAGTAATTTTTATTCTACTGCTTTCCAATGGTCTTTTGTATACCAATGATCAATAAATTTGGAAAATTTATGCCCATTCCATCATACCTTTGAGTGTGTTTAGAATGAATGTCAATTCTTCAAATTTTAGTAAAGGGGTGATTTCACTCTTTTACAACATGATGATGTTTGGGTAGTTAGATTTTGAGGACGAAATCCTCTTTAGGGGGATGGAACCCTTTGACATCTTGAAATCTATCTACTCTATATTTAGAAACTCTAACTCCATGAATAGGAGGTTAGTATGCCTGGATCCTTGGTCTTGACCAAACAAGTTATAGTTGTAACCCTAACATGCTTTTTTATATATTAATGAACATATAATTATCATCTGCGGAATAATTTATATGTTCAAACCCTAATGAATATCCAATTCACTTAATGTGTGTCACTCACATATTAATACTAATTATGAATACACATGATGCTAATAATGTCATGAACTGATAAACCTTAATGATATGATGAGAAAGAAAAGTGTAATCTAATCTTGGCATTAATGCATGGTATAATGAAATATAATGATCAAGTTGATCCTAAACCCTAAGTTGTAATCATATATTCTTAACATATACATCCTTAATGATATCCATGTTAAATTAGTGGCATTAGGTGTCATAATCAGATAACATACCTTGATGCACATAAATGATACATATTCACCTAATCATAGATTCATTAATGTGAAAAGCATATCACCTTGTACACACCTAATTAATCACCTAATATAAACCAATTTATTAATATGTAATATGTCTCACCTTGATCATTAAAATCCATGTAAGGACTTCAATATGGATAAGAAGAAATTGGATTCATGTGAATGTGCATAATCAATAGTAAGAAATGAATAAATATGAGAAAATGACTAATGATGACCTTAATGTGAATAAGAAAGGTAATGTGACAATGTTTAATATACATACAAGTAATTAATGTGACATAATTTTGATTAATTATAGGCTTAATAAATAATTGGATAAAATGTCTTATTTCTTGCAAAATAATATGTTATAATTTAATATGGTGATAATACGAGGATAATGGAATTTAAATCCATATTATTAAGGATAATGATCAAGTATATTGAGATAATTAAGTAAACCTTAATTGTGCTAAAACTCTTCACGAGATAAATAAGAAATATATAAGATTTCTTGCATAATAATGAAATGTAATTCTTTTGGCAACAAAGCAAATATAATTGGATACAATTAAAATAATAATAATGATAATGTGATATCCGAACAAATATAATGCTCATAAGCCAAAAATGTTAAGAAGAAATCTTAATAGTGGAACCCTAGGAGATCCTTGAGAACCTAACCTATGAGGAGTTGTTAGTGATAGTTTTGGTGGAAGTTTCATGGTTGGTGGAACAACCTAAAGTTAATGTTGAGATATTTCACACTCACCCTTCCCTCCTTGCTTATATTTTGGGGATGAAATCATCTTTAAGGGGTGGAGTGCTGTAACATATCGGATTCTGGACATTTTGTCTTTTGGCCCTCTTTTCCATATTTTCCTTTCATTTCTATCCTCTTTGTCCTTTATGTTTAATTTATGAAGAATATGATGGTTTAGTGAACATTTGTTCACTTTTAATGCCAATAAAAGGTTTTATGCACAAATACCTCAATAGAAATCTAAGTAATGGGTCTATAGTGCAAATGTCCACAAGTAATAAAGATAATGATGGAATTTGTGCTAGAACTTTCTAGGACTTTTTCAAATAGGGAAAAGAAAAGAAATTCCAAAATATACATAAAGAAGATGATAAATGCTATAAATATGATAAAAGGAGATAATTTGGAATAAATTTCCAAAAATCTCAATTAAGTAAACTCACAAGATAATTTGATACAAAATTTTGTTTTCTTGGACTAAAAGTTACTGAAGGGCCAAGTATCACCCAATGTGGAAAATATAAAGATATATAAAAGCCTTTTTTAAAGGAAAATAGGAAATAGGACAAGAAAGAGAAATAAAATATCTAATGTTCCCAAATTTGTAAACTAACTCTAAATTCGTAATGTAGTTATAAAAATAAGCCTTTGGGCAAGTTTTCAACTAATTTGGATGATCTTGGATAATGTGAAAAGTAGGAGAGAGAAAGTGTGTAGATCCTTCATTTTGGGAATTAATTAAATAAATGGCACAAACATGACCAAATAATAGCAAAATCATATCCAAGACATTAATTGGGACACATGCATGAAATTCGATCATATTTGGAAAGTCATAGAGTCATCAATGAAGGAGGAAAGAGAAAATGAGTTTTGAATTATTTAACCCATTAAAAGTAATCAAAAGGAAAAACTAATTCCATATTCAGATTCTACACCTTAAAATCAGTCAAGGTATCAATTTTATTAGATTTGGAAACCATTTGAGCCCTCAAAAGAAGGAAGAGAAAATCATTAAATAATGTATCTCTCACTTTAGTCGAAATAAGAATTGGATAAGTAATTAAATTTCACACACTTTAGACTTATTCCGTAGGATCAGATGGCCAAGGTTCCTCAGTGGACCCGTGTCCATTTATCCGATGGCAGGTAGTCATCTCCTACCATGGTTCGGGCAAGGAAAATAGAAAATAGAAAATTTGATTTTCATTTTTCATTATCTCACTCGTTACTCGACCAAATCACGAGTTCTTCGGCTTGTTAGGTTCCTTGTGCGATTCCAAACCTCTTTATCCCAACTTTATCTTGATTTGAATGATCATCAAAGTTTCCCCAATGTTCTTGAAACCTCTTTCTTGCCTCACCTATGTTAACCCTAAACCACACCCCCTTGCCTATAAATACACCTACCCCGAGCTTCCCCCTCTCCTTTGAAACTCAACATACCCTTCAATTTTGAGATTCATCATCATTTGACCCCCCAAAGAGTGGCTAAAGACTTGGAGTTTGTGGCAGCTCTCCTCCTCTCTTCTCTTTATCTCTGACAAAATTACTGGTACTATCAAGTTCAAAATCTTCTTCTCTTTCTTTTAAGTACTTGAGCGTTGAGTTTCATTGAGTATTCCGGATTCGCCCAAAACCCCAAGAAAGCTACTACTTGCTCTTTCTATCATGGAGAGGGGTGGGATGGGGGAGATAACCCCACACAAATTTACCATTCTACCCTCACTCACACCCTCTCTTCTCTCTCCGTGTTTGCGCTAGGGCAGTCCCACCTTTTCTTTTTATTTGACTCGCTTTGACCAAGCGCCACTCGAGGTTGCCACTTTGGAGCGTGCCGCTTACTTGGCCGATGTCATTGGGCCAAGTAGTAGACCTGGCCCCACATTCTCGCTCTCTTTCTCTCTCTGTTTGGTACGAGTTGCCTACGTGGCATCTTGTGATTGGTTGGAATTCATTAATTCATATGTTTTAAAATGTACATCCAAAAATAAAAATAAAATATGTTCTGAACTCAAAAAATCCCCTCTATCCAATAAAAATAATTTTGAAGCTTAGTTTTGCGTTTGTCAAAAAAGTGTTTTTAGAAAATGAAATAATTAGTTAAAAATCACTAAAAATGCATCTAACCATCCATATCTTCAAATCATATAAAATTATATGTCATTTTGATTAGAAAACCGTAACTAAGATAGTGGTGATGTTTTTGGGACCTAAATCAATGGTTTGTAGAAAAAGTTGGTAACTCTAGGGTTTTAAGTCCTTAATGAGTGTATATAATGCTAATACATGAACATGGGTATGATAATAGGACAAGTGGACTCTGATCTTGCTTAGGGTTTGGGAAAGTAGTTTCTAGGGATCTAAAGAAGAGGTACGTGCATCTAACACACTTTAGTTGGGAAATTTTATGCCTTAACCTATTCTTTCCTAATGATGCTTAATTTGACATAATCTTTTATTCTTGAAACCCTAATTTGCTTATTCCTGATCAAATTAGTTAAGATATTATCTTGTTTGGGTTAGAAACCCCACTGCCATGCTTATTGATTCATATGATTAATCTTGCCATAACCACTTTTTCTAGCATGTAGATTTACATTCTATTTAATTGAAAGTAGTGATACTTATGTATAACCACCCATAGAGGGCATGTAAAGAATCGCCCTAGGGAATGTTTTTATTCTCTCCATAATATTGTAGGTTACGGGGAATGTCTTATTCAACCCTCACCTAAGGTTATAGGTTCGGTAGTTGTATCAACCCTACTTAGTTAGGTAGACATAATTATCTTACATGCAAATCCTTTTTTAATATAATTGTTAATGGCAAGTTTATTTTGAATATAACCTCATTATTTTGTTATCTTCATCTGATGAAGAATCATATCCTATTTTATTTGCTTTACTTATCTTGTTATCCTAGATTACTTTTGTGACACATACTTTTTCTTCCCTTTCCCTTTTGCTGGGTGCCTTCCCAACCACCCAGGTGCTGAGCAAGGTGATGGATAAGATTAGAAGATCTTGGATTTTGGCTTGGACTTGTTGATGGAGATATTGCTTGGAGACAAGATTGTAGTAGTTAGATTTCCCTCTATCTAGATCTTGTTTGTGTATCTTGATGTAAACCCTAATGGGATAATTTGATGTATCTTTGTAAACCTTTTTATGAAATTGAATATCGTCAGTAGTTTTTATTCTGCTTCTTTCCAATGATCTTTTGAATACTAATGATTAATAAATTTGGAAAATTGACACCCATTCCATCATACCTTTGAGTGCGTTTGGAATGAATGTCAATTATTAAATTTTTTAGTAAAAGGATGATTTCACTCTTTTAAAGTGTGGAAATGAACATGAGATCTCCTGCATGAAAGTTAATCCAACAATTTTGTCAAGCACTGATACACCACATGAATGAGCAATATTAAAACCTCATTTTTATCATGAGATTCTACAAAACTCTAAGCGTTTACAACTTACTTCAATAACAATTCAACCAAACATTTCACAAGCATGAGAGAGGTAGTGTACATATAAAAAGTCAAGATTGAGTCCATTTAGCTATAAACAGTGATAATTCACTTGCATTTGTCAATAGTCACCATTTTTAATTTGAAAAGTAGAGGTTGGGTCAAAACATACTTTTAGGCAAGAAGTTATAAACTTGGACAAAATTGACCAAAACGGTGTCAAGTTGCCTTCAATCACATCTAATCCTTTATTATGAAAAATAAAGTAGGAAATAAGCAAATCCTAGCTAAATTTGCAAAATTACAAAAATCTACATGATATGCATTGCATGACAAAAATTTTAATTTTTTTAGAAAAATTACACAAAAATTGCAAGAAAGCAAACTATGTGATATGCATGTATGTAAAGAAAGCACACAAAGTATGGATACACAAATATGATAGATGGTTATACTATTTGGTCATCTAGAGAAAAAACTTAGAACCGGGAACATAGAGGAAAGTGGGGGTAAAGCAATGGCTTACCACCCTACCACCCCAAACTTTTAAACCATGTTGTCCTAAACATGAAATAGAAGCTTAGAATGGTAGGGTAGAGGACATGGAGTTGTGGTAGATAAATGCCAAGAGGGGATATTAATCTCAAGTGTCCACTGAGCTGGGATGGGCAACACGAGTGTGGTGGGCACCATGGCCATTTTGTATTGCCTGCTCCACGACCGTGGATTGTGGCACGACCGCACTGATCCCCTTCCTGTAGCTTCTCTATTGATGTGAAATTTTCTTTTCAATTTTGTTCTCCTTCTTGGCAATATCATCCATGGATCACTCTCCTTCCAATGTACCTATCCTAAATTGACATAAACAACAAAAACTATCAAATATAAAGTGTGTGTGTGTTTTCTTGGAAAGTGTAAAAATGAAGCACAAGTATTCGACAATTGAAGTTTGGGTGAAAATTTCCCAAACCTAGGTGGGTTGCCTCCCACAAGCGCCAAGTTTCAAGCCTTCAGCTGGGCTTGTTGTTCTTTCACCATCAACCATTGTCTAAAAACAAAATGTTTCCATCCCTATCATAGGCAACCCTTACAGATGCTTTCCTTGATTGATCTTCCTCCCAAGGTCTTGTGAGCTTCTTAAGTGTTTTTCAACACTTTTCTCTCCTTGGGGATTATCATCTTTGATCTTAATCAATCTTAAGACCTTCAAAATTCCATTCCATAGTTTGGCTCTCTCTTGAGGAATGGGTCTTCATAGGCATCAAATAGAGGGTACTCAATCATATGGGACACTTACAAACAAGGATTTTATGGAAATGCTCTACATTAATATCTTTGTCAAATTGCTTCCCTCCCTTGTTGAGATTCTCAAAAACCTTGTCACACCCCATGATCGAAACCATATCCATTTTCTCATGGGAAGTAGGGGAACATGTGATAGTTGTGGTGGTAGCACTAGTGTTAATGGCCTTTGGAATTGAGGTGGAGGAGGGAATTAAGGTTGGAAGGTGAACTCGTGGGAAGGTTGTGGAGATGGAGGTGGTGGGGGTGTGTAAGGCTTATGATAGCCTTTGAGGTAGGGTGGTGGAGGAAATGGATGGGTTTACACATTTTTTCCTTCCATCTTGTCTTACCCGAATGGCTTGCCACATGCACAAGGCATAACCAAATAAAAGAAAAGAGTTAGCAAACCAATATGCATAAAGAATACAAAGAATAATAAATAAAGAATAGTAAGGGTAGGGTAGTAGGAAAAGATCAAAGAATAACTAACGAGCTAGGCCGAGTGCCTTTATCCCCGGCAATGACGCTAGAAAGCTTGGTGCGCTTCTGCTAATGGTGTTACACACTACCCAATTGGAATTGTAATAGATGAAACTCCGCGAGAAAACAACACACGATGGGAATACTTTCAAAATTTATAAGGAACTAAACCTACACACCTAATTCTACTAAAAACACTACACCCGTAAGAGCACAAGGTCATGTAGTAGTATAGGAGGGAGGCAAGTATAGGGTCAATCCACACAGAGAAAAAGGGGCACTAGAGCTATGTTAGTTTTTGAGCTAGGTTCCTACTGTGCGGTCTAGGGTTGAAGGATTTAAAGGTTGTTTTGATTGATTATAATAAAGGCTGCACAATGAAGCAATTAAAGGAAAGCAAACAAGATTAAAACCTAAGTTAACCCTAGACAATTAGTTCTACTGAGCAAGAAAAGACAAGGCAAACAAGGAGAAGAGCAAGCTATGCTAAAATAGACAAGAATAAATCCACACTACACTAAGCAAGCAAACAATGCAAAATAGAAATTAAAGACCTAAACTACCAAGAGAAAAAGCAGAAAAAAGCAAGAAGCTAACTAAGCTAACACTAGCTAAGAAAGAAGGCAGTTAGGGTTTTATAGCAATAAAGGGAAATGTGGGCTATTTGAGGGATGTACTTATCAATTAGGTTGGGGGGTGACATGTGAACATTATGATCTTTTTTAGATTACCAAACCAAACAACAAGCTAGAGTCTACTGAATTGTCCTAGACTGCTAACTGGCCATGGGTAAGCTAGGTTGTGTATAGGGGAACTAGTCCCTAACACCTCCTACTACCCTTATGAGGCTCAATTGGGTTAGGGTTTAGGATCAATTAAATTAGATTCTAAACAAGCCTAGGTTTCTAGGTTAAATGATCTTAGGGTGATTAGGGGTTGAGGGTAGTAATGGGAGTGGAAGTGAGGTTTTTGACCTCACATCACCCACATTCTAGCCTTAAGAAAGCTCCATGCTAAGCATACTAAATTCTTCTAAACTAGCTTCTTAGATATCTCAACTAGGGTTAGGAGAATTGACAAGCATGTAGGAAGATGGGTGACTGGCTAGGGATCCATGAATTGGACCTAGGAGCAAATCCCAAAATTCACACATATAAGCAATTTCCCTAAATTCCTAGGTGATATCAAGAACAAACCAACAAGAAATTCATGAAGAATGAGATACAAATATAACATAATCATTAGAAAATGAAATTACAATGTTTACATATTATTTCCCCCCAATATGGTATCAAAGTAACATTTTTGGCCCCAAACTACCCACCAAAGCGGCATAGCTATTCATTGAAATGAAAAATACAAAAAGAAGGGAAAAAGAGGTAGACGAAGCAATGAAGCTCAATGTAGATGGAGTAATCCTCCTCTTCAGCTGCTAAAAGATGTCCTCCTCATTCTTCCAAGGTGCAAGGGAATGGGATGATGGTTGAGTAGGGTCAAAACTCTAGGAAACTAGGGTTTTGGTGGTGGAAATGGTGAAATGGAGTGGAATGGAGGTGGAAATGGAGTGCAATGGATAGGGGGTGAAAATGGAGTTGAATGGAGGTGGAAATGGAGTGGAATGGATAGGGGTGAAAATAGAGTGCTAGAAGTGATCTAGGGGTGGCTAACCTCTTGCTCTAGTTGCCACCTAGATATATATAGGTGTGGGGTAAGCAATAAATCAAGTAGGGGTAAAGTGGGAAATGCAATGCAAAAGTAGCTAGGTTTTTTTGGGTAGCACGTCCGTGGTGGTCACCACAGTCATGGTGGAGTCGGATGAGAATGTTCTTGGTGAAGTGGAATGCCTATGGTGAGAAATGGGGGAATTATCACAATAACTTGGTCAAGTTTGTACATGAAGTAGCACGGTTATAGTGGGGTAAGGGTAGCACGACCGTGGTGGTCACCAAGGTCGTGGTGGCTTGGAATGTTTTTCCCATTCTTGGCTCGACATTCATTCTACATCAACTGTCACATAGCCGTGCAAGCTGGCATAGAAGTTCTGGGTCCATCTAGCACAACCATTCTGAGTGGCATGATTGTGGTGATTCTTGCATTGCTTGGAGTTGACTCTTTTGATTATGGATGAGCCAACACGATCGTTCTAATGTGCCACATTTGTGGTGGTCTCTGTTGCAACACTTTGACTTGATTCTTTGTTCATTCTTAGACATATTTGCTTCAATGGATCTTTGTCCTCTTGGGGCAGGTTGAGGGATCCTCAGACTTCACTTTAGGCCTCTCTAAGGGTAGAGAAACCATAGGATTACTCATTCTCTCTCTCTTCCATCCAAGTGTGGTCCAAATGCTTGAAAAACATGTGAATAATGTCCATAAGTACATTTTACACAAATATGCATATTAGGGGAAATAACATGTAATCTAACAGGCATAGATGTGATTGAAATGCAATATGACACAAGATGAAGCACTAAAATTTGACTGCATCATGTACATATAAGAAATGCATGTGTAGAATACATATTGATGTTAATCTAGATTCCCTTGGTTATCAAATGTAAGGAAACATATAAAGCCTTACTTATGGACAATGTGACATGAAATCCTTCACTAGATGTAGTGGGAGGATAAGCATTCCATTAGACCTCATACATGCGATGCATGGTGATCTTATGGAATGAATGCTTACTTATACTTCATCTTATTTTACTAATATATGATGATACGTACTATGTAAAATAGAAACATAAATATCTTGAAGTATTCAAGGAGATTATAAATGAAGTATGACCTTTATGGAAGTACTTTGATGAGATCAAATGTTGAAATGCTTTACATTAATACCCTGAGAACCTTGAAGAAGAAATGTAATAATGTATCCCAAGTCAAAATGAGCATGATGATGTGTCAGAATGAACGAATTATACCATGATGATTCATGATATAATTATCAATAAATTCAAATCTTCTTATATCCTCATAAATATAAATCTATCACTAAAAGATGTACTGTATGATTGGTTTATAAGACATCATATATGATATGATTTGGGAATGTCCCAATATGTCTAAGGGATTGAAACCTACATTGAGAAAGTAGTTTATTAAAGAAGGTTTATCCACAAACCATAATTGTTGAATATTATTTTTAATCCCAATCCTATAAAAAAGTGTTTTGTTGATAGGATAACTAAGTTCCTAAAGAATCAGTGAAAGTAAAAGTAGAATTTGAAATATTCAAGGTCAATAAAGAGGTATAATGAGAAGTAAGAGAATCACAAGTTGTTGTGGAATCTCAGGTTCATCAAATAACATAGAATAAAATAATTCTAGTAGAATATATATGAAATTTAGGATTGTGAATCCAACTTCTCATATAGGTTGTTCATAACAGGACGACCCAACTAATCAACTAGAAGCTATGAAATACCATAATCTAAGTAAAGGATCAAGGCCATTATGGGGTCCATGTAAGATAACAAGGTAGGACCTTGATAGCACCACCTAAAGGTGTAATACCTAAAGAATGCAATAAGGTATTGTAGAAAAGATCTACATGGATAACATAAAATGAAAAATTGGTTGAATAAGTTTTTCAAATCAGTTCATGTTGTTGAACATGATAGAAATTCCTTTACCAATTGTCATGCTTGTTGTTGTAGTTAAAATAGACTAAGAGATTTGACATATGAAGATAAAATTGGATTCCTTAAAAGGAATACATCAGAGGATGTGTACATGACACAACCTAAAATGTTTTATAACTTCAAGAATGCAAATAAAGTCTATAAACAACAAAGTTCAATTTGGTATTCAAATAAGCATCTCAGAGATGGGATCTTTTGATTTTTACAATATAGTCAAAGAGTTTGACTTAAATCAAGATAAAAATATGAACTCTATGATTAAAAAAGATTTAGTGGATGCATATATGAATATTCCACATATGATGGGGAATAAGATATCAATATTGTGACTATTGATATATGGAATGGAAAACTCCTTCAACAATGAAGGATTAAGTAAAACATCTTATGAGATAAGAATCAAGATGTATAGAGATAGTTCTTGATTGTTTCATAATGGATGTTTGAGCACATACAATAACAATGTGCTGAAGGAGTTCAACATGGAATGATTCAATGAGAGAGAATTTGGATGAGTCTCTCTTAAACCATATGTTCCAATTCTTATGAAGAATGGAAAATAACATGATCTGTAGCAATGGATCTATCATGATTGCTACAAATGTACTTATCCCATATAATATTGTATGTACTGGACATGACAAGATAATAGTAAAATCCAATAAGGGTTATTGGAATGCCATTAAAGACATCCATTAGTACTTTTCAAGTACTTACGTATATATTGCTAGTCAATTGGGATAGCAATAATGGAAGAGTTGGATGTAAAGGGTTACATTGATGCAAGCTTCCATAATGACAAAAAGTGATTGAAAAATTAGATATATTTGATTTAAGAGGAGAAACATTATTAGTTGGAAGGGTTCCAAACTGCTAGCCATTTATTCTATTCTACAATAGAATCGTAGCATATTTATATTATGAACACAAAGTGATACTATATGGATCTAAAAGTTGATATGATGAACTTATGGATGTTCCAACCTTTGATGATATAGTAGTAGTACTATGACAACAATGGAGCTGCTTGTTAGGCAAGGAATATCAAATACCATATTACGATAGTTCTGTCTCATATGAGAAATCGTACATTGAAGAGATAAGGAAACATGCAATGTATCGACTAAAAGCAAAATGTTGCCAACCCACTATTTTAAGAACTTGCACAACTAAAACATGATGGATATGTTTAGATCACTAAGAATATGATTTGTGGATGATTAGATCTAAGTACAAGTGGGAGTCTGTTGGTAAGGTATGCCCAAAGAGCCAATCATGTCATGATTGACATGTCATAAAGCATAAATGATTTGATTGATACTCATAAAAGAAAGCTTTTAATTTATTCTATTTCACTCAGTTATGAGATAATGAGGAAATATTGTTAATGTTTAAAGAATGACAATACTCAATGACATATGTCTTCAAGTACGTGACTTGGAGGATGATATGTTAAAAATGTTAAGAGGGTGTAAATTCTTATTATGTCCCTAGTAGGTTGTTACCATGGGAACTAGATAGACACCAGTAACACATAAGACTAGAGTTTGGGATGGTTGACGACTAATCTCATTAGTCATGATATGGAAATGACAAATCAAGCACACAGATCCATGTTAGGGAGCAGTGTATTAGACATACCCACCTTGAGAGTTACACATGGAAACCATTTTTGGTGGTCATAGTCATCTCTCATAGTGAAGGTAGTGATTGTGATTCTTAGACGTGAAGTCACACACTAGTCACATGTCGTTGGGTATACTTTTCCATTTTAATCACAATCTTAAAACATGGGTTGTTATAACGGTGATGATTGGGTGACTTTGAAAAATGGGGATAGACTTTGTGTGATAGAGATGGGATTTTCCCCTCCTACTGGAGTATGATATCTTGGGCACTTGATAAGTGAAACTGAGAAATGCATGTTCATGCACATGTGAATCAATATATGATATTGAGGACACATTATCTCAGACAATCTGATCTTGTTTCAAGGAACATGGTTTGATCATTGAGATAATGACGATTCCATGCCTTGAGTTCATCCTAGATATCAGTTGCAATGGAATCACACAATGACTGCAACACCTTAAATAGATTGTAGGTTGAAGTAGTTCTCCAACTTTCCATCCACTTGGGTAGCACTGATGTGTGACTAGGCACCACTCTCTTCTTCTGATGTCATAATTAGTTATGGACATTCACTACCAATGTGATATGGGACCTATAGGGTCACACATAAAAGAACTCATCTAGAAGACAAGCTTAATATTAAATGATGATTGGATTGATTACTAAAGTGTTTAAGTATTCAATTCACACAACAGATTGGCTGACTGCACTACCAAACGACCATCTCATAGGGTGAGACATCCGTCTAGAGTGCCAGATGAGTGTCTCAAGTGTTGAGACAACCTTTTGGGTTGTCAGGTTAATTAGAGACCAAATGGCTAAGTTCTGCTCAAACTAAGGTGTGAACCGATCGGTTCATCAGAATGAACCGATCGTCTCAACTCGACTCACCATATGGACGTCTGGGTGAGTGAGACGTGTATCTTACATGTGTGATACAACTTGGTTGGGGCCAAACAAATGTTCTGGAAGTTTCCCAACTTTGCTTTGACTGCACATTACTTGTGGTGCAAAGAATTAATGTCTAACATTAATTGGAATCAAATTTCCAATTTTGTGTGTGATTGGGAAACTACATAACGACCATCTTACAGTGAATGATGACCGTCTCGTGTGACCAAATTCTGTCTGGGTCACCATATGACCATCTCGTAGTTTACAGGTTGTGAAAATTCAAGATCTTCCAGTCCCTTCCACTCCCGCACAGATCCCAAACTGAATGGAAACCCTATCCCTAACCCTGCCTATAAATAGAGGGGTACTGGGGGCTTCCCAGAGCACAACAACATAACTGAGAATCATTTGCTCTAAAAATTGTTGTCCTCTCTAGTTGTAGTAACCAAGCGAGCCCAATCAAGTCCTACCTGACAAGGGAGGGATAGCTACGGGAGAGAACAACTGAGGATTTTTGTTGTGGAGACCACGTTGGTGACTAGTACACCAATGGGAGGGACAACTCTTTCCTATCTATTCTAGTTGAATGACAAGAGTTCTAATTGGTCCATGTAGACTACTCTATAGGTAGGAGTCCTTTGGCTGTTGCAAGGTGAACAAAGTCATCCTGCAGTCTGTGGCTAGGCCATAGTAGTCATTGCAGAAGTTGTTCTGTTCATTGTTAGTGGTGAAGACTAGGAGCTGCACACCCACAATCCAAGAGAAACTAGTAGACATTTTCTTTAAAGTGAGTTGTTTTCACTAGACTTGCTCTAAGATCAGGTATGGCTCATTAAACCTTCCTTCCTATTTCATAGTAGTTGACGCAATCTTGCTAGTATGGGAATATAGATAGATAATTTTTTTATTTCCATTGCTATACTCTGTGGCCACATTTCCAAACATTTGTTCTCTTTGATATGAAACTCTTCCACTCAACATTGAAAAAATATCACTGTTTGAGAACTTCATTCTCGATATCCAATCCATGAGAGGGAAATTCCTTTGGGTTTATCCTTCCTAAGAGTGACACCTGAGAGCTCATCCTAGACCAATGGATATCTTCTCATATTTTGCTTATCCATATTCATTATAATTACTAATACCTTATTTACTCCTCCTCCTACTTCCATGGAGGACATATGAGTCTTAGACCACCTCCTAAATTGGGGTGTGGGCTCATTGAGGTGGGAAGAGGTTGGAAGGAGTGACTTGTGAAAATGATTTTTTTGTGTTTCAGTAACTATAATTTCACCTTCCATTTCTTGGAAGTTCCTTCTATTCATTTGAGATGAGAAATGAATCTAGGTCACAATATACATGGGTATCATGGTCTCGTTGAGTATATATTTTCTTTGTGCTATTATTTCATTTCTTGTTGTAAGGATAAAGAATCCATGTCAAACATCAATGCTTTGGTGTGTGATGTATATTCATCTTGGTCCTTGATGTGCGAATTAGCACACGAGAAAATTTACTAGTGATTAAACTGCTAGAGTCTACCTTAACCAAGTCTATGACAATCCCACATGGAAGTAGGGGGATCATATCATTGTAAATTTCAGGATCGACCTGAAAGGACTACACATTTAAGAATAATATGATCAAAGCAACTGCACAAGAACTAGTATTTAACCCAAAAATTGTATTGTTTGTTAATTGTACTAAATTTGCAAATACGAAAAGGGATGGATGAAGGGTTGATTGTGATATGGATGGGAATACTAGGGTGGAATGGGTTGTACCACCACGACATATTCTTTAGTCTCTTGCAACATCATATTAAGCATGAAAATACAAATGTTGGCATACCAAGTAATTCTTTCATTTGGAATTAGGATTCAAACCTAGACATATGTCATTCCATGAGTGTTCATCACTTTACCTAGAGATCATACATATGTCACCTTGGAAAAAACCTATATGAAATTCTCATTAAGGGTCTTACAAGAATCAATTGACTTCTTAGATACTAGGTTGAAAGTCCTCTACTCCCAATATCTGACAAACATGTAAAATTGATGATTAGACAAGAGTAAAAGCATAAAACGATTGATTCTAAACATATAATGATCCATAAGCTAATAGAAGTAGTAAAGAGAACAAAATGGGTAGCAGGACTACTCCCTTCATCATAGCGAGTAGACTACTTACTCTTGACAACAATTTCAAGATTAACAATGGAAGAAGGGAAGCAAGTCGTTGTAATAGTATAGAAATTAGGGGTAGTTATGGTGTTTAGAAGTTAGTCTTTGAGATCAAGGGAGATGATTGTAAACACATCTATAGGGTTTCTCCTTGACGTTCATCAGGGAGAGACTTGGCAATGTTGTCTTCCCTTGCTAATGGAAATGTGATCACTGTGAGGATGAAGCAGCTGGCTGGTAATGTTGAAGTTTGTCAAACAATGAACGTAATATCTAGGGAATAAACCTATTTTGTAATGGGAACCATAGAACCTTGGTGGAGGCAGAGGTGGAAGGGTTGTTGGTTGATGTTCGTCAATTGATGGAAACAACCTACATAATATGTAGTTGGATGCTCAGAATTGGTTTTGGCAACCTAGCAACATCAATGGAGGGTCATTTCCTTGATGGTTGTAGTCTTATATTTATAGGTGGAAGTTAGCATTAGGAACCCTTATTAGACGCATTGTAGTTAAACCTTCATATGTCATGGAGGCAAAGTGACAATAGTGGGAAGTACATGAAAGGTCTCGTGACCCACAATATTCCCGTTAGCATACGAAGGGAGATGAGACCAGTGTAGCTTTAATTTAGGGCTTTGTCTTGCGCAATGTTTCCATTTAATCATACCTAAACTTGTTATAATGTGTATGACTTCTCCTAATACATGGTTTATTGTTAAATGTATGATGGTTATGGTGGTTCTTTACATTTTTTAGGTATCATGATCATTTTTTGGATGGAAGGGATAGAAGGAAAAGGATCTAAGGGTTTATCCACCCAAAGAGGAGCCTAAGGAGAGTCCAAGAACAACCACAACCTACCCCTAGTGGCCAAGGGTTGAGATAAATAAAAGACTCCCTATTTTGCCAAAATAAAGATCAAAGTACAAGGAAATGACCTCAACATGTCTATGGTACCATGGAATGTCTGTGCTACAAAAACTAAAATCATAGTGAAATCCAGTGAAGATGTATCTCAAATGAAGGCCAATAGAATGATCATCCTAAGAAGAACTTGAAACAGTTGTTCCAGCCAAAATGTTCATGTTATAAAGTTCCTAGTCATCATGTCCAAAGGAAAATGTCCCACGCTCAAACCTCCTATCACGAACATGTTACACATCATGTTCGTCCTACTTTAATAGTCACTATGACTGTGCTACCCAAAATGACCATTCTATCATCTCTTAAAAGTCCATTTTTCCACTGAAATATCTCCACTTCCACCATGGTCATTCCTCCTTAGCACGCCCATTCTACTTCTCCATCACCATAGTCATTTTGTCTAGAATGGCCGCGCTACAACCCAAAGCGCACTACTTCCTACGTATAATTTTATCTAAAAGCCCCCACTTAACCCCATGATTCCCAAGACACTATATAATAATTTGTGGTGGATGGAAGCTAGAGGTTATCTTCCCTAGCATTCATGGCCACCCCTTTGAGCATTCATTGCACCTTTCCACACTCTTACTTCATTTCCATCGTATACCACCTCAAAGTTTTATATTTCTAGGATATTGATTAATCACATCCATCATACTATGCTTTCCATCCCCCAAGTAGCAAGGAGGTTGTGCATATACAGTTGAAGGTGAAGAAGGAGGAGTCCTCACCAAGCATCTATATCATTTCACTCCTCTACTTTTTCTTCTTTCTCTCATTTTGTACTATGAGTTGCTAAGCCCACATGTAGGCTATTTGGGGTTTAAAATGTGATTTTGATATGATATTGGGGAAAAATGAAATTTAAACTCTATAATTTAATTTCCTAATGATTAGATACTACGAAAATCTCATTTCCCATATATTACCTTGTAATTTGTGCCAGAAAACACCTAGTTTCTAGGGGAAGTTGCTTATATGTAGCTGTTTTGGAATTTGCCCCTTGGTCCAACTAGTGGATCCCTAGCTAGATACCCATCTTCCTACACACTTATCTACTCTCCTACTCCTATGTGTGAGATCAGAGTATCTAGTTTGGTGACACTTAGTGCTATTGAGTTAGAGCTACTTAAAGGTTAGATGGGAGATGATATGAGGTGTAAATCCCTCATCTACCCCTCCATTACTACACTTGGCCCCCAATTTCCCTAAGGGATTGCTTCGTAGAAATCTAGAATTGTACCTATTATTTGAATTCCACCTAAAAATAATAAAATGGGCCTTTGTGGGTTTGAATATGGGGTGATAGGGGCTAGTTCCCCTATACACACCCTATTCCATCCATGGACAGTTAGTTGTTTAGGGAAATTCTCTATCATATAACTTGATATTTTGTTTTTATGATGTAAATAATAGTAATATTTTCATGTTATGATGCCCAAAATAGTCTATTTCCACATTACCCAAAATAGCCCACACTTCCATTAATTTTTGAAACCCTAAATTCTCTCTTGTTTAGCTATTGTTTGCTTATTTAGCTTCTTTACTTGCTTTGTAATTCTCATCCAATCTTGCTAGAATAGCTAGGATTAATTTTTAATCTCTTGTTCTTGCTTTAGTAAGTCATTTTCTAGTCTATTCCTTCCCTTTCTCTTTTTCCTAAATTTCTACTGTAGTGTCTCTTATTCCTAGTTAATTGAGTTTCCTTCTCTAGTTTGCTAATAGAATTGCCTTGTTACTTTAGTCTTTAGTGTTAGTTATTTCTTATTTGAGTTATCATAATTTCCATTTTCTTGCTTAGTTTTTTTGCCTTTTTAATTAGATCTAACTTGTCTAGGGTTAAAGTAAATTTACCTCTTGTCTTTTCATAGTTTTTTGTTCATTCTAGTGTAACTCATAAAATTAAAAATATACATTTTAACCCTTGACTCCGCATTAGGAACCTATCTTGAAAAAACTAAGATCTAGTGCCCCTCTCTCCATTGGGTTTGACATCGACTTACCAATCTATATGCTACTCCTGAGCCCTTATGATTGCATATTTGTGGAAGAGTGCATCCAAACTGGGTTTTATAAAAGTCCAAATACCCATACATGAGCCTAAGGTGTGTCTAGACACTTCAATTGGCTAGGGGTACCTGTCGAATGCATCAAGCTTTTTGGCACTATTTTCAAGGATAGAAAGTGCCATAGCTCCCTTGAGATGTAGTGTGACTCTTCCCTTAAGCACCTTCTTCTGTCATCTGAGTTGGTTGCATGCAGGATCACATCAAGCTTTCGAGAACAATTGCCAGAGAGACTGGTGCTTGGCCTAGCTAGTTTGTTTAGGTTTGACTTTTTTTATTACCCTCACTATTTATATTCATTATCCTTTGAGGTAATTTTATAATATTTCTTTTATAACTTGTCTCCTATTATTTACTTGTGCCTTCTACAAGTGACACTTAGTGCATGTTTGGATGCCAAACACTCTCTATTGACTCCTTTTTTGAGGATCTTGAGATAGGGAGGTGTAGGTGAAGGAACCAACACAACTAATAGTTGGAGGATAAAATGGAAAATTGAGACATACATCATGAGGATGGATTTGAGCCATCACCTCCACCACCAATCCACTACATCATGCCTAGTATTATAATTTGCCTATTGCTACTAGAGTTGATTAAAAGATAGTGCAAAAACTCTCAATTCCACTATCTCTTCTTGTACTTCTTCCTACCCTCAACGGGTTGAAAATGAAAACACATACAAGGATATATATGACTTCATTGAAACTTATTCTACCTTCAAGACTCTGAGAACCACTGATGTCCCCATCCAGATCACCTTGTTCCCCTTCTCTATAAGGAAAATGCAAAGGAGTGGTATTCATCAATGATTGAGATTGTTACTTGAGAAACCATGAATAATGAAATTAAAAAAGGTTCTACCCTATTGCCAAGCTTACAAAAATGAGGAGGCTCATCATTTCTTTCAGGTAGAAGGAGAATGACCGGTTCCACGAAACATGGTAGTGGGTTCAAATGTTGCTGAGAGACTATCCCCAACATGAGATGCATATATGAAAATTAGTTCAATCCTTATACTATTAGTTGTTTGATAACAATCCATAATTTGTGGACTCGTCTTGTGGAGGTTCTTTCGCAACCAAGTCATTAGAAGAATAATGGCAATTTTTAAGCACTTGGATAAGAACTCAAGGAACCATGATTCAAGTTCACATAGCCATCGTGATAGAAACATGGGAGATTCACCTTCATGTGACAAGGATGATGCTAACTCTCACTAGTACATTTTTGACCTCTATTGACACTTTTCTCAATGCTGGTTTTTATAGAAAACTGACAGTAGAGGCTTATAGTGTTGGTTGGTAAAGCACAAACATAACTACGGGTCAAGTCTTGCCAATGAAGAAAAACATGGGTACCCCTTTTAATACAATGTCGGTTTATTTGTGAAGAAGTGACATCTAAGATAGCCCACATAATTCAACTTTTTAGGGGAGAAATTTGATATAGGTCTATTGCGTCATTTTTACAAAGATTGATGACAAAGAGCTTTCCTAGAAATAAGTTTTGCCTCTAAAAAGACTATGTCATTAGTTGCACTCCATAAAAACCAACATCATAGGTCACACCCACCATGAAAATTTCTGCCTCCAAAAAACATACTATGTCAGTTTTTTACTTAAGGAACCAACAAAAAAGGGTTCCCACTATGTGCCATGTGAAAAATAATTCCCCCCAACATGGGTTATGTCATCAGTTTTTAGCTTGAAAATAGCGACGCATGTCTTAGTGAGGTTGGCATTTTTAATAACAATAAGTACATATGGCGTTGCTTTGTTGGTGAATTAACGATGATAAAGATTGAACTATGTTTTCTGTAATGACCCTGACCTGGGTTATGAGTTAACCCTATTTGTTTTGGCTAAATAAGTTGCTTAGAACTTTAATACAATCCTCTAAAGTGTTTTGTTATAAGGTAACAAACTTATGCTTCAAATTTGGTCCTGTTTGAATAATGTTTGAGCAATGTTCTCGTGTTTTGGACCAAAATGCAAATTACCCAAGATGAGGGGTCATATTGCAATATGTCACATTTTAAACATACCTCATGAGTTTTAGCATCATAAGAGATATAATGATGCAAGGTGGTGGCTTGTGGAAAGCCTAAAATCCAAGTTTGAACTTGTTTGAATAATGGTAGTGCCTTGTGTACCAATTTTGGTACAAGTTGTAATTTACCCAAAATGTAGGGTTGATATGAAAATTACCACCTCTAGAGTGTCTCTACTCCCTCCTAGTATCATATAGAGGAAAGATAAAGAAGGTGGCATCATGTTTGAATCATTTATGAGTAATGGTACTCTTGGTGATGAAAAGTCCAAGAAAGGGTTGAATGTGAAACCCTAATTTGAGCTTATATCGGGTTGTAGAGTCCATATGGGAGTGCCTATCGGCCAAGGAGCCATAGAGGGGATCCCATATCGGTTTTGGAACTCTTGGACTTGTCCATGACGAGCTAGTAACCTCAAGGAGGTGATCCATGCCGAGTTAGGTGCTCCTTGCAAAAGTTGTATCAGTTTGCATAATTTATGAAGATAAAGATAAGATACCTTAGCAAACAAGATAACTAATGGTGGAAATATCATCTCTAGATTATCCTAAAGTGTTTTTAAAGTAAATATAAATATGATTTCATGCAAGGACACGTGTAAACCATTCATGGACATGTGGCACCTAGTAGCTTAAAAAGATGACACCTCATATACACACTTTTTCATGAACCTCAAGTATATATACCCTTCCTTTCACCCATAAGTGGAATTTTTAGAAATCTATCTCCCCCTTGCTCTTAGATATCGTGCATATAGTCTTGATATTGTGCAAGGGTGAAGTAGTATCATGCATAGAGCCTTGGTATCACCCATAGCAAAGTGATATCACCCGTTGTAAAGTGATATCGGCCAAGTGAGGGATATCAGCCATAAGTGAGGGATATCGGCCACAAGTGGTGAGATATCATGCATAGGGCTGAGTAGCTCAAGTCTTGGACCTTTTATAACCTCACCTTAAACCTTGGGAACATGAATCTTTGGAGCTTGGAGCTTTGAAGTTGCTCTTGAGGCGGGTTATATAACTTGAACTCAATTATGTTATTATTTATCATCAATCTTGCCTTAGTTAAATGATTTACTTTCAAATAGAATTTTCTTTAATAATTGATGATTCCATGAGCTCTAGAAGTAACCTAGGACTGTTGTCCATGAACTAGAACAAGTAGAACGAAGGTCTAGAACTTTAAGATGATGGTATCACCTTATAAAGTGATATTGGGTTCAAGCACATAAGAAAACACCTCTAACCCGATATGGTGATGCACCTACACCACTAAAACAATATGGATATGAGTTTATACTTCCTTTCACGATATGGTTATGTAGTATACATCTCTTGGATAATATGAGGTCAAGCATACACCTCTTTGCCCGATTTGGTGTGAAGCACACACACACTGCTTACCCGATATGGTAAGTAAGCATACACCTCTTACCCAATATGGTAAGCACACATACACCTCTAAGGTGATATGGTAAGAAAGCATATACCTCAAAACTGATATTGGGTTAATCATACACCTCTTGGATGATATGGTGTTCAGCATTGTGATGACCCTGGATTTTAGGGTTTTCATACCCAATATCGTTCTTGAAGACAAACCTAAAATAAAATAGATATTGATGGATTATGAAGTATTATAGAATCAAATTAAATAAGTCGGTCTTGTGATGTTGATTTTAGATGATAATTTATGTGTAGCATAAGTTCAACATCTATATATATGTACCACTTTAGAGTACTCATGACTTCTTCTATGAATTAGAGAATACATGAATTTAGATGGTTGACTTACAAATTTTGGGATGTATAATGATCGGGATAATGAGAGTGAACATGTTACAACAATGTTTGATGATTAATGAGGTTTATAGAGTTATATGAGACTATTTGAGGAATTAAATTGAGATGTTACTAATGTTTATTTGATCTCAATAATGGTCAGAAACTCCATTTAGTGGTTTTGGACCTAGGTTTAGAATTCCATATTATTTAAAGTTTCCTATTATGAGATATGGAAGTTAGAAGTCAAAAAGATGATTTATATTTTAGTTAACAATGTGGATTTGTGGAATATGGTTGCTAATATATATAGCAAGCAGTGGCATTCAAGTGTCACGCAACCATCAGGAATATAGGGCAGACTGCATAGGTGTGGCGTGTCTTAATCTAGGCTGTCACTGAGGGATCCCAATGAGAACCTTGTCCCCTAACTCCAGATCTCACGGGAAGAAAGAGTCAACAGTTCAGCACCCCTTTCTCTCCATGATTCCAGGGGTGATCAACCTTTACTGTGCGAACCCATTTCTCCATGAGGGTAGGATCTAGCCAACGACTCCTCAGTTGTTCCAAACTACGCAGAGACCAGAGAGATCGACCCCTGCCACACTGTTTCTCCATCTCTTCTCATGGCACAAAACCAGTGAAATAGGGTGGGGTAGAAGGATGAACAGGAGAAGATAACTGGGGGTCAACAAACCCCAGATCTCATAGAAGCCCAGGAGATATTCTTTTCATGGTGAGAAGCCTAGATGAGAGACCCCCCACTCTCCCTATCTTCTCTAGCCACGGTTCCATGCAAGATTGAAGGTGAAGGAATAGAGATACACCTCCCATGAGACAGAAACAGAGCTAGGTAATATCTCCAATGGTGGAAGTCACTGAAGATTTATAGCCATGGCCGGATATCCCAATGATCCAGAGCTCCAGAGGAAAACCACCGGAGCCGACTAGCCGTGGAGGTTTACCTTGGATCAACGAAGCTGATGCTGCCCTCCATAGCAGACGAGGAAGACCGGGTGGCAAGGTAATGCTCACCGAAGGTCTCTCTCGCGGTGGTGACCTACGGCGGCGGCCTCCTCGAGCTCACGAGGAGGAGCGTCAGGCAGTTTTTGGATCGGCTGGTTGTGTCTAGGGAGAGCTTATGAAGCGTTGGGAGGCATTTTTATTTGAGGAGGAGCTCTGGATGAGGACAACTTGATCGCCGGAGGAGGGCCCGTGCGGCGGTGCTCTATTTCACAGAGGAAACAGAGTCCGTGGGCTAGATCGCGAGAAGAGAGGACCGGCTGAACCGGGTCTAGGCGTGCACACAAACTGCAAGAGAACTGAGCGGCTCAAGCAAGGAGCTGCGCAACTTTGACGGAGGGCTACGTGGCAATGCTCGATTGGCCGCCGAAGGTGAATAGGTCAGTAAATATGCAGTTTTTCAATAAATTATAGTAAATAGCTCGAGCATCAGAAAAATAAGTATAATATACCAAACTTCTCAGAAAAATGCGTAGAACACAATGGAACCATAATATCAGGTTTTTTTTTTTTTTTTTTAAAGAAGTCAGGAGGCAATCTTATTCATCCCGCCCTTCTCTTGCGAGCAAATTTAAACAGAGGATACAATCACTGATTAAGTCTATATGATTAAATGAGGTAGTACTACTACCCTTACACAGATCCCTAACTAGAAGATCATAAATCTCAACAGGGGGGAGAGTATACTGGGTATAACTCTCATGCTGCTTGGAGTGGATTTTAGATAGTGCGTCGACTACATTGTTGTTCTCTCTGTATGTATGCACAATCGACCAATTCTGTTTCTTCAGGCGACAAATCCTCATAGCAAGTTTGGCATATTTGGGGTTGCTCCGACCATTAGTGTTCACTATCGACACCGCCGTAGATGAATCTGATTCGAAGATAGCTCTTTCGATATTATTTGTATTTGCGATCTCCATTGCCAGTGTTATTCCTCTCAATTCGGCTTCGATCACATCCTGGGTGTGAATTTGCATAGCAGCCCCACCTCTCCATTTTCCCATGTCATCCCTTGCAACTATGGCACAAGATGCTCGGTGTGACTTAACCGCTGCATCAGTATTGAATTTCAGGCTGTTTGAGCTTGGTTTATGCCAATACACCTGCCTGTTCGATCCCATATCTCTTTTAGTATCACCCTCCATGTTAGCGGCTTGGATTTGGAAACTTACCTCCCTTAAGATGAACCGAGCTTGTTGTTGTGGGGTACTTACTTCATTTTGGAACACCTCCTTATTTCTGCAATTCCAGATATGCCAGCAGGTGGTTAAGAATAGGATCACAGTCTCCTCCTTGTTCTGAAGTTGCTGCTGGAACCAGTTGTTGAAATCATTGTTAGTATGAAACTGAGTGTTGTCCCTGTCCTGGTGTATGATCCTCCACACGGACTTCACCTTAGCACAATCCCTTATCGCATGGATTAAGGACTCTTCTCCGTTCTGGCAATGGGGGCAGGTGGGGTTGGTGCTGATGTTCCACCTCACTCTTCTCATGTTCGTCAGGACAGCATGAATATTAGTGATATCTTGTTAGTTGTGAAATCCTTAATTGCGGGATAATAAATATCAAATGAATGCTTAAAATTATGGAAAAATGTAAGTAAGTTCATAATCATGTTTATAGTGCATATGATGTCAGATATGGTCATGTTGATGCACGTAATCCGGTAATTTGATTAATATGGCTAATGAGGGCTAATAACACTAAAAATAATGAAATTAATGCATACATGCTCAATAAATGATGAAATTCACAGAACATTCTCATATCTGTAACTGAAAGATAATATGTAAATATGAGATCATGATGATGCACAAAATTCATGTTATATGAAGACAACCCTTAATACATGGGTTGTAACCCTAAATTGAATAATGTATATATACTAGGGTTTATATGTGTACAAAAAGGATATGGAACCTAATGTTAAGATAATGAACCATAATCTGGAAAATGACATCATTAAGATAATTCTAAGACAAGAATGCAAGTAATGATGAGAATATCCTAATGAGTTAAGAACACCCTAAAATGATACGATTAGGGTTAAGATGAGATGTAAGATGATAAGAATCTGAAGATAGTATGTGGTCTTGTCTTAACCAGGTGATGACCAGATTATCTAGATGATCATGAATGTGATAAGAACCTCTAGACTCAGGTACGTGGATATAATTATATGACTAGATTTGCTGGATGTTAACTATATGTACTTGTTTGCTTGTACTTGAATATCTTGTTGGATGTACATCTATATGTATTGTCATTTCCGCCTTAAACAATAAGAACACTAAGGAAAGAAAATGGAGTGTAGTTACTGATGGTTCATTAATCTCCCTATTAGAGAGGGAAAGCATTAATGTTGACTAGCACCTCCCTAATGGTACAAGGTACACAGGGAGATCCCTAATGGTACAAGGTACGCAGGGATAGGGCCCAATATTTATGTTTGTGCTAAGTCCACCATAGTAATACAAGACCATTGAAATATGACTAATAACTTGGGATTACCTGATTGTCCGCCTTAAATATTGTTTCCTTTCTCTTTCTTCAATTTTGAGTATTTTATATGCCAGCATAGTATAGCTGTTAATTCCACGTACCAACTTTTGTTGATGTTTTTGTTTCTCGTATTTTCTAGGTCCAGAGCTAGAATGGGAGAAAGGATTAGGATGTGAGCAAGTTGTACAGGTTGTACCTATTGTGTTAAGATCCTAGCATACATGTTCATACTTGTGTAAAAGTTTCTATTCAATATGTAATTGTAAATCATTTTGTAATAATTCATGTTGTATAAATATACATGTTGAATGTTGAGTATGTTATGGTTGTATGTTCATGTATGCGTATTATGCTTCCGCATCACATTCTGATATAATTGCTAACATGTTCAGATTTTGTCTTCTCATCTCCATGGGGTTTTGAGAAGGTGAAAATCCGGGGACGTTTAGCTACACTAGTCTACATCTCGTTCTCACCATTTCACTAGGTTACATGGCACCAGACTATCTATTGTGTGTTGGACACTCGAGTTTTCTGGTTTGGTTTTGTTTCCCAATCGGCTCGCACCTCGACAGTTTTCTCTGACGCCTTCTTTCTTAGAGAAAAACTATATACTATTTTATTATATATATGTAAATATAAAAATGTGTCCCTCACACAGGAGAGTAGTGGGTGTTCATGCAATCTAAGTGAAAGGGAGTGACATCAGTCTAGAAGAGAGAATAGATCTAGATTAGATGTCTAGAGCCTCATAAGGTTATGTGATAGATAGATAGACAAAAGAAAGATGAAGGAAATAAGCATATGGAATCTTATCTAAGTTGATCTAGGATGGTATAAGTTTCCTTATTAAGATTTGAGTTGTATATGAGTCGAATCCACTCTTAGAGGATCTATGCTAAGTTATGATGATGAAAGTACATTCCCTTTGCCAACTTAAGATAAGCTAAGTTAAGATAGAGATGATTATGCATGAGCCTCAAGCTCTTATACAAGGAGGATGTCTAGTGGCAGGATGAGATATGTGGTGAACTCTAGAGAGAGTAAGATCCACAGGGAGAAGGTCATAGGACCTAGCCTCCAATATATGAGATATGTGTTAAAAAAAATTATCCTACACTAGATTACTCTTGAGTGCTGAGTTGATTCCTTATGCATGATTCAAATCTGTATGTGAGAATTGGGTAAAAGAAAAGGATGGGTAGATGACCCATATGATAAAGTCAATCCTTTGGCTGAGTTAGGTCCTAGCTGGAGTGACATATTTTGTGAATCTCATCATTAGTTGCAAGTGAGGTAATATATGAACTCTAGTTATGAGAGTATGATGCTTTGTGCAAAAGATACTCAAAATACATGTTCTTTCTTCTTCTTCTTCTCTTTCTTAGAATATGATGATAGAAACCTCACTTGAGCTATATAAATGATTTATATATGAGGAGTCACTCATATAAGCTTGACCTATTCTATATTTACCCCCCATATCATACATATAGTACCCAAGATTGAAATCATGATAAGTCTGATTTTAGAATATTCTCTTCCCCTTCATATGAAACATGAAAGATATGATGCTGAGATCATGGGATAAACTTAAGTATATTCTCTTTTTCCCTTCACATAATACATGCGAGACATAAAAAGTTGAAATCATGAACTTGATATAAAGATATTTTTGGATCATAGAATATATGATCAGAAATATAGTTTGTAACTTTGAACCTTCTCAATGTATGCTTCTAAGTTGAGTATGAATATAAAACCATAGGGTGAAACCCTAATGGTCAAGCGTGTTACGTAAGCCCTGCTTATGTAGAAAAATCCTAATATCAAGGATGAAGATAAATCTCCTCTAATCCTAAAATCACTATAAGATGTTAATGATGTTAGATTTGAACGATCTACATATCATGGCATATAAATGAATTCCTCTTGAACATTAAAAGTATGAACAAACATGTACCCTTAGAGGTGATGTAACCCTAAGATATCATAATGTCATGTTATGTCTAAGACATTAAGTGATGCTTCTACATATATGAGGTGGGGTGGACACACCCAAGAATCTCTAGACCCTACGCTAACAACTTAGAGTGCATGCAACTATGGTGGTCTTAGAACCTAAGCAATGATGATGTATATGAAGTTGAACTCCTAAATAGCCTCTAAAGAATGAGATTAGTTGAATTTCGAGGACGAAATTCTATTTAAGGTGGGGTGAATGTGATGACCCTGGATTTTAGGGTTTTCATACCCAATATCGTTCTTGAAGACAAACCTAAAATAAAATAGATATTGATGGATTATGAAGTATTATAGAATCAAATTAAATAAGTCGGGCTTGTGATGTTGATTTTAGATGATAATTGATGTGTAGCATAAGTTCAACATCTATATATATGTACCACTTTAGAGTACTCATGACTTCTTCTATGAATTAGAGAATACATGAATTTAGATGGTTGACTTACAAATTTTGGGATGTATAATGATCGGGATAATGAGAGTGAACATGTTACAACAATGTTTGATGATTAATGAGGTTTATAGAGTTATATGAGACTATTTGAGGAATTAAATTGAGATGTTACTAATGTTTATTTGATCTCAATAATGGTCAGAAACTCCATTTAGTGGTTTTGGACCTAGGTTTAGAATTCCATATTATTTAAAGTTTCCTATTATGAGATATGGAAGTTAGAAGTCAAAAAGATCATTTAGATTTTAGTTAACAATGTGGATTGGTGGAATATGGTTGCTGATATGTATAGCAAGAAGTGGCATTCAAGTGTCACACAACCATCAGGAATATAGGGCAGACTACATAGGTGTGGCGTGTCTTAATCTGGGCTGTCACTGAGGGATCCCAATGAGAACCTTGTCCCCTAACTCTAGATCTCACGGGAAGAAAGAGTCAACAGTTCAACACCCCTTTCTCTCCATGATTCCAGGGGTGATAAACCTTTACTGTGCGAACCCATTTCTCCGTGAGGGTAGGATCTAGCCAACGACTCCTCAGTTGTGCCAAACTATGGAGAGACCAGAGAGATCGACCCCTCCCGCACTGTTTCTCCATCTCTTCTCATGGCACAAAACCAGTGAAATAGGGTGGGGTAGAAGGATGAACAAGAGAAGATAACTGGGGGTCAACAAACCCCAGATCTCATGGAAGCCTAGGAGATATTCTTTTCATGGTGAATGAGAGACCCCCCACTCTCCCTATCTTCTCTAGCCACAGTTCTGTGCAAGATTGAAGGTGAAGGAATAGAGATACACCTCCCACGAGATAGAAACAGAGCTAGGTAATATCTCCAATGGTGGAAGTCACTGAAGATTTACATCCATGGCCGGAGATCCCAATGATCCAGAGCTCCAGAGGAAAACCACCGGAGCCGACTAGCCATGGAGGTTTACCTTGGATCAACGAAGCTGATGGTGCCCTCCATAGCAGACGAGGAAGACCGGGTGGCGAGGTAATGCTCGCCGGATGTCTCTCTCGCGGTGGTGACCTACGGCGGCGGCCTCCTCGAGCTCACGAGGAGGAGCGTCAAGAAGTTTTTGGATTAGCTGGTTGTGTCTTGGGAGAGCTTATGAAGCGTTGGGAAGCATTTTTATTTGAGGAGGAGCTCTGGACGAGGACAGATTGATCGCTGGAGGAGGGCCCGTGTGGCGGTGCTCTGTTTCACAGAGGAAACAGAGTCTGTGGGCTAGATCGCGAGAAGAGAGGACCGGATGAACCAGGTCTAGGCGTGCACACAAACCGCTAGAGAATTGAGCGGCTCAAGCAAGGAGCTGCGCAACTCTGACGAAGGGCTACGTGGCAACGCTCGATTGGCCGCCGAAGGTGAATAGGTCAGTAAATATGTAGTTTTTCAATAAATCATAGTGAATAGCTCGAGCATCAGAAAAATAAGTATAATATACCAAACTTCTCAGAAAAATGCGTAGAACACAATGGATCCATAATATCAGGTTTTTGATGCACAAATATTAGTGATATCTTGTTAGTTGTGAAATGCTTAATTGCGGGATGATAAATATCAAACGAACGCTTAAAATTATGGAAAAATGTAAGTAAGTTCATAATCATGTTTATAGTGCATATGATGTCAGATATGGTCATGTTGATGCACGAAATCCTGTAATTTGATTAATATGGCTAATTAGGGCTAATAACACTAAAAATAATGCAATTAATGCATACATGCTCAATAAATGATGAAATTCACAGAACATTCTCATATTTGTAACTGAAAGATAATATGTAAATATGAGATCATGATGATGCACATAATTCATGTTATATGAAGACGACCCTTAATACATGGGTTGTAACCCTAAATTGAATAATGTATATAAACTAGGGTTAATATGTGTACAAAAAGGATATGGAACCTAATGTTAAGATAATGAACCATAATCTGGAAAATGACATCATTAAGATAATTATAAGACAAGAATGCAAGTAATGATGAGAATATCCTAATGAGTTAAGAACACCCTAAAATGGATACGATTAGGGTTAAGATGAGATGTAAGATGATAAGAATCTGATGATAGTATGTGGTCTTGTCTTAACCAGGTGATGACCAAATTATCTAGATGATCATGGATGTGATAAGAACCTATAAACTTAGGTATGTGGATATAATTATATGACTAGATTTGCTGGATGTTAACTATATGTACTTGTTTGCTTGTACTTGAATATCTTGTTGGATGTACATCTATATGTATTGTCATTTCCGCCTTAAACAATGAGAACACTAAGCAAAGAAAATGGAGTGTAGTTACTGATGGTTCATTAATATCCCTATTAGAGAGGGAAATCATTAATGTTGACTAGCACCTCCCTAATGGTACAAGGTATGCAGGGAGATCCCTAATGGTACAAGGTACGCAGGGATAGGGCCCAATATTTATGTTTGTGCTAAGTCCACCATAGTAATGCAAGTCCATTGAAATATGACTAATAACTTGGGATTACCTGATTCTCCGTCTTAAATTATGTTTCTGTTCTCTTTCTTCAATTTTGAGTATTTTATATGCGAGCATAGTATAGCTGTTAATTCCACGTACCAACTTTTGTTGATGTTTTTGTTTCTCATATTTTCTAGGTCCAGAGCTAGAATGGGAGAAAGGATTAGGATGTGAGCAAGTTGTACAGGTTGTACCTATTGTGTTAAGATCCTAGCCTACATGTTCATACTTGTGTAAAATTTTCTATTCAATATGTAATTGTAAATCATTTTGTAACAATTCATGTTGTATAAATATACATGTTGAATGTTGAGTATGTTATGGTTGTATGTTCATGTATGCGTATTATGCTTCCGCATCGCTTTCTGATATAATTGCTAACATTTTTGGATTTTGTCTTCTCATCTCCATGGGGTTTTGAGAAGGTGAAAATCCGGGGACGTTACAAGCATACATCTCTAAAACGATATGGTGGGTAACCCAATACACTAGATGACAAAAGTGGTAAGGTGGTTAATACCCTTGAACATGTGATGGCCAACACATTAAAGTAGGATGTGGCCAATATCTTCAAGTGAGGTCAGGATGTTACACCCACATATGGTGAAGATGATACACCATATGATTAGTAAGGTAGATACCTTGATGAGTAAGGGTATGAAGACATGATGATGCCTAGCTCGATATACACCTAACCCAATACATGTGTTCAACTTGACATACATGATTCAACCTGATACACCTTGTAAAGGTGAAGGCAAAACACTCTTAGAAGTGATGAGTGTAACACCAAGTAATGGTGTGACTAATACCTTGATAGGTGAAACACCTAAAGTGGTTGATAATGGTCAACCCAATATCAACAATGCCTTAACCTGAAGATGAGTTCATATCACTTAATGATAGTTGGGTAATTCAAGTGTGTGACTTATGGTCAATACACTACAAGATAAATGTGATGAGTTAGTGCATGAACTATTAGGATGGGAAATACCCTAATATAAGATAAGTTGATGTACTTAAGTACGATAAAAGTAATGAGGGAAGTGATTCATCAAGGCATGATAAATATTATATCCAACACCTCAAGGGTGATACACCTTGATGCACTTCAAATCTAATATACTCGAATGAGTAACACATGAAGTGTGTCATGTCAATTGTTACATTAAGAGGTAATGTGTTTAATGCACTTTGATAAGTGTAGGCTAAGATACCTTGAGAGAGGGTTAAGCCAAGATAATAAAGTAGGATGTAATCAATATCCTAATGAGGATGAGAAAGAAACTCATACTTTGTGTTGCTAATCATTTAATGATAAATGATGAGAATAAATAAGTATTATTGAATACTTATGATATTAATGTATGCTCCTAGATGTGTGGAGCAATAAATTAGGGTTTGGATTGATAATATGAATTTGAAACCCTATTCGGCTATAAAGATAAACCCTAACCCTAATAATTGTTGCCTAGTGAGAGGTGACAAGATGTTTAATGGCCTTGTGAGCCATGTGAATAGTTGTTGTCTAGTGAGAGGTGATAAGATGTTTAATGGCCTTGTAAGACATGTCATTAGTTGTTTCCTAGTGAGAGGTGACAAGATGTTTAATGGCCTTGTGAGCCATGTGAATAGCTGTTTCCTAGTGAGAGGTGACAAGATGTTTAATGTCCTTGTGAGCCATGTGATTAGTTGTTTCCTAGTGAGAGGTGACAAGATGTTGATCTAGAGATTGATGTAAGAGATGGTAATGTTTAAAACAAACCAGGTAAACAGGAACCCCGTAACATAATAATAATAATAATAATAATAATCATAATAAATGATTACAAAGATAATAATGAGATCTTAGTCATACATATATTATGGTCATAGACAAATAAGGGCTATAATGCTTTGAATATGTTAAAATGAGACATGAGGAATACTTGTATCACATAAAGGATGTGAATGTATCTGATGGTTCGACTGAGGTATAATGCCTAGTAAAAGTGATGTGGTATTCAATGATGAATTTAAGGGATTGAAATCACATAATGAATGTGAAAGGGAAACATAAAGGTATCCCAAATACTATGGTATTCTTAGCAATATGGTTGTGATATCAAAATTGGTGTAATCCAATACATGGCTGTAATCTCAGGATTAGTATAGTCCAATACCTGACTGTGATCTCAAGTTTGGTACAATCCAATACCTGGCTGAACTCTATGCCTCTGTTTGGTTCGGGCGTGGACCGGGTTTAGGCCTTGTCGTGTAGCGACATGTAGGACCAAATTAGTCCGGCTCGGGCTGGGTTTCCGTTTGGCAAGGAGACTGGTTTGAGACCCCGTTTTGCATTTAGTAAGTCCCATTTTGAGCTTGACCCAGTACAGGTAGAGGCAGGTTTGGAATATCAAACCCGGTTTACTCCGTCGCGTCCCTCGTCCCTCGCGTCACGTCTTTCTCCCTCTCTCCCTGCGAAGCAGCTTTCCCCCCTTGTCTGCTCCCGACTCAACTAGCTTCGGCGCTACTGGTACTTCGCCCGTGAAGTAAATGCGAGTAGGCTGCCTCGATCTGCCATGGTTGGCCCGATCAAGCGGCCTCTAGGCTTCCTGCCGCCTGCCACCGCCGAGCTAGGTCGGTCAGAAGCAAGGTTCCGGTGCTTGGAAGAAGGCGAGCTAGGTCGGTCAAAAACAAGGTTCGCCAGGTCTTCCATGAATGGTCATGTCGTCCACAGAAGAAGGCGTAGGCGGCACAGAGGAATCTGAAACCCTAGTCAGTGTTGTGCCTTTAAATTGGGGGTGTGGTGCTGTGAGGTGCTGGACTTCTACACAAGCTTCTTCGTCGAAGTGTTGCGAGGTGTTCCGCAGAAGATCATTGCCGCTCGCTCATGGTCTGTCGACACTGCCCAGGTCGACGCTTGTGCCCAGGTTCCTCCGCTTCCGTCGTCACTCCAAGGAGAGATTCTGCTCAGGTTGGTCTCTGGGTAGGGTAGAGCGTTATTTCGGTTTTAGGGCACAATGTCGAATAGGGCACAATGTCGAATAAGTACCAAAAAATTTGTGAAATGGTGTTCTTTATCGAAACATGTACGGTTGAATCTGATGTTATCGTCATTTCGGTTGAGTTTCAGTTGTTAGATTTTGATTTTGATTTTGAATAGGGCACAATGTTGTTGATTTTGATGCTTTTCCCATTGTTTACTCTGCACAGAACATACTTGTTATTGTTTTGATGCTCTGGACGAGCATGGTCTCTGAACTGATGTGGTCTGTAGTATGTGTTGGTCTAAGAAGCACGATTTCAATAGGAAAAAAATTGATTCCTATAGACTATTGATAACATTATGAAGAATGCGACTCTCTTACTTTATAGTGATGATTATTTAATGAGTCTAACATTTCCAACATTCAATTTAATAGAAAATTGAACTAGCAGAGATACATGACACTCACATTCAATTTATCAACTAGATTTTAAGAAAATAATATGTTTCCATCATCCTGTTTATATATAAATAAGTAAACAATAATAAAAAATGGAGAGTCTCTTACATAGAAAGATGTGTAATTACTATATAACAACCCTTATTGAACCTATAACAACTTGCTTCTCATTATGTAGCCATTTTTCTCATTACATCCTTGAACCCAACCCCTTTTGATCCTGTGATGTTAGTCACGTCATTGTTCTCCCTCTCTGTCACTCCTATTGGTACTGTTGTTTTCATGGTGTTGTATTTGATAAATAGTGGCGCCACCACTTATCATATGCTCCAATACCACCTTCAGTATTTATTTTGATTTTTTCTCACCTCCAATAAATATTTTTGATGCTCACATCACAGATGCCTCCCATCACTACCACCTCCTTAATTTTCTTCTGTCACATGTCTTGATACTTTTCCTTCTTCAACCACTCTCTATTTTGTTTTTGTTGCTTGTGCCACCTCTATTGTTGTTTCTTCTCCACACATAGGATTCCATTAACCATTTTTGTACCTTGATATTTAGTATGAAACAAGCCATAGAACTTTAATTGTGATTGCATGCATACTATATGCTACAAAAAATGATTGAGAAGGTGATGGGTTTTCATTTAGTTTGAGGGTGCATCATTATGTATGATTTTTTATCATGCTTCAGTTACCAAATACAAAAGTCAACACACTATGGCTATCACATGTGAAATCCATAAAAAGTTGGTGATTTTTACCATATTTCCTACATCCATTACATTATGTATGCACACTCCTATAGACTTTATTTTATGAAAAAATATTTGCATAACCATGTGGGTGATATTCTATTTTTTAATCACCTCACTTAGGTACCAAACATGTGTAATACATCACCTTATAAATAAAGGTGATATCTTGGTATGCTTACAATTTATATAACAATGAAGTTGTATACCCATTGCACTCTTTAGCCTCATCATGGGAAATTCCAGTGGCATCAACACGATAGTCCTCTTGCAATCTTGGTTGTGTAAAAAGCACAACTCTGTTAGACTTGCTAATGGAGCCTAGAAAGTGTGTTTCTATATTGGAACACGCTAAAACAATTGTAGTTATCTAGACACACACCTTGTTACTCACTTTTATATGCTACTTTTGAACCATGTCATTATACCTTTATTTCTGATGCTCTATTACTAACATTTAGATGACTAAAAACTAGATATCAGTTGAAGATTTGTCAAAAAATATTATTTGTATATGTAATGAAGGTCTTTGCAGTTACCTTATCATATGTACAAATAGTTGATTTAATGTATGCCATACGATCTACCTATATGAAGATGTGATAAAATTTAAAATGTTATATATGTGACAGTGATCTAGGATTATAACTTCATATATCCTTGTCTTCTTATTAGACATTAAATGTCTGAATTGATCATCATGCCTTGGGGTAAATGTCTGAATTGATCAAATTACATGTCTACAAATTCAGTGATCAGTAGTCCTTGTAACTTATGTCATTCAGATAATTTCTGATTGTTCATGCTTCAGTTCATTTATTGCTCTATTTCCTTCTACGACTTCAACTGAATAAGTACTAGAACCGTAGCAAGGTTTTGGGTCTGTACTGGTTCACATACATGTGGTACTAGGGCCATTCTCATTCATTCATAAATCAGGGAATGACCAAATTCATTTTATAAACAATATATATCAACAAACAAGATTCATTTACATTTGGAATCTTTCTTATACATGTGCTTGGGAAAAAACTAGTAACATCCAAATTATTATGCCTTGGGGTAAATGCCTGAATTGATGGGGATGTTAAATGATGGTACTATACGTTTGTTTGATGGCTGAATATGGTGATATGGAGCATACACCATATCCTATTGCTAGCTTTTCAGAAAGATGTTAGACTTGACTTGGTTTTAGTCATACACCACACTCCACTTGCATTTGAAGCTTGAAATGCGTTTTTCTTATTGAGTCTGTATTCCATCTTGGTTAAGGAGTATCCTTTCCTCTGTTGTCATATTAGTGAGTCTGTATTCCCTGGTCGAGATGCTTTCTCTGTAAACCAGTTGGACAAAAGGTTTGTTTATGCATTCCATCTTGGTTCTCGTTCATCCATTATTCCTTACTAGGGATGGGTATGCATTCCATCTTGGTTAAGGAGTAATTACCAAACCTTTTTTAGTTTGTACCATCTCCTATTTCGAGATCATTAACAATATAATCATTCTATTTGATCATTAACCTGCCTACATGCTCATTGGTGTTTCATTATTTGTGTTTGGGTGTTAATCAATCAAGCTTGTCTCATTTGTGTATATTTGTAACTTGCCTATATGCTCGTTGGTGTTTCATTATTTGTTTTTCGGTGTTAATCAATGAAGCTTGTGTATATGCTGATTGAATCAGTATTAAAGGAACAAACATAAATGGTTTCTGTTGTGACTGAATTGTATTAAACATTTACACTGATTATGTAAAGGTACTAAAAGATAGAAATGTATTTTAGCACAAAAAATTTGACTGATGATCTCAGACAAAGAATTTGACTCATGTCATCAAATATTGCAGCAACTACATGAGTATGCCTCCCGTCGACCCTAACCACCGTATTGTATGGACAAGAGAGTCTGATGCCGCTGTGGTGACAACATTGCGCAGACAATATGACCTAGGCAGGTGTATTGATGGTAATTTTACTAGGGAATCTTGGAGGGAAATAACTTCTGATGTCAATAATAGGGTTGGCGACGTGTATAAGTTAGACCAAATAACATATCACTGGAAGAACCTTAAAAAGGACTACGTCCATTTGAAGGGTTTGACCAACAAGAGTGGCGTTGGATGGGATGAAGAAAGGCACAAGCCCATTGTACCGGACACCCCTGAGTGAAAAGAGGCCATTGCGGTATGCACACTATACAAAACTTTTATCCTAACAAATTGTGACTGTACATGTAAACATGATTATCCTAATACACATATTTTTGAAAGTGTAGGAAGATAGGGACCTGACTAGGTTGCTTAGGCGCCCGTTTCCCCACTACTACGACATAGAGCTAATGGCGGGGAGGAACATTGCTAGAGGACACCATGCAATGTCTTCGGCGGACAGTCAGATTCCTGCAGATGTTGCGTTTGAGGATGATGTAAGTGTCGACTTAGGCGCGGCTGATACACCCATGTACACACAATCGGCAACAGACGAGCGTAGCGTACCCGCACCTATTGTGCAAAGTGAGGGTGAAAGCGCGTGGCCTGGGGGAACAGATAACCCGTCAGTTGGGGGCAGGAGTCCTTCTACCCATACGTGCAGAAAATGACAATCAACGCCGCAAGAGTGATGCAGTCTTTCCAATGAAGTTCTGGCTGAGTTCACATAGGTTTACATAAAGGTTCACAAGTTAGGCACATCCATGTTGACCAAATCCTATGAAAAAGAAGAGTTGGCAAACATTTTACAACATTTTAATGACAATTTCCCCGATGCCCCCACCTCTGTTTTTACTACACTTGTGAACGCCATCAAGGACTCTACAAACCGCAACATCTACCTTAGCCTCAAAAACACCCCTGCAAAGATAACCTTGTGGTTAAATGACCTTTCTGAAAGGTCACAATTAGGTTTTGGCACATCTGTACCTCCAATGCCTTCATTTTATTTCCCGTCTCCGCAACCATTCCCTTCACCCAACTTCAACATCACGTCATCTCAACAATTATTTGTGCAACCATTCCCTTCACCCAACTTCAACAGCACATCATCTCAACAATCATTTGTGCCGCCATTCCCTTCACCCAATTTCAATACCACATCGTCTCACCCACCATTTATGTCGTCTTCCTCTGCACCCAACTTCCCAGGCACATCGTCTCAGCCACCATTTATCCCGCCACCCAACTTCCCAAACATGCCACCGATGTGGTCTCCTACATCCAGTGAAGCTGGCCCATCAGGAACATAATTGCACGGTTTATTTCGTATGCATTTGATGTTTATTACTTTCCGTCCAAACATTTACATTTGATTGACTGTTGTAATAATTTATTTTCCGCACGCACATTACATATCCGTACAATTTCATTTGATTGAGTGTTGTAATATTTTATTTTTCGCACGTGAATTGGATTGTCTTATGTTGTAGCAGTTATTATGTTGTTGTTTTCATTGTACATGTAGGCATCATGTCTGCCAATGATCAACCGAAAACACATGACATGCTCAACAACCTTTTATTAGATACCTTGTTGTGGCCAGTGATTCACGTTGGTGATTTAATTGTTGACTCTATTGCATACTCAATCATGGACGCAGTAGACGTTGATGCCTCCACACCACCTCGTATCCCTAGGTCTGTTAGCATCAGGAGTGGCCACATAAAGGTCTTAGAAATATTGACCGGTCACAAACAAAGGGCTTATGACCTATATCAGATGCGTCCTCAAACTATAATGGCCCTTGTCGACAAGCTTGAGAGTCGTGGCTTCTTGTGAGGTAGTAAAGGCGTCACCTCAGTTGAGGCAGTCTGCTATTTCCTGCAGATGGTTGGCCATGGACACACAAATCGTACTTTGGCGGAGGACTACATTCACTCCGGTGAGACCATTAGCAGAAAGTTCAATGAAGTCTTGGACGTTGTTTGTGCGTTGACCCATGACTACATTGTCATGCAAACCACAACTACATGCACGACAACACATACTCGCATTTTACATAATGCAAGGTTCTACCCATACTTCAAGGTAATAGTTACCCCCCCTAATAAATTTAATTAATTTTCAAACATTCTGTATGTTTACAACATTATTTTGGTTTATAGAATGCCATAGGGGATATTGACGGAACACACATCCCTGTCTTGGTCAGCAGAGACAAACAAAATCGATACCGTGACAGAAAAGGGAATGTCTCTCTCAATGTCATGGCTGTAGTAGACTTCTCCATGGAGTTTACATATGTCCTCACTAGGTGGTAGGGGTCGGCTGCCGACCAAAGGGTCCTGAAATCGGTAAGGACCCATAGCGGGTTTACAATTCCACCGGGGAAGTTTTACCTGGTAGATGCAGGGTATGCCAACACTTGTCAATTTGTTGCACCCTATCGCAACACAGCATACCATATTGCTGAGTACCGAGGAAATATACATTCCTACACCAGCAAGAAAGAGATGTTCAACCACAGACACGCTCAACTACGTAATATTGTAGAAAGAGCATTTGGGGTGCTGAAGAGACGGTTTGCGTACCTTAAGAACGGGCCGACATATCCAATTCATTCACAGTGTCACATCATACTTGCTTGTTGTATCCTACACAATTTCATCCGACGACAAAATGACGGTGACACCATAATGGATGACCCACTTGATGAGAATTCATCGTCTTCTATTCTCCCACCCGGCGTTCCCCTGAGTTCAGGGCAAGGTTCAACTCAGGCCGATTCAAGGGAGGGTGAAGTCTTACGTGAATCCATTGCTAATCAAATTTGGGGGTCGCGATAGTACAATATATGTAATAGATTTATTCCCAAATTGTTTCTTTGGATCCTGATCTGAATCATCACATTGTGTCAACATAGGTTGTCTTCAAATGGAGAACGGAATGCCTCACTGTCAATGCGGCCTTCAATCCACTGTACGCGTATATATGGATGCCGAGGATGCACAAAACGGACGTTTTGAAGGCAACAACCCACACAGGCCATATTTTACGTCTGGTAGGGTTGTGAATCAAAATAGATGTCATATGAGGTTGCCCGCGCAATGGGTTGTACCCACAATTGTCACACTAACCGTCGTTAGGGATGCAATGCTTTCACAACTTGCATATGCACGCAGTGAACGTCTGCTATGGTCTTCGCAGTGTGACTTTGTCTGTTCCACCAGAGCAGACACTGATAGGCTACAATTAGAAATTACATATCTACGATCGAGGTCCCAATATCTTCGCCAACGTCTGCACATAACTAGCGACGAAAACACTTCAAATGAGGATGGTTACAATACATCATAGATGTATAACATCTTTGATGTATGTCGAACATTCATAATATAACCTTGATTTTATGATTGAACAAACCATGGGGCATATCTTGTATGTTATTGTTTCAATTTTCAATCAATCTTCATTACCATAAATCCTTTGACTGATTCAAATGCATGGTGTAGATGTCTATTAATCCAACTGAAGTTGTGCGGTGTGACTGCGGGTTAGACGCAACCTTGCGACTTAACACTGACGATGTAGGGTTGTATGACTTTGGAATTCTCAGTGAAAGACATGGAAAAATGTATTACATATGTCCTTCTCACGAGGTGCGCTTGTACAAACACACATATTAGGTAGCCACTCTGTACGTTACTCATTCATTGTCGTTTACGTAAACTTCATAATACATTTTAGGGGAAAGATCGCTGCAGATACTTTAGTTGGGCACTCGATCTCAGGCCTACAATTGATTCATTGAAAGCTGAGATTGCGTTACTCACGATCGAGTGCAAGTCAATGTGGGGTCAGACTATGAACTTGAAAGATTTGATTGAAATTCATCACAATCACCATGATGTTTACACCAACAAAAAGTATGAGCATGATTATCTAGAACGCTACGTAGAAGAACTGGAGGAACAATGTAGGCTTCTATTGGACACTCCTTCACCCCTGATGATGCCGTAACGTCGAATGGCGGCCATACTTTTCATTCATCCCCGATGACACTGGAGAATGACTATCAATGGATGTTATGAACATCATACACTTGTTTAATTTAGGCACGTTTATAAACGTCATATTACATTGTAAGTGGTATCAAAATTTTCTTCATGTTGATGAGCGTTTTATTAATGATGTATGTTATTATTCGAATTTTTTCTTAACGTTAGCTCAAACCAAATAATACAATTAATTGTGATATACACCCTTACTTTTGAAAATTATATTACTTACATAATCTGTTATATGGCTGCCCAACCGCCGACACCATCTTTTATCTGGTCACACGAGCTTCATATGGTTCTCAGGGGTTTGATGAGAACCCAATATCACGTGGGTAGAAGTGTAATTGGAGTATACTCTACACAGGCTTGGATGGAGGCATGGCACCAGTTCTTATACATAACAGGAGGCCCTTACATTTCATTGCCTGAGTTGCAAATGCGATGGAAATACATCAAAAGAGAGTTGGTAAGAGACAATATGTTCATATTGGTAGATTTATTGCCTCCCCCCACATTGCCCGCGCAACAAAGCATTGAACACAACTTCTTGACGACGCGTCGCACTTACCCACCAGGGATTTTTTTAGCACTGACGATTGAAATAAACAAATGAACTTGTAACATTTGTGCTAAATGTAGTTGTGTTTTTGCGTCGCAACAATATACATTCTCTACTTATGTGTTACATTATTATATGTTGCTACCATAATGCGATCAAATTTCGTACTTCATTATTATCTTATTGCCACAGTTACTTTATGAATTATGTTATTTGTTCATACCTTTGTTTTTATTAATTGTAGATGTCGACATCGCGTGCAAAGGCAAGGGCAAGGCCAAAATTTGAAAAACTTTTGATGTCACCGGAAAAAAATCATAAATATGTTGAAGATAACCTTTTATGCACAAAACCATGTTGCAATCACACAAATGAGGAGGGCAAAATCGGGACCGATGATCAAGTCAAAGGCAAAGTCCTCAAGGGCAAAGTCAGTCAGCATGTTCCTCATTTGCCATTGTTGTTTGATTGGGAAAAAGATGACATCAAACAACAAAACAAGCAGCCGATGCAGGAACCATGCCAAGTGTCATGGGACGAGTACGATGAGGCCATAACGTTGTCCTTCTCCCCTAACGAAGTTCACCCGTAAACAATTATGATTATTATCAGTTGCTTTTACTGACGATAATGTAATTTTTTTATGTTCTGAACAAAATATATTAGGGCAATTTCATATTTCATATAGCTTGACTGCCAATTTCATATTTTAGTTACTTTTTTTTAAACTTCTGTTTAAACGGCGTCACAAGGCCACATTTTTAACAACAGTTCTGTGAGAATAGGACAGATTCAGCTAATCCTGCCTATAGTTCCCAAATAGAATCAGACTAAACCCAGCCTGCACAGCCAAATAGAATCAGCTTGAAATGAGTCTGAAATGAGTCCAGCCCCCCAGAATGAGATTGGTTTGCCAAACAGAATCAGACTGGTTTGCCAAACAGAATCAGACTCCAACAGACCTAAACTTGTCCAACACAGACAGGCTTGCATAAAGCCAGCCCCGAACCAAACAGGGGCTATGATCTCAGGATTGGTGCAATCCAATTCCTGGCTGAACTCTATCAGGATTGGCAGAGTCCAATACCTGGCTGTGATCTCAGGATTGGTACAATCCAATACCTGTCTGAACTCTATGATCTCAGGATTGGTACAATCCAATACCTGGTTGAACTCTATCAGGATTGGTAGAGTCCAATACCTTGCTGTGATCTCAGGATTGGTACAATCCAATACCTGGGTGAACTCTATGATCTCAGGATTGGTGCAATCCAATACCTGGCTGAACTCTATTAGGATTGGCTGAGTCCAATACCTGGCTGTGATCTTATGATTGGTACAATCCAATACTTGACTGTACTCTATGATATTAAGGATTGGTGCAATCCAATACCTGGCTAAACTCTATAAGGATTGGCAGAGTCCAATACCTGGCTGTGATCTCAGGATTGGTATAATCCAATATCGAGATGAACTCTATCAGGATTGGTAGAGTCCAATACTTGGTTGAACTCTTACAAGATTGTTATAATCCAATATCTGATTAGCAAATTGGTTGTGGCCAACAGTTAGAAATGAGAATGATTCATGGATATCATAACATGATAATATTATCACAGGATAAGCTTGAGATGTTGGTATAATATGATGGGTAAATGAAACACATGTTCTTCATATTCCTTATAAGTGAATAGATGATTTACTGCTCTATCATAGACAGTTGCAATGATTTAAGAGATGAGAATGTTCTAATCTTCTTATCCATAGTGATTAACCTTGCTTAGTAATATAAAAGAACCCCAGCTCAATTTAATTCTATTTACCTATGATAATAACATTGTTGGCAGAGAGTTATATCTCTCACTGGAACAATTGTCTCACCCCGTGGGATCCACAATTTTTTAGGTGGATGTGCACGAGGAGGTAGAGGCTGTTCTGCAGAGGAAGAACAACAATAGCTGGGACAACAGTAACAGTTCAGGTTGAGTGTACAGTCTGTTGTGTCTTGTAGATAGAAGTCCTATGTGTCGTCTCTGTACGCTCAGGTTCTTGGATTTAGTGTGTGATGGTTTTATGAACAATCTGAGATTTTTGGCTTGTATGCCTTGAGGTTTTATGTTGCTTCAGTATATGTTTTGACAAAGAAACTGTTATATGTTATCGTTGAGATGAGATGGTACATTATATGTACAATGTGAACCCTAATGTACATAAAGTTTTGGTTCTTTCATTAAGAGTTTTCCAGGAAATGGATCTCTTTCCAAAATGGTTTTAATTTTTTTTTAGTGATTTTTGTTAATCTGTTGCTTATGGTTATTCCGCATAATTAGTAAAAATTTGGCTGTCGATTTCGTGGCGGTCATTTCATTTTCATTTTTTCTTAGACAACTAATGACATATGTCTTAGTGAGATTTTAGTTTTTTTAATAGAGATAAGTAAATATGTTGTTGGTTTGTTTATGGATAACTGACGACAAAGATCAAACTATGTTGTAATTTTTCTTTAAAAACTTTTGACACATGTCTTAGTGAGGTTCTAATTTTTTCATTAGGGATAACTACATATGGTGTCATTTTTTTATGGATAACAGACGACAGAGGTTGAAGTATGTCGTTGGCTTTTCTTCTATTACTGATGACTAAAGGTTGATTCGTCAATTTTTGGTAACAACTGAGGAATAAGTTTTACTTAATAGAACTAGCTAAATTTCTTTTCTTCATTCTCTATTTCAATGTGCATGATTCCTAGATCTGGAAAGAACGATGATGACCTAGCTTCTTCCAGTCATTGTCGCTTCCAAATGTCACCACCATGTCATCCTCCTCTTTGCTCCTTCTTGGAATTAGCACTACCATAGATACAACGACAACCTCCTCCAGGAACACCCACACCCACACCCATAGTCACACCAGTCATATTTGTGCTCCTCTCTTCTCTTGCTTGCAACCAGTCTTGTCACAACCACAAGCACAATTGATGCAATCACCTTCCATTGCCGCCTCAAACTGCCAACACCATTGCAATTGTTATCTAGTATAATTTCCATCATAGTTGCCTTTGCACCATCCTATGCCCCTAAGTCTTCCTGGTATGAGCCCTATGCCCCACCTTTAAGGTCATTCTTTTCCTTCTTCCTCTTCTTACGTAATTATAATTATTTTCTTAGTTCATTATTTTATAATTATCTATTGAGTGCATTGTTGTATAACTGTTTGATCATCTTGATATGAGTTAAATATTGATATGAATTTACATAAATTGATAACAATTGAATGATGAAATGTATCTATGTTTTTAATTTGGAAATTGGAGAAATCATATTTATATAGTTAGAATTCATATATAGTGACTTGTATAATTTGGTGTATTGTTCAGTCTGAATGTTGTATGGATAAATAACTACATCTAAGAATTAATTAAACATAATTGATTTGAGTTACCAATATTATCTTGGTTTAGTCTTAAATTGTTATATTTACCTAAATTATAAACCATAATCATAATTTAGACATATATATTGTTGGCCTAGAAACCCATCAAAGATTTACTTATTAGGAGTAAATATTAGATTGTCCTTAATTTCATACTATTATTGAACACTTAACCTCACTTAAGATGTAAGTATATAATGTGTATTCAATTTTCAAGATGTTTCAAGGTGGGTCTTTGCCCATCTACATATGTGTACTTGGAGAACTATGATGAAATGCTGTTGAAATATTCTTGAAAACAAAATACAGATTATACACTTTTTTTTTGGTCGGTCAAAAAGCGTGTTACTATTAATACCAAAAACTTTGGGCACTAAGTACCCCATTACATCAACATGAGCTAAAAGCTCATACAAGGATCAAACCCCACATAGGGAAAACTCATGATTTCTAAAAACATAGACGAAACTAAGACGACCTATCTAACTAATAAAGCTAGGTCCAAGTAATCCTACCAGAAGATGACTAAAAACAAGCCACAGATACATGCATTCAGCGTACCCACAAGTAGTATCAGTAGCTTCACATAGATCAAAAACAAGTTATCCTATCTGAAGCTAGTCTTGAAGCTACTGACCTTCTTAGCCATCTAAACATTGGGTTTCTACCTGGGTGAAAAAACCCAAAAGGGGACCCCTAGCATCGGATCAAACAAGAACCTGATCAAGCCGGATAAGAGAAAGAGCCAACACTTTTAACAACAACGCGTGGGAGGGGGAGCAGCTCCAAATCACCCTTCATGCTTAGCAAAGCACCAACTAACTATACGAGTACCCACAAAGTGTGGTACTATGCCAAGATTAAGGATCAACTTCAACTATCCACCCACCCACAGCCAGGTTGTTAACCAGTAAGAGTTCTTGAACTTCGGTACCTGCTGTTTACATAGCACAAAACAAGGCCGGAGAAGGTCCAACACAAGCAACATCGGCATCACGTCAAATAACTAAAGGCGTCTCTGCAGTGGCATAGGGGCCAAGGATGAGGAAGCTAGAAAACTCCCCAAACTCGACTGCCCATGTGCCTGCATGAACGCCTCTCAGAGGCATTCGGTCGAACGCCAAAGGAGCTCCATTTCCTGGCAGCAGAGGAGCCAGGGGGAAGGAAAAGAGGGTCCTACCCCCGTTTGCCCAGGCCACGCTTGACAAACCGGCAAGGAGTCAGGGTTAATCGTGATCTGGAGCCACAAAGACCGCAAAGGCCTTAACCTGCGCCAGTCTAACCTTATGTCCCTGACAGGAACCAGAAGCCGAACAAGTAGACTATCGGGGTGAACGGAGGCGAGCCCATGACCAGGAGCATCGCCGGTCAGGTCTGAGGAGAAACTCGTGACCAACCGCACCCTCCGTCAACTGCCGCACAGTCACGAACTTGGCCCGGAAAGCCACATCAACGTGAGCATAACTTCACCTCGTGATCTGCTTGGACGCCAACTCCCAGCAGGTCAACTCATCATCACCCGGACGAGCCCGAGAATAACCCCATCCGCCAGGAGATAACCCACCCCCTCCAAATCCATCAGGGGAGGATCTAGAGGGGGAAGCACCGCCGCCACAATGCTATGAGAAGCTCCGCCAAATGAGTTGGAGAAGACCTGAGGTGACCTACTAGAAGAGAACGCCCAATCGCCGCCAGAGCACCATGGCAGGAACCCAGTCGACATCACAGATCATCGTCTTGGAAGCTTGAGCAAACCTAGCTGCCGACGATGACCCCTTGAACTGGAAGGAGGCACAGGTGCCAGGGTCAGAGGAGCAATCAACGAGATCGAAAGGGGAAGGCTCTTCTCCACTCGTCTCACTTGAACGAGATGAAGTCGATTGAATTGATGGCACTAACCTCGTCAATCGCGGCTCTCGCAGCACAACTCGACCCTCGTCTTCTAGAGCCAAAAGTGGGCACCCGCTGGGTTGCAGCTGGACGCCTCTTTCTCTGGGAATGGAATGAGCTTCAGTCAGTATGGTTGAAAGCCAGAGGGAGAGGCACGCCTGAGACGATGTGCCCCTCCCCCTAGTGGTGCCACCGGGTAGAGAGAAGCCTGAGAAACCCTAGAGAGAGAAGCGAGTTTAAACTCAACTGTTAAATAATTACAGATTATACACTTAACAGTGAGGTTAGAATGTTTAAAAATGGAATAGGTGTACACATCCATTACTATATCCTAAACCCTAAACCTTATACCCTAATTTGTAAATCCTAAACCCTAAACCCTAAATGGTAAACCTTAATCTCTAAAACCTAATCCATAAATAACTGATTCAATACTCATTTTCTCTTTGATCAAAGAAGGGATCGGTCATGGGTTTCCATTTTAATTCTCTACACAAAGTTTATTACTGGTCTTGATCATTTTATGAGATATGTGGAGGAACATAGGAAACAACCTGGAGATAGGTTCTATTGTGCATGTAGGAATTGCATTAACAACGTGAAAGTCAACATTGTTGATAAAATCAAAAGTCACTTCATGTGCAACATAATCGTATAAGACTATACACAATGAACTACCATGGAGAGATTCCTACTATGAGACCAATGGATGTTGATAGCAATACTTGTAATGAAGAAGAATTTGCCTATGATGTAGATGTGAATGAACTACTTCCGATAGACATGGTTGATGGAATGCTAGCTAGATGTGGGGAAAATCTTACTGACCCACCTTCCTTATTTAGAACATTGTGCATGATGCTGAGATACCATTATAATTAGGTTATACTAAATTTATAAAGTTGAGAGTTGTGTTGAGGTTGTATACTCAAAAGGCTAACAATAGATGGAACGACAAAAGCTTCACATCACTATTGTCTTTATTGAAAGATATTCTTTTTGAAGGCAACAAGCTTCTAATATCAACATACAAATTATATAAATTATTGTTACAAGTGGAAATGGAGGCTAAGAAGATATATGCATGTCTAAATGACAACGTGTAATTTCAATAGGAGTATATCGTTTTGAAAGATTGTCCAAAATGTTGGGTGCTAAGGTACAAAATGACAACTATGGATAAGTCTAAGACTATCTCTTCTGCTAGGGTGATGTAGTATCAAACTAAAATAACACAGTTTCAACACTTGTTTGCCAATACCATGGATGTGCATAATCTATCTTGTCATTCAAAGGCAAAGAAAAACAATGATGGGATCCTAGGACATGCGTATGATTCCCAACAGTGGAAGAAACTTGATTTATTGTATGATGAATTTGGTGAAGAAGTCATGAATATAAGACTTGGGCATTGTTCTAATGGGATGAATCCATAAGGAACATTAAGCATCCATCATAACACATGGCCTATTATGATTGTTATATACAATCTTCCTCCTTGGTTGTGTATGAAAAATAAGTACATTTTGGTGTCCTTGTTGATATCAGGCCCCAAACAACTTGGTAATGATATTGATGTTTTTCTTGTACATCTAGTTGTTGACTTAAAGAAACTCTAGGGAGAAGGTGCAATGACCTATTATGATTCATGTAGAGAGACATTTTGTTTGCTTTCTTTGTTGTTTTACACTATAATAACTTTCCATCATATGTGAATTTGTTTGGATACAACGTTAAAGGATCAAAAGCATGCCTTATATGTGAGGAAAACCTTGATTCAAGATGACTAAAATATGGTGATAGAACTCTCTATCTTGATCATCAAAGGTTTCTTCCAAAAATGCATCCTTATCGAAGGTTGTGCAAAGCAATTAACGAATCAACTAAAGAACAAAGTACCATAAAACCTATATTAGGAAAAATTGTTTATGAAAGAGTAAAAGACTTTGTCAATGCATCAGGTAAGAGATCACAATGGACTAGTACCACACTAAGTGACAAATCTTTATTCAATAAGAGGTTCATATTCAAGGATCTTCCTTATCAGAGTTCTTTGGTAGTTAGACATTGTATGAATATCATACATGTTGAGAAAAATGTTTGTTATTATGCAATTGGTACTCTATTGAATATACCAGGTAAGACTAATGATGACATAAAATTCAGAATGGACCTATGTGAAATGTCTATAAGGAAAGAATTAACAACATAAGTTAGCAGTGATCGAAAATTGTATTTAACTCCTACTTGTTACACTTTTTCTAGATAAGAGAAGAGAAATTTTTTTGAGTGCTTGCTTAATGTTAAGGTACCATATGGATACTCTTCCTATATCCGTAAATTGGTAGATCTAAAGCTGGTAGATAATAATACTCATGACTATCAAACTCTAATGTATCAAATATTGCCCATGTCTATTCGATCTATATTGTGGAAGTATGTAAGTTTTGCAATCACCATACTTTGTTTCTTCTTCAAAACTCTATGCATCAAAGTTATTGATCTTGATAATCTTGATAAGTTGCAATGAGAAGTGGTTGTTACCTTGTGCCAACTTGAAATGTATTTTCCTCCTTTATTCTTTTATATCATGGTACATCTTGTTGTCCATTTGACTAGGGAAGTGAAAATGTAGGGTCTTGTTTTCTTTCTTGGATGTATCCTTTTAAACAACACATGAGTGTTTTCAGAGGTGATGTTCAAAACTGTTATCATGGTAAAGGGAGTATTATTGAGGGTTACGTGGCTAGGGAGGTTATGGACTTTTGCAATGACTTTCTGAGTTGTAATGAAGTGCCGGCCAAAAACAATATTGATCACTATTCTGACAAAATGAGTGAAAGTAATTAATTGTGACCTATGGGAACAATACAAAGTGGGTATTTATATTTCTAAACATACACATTTTATCAAGAAAAAAATATCCTCAACCCAGTGCAATGTGGTTTTCTAGAAAGCATAATAGGACATTTATTAGGGGATTTTAAAATAAAGTCTTCCATCGGCTATCTCAAACACCAAGTAATGTTTCTAAAAATATCAAATGGCTCACCTTTAAAATAAAAATGAATGTTATGTCTTATGAAGGGTTTGAGATAAATGGATTTCCGTATTACACAAAAATTCAAGATGATACGAGTGTCATACAAAATAGTGGGGTCACCATGTATCGTCATTGTATTTTTCTACTGCAATGTCTTATTATAGTGTCATTGAAGACATATGCGAGTTTGACTACACAAGTTTTAGAGTTCCATTTTTAGGTGTAATTAGTTGACAATACCAAAGGAGTTTTAGTGGATGAATTGGGTTTCACATTAGTGAATTTTGAAAAGATTGGTAGAAGGATGAACCACTGATAATGTAATCACAGGAGAAGCAAATATTCTACATCTATGATCCTACAAATGAAAAATAGTCTCTCATTCTTCATGGGAAAAGGATGTTCACTATAGATCCTATAGATGTAGAAGAGTACTATGACATGTATGATGACTCCAGTCGATTCTCAATTGGCTTGCTAACACCACATGTTGAAGCTAACGCTGACTTATATATGCATTGATATCATACAGAATGTATATTAATTGATCAAAGATACAAAAAGTACTAGAGGCATGTGTTTTATTTTTTGAATTCCAATTTTTTCATTTTATATTATTTATTACAGTTATATATGTTTCATATGCTACATGTATATTTTAAATTTATTATCACACATATTTCATTCTTTGACTATTTTTAATATGACATTTTTTGGATGGTGTCTGACCTTGAGGATGAGCAACATGGTGATGTGCACCATAAGGATGAGTCTGGGGTAAGTTGTATTGATTTATTACAAAGATGTGCATTTAACATTCTCCATAAAAGTTCTATAAGTTATATTTTTATCACTTTTATGTGTTTCTTGACAAATATAGGATGAGTGTCCTAAGTATGTGCAACCTGAGGATCTTGTTCAGTTTTCTGAGGAGCAGCATCATTGTGCACATAAAAAGACATCACCTTGATGAACAAGTTAGTAGCGTAAAGGGGTAAAGGACCGAAGATGATAGTTGAATTTTATCATGTAGCAAATCCTATTTGGAAGAATCACAATACTTTCACGGAATATCTAGGGGTTATTACTTGTAAAGAAGTGCATACAATAATAAAATCTTGGCATAAAGTTCATCCTTCCATGAAAGACTACATATGGAAGGACATAGCTATGAGATAATCTGATTTTTAAAGATATTCACAATTCTATTTTTTAAAATATGCCATAAAGTATATGAAAATTTGTAGAGAATATTTGACCTTGATAAAAATTGCATCATAAAAAGGAGATGCAACGATGTGGGAGGATATTAAGGAATTATAGGAAAAATCTGACAAGAGAATACATAATGAGTGATAAGAAGAAGAAGTATGTCACAGAGCGATAGTCCTATCTTGAGTCGAAGGTGTGGGAAACTTTTGTTGCTTCAATACAAACTAATGAATTCAAGGTATTAATATCCTCATTTTAAATACATCCTAATGATTTCAATGTATTACATAATTAATATATGTTTTTGATTAACCAATCTTAACACAATTCTAAAAAATAAAGGTGTGCAAAGAATGTGCATGACCACAACTTGGGTCCAGGTGGATACGCAAGCCATCAACAATAGAGACTGGAAGTGTCTTCTTTTGAGAAGCCTATTCTAGGTTCTACTGATTCTTCTACTACTCTACACCTTAACCTCTCCATGAGGAGTGGAAAGGTATAAGGAAAAACCAATCTAGAGAAATACTCAAACCCGCAACCGTTGAGGTGGCTGCAAAAATGGTAAAATTAACCTCTAATAGTGCATGTTCATTTTTGACCTTGATTGTAATGTTTTACTAACCAATTACCATTGATGATGATTAGAGGGAGTTCTACAAGCAAATAAAAGAAGGCAAGTTCATCCCTGAGGGCCAAAGGGATGAATTGACAATTGATCTAGGTACTCTAGAGCATTCTATCCTTGTTAGAGCCGTTGGAGCTGGTATCAGTATAAGATCCTTTTTTGGGTCATCAAAGAATAACAAATCCATTAAGAAAGGAGGATTGTCATAAGAGAATTTGCAAGACAAGATTGAAAAGGGAATAAAGGATGCAATGAGATAGTATCATGATTCTCAGTCTCAACCTCCTCAGACAGTACCTATTCCACCCCCTTCTTACGAGGTGGACCCCCATACAACAAAGGTGGTTGGGAGTAATCTTATGGAACCTCTGATTGGGCATGACCAATGTAAGTTTTTGTGTGATATAACAGTCTTTCAGGTGAGTTCATAATATGTTTGGATTTAGGTATATAAAATAGTATATACAAATTTGTAGGGGTTGAGGCCATGACGTCTTACATTACTAGAACCTAGCTTGTATGTTGTTGCACTAGGAAACTCTTACCCACCCCTTTAAGGTGGCATGATTCATGGTGTTTCAATGCCCACCGATGTAGTTCACGTGTCTATTAGGATTGTCTATGAGGCTTGGACACAGACACCACTGACACATGGACACCTTGAGCTTGAAATGATAAATGATGTAGAAGACACATGTGGGAGGCTCCTCAAGGCAATCTGGCCATTCTGTGGTGGCTCATAGTGAAGAAGTGCAAGCTCTTCATTCATATGGAATCCAAAACAACCAAGGCCCTACGTCCAACTCTTACACTCCATAATGGAGAAATCTTCCCAACTTCTCTTGTAAGCAAAGAAAAGAAGGACAATGGAATCCAAGAAAACATCAAGAACAACAATACAAATCCAAGTTTGAAGAAGAAGTTATGGGAAGATCGAGAAGATTGGATTAAGTCAAGAAAGATGTGTCCTCTCATGGATAAAACATTAGTTGACTCGAGAATATATTGTATCAGATGTGTTTATCACTTGCACACCGTGAGTAGAGAGACATCCTTCCCAAACCACATTCATCCCAAACATTGTTGATGGACCATTGGGTTCTCCTCAAGGAACCTATATTCCACCACAATGGCATGTGCCAACTTTACAGCAGTACCAAGCTCCTCCTAATACCTATTCTCCTCCACCACTACATCGTCCATACACTTCCAATACTCTCCACAACCACCACATCAACACCCACCACCACTACAATATCAACCACCTCAAAACCAACCACCACAATTACAATACATCCTCCAAATCCCAACCTGTAACACCGTAGGCCACCTCACTACTACAGAAATGCCTTTTAACATCGGTTGTTTAACCCGCTTTGGCGTCGGTTTCCGAGCGATGCCTATGTAGGCGCCGCTAAAGGTCTAACACTTCGGCGTCGGTTTTTTAACCAACGCCTATTTAACGTACATGCGTCGGTTGTTTATAGAAAACTGACGCCAAAAAGGTTCGCGCCACAGAAAACGACGTCATCTAGGACACATTCTACGTCGGTGTTTAATTGGTAACCGACGCAGAAAGTGTCCTAGATGACGCCATTTTCTGTGGCGCGAACCCGTTTGGCGTCGGTGATCAACTAAACAACCGATGCCATACTTCAAGACGACACGGCCGTGCTTCCCTGCACGGCCATGTTTAGTACTATAGGCGTCGGTTTTATACTAATAAGCGACGCCTTTTCCACTACGACTGTGCTTTCCTACACGGTCGGGTTGTTTGTAATATTAGGTGTCAGTTTTTATCCAATAACCGACGCTGTAGGTCTTTGCTGACGGTTTTCTGTAAATAACCGACGCCTATATCCTTTTTTTTCATATCAGTTTGCAGGCCTGCTGTGGCTGGTCAGCAGGATGAGAACCTGCAATTTATTTTTTTTGAACTACAGGTTTACGACATCCATTGATATCAGCCTACAAACAGGTCACAAACCTGCAAAAGTCCCAAGGAAAATTTCACACAAGTAGATACATTCAGACATCAATTCAATTCTCACATTCACACATATAGAAACATTCAATTACATGTATTAACATTCAGAAATATTCATTTACAAAGTATCATTCATTATTGCTATCAACATCCTAATTATATCTTACAGTTGCCACTGCTTGTATGGCTTTTGCCCATTCTTCTCTTATTTCATCTAATGCTTCCATCGTATATGGAGCATGTATATTTTTTAAGCGTTTACCTATAGTGTGGTCAGTTTTAAACACCTGCAAAGAGAATGATGTATATATATAAGTAATAATATAAAAATAAGATTGATATATTTCATACTAACTAATGAGACTATATATAATACCTCATGTATGTTATCGATGTCCAATGCGGCATGTCGGATAATCATCTGCATAAATTGCATTACATAGTATGCGCATGCCCAGTCGTTGTCTTGTGTAGCGCACTATAAATTGAAACATACAAAATAATACAACTAAGCACAATTCACATCAATAATATATACATTGGAGTCGGGAACTTACTTGTACGTTCTGCCAATTTATTGGCTGGTTCTTTTTCCTTGGGACCGTTCCTCCAGCCTTTTTGAATGCATCTAAACCCCTACATGTTAATATAACACAGTAAATTGCATAAGTAAATAGTAATGTAATAATAGATGTTAACAGATACAAAAATGAAATATTTCTCACCAGAATAATGGCATTCTCATTACGTGTCCAATTTTAGTGTTTAATGTACTTCCCGCGGGATCTAGATAATAAACAGTGAACGTCCCGGGGACAATAACTAGTAACTCCCAATGTCTACCGCTAGAGGTAAAAAGTTAACAATTAATAATTCAAAATGCACAATAAAAATGGAATTTTCTTAAGTCCAAATTATAAATAAAGTAAACTTACTTGACATTGAATGGAGCTATTATTATCGTCTTCTTTTGCTGACCAAAAATTGTAAAAGCATCTATACAGTATTGTTGAACACTATCAAGGTCTTTAGCTACCATACTAATCAATGATGGAATAAAAAATCCCACATGATCAAATGCAAATTGTTTGCATTGATCTTCGACTAAGTAGCTGCAAAACATGTATTACGTATGCATTAATATATAAGAAACCAGATCACTGGATCTTACACAAGGTATATGGATGTATAAACAAGATATCACCTTATCCATGTCTCTATCATTGATGTATTCAGCCAAGCATACATAAACAGCTCAATAATATCTTGTATAAATAAAGAGCTATCGTATGACTGACCTGCATAATCTGCATCTAAAGAAACAATTATAGGGCAATGTATATTATGTGCCCGTAGCCAACATGCCATTCCCCTACAAGCAGGACCTAACGGGTATGTTAGGTCAGTTGTAACCCAACTTGGTAATGCGGGAAGTGGAGGTGGAGGCCTAGGTGCTCCTGGTGTCTTCTTTTTAACCTGTATATATAATTTCAGATCAGTTGACCTCATATATACACATTAACAGTCTAAATCAATGTAAATTTATCTTACAATTTCAGTAGTGTAGACGACATCTGCTTTGGGCCACAATATGACCCCGCGTTCTGCCTCAGCAAGTGTATCAATATCCGGGTGGGGATATGGCAATGTAGCTTCCCTCCAATCGGGTAACACACATAATGGGCCCACATGAACGTAGCCCTGTGGCATTGGAGTCCCGTGAAACCTTTCCCCAGGAAGGGACGGGTAAGCCGGCGCCTCTGCAACAACATAGTCTTGTATTCTTAAGCGGCATGGCTTCAATGCCTACAAATTTACGTAAAGAATGTTATACATATATACATATCATCTTGAAAAGACTAGCTACAATGTCATAAACAATACTTACAGCAGACGTGTTAGGCGATGGGTCTCCAGGATTACTCACAGTCTGTGCATCAGGAGAAGAGTGGGTCGCCATAGGCTGATTGGAAGCCTGAGATGCCTGCCACCGCAGCAATTCTTCCTAGACCTTCTCAGCAACTACATCGTTGAACTTTTTAGCAACTATATCCTCGACTCTCTTATTCTCCTATACATGGATAAAAGAAACATTAGCTTCTTATTATTGAATTTCCTTTTGCAGTAACATTCTAAAAAAAGAATAGGTTACCTCTTCTTGAGAAAGTCCCGCTCTGGGTTTGCGTTGGGATGGCCCAAAGAATGCTTTGATGCCCACACCAGTGCCTACACCCCTAACACGTCCAGGATGCTCTGGATTACCCAGAGCAACTGTCAATTCATCCCTTGTGCCCTGAGGGATGAACGTGCCTTGTTTCCTCTGCTCGTGCAGCTCCCACTAATCACCATCAACAGAAATTGGTAAGTTAACACCACAAATAATCAATATTCAAACGATTGCTCTAATAGTTGTATTTTACCATTTTCACAGCCGCCTCAGCAGTTACGTGCTTCTTTATTTCACCCTTCTTGTTTTGCCTCCTAGCTATCCAGATATCATGGCGAGGCATGGGTGTGGCAGACTCCTGAGTAGGAGCAGACTCCTGAGTAGCCGCAGACTCCGCCTGTAGTCTTTGGCGAACGCTTGCATAGCCTTTTGGACCCATAGTGTGGTCATGCACATTCAGTGCACGCCTTGCTTTTTGTGCGTCACTGAGGGCCTAGTTAGTATGAACATTAATGATTTGGTTAGTAGCACTAAATGTTAATCTTGAATAGGTGAATACAACGTATATTAATTAAATTGGGAGTGACACCTAATACCTTGAATTCTTCAGATTTTCTTGAAGCAACAAAATTGTCCCAATCTTCTTTGTCCAAGAAGTTCCACTGTTCAAGAGCTGAATTCTTCTTCTTATCACCATCTTTTATGTATTCTCTGTTCAGATTTGTCCTATAGTTCCTAAGCATCTTTCCAGCACGTTGCATCACGCTTTTACGATGCAGCTTCTCATCCAATGCAAACAAATTCTTTAAAATAGAATTCTTAATTATTAACTAGTATCCAAAAATAGAATTGCAGATAATAGAATTTGTAATCTACAAAATAGAATTGCAAATAATAATAACTCACGCATAAATCCTTCCATATCAAGTCTTTTTTCCCCTGAGGAACTTTATGCCAATTATCATACTTAACACCACAATGGCTCTGAGTGGTACACCCAAGATAGTTTACAAAATTATTGCAGTTCACTCCAATTGCATTTCCTCCATTATCAAACTCCACAACCAATTTGGATCCACTGCCACTTAGCGCTATTAACTTCTTCAATAGAGTGATGCCCCTTTTCTTGTTAAGTGTTTGGTGCTGTGCATCAAGTTGCTCCAGTGCTTCAGTGGGTACATGTGCATCATCAACCTAAAATTTGACAAAAATAAACACACTGAATTAGCCCAATATAGAAATATAGGATATATGACATAACTAGAAGATAATGAATTTTATAGAAATACATGATATGTTTTTAGAACTTACATTGGTATCCTCGCCATGCTCGTCATGGACAACATGCTCATCATGGACTTCATGCTCATCATGGACATCATGCTCATCATGGTCAACCATATGAAAATGTCATTAAAAAGGCAAACATTTAGCATTTGTATTAACTAGAAAAAGGCAAACATTTAGCATTTGTATTAACTAGAAAAAGGCAAACATTTAGCATTTGTATTAACTAGAAAAAGGCAAACATTTAGCATTTGTATTAACTAGAAAAAGGCAAACATTTAGCATTTGTATTAACTAGAAAAAGGCAAACATTTAGCATTTGTATTAACTAGAAAAAGGCAAACATTTAGCATTTGTATAAACATACACGTCTCTAAAATTGTGATCTTTTATCAATTAACAATCCTTCATTGTGATCTTCGCGCACATATAAGTCATCATTAGCTTCAATATTTTGTGGAGTTGGCAACCCAACTGAGAATGGACTGGAGTCATCATACTTATCATAGTACTCTTCTTCATCTATAGGATCTTCAATGAACTGTCTTTTACCATGAAGAACAACTGACCATTTATCATTCGCAGGATCATCGATATAGAATATTTGTTTCGCCTGTGATGCCAATATGAATGGTTCACCCTTCTCGCCAATCTTTTCAAAGTTCACCATAGTGAAAACCAATTCATCCACTATAACTCCTTTGGTGTTATCAACCCAATTACATTTAAAGAGCGGAATTTTGAAATCTATGTAGTCAAACTCCCAAATGTCTTCAATGACACTGTAATATGACATTTTAGCTTCACGTGGACTCTTATCCTTTGCACTTGCAAAGTACATAGTCGATGCTTGAAGAGTGACCCCACTATTTTGGACGACACTCTTATCATCTTGGCGCTTTGTGTAATATATGAATCCATTAATGTCAAACCCTTCATAAGACATAACATTCGGTTTTGGTTTAAAGGCGAGGCATTTGATAGTTTCTGTAATATCATTTGGTGTTTGAGATAGTTGATGTAAGACTTTATCTTCAAACCACTTAGTAAAAGTCTTATTATGCTCTCTAGCAAGCCACATTGAACTTGCTTGAGGATGTTGTCTCTTTATGAAATTGGTATGTTCCTCGATATAAACACTCACTTCGTCCATATTGTGTAAAATATAGAAGTGAGCTTGTTCCAACTGCTCACGGCTGATTACTTTCACCCATGATCCCAAAATTCCTTTGCTCTCCTCAATATTCTTGTCATTATCAGGAGTGTCATTACCACTGAGAAAGTCATTGCAAAAATCCATAACCTCTCTCGCCACATAACCTTCAATAATACTCCCTTCCGGTCGATAATGGTTTCGAACATCACCTTTAAAAACGCTCATGTATCGTTCAAAGGGATACATCCAATGCAAGAAAACTGGTCCCAACATTTTCACTTCGCTAGTCAAGTGGACAACAAGATGTACCATGATATCAAAGAACAAAGGAGGGAAATACATCTCAAGCTGACATAGGGTAACAACCACTTCTCTTTGCAAATTATCGAGAGTATCAGGGTCAATACCTTTGCTGCATAGACTGTTGAAAAAGAAACAAAGTCTGGTAATTGCAAACCTTACATGCTTCGGCAATATAGATCAAATTTCCATGGGCAATATTTGTTGCATTAGAGTGTGACAATCATGAGATTTAAGACCTATCAACTTCAGATCTTTCATTGATACCAATCTACGGATGTTGGATGAGTAACCATGTGGCACCTTAACATTTACCAAGCATTCACAAAAAAATTTCTTCTCCTTTCTAGACAATGTGTAACAAGCGGGAGGTAAGTATGTTCTTTTATTACCCATTTCACATAATTTTGTTAATTCTGACCTTATTCCCATTTCACGTAGGTCCAGTCTGGATTTTATCCCATCTTTAGTCTTACCTGGTATATTTAATAGAGTACCAATGATGCTATCACATACATTTTTCTCAACGTGCATTACATCGATACAATGCTTGACTGTCAAAGAACTCCAATAAGGAAGATCCCAAAATATTGACTTCTTCTTGAATGAAGAATTGTCACTCCGTGTGGCCATACTACATTGTGATTTCTTACCAAATTCATTGACAATGTCTTTTACTCTTTCATAAACAACATCCCCTGGTATAGGTTTAGGTGCACTCCGTTCATCATTCCATCCATTGAATGCTTTGCGCTTCCTACGATACGGATGGAATTTTGAAAGAAACCTTCGATGACCAAGATATATAGTCTTGCCGCCATGTTTTAGTCTTATTGAATCAATGTTTTCTTCACATATAGGACACGCTTTAGCTCCTTTGACACTATATCCAGACAAATTCCCATATGCTGGAAAGTCATTAATAGTGCAAAACAACATAGCGTGCAAATGAAATGTCTCTCTTACTGAAGCATCATAGGTCATCACACCTTCAGCCCAAAGTTTCTTTAAGTCATCAATCAAAGGTTCAAGATAAACATCAATATCATTTCCGGGTTGTTTAGGGCCCGATATCAACAACGACAACATAACGTACTTATTTTTCATACACATCCAGGGAGGAAGATTGTATATAACAAGCATGACTGGCCAAGTGCTATGTTGGCTGCTCAATGTCCAGTACGGATTCATCCCATCTGTATAAAGCCCAAGTCTTAGATTCCTATCTTCTTCACCAAATTTGGGGTACAATAGATCCATCTTCTTCCACTGTGGGGAATCAGATGCATGTCGTAGGATCCCATCAATATTTTGCTTAACATCTGCATGCCACCTCAAATTCTTCGCATCTTTTGGATTTGCAAACAAGCGTTGAAACCATGATATTATAGGTAGATACCACAACACCTTGGCAGGAGAACCAGTTGTGGACTCCCTCGAAGTCGTCAATTTATACCGTGACGCACCACATTTTGGACAATCTTTCAAATCTACATAGTCCTTTTGAAATAATACACAATCATTCGGGCATGTGTGTATCTTCTTGGCCACCATTCCCATTGGGCACAACATTTTCTTTACCTGGTATGTTGAGATTGGCAGCTCGTTTCCTTCAGGAAGCATTTCTTTCAACAAAGTCAACAATGAAGTGAAGCTTTTGTCGCTCCATCTATTGTTAGCTTTCAACTTATACAATCTCAACACAGCGCTAAGCTTCGTAAACTTAACACAGCCTGTGTATAATGGTATCTCAACATCATGCACAATGTTTCTAAAGATAGGAGGTGGATCGGTGTGCTCTACCCTACAACTATCCAGCATCGCATCAACGATGTCTGCTGGAACTGGTTCGTTCACATTTACATCATCGGAGGCAATTTCTTCTTCCACCCAAGCACTGCTATCGACATCTACTGGTTTCGATTTTGAAATCTCTCCATGCCAGTGCCATTCTGTATAGCCTTGTACAATCCCGTTGCATATGACATGACTTTTGATTAACTCACCAGTGTTGACTTTCAAGTTGTTACTGCAATGCCTACATGGACAGTAGAACCTATCTGTAGGTTTTTTCCTATGTTCCTCGGCAAATCTAATAAACTGATCAAGACCATATATAAACTCTGGGGTGCAACGATTACGAATGGACATCCATGATCTATCCATTCTATGATCAAAGAGAAAACAAGTATATATTAGGAAACAAGTATATATTAGGAAAAGATTAGGGTATAAACTTACATCCTAAGTGTATAATGTGATGTCATTCTTATATATAATAAATGTGTACCACCTATCCCATCCTTGAACACCTAATCTCACTAGTAAGTGTATCATGTGTATTGGGTTTTTAAGAAAATTTCGGCAGCATTTCCCCGCTGTTCTCTAAGTACATATGTACTTAGAGAACAAAGGGGGAAATGCTACCGAAATTTTCTCGAAAACCCAATACACATTATACACTTACATCTTAAGTGAGATTAGGTGTTCAAGAACAGTCCCAAACCAGGGACTATCCAAGATTTACTCCTAATGAGTCAATCTTGGATGGGTTTCTAGGCCAACAAACACAATAATAGATATCTACAATGAAGCCGGACTCCATACAAACAGTATATAATTTAGTGATTGTTCATTCTAATTTATACCAATGTACAAGTAATATAAAGAACAATGATTGTTCACTTTCTAGGCCAACAAACACATGTGATGTCATTCTTATATATAATAAATGTGTACCACCTATCCCATCCTTGAGCACCTAATCTCATTAGTAAGCGTATAATGTGTATTGGGTTTTCAAGAAAATTTCGGCAGCATTTCCCCGCTGTTCTCTAAGTATTGTTCACTTTCTAGGCCAACAAACACATGTGATGTCTTTCTTATATATAATAAATGTGTACCACCTATCCCATCCTTGAACACCTAATCTCACTAGTAAGTGTATAATGTGTATTGGGTTTTCAAGAAAATTTCGGCAGCATTTCCCCGCTGTTCTCTAAGTACATATGTACTTAGAGAACAAACAGGGAAATGCTACCAAAATTTTCTCAAAAACCCAATACACATTATACACTTACATCCTAAGTGAGATTAGGTGTTCAAGAACAGTCCCAAACTGGGGACTATCCAAGATTTACTCCTAATGAGTCAATCTTGGACGGGTTTCTAGGCCAACAAGCACAATAATATATATCTACAATGAAGCCAGACTCCATACAAACAATATATAATTTAGTGATTGTTCATTCTAATTTATACCAATGTACAAGTAATATAAAGAACAATGATTGTTCACTTTCTAGGCCAACAAACACATGTGATGTCATTCTTATATATAATAAATGTGTACCACTTATCCCATCCTTGAACACCTAATCTCACTAGTAAGTGTATAATGTGTATTGGGTTTTCGAGAAAATTTCAGCAGCATTTCCCCACTGTTCTCTAAGTACATATGTACTTAGAGAACAAACGGGGAAATGCTACCGAAATTTTCTCGAAAACCCAATACACATTATACACTTACATCCTAAGTGAGATTAGGTGTTCAAGAACAATCGCAAATCTGGGACTATCCAAGATTTACTCCTAATGAGTAAATCTTGGACGGGTTTTCTAAGCCAACAAACACAATAATAGATATGTACATGTTAGGGTTTCATCACAATTAATGTTAGGGTTTCATCAATGTTAGGGTTTAATCAAATCAAATTAGGATGCTAGAATGGACAAGTTTAAATCTTATTTCAACATGCATCAAAATTTACTGAATTAGGTCAAGCATTAGGATTAGAAGCACAAATATATGCAAACAAAAAGATTTGTTCGTATCCTAGAATTTACATAAAGCATTACATATAGATTTGTTCATATCCTTACCAACAACAAACACGGCCGTGGGTGTTGGCCTACCACGGCCGTGTTTACCGTTGGTAAAGAGCTAGGGAGAAATAAGAACAGAGGCTACAGCTACTACCTAGAGGCTACGACGGGCAGCAGGCAGGCAGGCGACACGGCAGGGAGGACAGCGGCGAGCACGGAGCAGGAAGCGGTGATGCCAACGAGGACAGCGGTGACGGCAAGGAAGGACGGCGGGCGGCGGCAAGGAGGAAGGCGGCGCGGTGGCGAGCTCCAGGCGGCAGGGAAGGCAGACCAAGGAGCAGAAGTGGTTGCGGAGAAGGGGGCGCGGCGGAGAAGGGGGCGCAGAGAAGGGGAAGAAGGCAGCAACAGTGGCGGCGGAGAAGGGGGCGCGGCGGCGGCGCGGTGGCACTGTCGTGGAGGAAGAAGGAGCTTTCGTGGAGGAGAAATCGGCGGCATGGTTGGGCGACAGCAGAGAAGAAAAGGGAAACTGGCTCGCAATGAAACAAAAGAAAGGGGAAGAGTCGGGCGATCGCGGGATATTAAGTTCCCAAATAGCGTCGGTTGGTTCAAACAACCGACGCCTAAACCTCTTTAGCGTCGGTTGTTTGAACCAACCGACGTCCAATTGGACGATATTTTCACGAAATTGTTTGGCGAGAACCACTTTCAGCGTCGGTTATAAAAGGTTAACTGACGCTGAAAGTGACACTTTTTGCGCAAATTTTTATCGCGCATAGGCGTCGGTTTCTATCTACATAACCGACGCTGAAAGTGACACTATTTTTTTTGCTCAAAAATTGGATTTCACGGGCGACTTTAGGCGTCGGTTTGTTATTAACAACCGACGCTGTATTCAAAGCGGTACCCGTGTCTGGCTGGTCTTCGAATATAGACGTCGGTTTGCCTAAATAACCGACGTCTAATAGTGTAGGCGTCGGTTTTCCTAAAGAATAGATGCCCAGAAAAGCGACACTGAATGTTGTTTCTGTAGTAGTGCCTCCTCAAGGGACACAAAAACCACCACAAGCTCCCTCTTCTTCTCATGAGCAAGTGAAGGCCATGATAGTGTTAAGGAGTGGAAAGACTCTTGAAAAGTCATGGAGAAATTTAGTTGATGACTTTGTGAGTGAAGAAAGGGATGATGCTATGATACATGACAATGATACTATGATGTGAAGCCAAGATGATAGTGTGATAGTGAATGATGATACTATGATTCATATGATACCGCTTAATATTCTATTGATGTTGACAAGGAAGGTGAACAACTACCTCCATTCCCAAAAGAACTTGAAGAACACTACACTTAAAAAAGAAAGAAAAAGCATACTAAAGATATTCTGGAGACCTTCAAGAAAGTAAATATCAATATTCCTTTGCTAAATGCTATGCAGAAAATCCCCTCTTATGTGAAGTTCCACAAGGATAAGTTCTATTTTATGAGGAAGTAAAATAGAAGAATGTCAAAACAAGTCAAGCTCACTGAGCAAGTGCTTCATTCGACAACGCACTTATCTTGAGAAGAGGAGATATCCCAGTTCCCTCAATATTCCTAGTTACATAGGCACACACCATATAAACCAAGCTCTTCTCGACTCAGGTTAGTGTAAACTTGATGCCTTATTCTATGCATGTTGAGCTGACTTTGAGACACTTGGATCCAACTAACTACACCTTGCAATTGACCACCCATTCTATACAGATGCCTCAGGGGTGAATTGATAATGTGTTGGTAAGACTTGATCATGTCAATTTACCTTCTTTATAGCTGATTTCATTGTTATTGATTTGGAAAAAGAGACAAGGAAAGTACCTATCAAATTGGGAAGACCATTCCTAGGCATAGATGATGCAATGATACATTTGAGGACTGACACCATGTATGTGACCTTCATGAACATGAAGATCTGATTGAACATATTCAAAGCATCCACCAAAACTAAGGTAATACATGCCACTGATGAATATTGTTATGTTGTTAATTTCCTAGAGGAAGTTGTGGAAGAATGCCTACCAACATGGATTGAAAATGCCACCAAAGTTAGATGTATTGAGCCCATTTTAGAGCTGTCAGACGAGTACATTGAAGAAAAGAATGATATTGCGATAGTGGCGGCAAGTGAAGATATACCTTCCATTTATGCCAAGCCATTGAAGAACCTCATGTCCCTAAGATAAAGTGACTACCTGAAGGCTTAGAATATGCATTTCTGGGTCCTAGTGACACCCTCCAGGGTAGAATTTCTTCAATTCTTACTCTGGACCTATGTGATGACCTTATTTATGTCCTAATGAAGAATATTCAAGCTAGTGGCCGATGTAAATCCCAAATTTTCAATGATAATTTAAGTCTTAAAATGTGGTTTTATTAAATAAACAATAATTGAAGGGGTTAATGCAAAAAGAGCATGAAATGAAATTTCATGGAGGATAATAAAGTGAGAAGAATAAAATAAGACCCAAAATACATTTTCTCTTCTATATGTGCATTATGTGTTATAATTAATTCAAAAGTATGTACCATTAGTTTCCCTTTCTTTTTCTCTCTCCTACCATTCATGATGCTTAAAGGACATAAAATAGAAAGACAAGAGATTTGAAATTCAAAAATATACATTGAATAACCTAAAGCAAGGAGTTTTCCCTTACTTTTACATAAGAAGAAAGTATCATTAACTTCATTTCTCTCTCCTCCAAGAAAGGTTCTCAAAAAGGCATAAAATATAGATGACATAATCACAGAGTGAGATAATAAGTAATTTATCTCCAAATTCAACTCCATGGAACAACAAGGAAATGTATTGTTCTCTTATTTCATCCATTAATGCATTAAAACCAAGTAAAATGACATTTTTGGAAAACATGTGTAAAACATGTGCAAAATAGAAATCCAAGTGTATGAAAAGAATCTAGACTCATTATTGGACTTGTATGGAATCATTTTGACCATACTTTACCCTCCAATTTAATTAGGGAAGTTTTCCCTATAGATTGAATAAGATTTAATAGGAAATATAATAAATGCACCAATGTAACCTTAGATTTGTATTTAATCACTATCATGTGTTACCTCGTTTTATTTTCCTCTATTGTTCTCTCATCTGACGGTCAATATTTAAGATACTCCCGATCCAACAGCTAGTATTTTAGATACTCTAGATCCATAGACTCTAACATCATAACTTACCTCCATTTTAATCACAGGTCAGGAGCCCAGACACATGCTATCCTCCCTCCCTCTCTCTCTCCCATTTCTCCACCGTTTCATGAAATATCCTCATCATTGAATGAACAAGGACTTTCCGAGTTGAATGATCCATTACTTAGCTTCCTTTTTGGTGTGTGTACAAAACACCCAATTAGGGCTTTTGCTCCTTCTCTTCCACAAGTTGTAGCCACCACTCTATAACTCCTCTCTCCTATGTATATATTCTCAAAGCTCCACCAACCTTTATGATTTCTTCTCTAACAACAACTGAGGCCAATTGAAATCCTGGCTCCCCTCCCTACTCAGATTTCACTGCCAAAGACCTTCACCATGTTCCTAGGATGTCTATCACCTTTTGTGCAATTGATGCACTGAAAATGATCTGATATGACCCTATGTGCTTTTCGCATCACGAGTTTGCCATGCAATCTCCCATTGCTTTGGGTCCTATAGACTAGCTTTTTTTCTTCTTTGGCATTTGCCATATCGCCATCCTAGTATCTCCCTGACCATAGAAACACCTCCAGGGAACTCATTTTTCCTTTGAATTATTTTCCCAATCTTAGATATTGTGTTGCAACCTATTTTCTATGGCCTTGCATCTCCAACTTCCTCCCCTAGTGTCATTGTCACGATGGTCTATCCAATGACACAATCATTATTTCATAATTGGGCTTGTTGATTTATCCTCGTAGGATCCTTGCAGATGCAATCTCCTTCCCTCATGATTTTAGTATGCTTTAGTATTTGGATCTCTTGTGTTTTTGGAGGCCATGGTTGTACCATGGAATCTGGTGCTCCAGAATGCTCCATGGCCAGAGCTTAGGCTCGTTGACCTCATCTTGGAGCAAGGAAGCCACTGGTGGTCTTAGTTCCTTGCAAATGATCAAGTTTCTCAAGTTTTGATCATTGATGCTCACCTTCAGATAGAGAGCTTTGCACCATGGATTCAAGGAGTAGAATCCTGGTCCTTGAATGACCAATGTGCTCTTGGATGTTTAATCGAGGAATTAATATCATGAAGGTAGTTTTGGGTTTTTGACTGTCATTGCTTGCTTGGCTGACTGTGAAGCACATTGCTGACATGGAGGTCTCTCATTAGGCAAGCTAGATAAAGGCCCCCCTTGAATGGATAATCCGATTCATTGTTCTGATGTGTATTTTTCTTAATTTTCTATTGGTCAAATCTTCCAAAATGTACAATAAATCATTGGATGCTCAAAAAAATGAGAAAAAAATATTTGTTGGAAAGATATTTTGATTCTCTATCGTTCTAGCCTATTTCCAATTGTTGTTTCACACATTTAAATCACATCAATAATTCAAAGAACAAGATTAGGGTTTCAAGAGTATGAAATCATGTACACCTTATGTGTGACACCCCTTTCACACAAAGGGAGATTACCGAAAAACATAGGAAATTTAAACCGATATAATCAGGAGCCTACATTAAGGAACTTATTACATAGGGGTCTAAAAAGCTGCCATCTGAATTAGATATCATAAGCATTGTTATTTACAACATTTTCATAAGTACTACCTATCACATGTGATATCTGTTCCACTTACATATATATGTACATCAACTAATTATTACAATAAAGGCACATAAACCAAAAACTCATCTCACAGCCACAAAACACATTGAACTCTCCCCAAGACCTGAGTGTATAGGGATGACTCTAGGACTCTAACACTAGAAAACCAACAACATCATACTCAACTTTATTATCTACTTATCTTTCTGGTCCTCCTCCTCAGCTATACGATAACCACCACGTCGTGCATGATAACCTAAAAGATGTGGAAACCCAAAGTGTGAGATTCCTAATCTCAGCGGGAGATACAACTCTCCACCAACACTATTATTAGCAGTTGTAAGATAATTAAGGAACAATAGTAAAGCTACAACCATGATAAATAGGTAATCATCACTGAACAAAACAATAAATTGCAATTAGATTATGAAACATCTTATCATCATAAAAGGAATATAAAGAAAATGTATATTCGCTACCAACTAGCATCTACAAAAGCAAGGCAAGGATACAACCAATGTTCTTGTATTTGATCCTAAGGAAATACACTACACTACTGATTACACATTTCATTATGCCCTGGGGATTTGAGTTGTACCACCCAAATCCAACTGACCACCACAAAATCGAAATCAATGCCAAACAAGGTCTATGGAAGAGACGGAATCCACGACCTCACTAAACCTCATGGTCAGTACATGAGTGTGCAATAGAGACATACCAGTCAACTGCAACCTATGACATATAGTCAACAGAAGGATCGCCTCACACATGGCCGTCAGCATATATCAACACCTAACCCACCTTGGTACATGTAAAGAAGCTAGAAGAATAGGCTCATGCATGACCGTTTTAACCAAAAGGAGTGGCTAACGCATGGCCATCCATATCAGAATGAGATCAACTCACACATGGCCACACAAACTAAAATTAAGGATGCAAGGGAATACTCAACTTGCACCCCGCATATTCAAAAATATGCGCTCCGAGTAAAACTTGTTTCACCATTCAACAAGTGCTGACACTGAATGGATCTCTGGCACAGGCAAAACTACATGATTAAGTTCCACTTGATTAGCTAAGTCAATTAAGTGTCTTTTAGCATCAATCAATTTACAACGTATAAAATCAGAACAAACTCTACAAAAGTAATGGCATAACATCACTCGTGTATGGTAAGACTTGTCACACTATCACCACATGATGCTTGTATTATTTCCATTCTCATCATTATTATCAAGTGACATGCCATGGGATACTGATCCCTCATTCTAACAAGGTAAAACATTATCTCACAATAGGCAACCACAATATTTAGGTCATAGGACCCAATCATCACATTGCATATCACATGTATAATCAACATGCTTCACAAGGGCATATTGAACCTATCTCACATCATAGCCGTCATAGCGCACACTAGCTGTGGTCATCAAAGTCATTACACCTTCAAGGTTAGACAATCATAATCAAGAGAGATAATCACATAACATCATAATCATCCACGATGAGGAAATAAGAAAAAAAATTCACTATTAGGGATTAGGGTTCCTTCTTTAGCAAATTAGGGTTTACAAGCTTAGGGTCAATGAACCATTTATAATCACCACCCTCCATCATCTTGGAGTGTAGTAGCATTAGGTAACATCATTAGAATATATTAGACAACATACTAAACAACATTATACAAGTACATTCATGATTAACATTAGGTGTTCATATGTGCTTCCTAACCACCTATCATCACCACATGTAACCATATAGATGCATGGGTCGCAGAAACCCTCTATGGTATGTTGAAACTATGACATCCACCATGGGTATCTTGACCCTCAACACCATCACCACACCGCAACCCATCTCCTTCATGCCACACCCACAACATTAGTGCTAGTTAAGTCTTCATCTCGACCACCAACTATGTGTTGCGACCACAACACATCAACCACCACCATGTTGCGACCATAACACCTCTTGGGTCATGACCCAACACACCAAGGCTGTCCTATCTAGGTCAAGGAAAGGAACTAAGGGTCACTAGGCTGCTAAGCATTAAGGGTTCTTACTCATCATTACTAGGCCAACTTCACCACAAGGAAGAGATCACTCAACCCCCAAGCCAACTTGGTCGCGGCCAACCACCATGGGCCATGTCGCGATCACAACTCCCATGTGTGTGTGTTGACTGTCAAGCTACCATGGTGGCAACCACATTAATGGTGAACATCTAGGTCAGCAAAACAGAACCCAACTAAGGAAGAACCATGATCACCATGAAAGGAAACCTCAAACAATATGATCTCCACTGACCCTAAGGTAAAGGACCACGGAAATCATATCCAAAGTAAGTTAAACCATGCAAAAGATAATTAAAACTGAGACTAACATTTCCCCCACCTCTAGGTGTGCAAACACCAAACATGGAGGCTAGATCAAGTGTCAACCATGAAGAAGGAAACACCATGAAAAAGAATCTACTAAAAGGGGCATAAGAATGATTAGGGTTTAGGATTACTTACAAAACAAGCAAGGTATCGCACCAAACAAACTCCAGATATTACTACTAAGTACAAGCATGATGAGGGAGAAATATATAGAGAGAATATAGTAATAAAATGCATAAAGAAAGTGTAATAATAGAGTAGGTTTAGTGTTATATAACCCACCTTAAGAAGGTCACCACCAAAGCTTCAAGACACGATCCAAAGGTTGGAAAAGATCCACACTCATCCTCAAAAGCACCTCAATACAAGGGGAAACACCAAGGTATAAAGGCAGCTCAAGAAAGAAGTAGAGAAACTCTTGGCTGAACCAAAGAGAAAATGGAAAAGAGAGAATAAACCCTCTTCACACTTGGGTCTATGTCCCTTGTGATGATGGGTGCCTCTCACAAAACGTACATCATGGAAGAACCATGGTCTATGTCTGAGAAAAGAGAGAAAGATGAAGGTAGGAGATCAAAGAAACATCAAATTAGAAGACAAATACTTACCAAGGATGGAAGATGAGCTCAGATCACCACCACCACCACATACAAGAGAAAACTAATCACTAAAGCTTCCAAGGACGAATCTCCTTGCCCCACCAAGCACCAAGAATAAGCAATGAAGAGGGAATAAGATAGAGGGACGAAGGGGTTGCAAACAAGGATAGATAAGGGGTTATATAGATGAGGGATGAGGGAGAAAGCAAAAGGGTGAGATGTCAACATGCTAAGGAACCCAAGGGACACTTGTCCTTGCAAAAGAACAACATTCAACCACATGAAACCACTTTAGCATTACAAACAAGACATGGTGATACACTCTATGTAGTCTCTCGACCATCATGCATCTCCCCATGGTCGCGGTCGCAACCATCCTAGGATGCACCATCCATTGTCACGACACCATCAACCAACATCACTACTAGGTCGAGACATGACACCTCCACAAACCGGAGGTCATCCTTCTTAACCCAAGACTACCCTATAACTCCTAGGTTGTGGACCAAACACCTGGAGGAAATGTCTCAACTGTGACACCCTCCAAAACTAGCCTTGGTCATGACCCAAGGTAACACAACCAACTGACACATGGTCAAGGTACTCAACACTCACATCAACCCTAATCACCACCTAGGGTGATGATCCTCAACTAAGACTTAAGTAAGGAACCCTCCTCTTTCTCTCTCCTCTAGATGATGTCAAGAAAAAGTGGGAACAATCTAGAGGTGGAAAATTGCACATCAACCCCCCCTACATTAGGTAAATTGTAATTTGCACCAATTCTACCACAGAAAGCACAAACAACTTCCAAAAAAGCTCAAACCTGAAACTTAAGCTCTCCACAAGCCCTAATCACATCTCAAAAGATTAGAGAATGGTTCTAATCATAAAGATTAATCCAAAGAAAATAGGGTTACCCAAAACCTGGGTTAGGGTCCTTACAAGCCATAAACCCCTAACAAGGATTTAGCCCCAGAAATCCAAAGCAAAAAGTGAGGTGTACTTACTCCTCATCTCTTCCTCAAACCCTAACTAAGGTCGACCCAAAATAGATATAGACACAGACATATTAGAATGAAGCAACTTCATCTGACTAGTCTCAACTTGAGGGTTGGCCTCTCCTCTTGGATGATTTAAAGCATAAATTTGAGCCGGCTCCTGTTGTCATCCTCGTCCCCCACTGGTCTGTCTGGAGGAACCAACTTGTGATGCCAGTCCATGTCCTTTCCTCCACCACTACTAAACTTTTGTCTCTATAAGCCATGATGGCTCTGCCTTGACTGTTGGGTCACATCATCATCTTTCACAAGGCAAAATGGTCTTGTATGCCCAACCTATCTACACTTATAGAACGTCTTGTTCTCATACCAAGGCCTAGGTGGCCCTATCACAGACACTGAGGTAGCACTCTGGGCTCCTGTAGATGAAAAACTATGGCCCTTGCTTTTACTGGGTGACCACTGTGTCGGTGCACTAGACCTTTGCTGTGTTGGTGATACTGACAACCTAGGCTCCTTAAAGACACCCAATGACTGTCCCTGGTACTCTATCTTTTCTTGTCACCCTTCTCTTTCTTCTCAACCACAAACCTCTCTATCCTTCGAACCAACTCCACAAATGTAGCAAAATGTTCTTTGCTCTCTAGGGCTACTATCAGCGTTGTCAACTCCACACTCAACCTATTCTCAAAGCATCTGATCCTCTCTTTCTCTGTTGCGGCCATGTGAGGATAGAACCTCAACAACTTCATAAACCATGCTTCATACTCATTGATCGTCATGGATCCCTATCGGATCCTCTCAAATTAGTTGATCTTCTCATCAAGGTACATTCGAGGAAAGTACCAACTAATGAACTCACATAGAAATTCCTACCAAGTGATCACAACACCTGGCCTCTTCTCCTCTATGGCCCACCAATGGAAAACAATCAAATGGTATACTGCGTTCTTCACCTTATCAGCCTATGGAATACTAAGGATTTTGAAGGCTTTCTCTAGCTCCGTCAACCAAAGGTCTACATCTGCTGGATCCACCGTACCATCATATTCCACTACTCCAACTCACCTCAACCGCTCAAACGTCTTCCTCGAGACCAAAGATTCCACATTGGGGACTTCTGCTCTCATTTGAGGAATGAGCATTCTATCCGCCATATGTGTAAATGTGGCCAAAAACTGTCCAAACATAGATTGAAAAGAGGGGTTGGCCACCACTATAGGGTCTATCTGGGGCATCTTAGGTGCTCTCTCCTCATCAACATGCCTCCTTGCACCCCGACCTGGTGCATCAACACCACTCTCAACAAAATGTTCTTCATGTTCTCTAAATATCTTTAGGATTTTCTACTTCTTCTGCATAAGCAGAAATTACTATAAGACAGACTGGAGGTCACAAGAATAGACACAAACCCTATTCCTATGTCCCTATAGACTCAGGAAACCTAAATCTCTGATACCACCCAATGTGACACCTCTTGTCACACAAAGCTAGATTACCAAAAAACATCGGAAATTAAAATTGATATAAAAAGGAGCCAACATTAATGAACTTATTACATAGGGGTCTAAAATGCTATCATCTAAATTATACATCATAAGCATCATTATTTACTACATTTTCATAAGGACTACGTGTCACATGTGATATATGTCATGCTTACATATATATGTACATCAACTAATTATTACAACCAAGGCGCATAAACCAAAAACTCATCTCGATAGTGCAACCGAAAAAATACATTGAACTCTTCCCAAGACCCAAATGTATATGGATGACTCTAGGACTCTAACACCAGAAAACCAACAACAACACCCTCAACCATATCAACTACTAATCTTGCTGCTCCTTCTCCTCAGTTGCATGATCACCACCACATCGTGCACGACCACCTAAAAGATGTGGAAACCCACGGGGTGAGATTCCAAATCTCAACGAGAAATTTAACTCTCCACCAACACTATTATTAGCACATGTAGGATAATTAAGGAACAATAGTAAGGATACATCCATGATAAATAAGTAATCATCACTTAATAACAAGAAATTGCAATTAGATTATGAAACATCTTATCATCATAAAAGGAATATGAAGAACATGCATATTATTTACCAACTAGCATCTACAAAAGCAAGGCAAGGCTACATCCAATGTTCTTGTACTTGATACTAAGAAAATACACTACATGACTGATTATGTATTTCATTATGCCCCGAGCATTTGAGTCATACCACCTAAATCCAACCAACCACTACTACATCAAAATCAATGCCATACAAGGTCTTTGGAAGAGCCGGAATCCATGACCTCACAAAACCTCATGGTCAATACACGAGTCACAATAGAGACATTCGAGTCAAATACAACATGTGACATATAGTCAACATATGGATTGTCTCACACATGGCCATCCATATATATCAACACCTAGCCCACCTCATGCATGTTCGTTCTAACCAGAAGGAGTGTCTCATGCATGGCCATCCATATCATAATGATATCATCTCATGCATGGCCATCTCACACAACTTGAAATTAAGGATGCAAAGGAATACTCGACTTGCACCACCCCACATATTCAAAAATATGTGCTCTGAGTAAAACTCGTTTCACTATTCAGAAAGTACTGAAACTGAATGGATCTATGGCATAGGGAAAAACTACATGATTAAGTTCCACTTGATTAGTTAATTCAATTAAGTGTCTTTATGCATCAATCAATCTACAATATATAAAATGAGAACAAACTCTATAAAAGTAAGGGCATAACACCACTCGTGTATGGTAAGACTTGTCACACTATCACCACATGATGCATATATTATTTCCATTCTCATCATTATTATCAAGTCACATGCCATGGGAAACTGATCCCTCATTCTATCAAGGGAAAACATTATCTCACAATAGGAAACCACCATATTTTGGTCATACGATCCAATCACCACATTGCATATCACATGTATAATCAACATGCCTCACAAAGGAATATTCAACCTATCTCACATTGTAGCCATCATAGAACACACTAGATATGGTCATCAAATTCATTACACCTGCATGGTTAGAAGATCATAATCAAGAGAGATAATCATGTAATTTCATAATCATCCATGATGAGGAAATAAACAAAAGTTGTTCACTATTAGTGTTTAGGGTTCCTTCTTTAGCCGATTAGGGTTTACAAGGTTGGGTCCACCAACCATCTTAGAATCACTACCTCCATGATTTTGGAGTTTATTAGCATTAGGTAACATCATTAGAAAAGATTAGATAGCATACTAAACAACATTATACAAGTACATTCATGATAAACATTTGGCATTCATATGTGCTTCCTAACCACCTATCATCACCACATGTAACCATATAGATGCATGGGTCACAACCACCCTCTATGGTATGTCACGAGCACGAAATCCACCATGGGTGTCTTGACCCTCAACATCATCACCATATCACAACCCATCTCCTTCATGTCACGCCCACGACATTAGGGTTAGGGTAAGGTCTTCATATCGACCACCAACTATGTGTTGCAATCACAGCACATCAACCACTATCATGTTGTGACCGCAACACTTCTTGGGTCACAACCCAACGCACCAAGGTTGTCCTTTCTAGGTCAAGGAAAGGAACTAAGGGCCACTAGGATACTGAGAATTAAGGGTTCTAACCCATCATCACTAGGCCAACTTCACCACAAGCAAGAGATCACTCTCTCCGAGGCCAACTTGGTCGCAGCCAACCTCCATGGTCCATGTCGTGACTATGAAGTCCATGTGTGTGTGTCGACTGCCAATCCACCTAGGTCATGACCACATTAAGGATGAACATTTAGGTCACCAAAATAGAACCCAAGTTTGGAAGAACCATGAGCACCATGAAAGGAAACCTCAAGCAACCCGATATCCACACACCCTAAGGCAAAGGCCCAACAAAAGCATATTCAAACTAAATTAAACCATGTATAAGATAACTAAAACTGAGAGTAACTTTTCCCACACCTCTAGGTGCTCAAACACCAAACATGAAGGCTAGATCAAGGGTCAACCACGAAGAAGGAAATTCCATGAAACAACCTCTATGAAAACAAGCATAAGAAAAATTAGGGTTTAGGATTACTTCCAAACCAATCAAAGTATCACTACCAAACTAACTCTAGAGATTACTACTAAGTACAATCGTGATGAGGGAGCAATCTTTAGAGATAATATAGTAATAAAATGCATAAAGAAAGTGCAATAATAGAGTAGGTTTAGTGTTATATAACCCACCTTAAGAAGGTCACCCCCAAAGCTTCAAGCACACGATCAAAAAGTCAAAAAAGCTCCACCAAAATCTCCACACTCATACTCAAAAGCACTTCAAGAAAAGGGGAAACACCAAGGTCAAAGGAAAGCTCAAGAAAGAAGTAAAGAAATTGGACGAACCAAAGAGAAAAGGGAAAAGAGAGGAGAAACCCTCTTCACACTTGGGTATATGTCCATTGTAATGATGGGTACCTCTCCCAAAACGTCCATCATGGAAGAACCATGGTCTAGGGCTGTGAAAAGAGACAAATATGAAGGTAGGAGATCAATGAAACATCAACTTAGAAGACAAACACATACCAAGGATGGAAGATGAGCTCGGATCACCACCACCACATGCAAGAGAAAACTAATCACCAAAGCTTCCAAGGACGAACCTCCTTTCTCCACAAAGCACCAAGAACAAGTAAGGAAGAAGGAAGAAGATAGAGGGCCAAAAGGGTTGCAAAGAAGGAGATATGAGGGGATCTATAGATGATGGATGAGAGAGAAAACAAAAGGGTGAGGTGTCAACATGCTAAGGAACCCAAGGGACACTTATCCTCACAAAAGACCAACATGAAACCACATGAAACCACTTAAGCATGACATGAAAGACATAGTGATACACTCTAGGTAGTGTGCTGACCATCATGTATCTCCCCATTGTCGCGGTCATAACTATCCTAGGATGCATCATCCATGGTCGCAACACCATCAACTAACATTACTACTAGGTCGACACATGACACCTCCACAAACCTTAGGACATCCTTCTTGACCCAAGACTACCATATACATCCTAGGTCATGGCCCAAACACCTAGAGGAAGTGTCTCGACCATGATACTTTCTAAAACTAGCCTTGGTCGCAACCCAAGGTCGAGACAACACAACCAACTCTAACATGGTCAAGGTACTCAACACTCACATCAACCCTAATCACCATTGAGGGTGATGCTCCTCAACCAAGATTCAAGAAAGGCACCCTACTCTTTATCTATCCTCAAGATGATGTCAAGAAAAATATGGAACACTCTAGATGAGGCAAATTGCACATCAACCCTCCTGCATTGGGTAAATTGCAATTTGCATTAAAACTACCACAGAAAGAAAAAATAGCCTCCAAACAAGTTTAAACTTGAAACTTAAGCCCTACACATGACCTAATCACATCTCAAAAGATTTGAGAAAGGTTCTCAACAAAATATTAAGCCAAATAAAATATGGTTACTCCAAAACTTGGGTCAGGGTCCTTACATTATGATTTTAATCAAATTAAAGGTGATTAGAGACTCAATCAAGTGAAGGGACATGAATTTAAGGTGACCTACTCTCAGTAAGCAGGCCATGCATATTTAGCATAAGTAATTTTGGTATATTGATTGTTTATTCATCATTATGTGCATTAGTATTAATCATGAAATTATGAATGCTTTATCAAAAGACATCATGTACAATTATCATTATATGATTGGTTGTTTATTTATAGTCTATGGTAAAACCCAAACTATGATTAGGAGTTAAGATTAATGAATCATTATCAAGAATGGGAATTCCTATTATGTATTAAGAGGGAGAAATGTTATCATGATATTAAAAGAGAAAAATCCCATCATGTAAAAGTTCAAAGATCATGTAATATCAATGTTTATGTTAATGTTAAGAGAATTGGAATTAAATCAATTTTTATATGCTCTTGAATCATTGACCTCAAGAGGTTGTCAAGGGATTTCCTAGCATCAAGGGCATTCCAGAAATCATGTTCTCTTAAGTGGACATCATACAGAGGTGCATACATTTACTATTCAATTCTTCATTTTATAAATGACTCATGAAAGTTCAAGATAATCAGTGTCTAAGTTTATGTCAGATTAGTACATGTCAATTTCACTCATGTCAATTTATATTTATTTTGCGTCACATAAAGTGCCAAATATCACTTACTGATGTGATGTTTTTTGCATGTCTGGGGACATGATGTCTACAAGACTTGGAGCAAGTCAAGGATAAAAAGGACAACTAAGACTAGGAGAACTTCAAGCTTATCCTGGTGGGATGCTATTTACCAAGACGATCAATAAATTTAGATAACATTGACCTTATGGTTAGTCATGTAACCAAGTAGATTAAATTTCATAGACAAACATGATGTAGTTTTCTTTTGCCAATAATTATTTATGAATATGATTCCATTCAATGCAAAGTGTTTCATTTACTTTAATTGCATGATCAACATATTGTGACACCCCCATTGAGTAAAAATGCTTTCGTTCATGTGATATGAAAAGTGATGTGTTACATTATGGCATTAGAGCACTTTTGGTAAATGGCCACTAGGCAAAGATGATTCTCATAGTCACCCTAGAATGAATTAAGGTTTAGAAATGGATTCTCAAGGAAGGATACCATGACCTAGAGTGACTATAGTTTTCACCTTAGAAAAAGTAGAGATGTCAAAGATAGATGTCTACCTAGTTTAAATCTCAAGTATCAGCATAACCCTAGATAATGAGATAGCCTCTCCACTCTCAATGGTCATGGCTAACCAATTGGGAGTTGAAGAGGGATGTCATAAGCATGAGATATTTTATGCATTTCTCTTTTCTTACTGTTCCACTTGGTATGTGATGAATGTATTAGTAGGTTAGTTATAGGTAGCATGACAAGATCCCATATCTCTGGGTAGGTGCCTGGTCAACAAATATATAGGAATGTAGGAGGTACCTAAAGATATAAGGTTAGTTCGTTATCTACACCTAATGTTAGAAAGTCATGACAAGGCTGAGGTAGATGTCTTAGGTGTTGTACTATGTTTGGTTTCAGAAACCCTAAGTATGCGTTAAGAATAAGATCTAAGTGAAACTTAATCCATGATCACTTAGATCTTTTATGAAATATAGATGTTGTATGTAACAAATATCTATTATTGTAGAATTCTGAACATAAACGAACCTTGACATGTTAATAAAGAGGTAATAAAAGTACTAAGGTGGGTAGTAGCCTAAAGAAGACAAAATTTATTTAAGGTGGGTAGAATAATAACATCCCAAATTTTTAATGATAATTTAAGCCTTAAAATGTAGTTTTCATAAATAAATAATAATTAAGGAGCTTAATGCAAAATGAACATGAAATGAAATTTCATGGAGGATAATAAAGTAAGAAGAATAAAATAAGACCCAGAATACATGTTCTCTTCTATATGTGCGTTATGTGTTCCAAATATATGTAACATTAGTTTCCATTTCTTTTTGTCTCTCCTACCATTCATGATGCTTAAATGGCATAAAAGAGCAAGATAATAGATATGAAATTTGAAAATATACATTGAATAACTTAAAGCAAGGAGTTTTTCTTTTACATAAGAAAAAAGTATCATTAACTTCATTTCTCCCTCCTCTAAGAAAGTTCTAAAAAAGGCATAAATAATAGATGACATAATCATGGAGTGAGTAATAAGTATTTATTCTAAAATTTGACTACAAGGAACACCAAGGGAAAGTATTATCCAAATATTTCATCCGTTAATGCATTAAAACCAAGTAAACTGACATTTCTGGAAATTATGAATAAAACAGGTGTAATATATAAATCTAAGTGTACGAGAACAATCTAGACTTCTTATTGGACATGTGGTCCAAATTTGGTATCATTTTGACCATAGTTGACACTCCAATTTGATTAGGGAAGTTGTAACGACCCCGTCTCCCGGTAACCCCCACTTAAGGGAGACCTAGAGATCAGAGTCGTTAGCCCAATAAACCAGATCAAAGGTTCGACAAATAATCAATAACGATTATCAAATTTTACCAACTAAACTGAAAAAAGGTATAAAATAAAACCTTGCATACATTTTTAAAACTTTGGTAAGCTACTCTATCCACAACCTGGATTCATTCTATCTAATCCTCCTTGCACTTCATTTCTTATTTCCACCATGTGTCCCTTTACTATTTGTTCTTTCAATTATTGTACCTAAAACACCGACAAACAAAATGTCGGTCAGCATATAGGAATATGCTGGTATGTGGGAACTGTTGGTATGTATGCCCATAGAGCAAGTCATGTGATTATTGTAATGGGATACTTTGTAAATGATTTGAATAATAATAAAGGCAATTTCCAATCTATATGTTTAAACTATTTCTGAGATGATGGTGTGACATGATAGATGTCTAAAAAATGTTTTGACTCAATGACGTATGCTTTTAGGTTAAGGACCTAAACGATGAGATCATATAAATGTTAAGAGTATACATTCTTGTTTAGTCCCTAGTCGGTTGTTATTGTGGAAATAACCATAGACATCAATAACACTGAAGACTAGATTGTGTGTTGGTTGATGACAGAACCTCATTAATCATGATATGGTGATATCAAACCAAGCACATATGTACTTGTTAGAGAACAAGGTATCGTACAGACCCACCGTGAGAGTGACACATGGAACCATGACTTGGTAGTCACAGTTAGCTTTCATAGTGATGGTGGTGAGTGTGATTCTTAGACCTGAAATCACTACACTCAACACATGTCGTTGGGTACACTTTGACATCATCAAACACAATCCTGAAACATGGGTTGTTATAAAGGTGATGATTGGGTTGCTTTGACACATGGGGCTTTTGAGGGGTAAGTGATAGATATGGGATTTGTCCCTCCTAAGGGAGTTTGATATCCTTGGCCACTTGATGAGTAGGATTGAGAAAGGCATGCTCATGCACGTGTGAATCAATATGTGATATTGATGTCACACCCATCTCACTCAGTCTGCTCTGAGATCAAGGAAATGAATGAACGTTGACAGGATGACTGTTCCATGCCTCGAGTTCATTCAGGATACCAGTGACAAAGGAATTATACATTCACTGTAACACCATTCACGGATTGTAGGGATGAAAGTTGTTCTCCAACTTTCTATTTCACTTGGGTAGCAATGATGTGTGACTAGGCACCGCTCTTTGCTTGTGAAGCCATAAGTGTTATGGACTTTCACTGCCAACGTGAAATGGACCTGCAGGGTCACACACATAGGATTTAACCTGGGAGAGGAGTTTTGTCCACAAGCAATGTTTAGATTGATTACTAAAGGACTTTAGTAGTTCAATTAAACACTCAATTAATCGATAGCTCAATATCATTATGTTCAAGGTGTTGGATGCATTGATTGGAGTATCGAATTGATTCAAACCGCATTCGACTGATTCTGCACAACCTGCACTCCCAACCGATCGGTTCATGTGATGAACCGGTCGGCTGAGGTTGCTAAACTAGTCGGCTCAATTGTTGAACCGATCGGCTCGTGCACAGAGTGAAACGAGCGGTTCAAGTGTTGAACCAATCGGTTCAACTGGTGCAACCGAGCAACTTGGGAAAGTACGATTGGTGAGAATTTTCCTTGCGTTTCACTTGCCTAATTTGATTGGAACAAGGATTGGTATTCGATACAAATTAGAAACAAAAGAAAGAAAGTCAATACGGGATCGACCAGGACCACCAACCGACCAGTTCACTTGTGAACCGACCGGTTGAGGTGTCCCAACTGATCGGTTGGTGCTCCAACCGACCGGTTCAGGTCCCCAACCGACCGGTTCACTTGTGAACCGATCGGTTCAGGTTGCGAGTTGGTTGCTTTTGTGGAAAATCTTGAACCCTTCTACTCCTGCTTTTAGTCCCATATTGCTGGGGACAGAGAACCCTGTCCCATGACCCGCAAGTTGATTGCTCTGTAAAGTCGTCGTTCTCTCTGGTTTTGGTAACCGAGAGAGATCCCGAGCAAGTGCTTCCCGCAAAGGGAGGTGCAGCAAGGGAAGGACAACTGCAGTTTCAATTGGCAGCAGGAGAGTGTGTTGGCGACTAGTACGTCAACAGGAGGGTGCTACTCCTTCCACTTCTTTGTGAGACAAGGAGAGTGGAGTTCCAGGTGGTCCGTGTGGACTACTTCAAAGGCGGGAGGTCACTGCCACTCAGGAGGACAACTGTCATCTGACAGCCCGGTAGGAGGAGGAGTCGTCAGTCCCGGTGTGACCAGGAGCTGCACAGACACCGTCCAAGACCGGAGGTGAAGACCGCGCAAGGCGCGAGGTACTGTCGCCGAGCAAGCCTCGGGACAAGGTATGATTCACAAACCATCTTTCCTATTATATAGACGTTGACGTGATTCCTTTTGTTCTGGGTTTTGGGGAGAAAATTTTTATTTCCACTGCTTCTCTGCCTCCTCTAAAACCCAACAGTGGTATCATAGCCACGTCAACCGCTCTATATTTTAGGATTATCAATATGATCGATTTTAGTTTGTCTCCTTTATTTATTGCATGCGATGCGAATAATATTAGCTTTATACATGTCCAATCCACAAATCCGTAATATACATATATGATATGTAATATTAATGCACTCGATACGCGTCACCCTTAAACGAGTTTTGTGGTGGATGTGTAGCATGATTATGGCCTATAAACCCCTATATCTGTGTGTGGTTGTATGTGGTTGCTTGCATCTCGGTCTACGCACCGATTCCCCTTCTCTTATTCCTGATGTAACTCGAAATAATTCGAGAATTCTTTTCCTATCTTTTCTCCCCCCGAATGTAACTCGGGGTTTCACAATTATATTGTAAATATGATAGATTTTATTTCCTATTATGTCAAAGAACGACAGACGACCTGTGACGATCGGTTCAAGGCGTGAACCGATCGGTTGGTGATCCAGATGGCCATTTCGACGAGCGAGACGAGCGGGTGGCGACCTGAGGAGATGCACGACGACCGGTGAATCAATTGGCTGGAGGTTCCAGTCGATCGGCTGGTGGCACCCAAACAACCAACCTGATGGCGAGCCGATCGGTCATGGAGATGAGCTGATCAAACCTAGAAAGGCAGGCATAGATTTCATCTTGTACATGTTGCATATGATGTAGACCTAGATGACCGTGATTCCTCTTGGCTCGAGTAATCACAATAGGATGGCCATAATCATTACTTTTTATCGTTTTGCATGTTTTCTGTGGGATATAGCATGTATATGATACTTACTATATATTGTGGTGATTGGATATGTATATGTATATAAAAACCAAATCCCTCGTTAAATATTAGGTTTTAGATGCCTTCCAAATGTGACACACGTGAAAAGCTTGATCGACCAAGTGTGGGCACACCCAAGCGTGGTGCACCGTCTATCTCGTGGAAGCGTGAAGGATGAATGTGTGGGTCTACCCAAGCAGGGTGCATGTTCATCGTGTTGGCTTTGGGTCAGACTTAACAAGGTGACCTAGATAGGATCTAGCACCTTAAGGCATGGAGATGATCATGGCAACGAGTTGCATATGACATCTTTCTAGAGTTGCATATGATGCAATTGGCAAGAGTTGCCTACCTGGAATATCTGAGTTGTGGGTGACAACCCAAGCTGGTCCATGTCTCAGAGGATTTTGGGATCTTGACCCACTAGAAGATTGTACGTTGCAATCTTCCGAATTGATGGTGAGGGCTATGAATTTGAGTCAAAATAATGGGAGCAGTAATTAATTAAAGGCCTAATTAACTATCGTCAAATTTATTCAAATCAAATCAAAAGGAGTTTTGACAAATGCAAATTTTCTCTTGTAGAATGGCAAAAGAATCATCTTTTAAAATGGGAAATTTAATTGAGAATAAATTCCATAACTGGTTGAGGACTGTGAGAAATGTTCTGCACAATCTAGATATACCAGGAGCCTTAGAATCCACTCTATGTACGCTTAATGTGTTAGTGAAGAAGAAAGTAGGTAAGGGAGAGAAGTGTTCTCTCACCAAACTAATTTCTTTTTCATGGAGGGGATGGAAGGAATAATGGAAGAAGAAGTCAGAGATAGAGATCTCTACTTCTGGTGTATATGTGATAGAGATTAACTTTACTACTTCCTCATCATGGGTACTTGATACCAGATGCGGATCTCACATTAGTTAAATGTGAAGGATCTTAAGAGAAGTAGGCCTTTGGAGAAAGGCGAGGTTGAACTACGTGTTGCTAATGGGGCAAGGGTTGCCGCAAGTGCCGTAGGAACCTATGAGTTAACTCTACCTAGTGGGCTAATAATAGAGTTGAAGAACTGCTATTATGTACCTGCCATAAATAGGAATATCATTTCCGTCTCTTGTTTGGACAAGGATGGATTTGAATTTCTTCTTAAGAATGGAAATTGTTCCATTTCTAAAGATGGGATCTTTTATGGTAGTGCCCCAATGTCTTATGGTCTATACTTGATAGATCTAGAGATAAGTGTATACAACGTAAACACAAAAAGGAAAAAACTCAACAACTCAAACGAAACATATCTTTGGCATTGTCGTCTAGGGCACATAAATGAGAAGCGCATTTCTAGACTCCATAAAGATGGTTATCTAGACTCTTTTGATTGTGAATCAATAGAGACATGTGAGTCTTGTTTGTTGGGCAAGATGACCAAGACTCCCTTTTCATGTAAAGGTGAGAGAGCTAGTGATCTATTAGGACTCATACATACTGATGTATGTGGGCCTTTTAGAACTAATGCCAGAAATGGGTATCAGTACTTCATTACCTTTACTGATGACTTCAGTAGGTATGGCTATGTGTACCTGATGAAACATAAGTCAGAAACCCTTGAAAAGTTTAAGGATTTCATGAATGAAGTACAGAACCAACTTGGTAAAAGTATTAAGGCACTTCGATCCGATCGAGGTGGAGAATACTTAAGCCAGGAGTTTGAGGACCTTCTGCGAGCCCGTGGTATTGTATCACAATGGACTCCGCCTGGAACACCACATCATAATGGTGTATCTGAAAGAAGGAATCACACATTGTTGGATATGGTGCGATCAATGATGAGTTTTACTGATCTTCCAATTTCTTTCTGGGGTCATGCTCTTGAAACCGCCGCGTTTACGCTTAACCGTGTACCATCTAAATCATTTCAAAAGACACCATATGCAATATGGACTGGGAAGCGTCCCGATTTGTCTTTTCTGAAGATTTGGGGTTGTGAGGCTTACGTTAGGAAAATGTTTCCTGATAAGCTTGGACCCAAATCCGATAAATGTTATTTTGTTGGATACCCCAAGGAAACGAGGGGATACTATTTATACCACCCTACTGACAACAAAGTGTTTGTTGCCAGGACAGCTGTTTTCCTAAAGAAGGAATTTATTTCCAAAGGAAGCAGTGGGAGGAAAATAGAGCTTGAAGAGGTTCAAGCCCAACAAGAAAACATTGAACTGGTAGATGTACCAGACGAAAATGCAGATTCACAAGGTGTTGTAGAATCTCAGTCTCCTCAGGTAACACAAGGACCTCATAGATCTAGTAGGACCCACCTTGAACCTGAGAGGTTTGGATACCTTGTGACTCAGGAAGGTGGTGAGTTGATCATAGATGATGATCCAACTACCTACGTAGAGGCTATGGAGGGACTAGATTCTGAGAAATGGCTTGAGGCCATGAGATCCGAGATGGAATCCATGTACTCTAATAAAGTATGGACTTTGGTGGAACCACCCGAAGGGGTAAAACCCATAGGGTGCAAGTGGGTCTTCAAGAAAAAGACCGACATGGATGGCAATGTGCAAACTTATAAAGGAAGATTGGTTGCGAAGGGATTTCGACAAGTTCAAGGTATTGACTATGACGAAACCTTTTCTCCAGTTGCCATGATTAAGTCCATCAGGATCATGCTTGCTATTGCAGCTTATTATGACTATGAGATTTGGCAGATGGATGTTAAAACTGCATTCCTTAACGGGAATATACATGAGGATGTGTACATGACACAGCCTGAAGGTTTTGTAGATCCAAAGAATGCCAATAAAGTCTGTAAGCTGTAAAGGTCAATCTATGGATTGAAGCAAGCATCTTGGAATTGGAATCTTTGATTTGATGAGGAAGTTAAAGTGTTTGGCTTTATTCAAAATGAAGATGAACCTTGTGTGTACAAGAAGGTTAGTGGGAGCTCAACCACATTCCTCATATTGTATGTGGATGACATACTTTTGATGGGGAATGATGTCTTAGCCTTAGAGAAGGTAAAGACTTGGCTTGGGAAAACTTTCTCAATGAAGGACTTAGGAGAATCATCCTATATTCTAGGAATTAAGATCTATAGAGATAGATCTAGAAGGCTTCTCGGACTAAGTCAAAGCACGTACATCGACAAAGTGCTGAAGCGGTTCAGAATGGAGAACTCAAAGAGAGGCAACATCCCCATGCTACATGGAGTCACCGTCTCTATAGCTCAATGTCCCCAATCTTGTGAAGAGAGGGAGTGGATGAATGGGATCCCATATGCATCAGCCATCGGATCCATCATGTACGCTATGTTGTGCACATGCCCAGATGTCTCGTATGCTCTCAGCATGACGATTAGGTACCAGTCAGATCCTGGGGATGCTCACTGGATAGCCGTAAAGAACATCCTCAAGTACTTGCGAAGGACTAAGGATCAATTTCTTGTTTACGGCGGTGAGGAAGAGATGGTTGTAAAGGGTTACACCGATGCAAGCTTCCAAACTGATAAAGATGATTACAGATCATAGTTAGGATTTGTGTTTTGCCTTAATAATGGAGCTGTCAGCTGGAAGAGTTCCAAGCAAGAAACAATTGCTGATTCTACTACAGAGGCCGAGTATATTGCTGCTTCACATGCAACAAAGGAGGCTGTGTGGATCAGGAAGTTCATTTCTAAACTTGGTGTAGTTCCCAGTAGTTGTGATGCAATTGAGCTTTATTGTGACAATAATGGAGCTATTGCACAAGCTAAGGAGCCCAAATCACATCAGCGGCCCAAGCACATATTGCGACGCTTCCATCTCATACGAGAGATCGTACAGCGAGGAGATGTGAAGATTTGCAAAGTACCAACTGAAGACAACATAGCTGATCCACTGACTAAGGCCCTTTCTCAGCAAAAGCATGATGGTCATGCTAGGTCACAAGGACTGCATTTCCTTGGTGACTGGCTCTAAGTGCAAGTGGGAGTCTGTTGGTATGTAAGCCCATAGAGCAAGTCATGTGATGATTGTAATGGGATACTTTATAAATGATTTGAATAATAATAAAGGCAATTTCCAATCTATATGGTTAAACTGTTTCTGAGATGATGGTGTAACATGATAGATGTCTAAAGTATGTTTTGACTCAATGACGTATGCTTTTAGGTTAAGGACCTAAACGATGAGATCATACGGATGTTAAGAGTATACATTCTTGTTTAGTCCCTAGTCGGTTGTTATTGTGGAAACAACCATAGACATCAATAACATTGAAGACTAGATTGTGTGTTGGTTGATGACAGAATCTCATTAGTCATGATATGGTGATATCAAACCAAGCACATAGGTACTTGTTAGAGAACAAGGTACCAGACAGACCCACCGTGAGAGTGACACATGGAATCATGACTTGGTAGTCACAGTCAACTTTCATAGTGATGGTGGTGAGTGTGATTCTTAGACCTGAAATCACTACACTCAACACATGTCGCTGGGTACAGTTTGACATCATCAAACGCAATCCTGAAACATGGGTTGTTATAAAGGTGATGATTGGGTTGCTTTGACACATGGGGCTTTTGAGGGGTGAGTGATAGATATGGGATTTGTCCCTCCTAAGGGAGTTTGATATCCTTGGCCACTTGATGAGTAGGATTGAGAAAGGCATGCACATGCACGTGTGAATCAATATGTGATATTGATGTCAGATACATCTCACTCAGTCTGCTCTGAGATCAAGGAAATGAATGAACGTTGACAGGATGACTGTTCCATGCCTCGAGTTCATTCAGGATATCAATGACAAAGGAATTATACATTCACTGTAACACCATTCACGGATTGTAGGGATGAAAGTTGTTCTCCAACTTTCTATTTCACTTGGGTAGCAATGATGTGTGACTAGGAACCGCTCTTTATTTGTGAAGTCATAAGTGTTATGGACTTTCACTGCCAACGTGAAATGGACCTACAGGGTCACACACATAGGATTTAACCTGGAAGAGGAGTTTTGTCCAAAAGCAATGTTTAGATTGATTACTAAAGGAGTTTAGTAGTTCAATTAAACACTCAATTAATCAATAGCTCAATATCATTACGTTCAAGGTGTTGGATGCATTGATTGGAGTATCAGATTGATTGAAATCACATTTGACTAATTCTGCACAACCTGCACTCCCAACCGATCGGTTCATGTGATGAACCGGTCGGCTGAGGTTGCTGAACCGATCGGCTCAATTGTTGAACTGATCGGCTCGTGCATAGAGTGAAATGAGCGGTTCAAGTGTTGAACCAGTCGGTTCAACTGGTGCAACCGAGCAACTTGGGAAAGTAGGATTGGTGAGAATTTTCCTTGCGTTTCACTTGCCCAATTTGATTGGAACAAGGATTGGTATTCGATACCAATTAGAAACAAAAGAAAGAAAGTCAATCCGGGATCGACCAGGACCACCAACCGACCGGTTCACTTGTGAACTGACCGGTTGAGGTGTCCCAACCGATCGGTTGGTGCTCCAACCGACCGGTTCAAGTTGCAAGTTGGTTGTTTTGTGGAAAATCTCGAACCCTTCTACTCCTGCTTTTAGTCCCATATTGCCAGGGATAGAGAACCCTGTCCCATGACCCGCCTATATATATAGGGGTATTGGTGGCTTCTCAGAGTACAACTCAGTGCAAGTTGATTGCTCTTCAAAGTTGTCGTTCTCTCTAGTTTTGGTAATCGAGAGAGATCCCGAGCAAGTGCTTCCCGCAAAGGGAGGTGCAGCAAGGGAAGGACAACTATAGTTGCAATTGGCAGCAGGAGAGTGTGTTGGAGACTAGTACGTCAACAGGAGGGTGCGACTCCTTCCACTTCCTTGTGGGACAAGGAGAATGGAGTTCCAGGTGGTCCGTGTGGACTACTTCAGAGGCGAGAGGTCACTGCCGCTCAGGAGGACAAGTGTCATCCGACAGCCTGGTAGGAGGAGGAGTCGTCAGTCCCGGTGCGACCGGGAGCTGCACAGACACCGTCCAAGACCGGAGGTGAAGACCGCGCAAGGCGCGAGGTACTATCTCCGAGCAACCCTCGGGACAAGGTATGATTCACAAACCATTATTTCTATTATATAGACGTTGACGTGATTCCTTTCGTGCTGGGTTTTGGGGAGAAAATTTTTATTTCCGCTGCTTCTCTGCCTCCTCTAAAACCCAACAGTGGTATTAGAGCCACGTCAACCGCTCTATATTTTAGGATTATCGTTATGATCGATTTTGGCTTGTTGCCTTTATTTATTGCATGCGATGCGAATAATATCAGCTTTATACATGTCCAATCCACAAATCCATAATATACATATATGATATGTAATATTAATGCACTCGATACGCGTCGCCCTTAAACGAGTTTTGTGGTGGATGTGTAGCATGATTGTGGCCTATAAACCCCTATATCTGTGTGTGGTTGTATGTGGTTGATTGCATCTCGGTCTGCGCACCGATTCCCCTTCTCTTATTCCTGATGTAACTCGAAATAATTCGATAATTCTTTTCCTACCTTTGCTCCCCCCGAATGTAACTCGGGGTTTCACAATTATATTGTAAATATGATAGATTTTATTTCCTGTTATGTCAACGAACGGTAGACGACCTGTGACGATCGGTTCAAGGCGTGAACCGATCGGTTGGTGATCCAGACGGCCAGTTCGACGAGCGAGATGAGTGGGTGGTGACCTGAGGAGATGCACGATGACCGGTGAACCGATCGGATGGAGGTGCCAGTCGATCGGCTGGTGGCACCCGAACAACCAACCTGATGGCGAGCCGATCGGTCATGGAGATGAGCTGATCAAACCCAGAAAGGCAGGCACAGATTTCATCTTGTACAGGTTGCATATGATGTAGACCTAGATGACCGTGATTCCTCTTGGCTCGAGGAATCACAATACGATGGCCATAATCATTGCTTTTTATCGTTTTGCATGTTTTATGTGGGATATAGCATGTATATGATACTTACTATATATTCTGGTGTTTGGATATGTATATGTATATAAAAACCAAATCCCTCATTAAATATTAAGTTTTAGATGCCTTCCAAATGCGACACACGTGAAAAGCTTGATCGACCAAGTGTGGGCACGCCCAAGCGTGGTGCACCTTCTATCTCGTGGAAGCGTGAAGGATGAATTTGTGGGTCTGCCCAAGCAGGGTGCATGTTCATCGTGTTGGCTTTGGGTCAGACTTAACAAGGTGACCTAGATAGGATCTAGCACCTTGAGGCATGGAGATGATCATGGCAAGGAGTTGCATATGACATCTTTCAAGAGTTGCATATGATGCAATTGGCAAGAGTTGCCTACCTGGAAGATCTGAGTTGTGGGTGACAGCCCAAGCTGGTCCATGTCTCAGAGGATTTTGAGATCTTGACCCACTAGAAGATTGTACGCTGCAATCTTCCGAATTGATGGTGAGGGCTATCAATTTGAGTCAAAATAGTGAGAGCAGTAATTAATTAAAGGCCTAATTAACTATCGTCAAATTTATTTAAATCAAATCAAAAGGAGTTTTGACAAATGCAAATTTTCTCTTGTAGAATGGCAAAAGAATCATCTTTTAAAATGGGAAAATTAATTGAGAATAAATTCCATAACTAGTTGAGGACTGTGAGAAATGTTCTTCACAATCCAGATATACCAGGAGCCTTAGAATCCAATCTATGTACGTTTAATGTGTTAGTGAAGAAGAAAGTAGGTAAGGGAGAGAAGTGTTCTCTCACCAAACTAATTTCTTTTTCATGGAGGGGATGGAAGGAACAATGGAAGAAGAAGTCAGAGATTGAGATCTCTAATTCTGGTGTATACGTGATAGAGATTAACTTTACTACTTCCTCATCATGGGTACTTGATACCAGATGCGGATCTCACATTTGTTCAAATGTGAAGGATCTTAAGAGAAGTAGGCCTTTGGGGAAAGGTGAGGTTGAACTACGTGTTGCTAATGGGGCAAGGGTTGCCGCAAGTGCCGTAGGAACCTATGAGTTAACTCTACCTAGTGGGCTAATAATAGAGTTGAAGAACTGCTATTATGTACCTGCCATAAATAGGAATATCATTTCCGTCTCTTGTTTGGACAAAGATGGATTTGAATTTCTTCTTAAGAATGGAAATTGTTCCATTTCTAAAGATGGGATCTTTTATGGCAGTGCCCCAATGTCTTATGGTCTATACTTGATAGATCTAGAGATAAGTGTATACAACGTAAACACCAAAAGGCAAAAACTCAACAACTCAAACGAAACGTATCTTTGGCATTGTCGTCTAGGGAACATAAATGAGAAGCGCATTTCTAGACTCCATAAAGATGGTTATCTAGACTCTTTTGATTGTGAATCAATAGAGACATGTGAGTCTTATTTGTTGGGCAAGATGACCAAGACTCCCTTTTCAGGTAAAGGTGAGAGAGCTAGTGATCTATTAGGACTCATACATACTGATGTATGTGGGCCTTTTAGAACTAATGCCAGAAATGGGTATCAGTACTTCATTACCTTTACTGATGACTTCAGTAGGTATGTCTATGTGTACCTGATGAAACATAAGTCAGAAACCCTTGAAAAGTTCAAGGATTTCATGAATGAAGTACAAAACCAACTTGGTAAAAGTATTAAGGCACTTCGATCCGATCGAGGTGGAGAATACTTAAGCCAGGAGTTTGAGGACCTTCTGCGAGCCCGTGGTATTGTATCACAATGGACTACGCCTGGAACACCACAACATAATGGTGTATCTGAAAGAAGGAATCACACATTGTTGGATATGGTGCAATCAATGATGAGTTTTACTGATCTTCCAATTTCTTTCTGGGGTCATGCTCTTGAAACCGCCACGTATACGCTTATTTGTGTACCATCTAAATCGGTTCAAAAGACACCATATGAGATATGGACTGGGAAGCGTCCCGATTTGTCTTTTCTGAAGATTTGGGGTTGTGAGGCTTACGTTAGGAAAATGTTTCCTGATAAGCTTGGACCCAAATCCGATAAATGTTATTTTGTTGGATACCCCAAGGAAACGACGGGATACTATTCATACCACCCTACTGACAACAAAGTGTTTGTTGCCAGGACAGCTGTTTTCCTAGAGAAGGAATTTATTTCCAAAGGAAGCAGTGGGAGGAAAATAGAGCTTGAAGAGGTTCAAGCCCAACAAGAAAACATTGAACCGGTAGATGTACCAGACGAAAATGCAGATTCACAAGGTGTTGTGGAATCTCAATCTCCTCAGGTAACACAAGGACCTCGTAGATCTAGTAGGACTTATTCTTCACAACCTGCACTCCCAACCGATCGGATCATGTGATGAACCGGTCGGCTGAGGTTGCTGAACCGGTCGACTCAATTGTTGAACCGATCGGCTCATGCATAGAGTGAAACGAGCGGTTCAAGTGTTGAACCAATCGGTTCAACTAGTGCAACCGAGCAACTTGGGAAAGTAGGATTGGTGAGATTTTTCCTGGCGTTTCACTTGCCCAATTTGATTGGAACAAGGATTGGTATTCGATACCAATTAGAAACAAAAGAAAGAAAGTCAATCGGGGATCGACCAGGACCACCAACTGACCGGTTCACTTGTGAAATGACCGGTTGAGGTGTCCCAACCGATCGGTTGGTGCTCCAACCGACCGGTTCAGGTCCCCAACCGACCGGTTCAGGTCCCCAACCGACCGGTTCAGGTCCCCAACCGACCGGTTCAGGTTGCGAGTTGGTTGCTTTTGTGGAAAATCTCGAACCCTTCTACTCCTGCTTTTAGTCCCATATTGCCGGGGACATAGAACCCTGTCCCATGACCCGCCTATATATAGGGGTATTGGGGGCTTCTCAGAGTACAACTCAGTGCAAGTTGATTGCTCTGCAAAGTTGTCGTTCTCTCTGGTTTTGGTAACCGAGAGAGATCCCGAGCAAGTGGTTCCCGCAAAGGGAGGTGCAGTAAGGGAAGGACAACTGCAATTGCAATTGGCAGCAGGAGAGTGTGTTGGCGACTAGTACGTCAACAGGAGGGTGCGACTCCTTCCACTTCCTTGTGGGACAAGGAGAGTGGAGTTCCAGGTGGTCCGTGTGGACTACTTCAGAGGCGGGAGGTCACTGCCGCTCAGGAGGACAACTATCATCCGACAGCCCAGTAGGAGGAGGAGTCGTCAGTCCCGGTGCGACCAGGAGCTGCACCGACACCATCCAAGATCGGAGGTGAAGACCGTGCAAGGCGCGAGGTACTGTCGCCGAGCAAGCCTCGGGATAAGGTATGATTCACAAACCATCTTTCCTATTATATAGACGTTGACGCGATTCCTTTTGTGCTGGGTTTTGGGGAGAAAATTTTTGTTTCCGCTGCTTCTCTGCCTCCTCTAAAACCCAATAGGAACAACTAAAATTTCACAAATATGGCTAACAATTGAATTATCACAATCAAGTTATTTAACAAGCCAATTTACATTTTCAATGTGTCATTCTCCACCACTTTTTCCCTAACCCTGGCATACCCCTCTAGGGTTTCTCTTTTGCCATTGACTGAAAGCCACCTTCTCAATCCCGAGCTTGGGGCCTTGGGGTCACCTCTCAAGGTGCCCCATAGTCATGCAACATAGACCACCTTCTCATTCCCGAGCTTGGTCTCTGGGGTCACCTCTCATGGTTCACATTAGTCTACCCTCTTGGGCCTGACCTTTATGGCATCTTCCATCAGGGTGGCATGTAGGTACAAGAATACACATGTATTTATAATTGTGATAACCATAATGACTTTATAATTGCAGTATGAACATCCAAACTATTTAGTTTCAATCAATGCGATTATCCATCCGGGAAACCTTCAGGAAAACTAATGTGATTACTCGTAATTAACCACATACCTGTCAAGTTGTCTTGAATGCAGAATTAATCCGAGCAATTAAGTAATCCATAATCAAGCAAGCAAGGAGAATTTAGTCTTGAAATATACATCCAATATTTTCTATCATGGATCATGGTATCCAAGTCTAATAGGCCTAATCGTGCCCTAGAGTTACTAGCCCTTTTTAAGGTTTCGACCATAATTTGGGTTTCACAACATTTATTTTACTTTTATCAAAATATCCATCAAACCCTAATTATCTTATCTCATTTTCATTAAGATCGTTAAGATCAGGTTTGGATCACAAAACCCTAATTTTTGGATTACTATATCTTTTCTTCCCTTTTTCCTCACTTTAGGGTTTCTATGGGTACTTATTACATTATTAGGTTTAAAACCCTAATTCTTGTAATATTTTTTCAAAACAGGTTAATATCCATCTATATCATTAAACCAGTTAATAATGATCGAATTTATTCACTTGCAAGATTAAATCTATCCTTCATCAAGAATTAGGGTTTCTAACCACAAATTATTACTTTTTCCCTCAAAATAAAACACTTTTACAAAAGTGTACTGATTTAGGCTTCCAAACCATTTTTAATGCATCCCTCGTATTTTTCTGATCATTTTTCATGGATTAACTTTCTTCATCTGAGTTTTCTATCAAAAGGTATGCTTTTAATAAGAAAATTCCTTTTTCTAGTTTATTTGCTAATTCTAGAAAAACAGGGATCGCCTGATCCATAGTACGCTGGTCCACTCAAGATCCAGTGACCAGGAACGTGTGCGCTTATTAGATCAAACATGAGTCAAAGGACAGAAACACCCTTACCTGCTAAGAGGGCGCGGATGGGAAAGAGTGTAAAAGACCAAGGGGTCTTCGTCTTCAACCTTGCGCCGAGCACAGCAGATCTGGTGGTCAACTTGGGAGTTGACTCTGGACTCTCGGCCGCCTGCGAACATGCTAAATGGCCAGGGAGCTCCACCTTTCTCCATCAAAGTTGACTGTAGGCTCAATTGCATGTTGTGATCATGTCTTGGCCCTCTCCTACTTGCCAGACTCCGGTGAGCTTCGCGGAGGTGACGAGGATGGAGGATAGGACGAACGGATCAATTGGACGCGCTAAAACGTTCCTCAAACTCTTCTGCGGCGATTGGAATAGCAAACAGAAGTGTTGGTTCCCTTGTTCATCCCTCCCTATATAGGGTCAGGCAAGTCCCTGCTGGATTGGGAACTTTCCCAATCGACAACCAATCTTCGACAAACCAGGGATGATTCCTTTCGGTTTCCTCTCCTGAGTCCAAAGGAAACATAAGCAAGCTTGCACATTCAGTGGATTGCGAGGAATCCAAGGGGGAAAATCCCTCTGTCAACGGAAGATTCTCAGTCCCAGTGGGACTTAGACAATAAGCGCCAGGAGTTGGATCGAGATCCAACGGTCTTCGTTGCACGCAATCAAACAAAAGGAAGTACCTTTTTTTCTATTGCCAATTAATGCCTTATTTTGGAGAAATCTTGAGAAATTGATATCTCCCAAACCATAATTCCTTTTTGTCTCAAATTTTAAGGGAACGTTTGCCTTCACATTATCTAGATATGTACGAAATTTGGGAAACAAATTACAACGGATGAGAAGGTTTACTTCCCTCCTAAGTTATCCTTTAATTAATACAAAATTAATTGGTATTTCTTTTCCCTTTGCTATTATTTTGTTATTTTGGGTCCCTTGGACCTCAAGAAATCCTAAAGGCACGAATTACCATATTGGGGAATATTCCTTAGCCTTTTACTTATCCTTTATTTATTTTCTCTTTCTTCTTATTCATTTCTTTAGTAAAATATCTCTTTTCAAGGATTTCTCTGTATCTTTCTTTTTATTTTCCTCATTGGCATCCCTTTTATCATTAGGAATCCTTTGGATACGAAAATCCATCAAGGACAACTCAATTATACTTATTTTCCATATTTAATGTTATTTTCAATTTCTTTCTTAATAAAGAAATATCTAATTGATCTTTTCTTTTCTTATTGCTTTATCTTTGCAATTTTGTACTCCTTGGGACCCAAGGAACCCAAGAGGCACAAAATCCACCTTTGGTTTACACTCTATTTCCTTCTAGAGGTTTCTACATTTTTCTTTTCTCCATTTCTTATTAATAATGGAGTTTCTTTTGTCTTTTCCTTGTTATTGGGCCCAATAGCCAATAAAGCCCACAAATAAATCAACAATGCTATTTTAAACGAAATTCATGCATTCAATCATTATTTGTTCATTTATATTTATTATGAGAAATTACATTTCTCACCAAATTAACCCAAAAATTGGGGTTGTAACATCCTTCCCCTCTTATAAGAATTTTGTCCTCAAAATTCCATCAAGCAAACAAACAATTCAGGATAAGCCTTTCTTACGTCCATCATGGCTCCCATGTGGCCTCACCGTTTCCATGGTTCTTTCCAAGAACCTTCATCATCTCATATTCTTCCAACTGAGTTCTTTCTTACCTTGGTATATTGTACCCTCATAGGTGACTCAGGATATTTCATCCTCTCAAAAGCTGAATAGGTCAGGGCTCAGCACATGGCTTGGGTACCTCAAATAGTTCTCTAGATCAGACTCATGAAACACATTACACGTCATGTTATCCCGAGGGGTAAGGCTAAACACTACCATCTCCACCAATCCATCTCAAATGGACCCATATATTGGGGACTCAACTTTCTCAGTTGTAGCTTAGAGGGGTCAGATTTTCACATCACATACTCTCCCACAATGAACTGCATGTCAGTCTGCTTCGCATCAGCTCACGACTCATGTCGCTTCTGGCTCCCCCTCAGCCATTGCACGATCAAAGCGACTTCATCTGCATACACTGTGGTTCTTTTCTGACCTTCGCAAGGTCTCCATCACCAACATCATCTTAATGAAGTGGTGACCGACACAACCTCCTTATAGAACTTCTTGCATCCCTATAAAGGCTATGGTGGTTGACATCACATCTTAAGAATTGTCTCTATGTATCACCCTGAATGAGCACACATGCTCCCATCAAACTCTCTAGTCTGTATCATAATGTCCATTAGTATGGGGTGATAAACTGTACTGATATCGAGTTCTTCATGTATCTACTTCCACCTAATGGAAGTGAACCCTTAGGTCCTGATGCGATGATTTTGAGTCGCATTTATAGACATGTTTGATATGTATTTTGTGCTCTTATTAGTCATTTTTTATGGTTAATATTGCATAATTCACTCATTTTGGTCTTTGCCATCATTTTATGTCAAATCCCCTTAGTTTCATCATTTCGAGCATTATTTATCACATTATCATAATTTGTGTGGATTTATTTGATCTGGTCTTTAAATTTCAGGAAAAAAACAAGTATCTGCTTCCGTCGATACCATCGACGGAAGTCGATACCATCGACCAGGCAACAGGTTTCCAGCCGAGAGGAGCATCACAGAGTCGATACCATCGACATCCAAGTCGATGCCATCGACGCATGGAGGCTACAACGTCGCTAAACGACAACCCGACGCTACAGGAGGTCGATACCATCGACACTCAAGTCGATGGTATCGAGATGACCACAGGCACTCAGACGAAAAGAAAACAAGGCTGTCGCTACCACACCGGGTCGATACGATCGACCCGCGTCGATGGTATCGACGTCGGCAGATATGTGTTGGATTCATTTCGATCTCAATCGGACGGCTGGAGTTAATTGACGACCTAATTAGGGACTTATACCTAATGACGGCCGCCCAGACGAGGGGATCATCTTATTTTTGCCATTGCACAAGTGCCGAGGAGCGAGAGAAAGGAGAACGGAGGCCAGAAGCTCATCCCTGTCGATCCGGACGCTGCCGAAGACAAATTTCACCACCGAGAGGCGGGAAAGCTCGCGTTCTACGCAAAGGATCCACCGGTTCTCCACCGTTCAGGGGTTTTCCCATTTGATTCACGTTTTTCATATGATTTCCCCTATTTCTACCATGTATTTGTGCGAGATGAACATGCGGGGCTAATCCCCTCCATCTTTAGGACTGGGAGTAGCCCGGGAATGCATTGTATGACAGTTTTATATTAATAATTCATATTTTCTCTCTTAAATCCGTGGTATAGTTTTGTTTTCTCCATATATTGTTATGCTTGATCACCATAATAGTAACTTAATGCCCTTAATCACTTCGACAGAAGGATTAACGGTTGAAAAGAGACGAAACCTACATTAATCGATAAATCCCTTGACAAAGGAGGTGTAAAATTAATGGTGGAAACTGAGAGATCGGTTGTAATGCGCTTAGTTTAGGGGAATGATTACTACGACGGTGGAATCAACCTAAACCTAAGTAGTGAATTACACCACGATAGTGGGTAATTCTGTTTTCAGGCCACTACCCAGATAGAGAGAGAAGATTGAGGAGTTATATGAAACCTAATGCAATGTTGACCCGCGGTGAAACCGAAATCCTAAAGATATCCTTTTGAATTGATTAAATCAACCTTTAATCGATTGTTTGCTTTGTTTTATTTTTATTTTCTTTTAATTTCGACAACAAACCCTACTTTGTTATCCGGCTTAGCTGATCGCAAATAGTTAGTAGAAGTCTCCAATAATTCAACGTATCCCTGTGTTCGACTCGGGCCTCACAAAGGCCTATATTACTCGACGCGTATACTTGCGTTTTTTAGCGCGTAGTAAAATACACGTCAAGTTTTTGGCGCCGTTGTCGGGGATACGGCGAAATTGTTGGCACTTCGAGTGCTACGAGCGGCCACTCTAGGCCACATTTTTTTTATAATTTTATTTCAACTTCAAATATTTTTTTTCTATTGTTCGTTCATTTTTATACTCGTCAAAGCACTGTACTGAACTCAAATTTTCCTATTTCAGGTACTGTGTATGGTGCATACACGTAGTACAGACTACGAAAATCGCACACCCGAGGTTCCATTCCGGGACCTGGAGACGAGGAGCATTCTGAGCACGAGTATCAAGAAGAGATAGACTCTGAATCTGAAGCAGAAGACATGGCCGAGCCACAGACTATATGGGAGAAGATCAAAGCTTCTTCCTCATCAGCTTCAAAGGGGCCTATAAAAAAGCAGGCGATCAACATACCGACATATAAGATTGATCCAGCGTTAATTAACTTGGTAAAATCAAATGCATTTCATGGGTTGAAGAACGAGGATCCTGTTGCACATATCAGCCAGTTCGTCGAAAACTGTGACATGGTGAAGATAGATAGGTTTCCACAAGATGCTTTGTACCTCAAGCTATTCCCAAGTTCCTTGGCAGGGGCAGCAAGAGAGTGGCTACATAACCTCGATGACGAATTTGTGGAGTCTTGGGATCATATGATGGAGGTTTTCTTCGAGAGGTTCTTCCCTCCTGAGAAGACTAACGACATGATCCAGAAGATTCACAATTTCACCCAACAGGCGGGTGAAACATATTCTGAGACCTGCGAGCGATTCCAGGTTATGTTGAGGAGGTGCCCACATCATGGGCTGGACAGCGAAACACAAGTGAAAATCTTTTATTTTGCTCTCTCCGAGCACGATAGAAGTAACCTTGATTCAGTTGGATCCAGATTTTTTCTGAATAATACAGATACCCGATGTTGGGAGATATTAAAGAACATGGCTAGGAAACAGTCATGGGGTGACAGAGGTGCCGTGGAACTGGTCAAGGCTGCTGGCGAATCTAGAATAGTTAGGGAGCTGAATGATAAGTTAGATCTTCTAGCCAAGAAGCTGCTAACTAAGGAAGATGCATCTGAAGATGAGGAGGCCCAAGTGAAATTTATGCAACAACAGGGCTATAGAAACAAGGACTACTCATGGAGAAAGGACAAAAAGTTTTCATGGAAGGATCTGAATAATTTTCTGCAGGATCCAGATGCCAAGCCACAACCAAGAGTCGAGGATAAGAACACTGAACTACTGAGTCAAATGGTACAACAAAACCAAGAGATGATGGCCATGTTTGATAAGCAATTGCAATCTCAAGGTGATATTCTAACCAAGTTTGGGCAGACGTTGCAAATCCATGGAGCACAAATGCGGGCATTGGAAACCACCGTGGCACAGATTTCGAGTGAAGTGGCGGCAATCAAGCACGCCAATCAACAGAAACCAGCCGAGAATGCGAACGTGGCCCAAGCACACCATCAAGTCAAGTATATGTCTGTGGTGAGTAATGAGGAGGAATTTCAAGTGCAAGGAGCTATAGAAGAAAGAAAAATGACTTTCAATATGCATGCGACACCGGAAATACCGTATCCACGCACTTACTATGGATTGCCGGGCGAAAACCCTTTCTTCAGAAAATCAGAGAGAGTTATGAATATTGTATCTCCATGTAGGCAAGAAGAAGAATTGCAGGTTGTTTGTGCACGTGCGGAGACAGCGAACGTGAGAGAGAAACCACAACAAGCTGTTACCATTGAGGTTGTCTCGCCAAAGCCCACGTCGGAGGGAGTGATTGAAGCAAGCTTGGGGGAGGTGCCCCCGAAAAGCTCATATGTGCCACCTCACAGGCGCGCTGAGGCAGCAGATGTTTTAAATTTGGTTAATCCTAAGTCAAAGAAAGAGCATCGTCATTTTAAGAAATTCCTCAATATATTCTAAAAACTCCACATCAATATTCCATTAGTGGAGATGATCGAGAAAGTACCCACCTATGGGAGGTTCATCAAGGAAATCATCAATAAGAAGAGGCGGATAAAAGACGATGATATTTGTCGGATGAATGAGACGGTGAGTTCTATGATACACGGGAGTTCGCCAAAGAAGAGAAAAGACCCAGGAGGTTTTTACATTCTGTGCTCAATAGGTGGTCGACATTTTTCTAAAGCGCAATGTGATTTCGGCGCTAGCATAAATCTCATGCCTTTGGCGACATTTCAAAAGTTGGGGTTAAAAGAGATAAAGAGATCAGCTGCAACAATTGAATTAGCAGATGGGTCTATCGTGAGACCATATGGAGTGTGTGAGGATGTGCTCGTCAAAGTGGATAGATTCATATTCCCGGTGGATTTTGTTGTTATTGATATGCCACCGCTCCAAAGCTGTGAAATTCTTCTAGGAAGACCGTTTCAAGCAACAGCGGATGTCGTGACTGCCTTAGGGAGATGTACTTTGTCCTTGGGAATTGGAGGAGATCGAGTTGAATTCAAATTATCACATGATCCTCTAAGCACAGTCTCCAATGTGAAAATATGATGAGCTTCATACCGTCTAGCCTAAGACGTTAAATAAGGGCGCTTGTTGGGAGGCAACCCAACCATCGGAACATTAGGATAGTTTAATTATAGTCATAGATTGCTTTCATTTCGTTTAAATTTTGATGTAAAGAAGATACCTTGATCCGTTTGTTCTTTGTGCAGGCTGAGGCAGGGTCGATACCATCGACACACTGGTCGATGGTATCGACATAGGTTCAGGTTGACAACTGCAAGGTTCGTTCTGAGTCGATACTATCGACGGTCTCGTCGATGGTATCGACATACCTACAGGCAGGTCACGCAACAACTGTCGATGGTATCGACACAGCAGTCGATGCCATCGAGATCTCTGGAGAAGTTCAGAGTGATTTGTCTCAGTCAACTCGATACCATCGACGGCCTTGTCGATGGTATCGACATGGTCACAGGTTGAAGTGAAAAAGTGGCGGTGTCGCAATGAAGCCAAGTCGATACCATCAACTCCTGTCAATGGTATCGACCATCCATGTCACCGATCCGCGCAACGACATCGACGGCGATCGCGAAGTCCACGTCATAGAGCTGGGTGCTGTGTCGATACCATCGACCCGCGTCGATGGTATCGACAAGTCAGCAATCCGGGTTTCACGATCCAGCAATCGTCAACCGTCGATACTTGCGAGGGGGGCGGATAGCATCGAGACGTGACGATACCATCGAACCGCGTCGATGGTATCGACGGGTCTACAGTAGCACCGACCAAGTCTATATAAGGAGAGTTATTACGTCATTTGACGTCACACCTTCAGAGTGAACTTCCTCCTTCACGCCGAGCACTCCCCCGAGCCATCCAAGATCGAAGAGCAGCAACATCGAGCAAAGATCTTCACCGAGCGGAGAATCAAGTCTCCATCTTCCCCGAGCTCTTCTTCTTCAACCCCTTTCTCGTCGCCACCATGGTGCATACAGCCGGAGAATTGTCCTCACACGCAACTCCGACGGAATTCATCCCACCACCAACGACATCAGTTTCTTGTCCCCGACTCATCCATCCTTCCCCGGAGATTCGAAAGATCTACGAGGAGATAATGAGGAGGAAGATCGAGCCCACCCGGTATGTGGACCGGGAGATGGTGCGCGATCTGGGATTCGAGGCCAACTTGGCCTATGTTCTTAATGGACAGGCCCGTCACACTCGCATAAGGCCTGGCGAACTAGAGTTTCATCAAGATGGCCAGCCGTTCTTTAGTGATTGGCCGACATACAAAGAGCTGGTAGCCGAGTTCATGGCGTCGTTGGATGTCTGCATCTATCCCAATGACATCAATGCTACCGATCGAGAGTGGATCCAGGGCCGGGTATCTTTCCGGCTGTACAACCACGACTACGTCCTCACGCTACGGCAGTTCAACAAAATTTTCAACTGGAATCATTCCCAGTATGACCACAGGAGGCCGGACCACCGCACCGACTACGACATGATCTTCTCTGAGTTGGTGACGGTACCACAAGGGAGGTCAGTTAGCTACCACAACGTAGCGGTAGCCGACTTCGAGCACCCCTTCGTCCGGGTTTTGCATCGGATGCTGAGTTCTACTGTTTTTGCGCTGGGTGATCTAGCCCTTAGCAAATTTCAAGGCTCCGATCTCTTCTTTCTATACAAGCTTCTGAAGAGACAAGAATGCAATTGGGGTGCATTCTTTTTGCAGCGTGTGATGGATGTAAAGAGGAGTATGAGGAAAGCGCTGATTCACTTCGGTGGGCTCATCACCAAACTGGCGTCGTACTTAGGACTGAATTTCCAAACCCTCACTCCTCTTTCTACAAGAAGCAAGGTCAACTTGCAACATCTTCACCGGGCCAACTTAATTCTTCTTCGGGATGGCGCGGCATTTGCACATTGCCATGTGAATCAAGCGTACCAGGAGTGCGCACTGCCGGATCCCGTCTTCAACATTGAGTGCGCACAACATTTCAGATGGCCGATCATAGCCATCGACTCCGATGAGGAAGAAGGCGGCGATGAAGGCGGCAACAACGGACAAGAAGGCGAGGCTGAGGTGGAAGAGGAGGCATTCACACCTCTTCGTGCACGGGTAGCACCCCGGAAGCATCCTCGGATGCATCCGGGTGCGTCTTCATCATCACAGCCCCTGCCGCCATCACCACAGCCCTCGTAGCCAAGCGAGGATGTCTGCTCAATGCAAAGCATGTATACGATGATGCAGGACATACATCAGACACAGCAACAACATCTAGAGATGTATACCGGTATTCAAGATACTACGAACCGGTTACTTGACAACCAAAGGGCGATGTTCGAGAATGAACGTCTCCTCCTCGACAACCAACAGCAGATACACAATCGGTTGCAAAGGATGGAGATGCAACATGAGCCCTTCTACGACCACTACTGGAGTCAGAGCTACTTTGGAGGCTATCCACAGCCTCTGCCGAGGACCCATTATGATCCGAGCTTCCAGGGGGAGTATCCTTCTTGGGATCCTACTACCCCACAGTACCCACCTCCGCCTCCACAAGACTGATCGGGTATCTCTGTTCCACTCTTAAGTTTGTTTTTCACTATGAGGCCATAGTCGAATTCAAGCTTAGGGGGGTAGTTGGAACAACTCTATCTTTTCTTTTATTGTTTTTAGAACAGCTCTATCTTTTCTTTTATTGTTTTTATTTTTTAGCAGTGTTATTTATTTCTTGCATTTTTAGTTTTTGTAGGATCCACGTGCTATCTAGTGTAACTATGGATGTCGTAAAAGTTTGTCATCTTGCTGTTAGTTCATGGGAAATTTAAGGAAAATTTAAAAATTTTTGTGTCTTTGGATAGCTTGCTTTGGTTGACCTTGGGGAACACATCCTACGAAAATGATTGATTATGTCAACTTTAAAACAACATTTCACACCTGTACTCCTATGGATTCATGCAAAGTGGACAGTAATGGTTGTTTGAGCCTAACCTAACCAAATGGTAATGAGACCTTAATTGGATGTAAGAGAGAGAACCCTCTAAACCACTACACAGGTCAGTAAGGAGGGACACATAATATCTTTCTAAGGTTCAGTCATTTAATCTTGTGATCATTCCACTTCATTTTTCCATAATCCACCTAAGAATTGGAAGTAAAGTGCAGTTTTAATTCCTTCTTGTGTGCATAGCATTTAGATAGGACTCGCATTGATATTTTTCCATACTTGTGCATAATAAGAAAAAAATATAGGGATTCATGCACATTATCTTTAGGTGCATGCCATGTAGTTGCACTCATGATATTCACGCATAAAATACACCATGTATCTCAATTTTTCCTCAAAGGTGAATTAAATTGTTCCATACCTTCTAAATATTGCAAAGATTTCCAAGCATGAAGAAAATAGCTCAATAAACTTGTCCTTAAGAAATTATGGATATGTGGGCTAAAAAAAAAAATTCTGAAAATCTGAAATTAAAAAAAAGAAAAAAGAAAAAAAAAGAGAGAATTCAGAAGGAAGTGAAATAAGAGGGAGAAAGGAACATGATATCACTCGCATTACAGGAAATTGAGTACATGATGTAATTTGATTAGACGTCCATCTCATTTTGAGGTGGAAGGATAGTGCATGCATCACTTCACCCAATTTTAGGCATTAGGGTATTTTCAATGTGCATTGGCATCATTTAGGACATTTTTGTATTATGCATGTTGAAATTGTACAATACTTCCAAGTTTTTCCATGAGCCACCCATTTTCGTCCACCCGTTGCTCGGATTGGTAGGCCACCGTGAATTTCTCCTCACTAATGATTATCAGGAGAACGGCTTCTATGTAGATGGTAGTTAGGGCGAGCAACGTAGTATAGGCGATCACAAGATGCACCAATGTTGAATCGGCGAATTGTATTATGTTAACTGCCATATGTGATAGTGTTCATCTGTTTGGAGGATAATTTCTTTTATTGATGATTACTGTCGCCTTTAGGGCAATTACCGTTCTGTGGTTAGAGAAGGCCGGTTTGAGAACGTTCAGTGGGAGTCACATGGGATGTTGGGTTGGTGTGTTGTTTTTCAGTTGACATTTGCAATTCTATTCTAAGGATTAGTTGCTCAAAGCCGAGCAATGTTCAAGCTTAGGGGAGTTTGATGCGATGATTTTGAGTCGCATTTATAGACCTGTTTGATATGTATTTTGTGCTCTTATTAGTCATTTTTTATGGTTAATATTGCATAATTCACTCATTTTGGTCTTTGCCATCATTTTATGTCAAATCCCCTTAGTTTCATCATTTCGAGCATTATTTATCACATTATCATAATTTGTGTGGATTTATTTGATCTGGTCTTTAAATTTCAGGAAAAAAACAAGTATCTGCTTCTGTCGATACCATCGACAGAAGTCGATACCATCGACCAGGCAACAGGTTGCCAGCCGAGAGGAGCATCACATAGTCAATACCATCGACATCCAAGTCGATGCCATCGACGCATGGAGGCTACAGCGTCGCTAAACGACAACCCGACGCTACAGGAGGTCGATACCATCGACACTCAAGTCGATGGTATCGAGATGACCACATGCACTCAGACGAAAAGAAAACAAGGTTGTCGCTACCACACCAGGTCGATACCATCGACCCGCGTCGATGGTATCGACGCCGGCAGATATGCGTTGGATTCATTTCGATCTCAATCGGACGGCTGGAGTTAATTGACGACCTAATTAGGGACTTATACCTAATGACGGCCGCCCAGACGAGGGGATCATCATATTTTTGCCATTGCACAAGTGCCGAGGAGCGAGAGAAAGGAGAACGGAGGCCAGAAGCTCATCCATGTCGATCCGGATGCTGCCGAAGACGAATTTCACCACCGAGAGGCGGGAAAGCTCGTGTTCTATGAAAAGGATCCACCGGTTCTCCTCCGTTCAGGGGTTTTCCCATTTGATTCACATTTTTCATATGATTTCCCCTATTTCTACCATGTATTTGTGCGAGATGAACATGCGGGGCTAATCCCCTCCATATTTAGGACCGGGAGTAGCCCGGGAATGCATTGTATGACAATTTTATATTAATAATTCATATTTTCTCTCTTAAATCCGTGGTATAGTTTCGTTTTCTCCATATACTGTTATGCTTGATCACCATAATAGTAACTTAATGCCCTTAATCACTTCGACAGAAGGATTAACGGTTGAAAAGAGACGAAACCTACATTAATCGATAAATCCCTTGACAAAGGAGGTGTAAAATTAATGGTGGAAACTGAGAGATCGGATGTAATGCGCTTAGTTTAGGGGAATGATTACTACGACGGTGGAATCAACCTAAACCTAAGTAGTGAATTACACCACGACAGTGGGTAATTCTGTTTTCAGGCCACTAACCGGATAGAGAGAGAAGATTGATGAGTTATATGAAACCTAATGCAATGTTGACCCGCGGTGAAACCAAAATCCTAAACATATCCTTTTGAATTGATTAAATCAACCTTTAATCGATTGTTTGCTTTGTTTTATTTTTATTTTCTTTTAATTTTGACAACAAACCCTACTTTGTTATCCGGCTTAGCTGATCGCAAATAATTAGTAGAAGTCTCCAATAATTCAACGTATCCCTGTGTTCGACTCGGGCCTCACAAAGGCCTATATTACTCGACGCGTATACTTGCGTTTTTTAGCGCATAGTAAAATACACATCAGGTCCTACTCAAGAACTTTTGAACTCACATCATGGTGTAGCTGAACCATCTCTCTCTCTTGTAAGTAGTTCAACCCGATCTATCCCTTGACAATACTCTTTCTTTCTCTTGTCATCTAGGTAAGGCGATCTACCATAACCCACATTGTATGTTGACCTTCCTTGGTCAAGGGTAGACTTACCACAACATCCATAGTGGTGAACTTCCATTCCCTCTCGGGGACTCTCTATCCTCTCTACCAACTCATTGGGTTACTGGTGTTCTTCCTTCACCTCCTGTCATGCTTGGAAACATGCCACGTGCAACATTATCTTAGGCATCCAAAGTACTACTGTCACTTACTACCTTCATAGTATGGTGTATCATAATCTCCTATACGTCATGATTCCTCAAGATCAATTCCTCAGAAACCCTAAACCATTCTAGTTGGGGTTTCATCACCTCCTTTTCCAAAGAAAAGCATCTAAGGTTCTACCACCATCCTTTCATTGCATCAAGGCCTAGGCTGGCTAACCAAACAACTACTAACTTGATCAGCTGATATCGTTGCATCTGTGTGTTAGCCAAACTTATCTCTTTTTCCAACTGGGGGTTATCCTATCAACCTCTTCTAGCCTCCCTCTAAACTAGGTAGCTGTATCTCATCCAGAGCATCCATTACCACTTCACATCCTTAGGTATTAGGTAATGTTGAAGACGTACACCTCCATGTATTTTACTTATTACCTCATCTTAGTTCTAAGTCTATCTTCATCAAGAAAACTCTAAGCTTATTCTCTTAGTTTTTGAACTCAACATCGTATAACTTACAAATTCCACATAGATCATGATAAAACATTCTCACAAGATGATCACCTTAATACTTTTATCATTTGTACCTATCGTTCACTTCACCATGGTATGTTATCGTCTCTCTCCTCATACCTCATATCATCTCTATCCTTAGTGTAAGGCATGCATACTGTCCTATCTCTCACTCCCATAACAAGAAGAAATAAGCATTTGGCAGCCATCCAAATACAGAGTTCTTCCTGTTCTAAGAGTAGAGATGGTACATCCCACCTCGCCAGTACACCTTCAAATCTAAGTTGAAACGTGCAACTCATGTCTCTACATCACAAACATCATGATATCAAAAATTACTTCCATGGAAAACTGGTCTCGAACCTACTGGGATTTACACATAATCCTTGGTCATCTCCTCTGGGTCTATAGGGTGCAGACACTTTTGGGGTCATCCCTCTTCCCTCATGCATCCAGAGAGTGCCCTACTCATCTGCCCTTTGGGTCCCATGAGTTCATGAAGGTGATTAATCTCCTAACCCATGGCCCTCAGACAATGATAGTTGTTACCTCTCGACCCTATGGTCATGTGCAACTAGGGAATTAGGCAACTCCTACTTCCATCAGTCTTATCCCTACCTAACCCTAGGATAGTCTTAGGATTCTAATATAGTACATGTCCAGTTTAGAACCTCACCCAAGCCTTCATCATCTCTCTCTCTGCATTCATGGGCTGACTTCCATCCTTTCATAGGGTCATGGCAACCTACCTACCTTGGTCAGGCCCCATACTGGTTACCTCCATGGTAACACATCCACATACACTTCGAGATGATTATCTATGGGTCTATAGGTTCATTCTTATACCATGTACCTTTCACTTAGCTTCTCACGATCCTATGAGACTTCTTTAGATTTCCACAAAACCCACAAACTGGTACACACCCTACCAAAGGGTTCCTCTCCCAGGATGGGAGGAAACTACAACTCTTGACAAAAAGGTCACAAACATCCCTAGGGTTTATATTCACATGAGCATGCTTAACCCATCAACCACTAAGGCACAAGCAGACCACCTACTAAACCATGCTAGGTCGTACTTGTTCTCATACTCAACATTAGACCAACTTAGTTGTGAGGGGTTCATCAAACATACCTTTAACTTAAGGGGTTTCCTTTTCCTCTACACATGAGGAGTACCATGCTCGAAACTATAGAGACTCAAATCTCATCATGAGCATCGGGTACACTACTTTCCCTCTTAGGCCTAAGAACCCTAGATTCATTTATTTATGCCAGAACTGTCCAACTACATGATCAACCTTTAACCACAAACCAAGCATGTCCAAGGTATGTCATGCACTTCCCATGATCCTTTTATTCTAGCAACACTTCAGAGTTGAGTCCCCCTCAAGGACAGTTAACAAGGTACAAGGCCTCATAACCTGTTACTAAATCTCTTCATGGTTAGAGAGACTCTTCTTCTCATCTATACCTTAGGTACAGAGGTACCAACAGACTCATCCTCTCTCTAGGGTTTGGTCCCTCTCATGGAAACCAAGACATCATCAGCCTCCAGGGATCAAGCATGAGGCACAAACATCCACTTAGGTCGCATCATCCTCAACTCCCCACATTTCATCATATCTCAGAGTCTAGGCTTCAAACCTTCGTGCTTGGGTCCTGCTCTCTCTCTCTCTAGAGCTAACTCCCCAACCAGCCTTACTACTAGAGGTCCTCTCTCCATGAAGGATCAAGCTCACAAGCATACCTCTACGTGGGTGAAGCCTATGTTCAAACTTACGTTGCTTGAGGCTATTCATAGCTCTTTATGCTTATCTCATAAGCTATCCATCATACTCCCTTGGCCAGGGTTTCAACCTACTGCTCGCTCTAATGACGTATTCTGGGTGCATACTATGCCATGCTCATATAAGTTGATGGGGTTTCTATAGGTTCTTCTCTAACCTCATCAAAGAAGGTGATATCCTTCACTCTAACATGCACGCCCCTTTCTAGGGTTGGGTCACCAAAGGTACTAGGTTATCTAACCTCTCATGGCTCGTATGGCATCCCAAGGCGTGTCCATCCCAAACACTCAGTCAACCATGACATCTAACTCATCATGTCATCTCTCTCTCTAACCTTCACTTAGGGTTAGGGTTAACATCATCCTCAGAGGATGTGTCAGGTCTCTACTTGTACTGGAGATCTCTACCTCCAAGACTAACTCTCTCTTTACTTATCCTCCTGACAAGAAGGTCTAGCCTCATGTCTCTTCTGAGGGCATGACAACTTATGTCATACAACCTAAGCATGTATATATTCTTTAGTTTGTGCTTAATCTATTAAGCTTATGTCTATGACATCTTATTTACATGCTTTTCATTAATTTGGTGGAGGATTCGTTAAACCTTATCAACCTTACCCATACCTCAAGAGGGTGAGGAAAAGAGAGAAAACCCTAATCCTTATAATCCGTAACAACATTTGAGGTGAGAAGGGATGAACAAGATGAGAGAGTCCTAAAGGTATCTTATTTTGAGTCAAATCCTGAGACATTGGCCAAGTAGTCACACTAATATGAGAGTCCTCGTATTCTGACTAGTGGTGCAGAGGAAAATCTTGCCAGCCCCTGGATGTGATCCTTTTCTAGACACCTCTGTCTTTCAGAAATTCCTCTAATAACTCCCTTGGGTTCTATAGAGTTTGTAAAATTTAATAATTATTAAAGATTAAATGAGAAACCTATGCTCTAATACCAATTATAACGACCCCGTCTCCTAGTAACCCCCATTTGAGGGAGACCTAGAGATCAGTGTTGTTAGCCCAATAAACCGGATCAAAGGTTCGACAAATAATCAATAACAATTATCAAATTTTACCAACTAAACTAAAAACATGTATAAAATAAAACCTTGCATACCTTTTTAAAACTTTGGTAAGCTACTCTATCCATAGTCTGGATTCATTCTATCTAATCCTCCTTGCACTTTATTTCTTATTTCCACCATGTGTCACTTTACTATTTGTTCTTTCAATTGTTGTACCTAAAACGCCGACAAACAAAATGTCAGTCAGCATATAGGAGTATGCTGGTATGTGGGAACAACCAAAATTTCACAAATATGGCTAACAATTTAATTATCATAATCAAGTTATTTAACAAGCCAATTTACATTTTCAATGTGTCATTCTCCACCACTTTTGCCCTAACCCTGGCATACCCCTCTAGGGTTTCTCTTTTGCCATTGACTTAAGGCCACCTTCTCAATCCCGATCTTGGGGCCTGGGGGTCACCTCTCATGGTGCCCCATAGTCATGCAACATAGACCACCTTCTCATTCCCGAGCTTGGTGTCTGGGGTCACCTCTCATGGTGCCCATTGGTCTACCCTCTTGGGCCTGACCTTTATGGCATCTTCCATCAGGGTGGCATGTAGGTGCAAGAATACACATGTATTTATAAATTTGATAACCATAGTGACATTATAATTGCAATATGAACATCCAAACTATTTAGTTTCAATCAATGCGATTAACCATCTGGGAAACCTTCGGGAAAACTAATGCGATTACTCATAATTAACCACATACCTGTCAAGTTGTCTTGAATGCAGAATTAATCCAAGCAATTAAGTAATCCAGAATCAAGCAAGAAAGCACAATTCAATCCTCAAATATACATCCAATATTTTCTATCATGGATCATGGTATCTGAGTCTAATAGGCCTAATCATGCCCTAGAGTTACTAGCCCTTTTTAAGGTTTCAACCATAATTAGGGTTTCACCACTTTTATTTTACTTTTATCAAAATTAGCATCAAACCCTAATTATCTTATCTCATTTTCCATTAAGATCCTTAAGATCAGGTTTGGACCACAAAACCCTAATTTTCGGATTACTATATCTTTTTTTCCCTTTTTCCTCACTTAAGGGTTTCTAAGGGTACTAATTACATTATTAGGTTTAAAACCCTAATTCTTGTAATTCCCTTTTCAAAATAGGTTAATATCCATCTATATCATTAAACCAGTTAATAGTGCTCGAATTGTTTCACTTGCAAGATTAAATCTATGCTTCATCAACAATTAGGGTTTCTAACCACAAATTATTACTTTTTCCCTCAAAATAAAACAATTTTACAAAAGTGTACTGATTTATGCTTCCAAACCATTTTTAATGTATGAAATTTCCTCATCCGAGTTTTCTATCAAAAGGTATGATTTTAACAAGAAAATTCCTTTTTCCAGTTTATTTGCTAATTCTAGAAAAACACGGATCGTCCTATCCATGGTTCGCTGGTCCACTCAGGATCCAGTGACCAGGAACGCGTGCACTTATTAGATCAAACATGAGTCAAAGGACGGAAACACCCTTAGCTGCTAAGAGGGCGCAGATGGGAAAGAGTGTAAAAGACCAAGGGGTCTTCGTCTTCAACCTTGCGTCGAGCACAGCAGATTCGGTGGTCAACTTGGGAGTTGACTCTAGACTCTCAGCCACCTACGAACATGTTAAACGGCAAGGGAGCTCCGCCTCCCTCCATCGAAGTCGACTGCAGGCTCAATTTCATGATGTGATCATGTCGTGGCCCTCTCCTACTTGCCGAACTCCGACGAGCTTTGCGGAGGTGACGAGGATGGAGGACATGATGAACAGATCAATTGGACGAGCTAAAACGTTCCTCGCACTCTTCCGTAGCGATTGGAATAGAAAACAGAGGTGCTGGTTCCCTTGTTCATCCCTCCCTATATATATGGTCAGGCAAGTCCCTGCTGGATTGGGAACTTTCCCAATCGGCAACCAATCTTCGACAAACCAGGGATGATTCCCTTCGGTTTCCTCTCCTGAGTCCAAAGGAAACATCAACAAGCTTGCACATTCAGTGGATCACGAGGAATCCAAGAGGGAAAATCCCTCTGTCAATGGTAGATTCCCAGTCCCAGTGGGACTTAGACGATAAGCGCCAGGCGTTGGATCGAGATCCAATGGTCTTCGTTGCACGCGATCAAACAAAAGGAAGTATCTTTTTTTCTATTGCCAATTAATGCCTTATTTTGGAGAAATCTTGAGAAATTGATATCTCCCAAACCATAATTCCTTTTTTGTCTCAAATTTTAAGGAAATGTTTGTCTTCACATTATCTAGCTATGTAAGAAATTTGGGAAACCAATTACAATGGATGAGAAGGTTTATTTCCCTCATAAGTTATCCTTTAATTAATCCAAAATTAATTGGTATTTCTTTTCCCATTGCTATTATTTTGTTATTTTGGGTCCCTTGGACCTCAAGAAATCCTAACGGCACGAATTCCCATATTGGAGAATATTCCTTAGCCTTTTACTTATCCTTTATCTATTTTCTCTTTCTTCTTATTCATTTCTTAGTAAAATATCTCTTTTTAAGGATTTCTCTTTATCTTTCTTTTTATTTTCTTTATTGGCATCCCTTTTATCATTATGAATCCTTTGGATACCAAAATCCATCAAGGACAACTCAATTATACTTATTTTCCATATTTAATCATTATTTTCAATTTCTTTCTTAATAAAGAAATATTTAATTGATCTTTTCTTTTCTTATTGCTTTATCTTTGCAATTTTGAACTCCTTGTTACCCAAGGAACCCAAGAGGCATGAAATCCACCTTTGGATTACACTCTATTCCCTTTTAGAGGTTTCTACATTTTTCTTTTCTCCATTTCTTATTAATAATGGAGTTTCTTTTGTCCTTTCCTTGTTATTGGGCCCAATAGCCAATAAAGCTCACAAATAAATCAACAAGGCTGTTTTAAATGAAATTCATGCTTTCAATCATTATTTGTTCATTTATCTTTATTATGATAAATTACATTTCTCACCAAATGAACCCAAAAATTGGGGTTGTAACAGAAGTTTTCCCTATAGTTTGAATAAGATCTAATAGGAAATTTAATTAATGCACCAATGTAACCTAAGATCAGATATTTAATCACTATCATGCGTTACCCCAATTATTTTCCTCTCTTGCACACTCATTCGATAGCCAATATTTAATATACTCCCAATCAGACGACTCTAACCCCGTTAATTACCTCTATTTTAATTATGAGTGAGGAACCCACTCACAAGCTATCCTCCCTCGATCTCTCTCACTATCATGTTTCTCCACCATTTCACAAAATCTCCTCTCCATTGAATTCATAAGGACTTTCCAAATTGAAAGAGCCATTATTTGGCTTCCTTTTTGGTGTGTGTACAAAATTCCCAATTAGGATTTTTGCTCCTTCTCTGTCACATGTTGCATCTTCCACTCTAGATCTCCTCTCCCTATGTAATGATTCCAAAAGCTCTGTCAGTCTTTATGCTTTTCATCTCCATTAGAAATTGAGGCCACATCAAACCCTAGCTCCCCTCCATACTCGTACTTCACTACCAATGTCATTCACCATGTTCCTAGGATCTTTGTCACCTTTTATGCAATTGATGCACCGAAAAGGATATGAGATGACCCCTTGTGCTTTTCACATCGCCAATTTTCCATGTGATTTCCCATAGCTTCGGGTCCTATAGTCAGGCTTTTGTTCTTCTCTGGTAGTTTTCCGTTGCATCGTCCTAGTATAACCCTGACTATGGAAATGACTCCAGGGAACTCAACTTGCCTTCTCAATTGTTTTCCCGATCTTATCTATTGCGTTGCCACCTAGTTTCTATGGCCTTGCATCTCCAACTTCCTTCCCTAGTTCCATTTCCACAATGATCTATCCAAAGCCACAATCATTATTTCACAACTGGGTTTTTTATTTAGCCTCACTGGATCCTTGTGGTTGCAATCTCCTTATTTTCCCTCATGATTTCAATATGCTTTAGCATCTGGATCTCCTATGTTTTCGGCGGCCATGGTTGTACCATGGAATCTACTTCTCCACAACGACCCATGGCCTGAGCTTAGGCTCGTTGACCTTAGCTTGGAGCAAGGAAGTCGTTGGTGGTATTAGTTCCTCACAAACGATCAAGTTTCTTGAGTTTTGATTACTCATACTCATCTTCAGGTAGATAGCTCGTGCCATGGATTGAACGAGCATAATATTGGTCCTTGAATGACCAATATGCCCCGATATGTTTAATCGAACAATTAATATCACGAGGGTAATTTTTGGTTTTTGACTATCGTTGCTTACATGGCTGACTCTGAAGCATGTTGCTGACATGGAGGTCCCTCGTTGGGCCAGCTGGATAAAGGGGCCCACAAATGGATAATCTGAGTCATTGTTCTAATGTGGATTTTTATCAATTTTCTATTTGTTAGATCTTCCAAAATACACAATAAATCATAAGATGCTTAGAAAAATGAGAAAAAATATTCATTGGAAATCATTTTGTATTCTCTATGGATCTAGCCTATTTTGAATTGTTGTTTTACACATTTAAGTACTTCAATAGTTCATAGACCAAGATTAGGGTTTCAAGACTATTAACTCATATACACCTTATGATTTTAATCAAATTACAGGTGATTAGAGGCTTAATCAAGTGAAGGGATTTGACTTTAACGTGACCTACTCTAGGTAAGCAGGCCATGTGTATTTGGCATAAGAAATTTTGATTTATTGCTTGTTTATTTATGATTATGCACATTAGTATTATCCATCAAATAATGAATGATTTATCAAAAGACATCATGTATAGTTATCACTATTTGATTGGTTGTTTATTTATAATCTACGGTAAAACCCTAAGTATAATTTTAAATTAAGATTAATGAATCATGCTCAAGAATAGGAAACCCTATTATGATTTAAGAGGGAGAAATCCCATCATGGTATTAAGAGGGAGAAATCCCATCGTGTTAAAGTTCAAATATCACGTGATATCAATTTTAATGTTAATATAATGATAATTAGAATTTAATCTGTTTTTATATGCTCTCAAATCATGGACCTCAAGAGGTCATCGGGGGATTTCCTAGAAATCATGTTCTTTTGAATGGGCATTAAAATATTGCATGTTTATGTGAAATTTGTTCATGTCAATTTCACTCATGTCAAGTTATATTTTGTTTTACCTCTTAAATCATAATAGGGTTTTGTTTTGCCAACATATATCATGTTACCAAGTAGATTAGAATTCACAGATGAACATGATGTAGTTTTGTTTTGCCAAGAATTATGTGTGAATCTGATTACATTCAATGTAATGTGTTTCATTTACTTTAATTGCATGATCAATGTACTGTGACACCCCCATTGAGTAAGAATGCTTCCGCTCATTTGATATGAAAAGTGGGGTGTTCCATGTGGTCAACTTCTGATTTGAGATGTGTTGAGACCTCTGTTTGTGTCTGTAGAATCTATATTGAGGATGATGCAAGGCTAAGATATGAAATGAAAATAAGGATGAATCCTAAGCTAAAGGAAGTTTTAAATAAATAAGTTGCAAAGCTCCCTAGATATTAGGATCATCTATCCCATTTCTGACTGTCCATGGGTGACTCTCATCCAAGTTGTGCCCAAAAAATGGGATCACTATAGATCCTAATGAAGATGGAGAAATGATGCCAGTAAGCAAATAGTCCAAATGGAGGATGTGTGTGGATTATAAGAATATTAACACCAATAGAAATATAGATCACTTCCCTCAACCATTTAATGACTAAATTCTAGAAAGATTGTCAAGACAAAGCTTCTATTGCTTCCTTGTTGGCTATTCTTGATATTTGAAAGTGGTAGTGCACCCAAATGATAAAGACAAAACTAAATGCACTTATTTAGCAGGGAAATTTTCTTGTATAAGAATGCCATTTGGGATTTGAAATACCCCCTCTACTTTCCAAAGACGTGTAACATCAATTTTGAATGACATGCTTGATTCATATTTAGAAGTATTCATGGATGACTTCTTAGTCTTCAAGAAGTATTTATATGATTTTTTGTCTCACATAACCGTTGTGTTAGAAAGATCTTTGTAAATATTTTTGGTTATATTATGGGAGAAAATTCATTTCATGGTTCCCAAGAGAATTGTTCTTGGACATTGAGTATCAAAATATGAGTTTGAAGTTGACAGGGCCAAAGTGGGCCTCATTTCTACCTTGAAGATTCCTTCTACTGTAAGACATGTCTAGTCATTCTTGGGGCATGCCGGTTTCTACCACCGTTTCATCAAATATTCTAGAAACATATCTAGAGAATTTTACGCTGACTTAAGAAAGACTTTGAGTTCAAATTTGATGAGAAATGAATTGAAACCTTCAATCACTTGAAATATAAGTTAATTTCTACCCCTATTATGCAACCCTTACTTCTCATTTCCATTTGAGATCATGATTGATACATCTAGTATGACAATAGAAGCTATGTGAGGCTAATGGATTATTCGGATACCTCATGGTATCTACTATGCAAGAAAGACCCCATATAAAACCCAAAGAAACTACTAAACAATGGAGAAGGAATTGCTTGCCATAGTGGCTTCACTTGACAAGTTCTGATATTATATTCTTCAAAATGAAGTCATTATATACAATGATAATGCTTCACTTAAGTGTTTGATGTCAAAAAAAATTGAAGTCATGATTGATTTGATGAATCCTTCTCCTTGAGGAGTTAGATATTGAACTTTTTTTAACAAAAAAGGGTTGAAAATTCAACAATCGATCATCTCTCTCGCATTGAAACAACATACGACTAAATGAACAAGATCAGGGAGACAATGCCTCATGAGAAGCTTCTCTTACTTGATTCTACCCAAAGGACATGGTACAAGCACATATCCAATTTCATGGCTAATGGGAGAGTACAAAGCACATGGACCTAGGAACAAAGAAGACCATTGTTTTCTCTAGTGAAATACTATTTTGGGATTACTCAAATATTTTCAAGTATTTCTCCAACCAACTCATAAAAAGATGCATTCTTGAGAATGAGCAACAAAACATAATCTCCATGTTCTCTTCCAGCATATGTGGAGGCTATGTTGTAGGAAAGAGGACGACTGCCAAATTTTTACAATGTGACTTTTTTTAGCCAACCTTATTCAAATATTCACATGATTATTTCAAAGCTTGTGTGATGACAAAAGGTGGACACAATATTAAAAAGGGACATGATGCATCTATCCCCTATTATTGTGGTAGAGGTACTTGATGTGTGGTGCATTGATTTCATGGGCTTATTTTCTCCCTTTCTTAACTTGGCATACATCTTGGTGGCTATAGATTATGTTTATAAATGGGTGAAAGACATTGCTACAAAAACCAATGGCCACAAAGTGGTGTGTGATTTTATGAAATCTAACATCTTTACTATCTTTGGAGTCGTAAATGTTGTGACCAATAATGATGAAATCCACTTCATTCATTTCTGTGTTGAAAGTTCGTTGAAAAGACAGGATGTGAACCATTGTGTAGATACTCCCCACCATCCTCAAATGAGTGGAAAAGTTGAGTTAGTCAATTATGATATAAATATCATTCTTGAGAAGATAGTGTGACTAGAATGTAAGGTTAGTCCACTCCATCTCAAGAATTCATTTAAATCCCAAATTGGCACTAGTCGTTTTAAGATCATATATGTGATGAGATGCCACTTGCTGGTAGAGTTTCAACACAAGGCACTATGGGCCTTGGAATCAATGGTCATGGATATGGAAACTATCAAAATAAGAAGAAAGGTACAACTCAATGAATTAGAAGAAATGAGGCATGATGCCTATGGTGTCCAAGACCTACAAAGAGAGATTACAATTCTTGCATCATAAGTTAATCAATAAAAAATATTTGATCTTGATCAATGTGCATGGTTATACAATCCATAATGAAGTTCTTCCCCGAGAAGCTATGTTCAGATGGGAAGGTCCCTATCAAGTCAAGCATGTTTATCCATATGCAGAAATTGTGATACAAAAGAAAGAAGGTGAAAATGAGTTCATATTGAATGGTAAAAGTTTGATAGAAGTTATTGAGGTTGGGCCAAACAAGGCCAATCAAAAGTTTGATATAGTGATGTTGATAGAATACATTCCTCTTGATGAAGAAGTGTGTTTGAATGCACATGAAAATGATATTTATTATGGTAATGATGTTTTGAGTTTCTCGATAGGTTGATGGTATTGATAAACAAGAACCCCAACTGAAGGAACAATACTTAGCACTAGTGGGAGACAACCCACCTATGTTTGGGAAGTTTTGCACCTAACTTTCACTTTTTGATACTTTTTGGTTATTTTCACACATTTCCAAGAAATAGACACACACATGTTTAACAGATTTTGTTTGAGTGTGTATGTGTGATAAGAAAAGAAGTTTTGAGATTGAGAAGGAAAGCTCTTATCGGGTGGAAAAAAGTAGATACTATCTTATGTGAATCACAAAATTTATTGTGATTTGTTTTTTGGAATAATTGTGAAGAATTGAAGGAAAATGGACCAAAATTACCCAATGTGGTCATGATTCCATGGAACGGCCATGTTGGGATCATCAAGATTACAAAGAGTTTTGATGATTAGGAGTCAACCACCATGACCATGTTGACCAAAATGACAGCATTGACATCTCACCAACATGATCTTATTGGCCAGAACGGTCGTGCCAGTCCGGTCCCACAACACATAAGTGATAAAAACTAGGGGTGTCACCACAGAGCCCCTTCTATTTGACATAGAATGACCACTATGTGACTTGAGTGACCTAGGATGTGACTCTAGTCCCTCAAATCCTTCAAATCTTTATCTCTAACCTCTGTGCAAGCTTGCTTGAGCTCCCAGAAGTTTCCCTATACCTCCAACTCTCGATTGCAACCCATTAAAACTTCCATTTCTCCGCACACATAGAAAATTTTTCCAACCCTTAGTTTTGATGAATTCCACATGAAATCAACCATAAACCTAGCTCCAGTGAAGAAGATCACTAATACAATGAAGAAGGGTCTATAACATGGCATCCAAGCCACCACAAGCACTGAACCCGCACAAGGAGAGCTTCCAACATCAACCCACCATCCCAAAACCCCACTAAATCACCATCCAACTCCAATTTGAGTTCTCTTCCATGTTCCACATTAGTGAGCAACTCTTCTCTTTGATCTTCCATGAGACTCCAAACTTTGGATCCAATCTAGCACAATCATGGAGAGGAGGAGGAAGAAGAAGACTTGAATGATCTCGTAGATTCTTTGGAAGTTGTGCTCTGTTAGAGAAAGAAGAATCCAGAAAGCCACATTTTCTTTGTCTTCATGACCAACTCCACAACCTACTCTCGTAATATCTCAACAACTCTAGTGCTACCACATCCTACCTAACAATACACAAAGAGGAAGTTATTGATAAAAGAAAAGGAATATGATGAGCCAATTGCAATGATGCCCCTCAACTTGGACATGAGTTCAAGGTTAGATGATTATCTAGAAGAAGGAGGAGAGGGTACAAAGAGGAAGGAGGTGGAGGATGAACCAATGAACATGATGTCAAGGTTGGAAGTAGATATAATGAAGGTTTTTGGAAAATAGTCTGAAGGATCCACTTTTAGTATACGAGAGAGGAAGAAAGTTTTTGTGAGATATTTTCTATCTGAGTGCACTACAAGTAGGGTGATTCCTAAAAGGTATGCATGCATGTCTACCTTGAAAGTATTGAGGATCCAATACAAATTCAGATATTTTGCAAACACAAGTGGCTTGTATAAGGTGAAGAATGAGGTCTAAGATACCTATGAAGAAATTACACATGAGTTCTTTGGGTCCTTGGGGAAGGTTAAATATTAGGATGAGGACAACATCAGATTCAAGATTTGTCTTGACACATGTGCTAAAGTCTTTTGAACTTAACATGATTTATGCTCCAACTCTAGAAATTGCAATAAAATTGAATGAGCATACATTTGATAAGGATGCAAGGAACAACTTCTCTGTTAGTTGGAAGAGGATCATTAACCTAGAAAAATTTGTATCAGGGAAGTCCAAGAGAAGTGATCTTCACAACCATGCCTTGAGGTATCTCCAAAAGTTCCAGCTAATATTATATTTGGCTAGTATGATAATCAAGTGTGCTACTCACAAAGAGATCTCTTTTTTATGGTCATGATGGTCAGTAGAAAGTATGTCAACCTAAGATATATGATGATTGATCACCTAAACACAATCTCCTATAAAAGAAAAAGATTCGTTCATTATGGTTCATTACGGGGGATAGTGTCCCCCATTGGTTTATCTTTGGAGTGTAATTTATAATCCCTCAAATAGGTAGAAGGGTTCAAATATTTCAACTCAAACTATCTTGAATAGTCCCAGATGATCTCCCTAAGATATGAAAAGATCATATATATAACTTGATCCTAGGATACCCTGATATCACCATAGGGTTGCTCTATCTTTCAAATATCCTTCTCACTGATGTAGGACCAATAAAAGGTTTTATGGGGAAATTGGAAATTTCAAAGAGTGAACACCCCCAACAAGGATATAGGGCAAAAATAGTTGACTTACCCAATGGGGATGGGGAAAATTAATGTCTAAGAGCAACAACAAATTCTTTAGTAGTGTTGTCACACTAGATTTGGAGAAAATTATTTTGATGTGAAACAACCCACAGTGAATTCCTATGACATTTCTAGCATACTGGCACAGTTAGAGGTACATAAGACAGAAGAGGCCATGTAGTTAGATAAAAAACAAATGCACCATTAGATCAACCACATGCACTTCTATCAACATGCATAAATTAAGAGAAACCCTGTCACATTCCAATTTTCAAAGTCAATGTAAAACTTAGAATGAAGTTTTTCCAAAATAATAATGGTTGAGGGGTTTTAATGAAAAAAGTCCAAATTTTTGGTCATTTGCCCCATGTTTTAATAAATCTATTAAAGCATATTTGAATATAGTTTGACCATGGTTTGAATTAAATTTCATTAATGCAATGAAGTTAACATAAAGTCCCACATTATGTTGATGTCAAGTGTTACACTGGTTTTATTTTCCTTCCTCATGCCTCATCTGATGGCTACTAATTGCTCAAGTTTTGATCCAACAGACGACCATCATATTCTACCTCTGTTAATTTCACAAGCATGGACGCAATACACATGCTTCTCTCCCTCGATCTCTCTCTCCTATCTCTCAATGATTTCACAAACTTTCTTTGCCAATGAATCTGTGTCACCTTCCCCATCCGATCAAGCATTAACTCACCCTCCATCGTGGTTATTTGGCAAAACACCCAAATTAGGTTTTGAAACCCTATCCGTGATGAATGGGTAGAGCCTAGCCCTATACCCCTTGCGTCTTTTTATGGGACCCAAAAGATCCTCCAACCCTTAAAGCCTTCTCCTCCTCATTCAATTCTCCCTCCATCACACTCAGGACCCCTGACCTACTCGAAGTACAACTCTGACGATTTCCGCAATGTCCCATCCCCCTCTACCACCTCTGACCCAATTGATGGTTCAATAAGATCCCCTAACCCTCCTAGCTCCTTGTTCCATACTTGGTTAGTGTTGGCTTGCTTTGGGTCTCCTTGTCCTATAGACCAGTTTTGATGTATCACCAACGTTGGTTGCTATGGCAATCCAGTGACCACCCAACCTTCACAAAGCATTGAATGAGATCACCTAACCTCGGTGACCATTTTTCTAGTTCTAGTTCATTCTTATTTGCATTGTCTGGTGGTTCTAGATTCTGAGTTTTTTCCCTATTCTCCAATTTTCACCATGGCCATCAAACATTTTCTGCCCCTCATTAGTCTCGTCTTGGCTTCATCTTGTTCGCCAGAGTTAAACAGATGCAATGGGATTGTTCACCAAATTCTATCCACAACAGGGATCGAGCTTTGCTCATGCTTGGGGTCCCTAGAGAACTTCTTCCTCACGTACGATGTAGAGGAATATGCTAGGTAGCAAGATGACCCACTTGTCCTTGTACGATCAATCATGTGTAGGTAGTTTTGCAATTTTGATTTTTCTTTTAATCTTTCTGATGCATGACCTTGGTTTGAGTTGAATGAGTCATTTTCTCTTGTTGGCTTGACTAAATGTAACACACACATAAGGTCCTTCTATCTTTTCATCCATTATTTACATCTGATTAATGTTGATTTGAATCGATGTCACAATATAGTTCTATGTTGCCTGATTGGTCAGTTTTTAAAAATTTGCCATAAATCATAGGATGCTTAGAAAAATACAAATAAATAGTCAATGGAAATGGTTTTTTGAGAGGAATCCTATTTTTAGGTTTTCAAGCCATGATTTTCATTTCCATTTTGGTGTTTTATTTGAAACCCTAATTTGAACCATGAAACCCTAATTATGTTTCATATATGATTAATATGATCTAAGTCAAACAAGTTTTACAAATTTAGTGATGTTGATCAGTAAGCCTAACCCTAATGCACTAAAACTGTAATTCAAACTAGGATCAATACAATGAATTGATTAATGTTGTTCAATATACATGTACATGTACTTAGAGCCTAATCAAGTCAAGGGAAGTTTTGGCCTAGATTTGACTTAAAGATCAGAGAGGCTATCTTAGGATCATCTTTGCTCCAAGGTAAATGGGTCATGCTACTGAGAACAAGTATTTATGGTTGATTGCATGCTAAGTACAAGTAGACATTATGATTTCAAGTTTAATGTTTTAAATCACACTCACTACATCAAACGTCTTGATGATTGCTATATGTTACGTCCTATGGTTAAAATGTTCACAATAATTGAAGTTTATGATTAATGACTCATGAAATTCATGTTAATGTTCAAGAGGGAGAAATCCCATCATGATAAGAAAGCATGATAATAGGGAGAAATACCATCATGTTATGTTCAAGGATCATGTTAATGTCATGATATGATCAAGTTAATTGGTATTGAAATAGTCTTTATATGATCCTGAATCATGGACATCAAGGGGTCGTCTAGGACTTTCATAGACACAATGGCTTTCCTAGAAATCATGTGCTCCCAAGGGGGCATTATAGAGGGATGCATACAATTACTTTTTAATTCTTCATGTTAATAATGATTCAAGAATGCTTATAGTTAATTCGTGTCGACTTTTCTTACATGTCAAGTATACTTTACTTTGTTTATATTATAAAGTGTCAGTACCGTTTACTGATGTGCTGATTTTCCCCTTTACATGGTTGGGGACATGAGGCCCTAAGAGTTGGAGCAAATAAGGACTCAAGAGGATCAAGCAAGGACTAGAAAACCTTCAAGAGATAACTAGTGGGGTGCCATCCATTCTAGGCGATCCAATCATGTAGAAATGTTTACTTTCACACCTAGTTTTCTGTGATTAGAAATGATTAGAGTTTTAGACATGTTATAGAAATTAGTTAAACTTAACTTTTTAAAAAACAATGTATGAATCTCTATGGTGATTTATGTATTTATTTGCAATGATCATATAAATGTGACACCCCCTTAAAGATGAAAGCTTCTGCTGATTTATGTTGAATATAAAAGTGTGAGGTGTTACAAACCTCCTAGGGGTGAGGATTTCTAGGAACTAATGTCTAAATATCAGGATACACACTCACATCTATAGACAGACTACTGGAGTTATTACTACCAACATCCTCCATCACATGGGAGGCCACCACCAGAGCTGCCACGATAATAATGACATATACCTCATCACTCCTAAACATAGTTTCATGTCATGATCATCATAATTCTAAAGTTTGGGGTAGTAGGTCAGTATGCATCCATTTTATCTTTCTCATTTTGATACCTCATTCACCTATTTTACCTTTATTTGTGATGATTGATGATTGAAACATATTTACCTAGATTATAATTTTTCTTAATTTGCATACATGTGTGCTCGTAGTTTATTTTCTTACATATTTACATAATTTATCTCAAAAAAAATTATTCCATGCCATGATTTTGATTTCATGTAGGTTTTGTAATTTCTTGTTTGTCTTATGTAGGATTTATCATCTATTTGTTTCTTGAATATGTGATTTTATCAAAGGTTTATATTTGATTTTCGGGCAATATGGCACCATTTTGGCCAATTTTTCCAAGCTTTTTCTATTTTCCCAATGGTGTGTTACAACATAAATCTCTACTTGATGTAATGTGAATGGCTAAGACTGAAGGGAAATATGGAGACCAGAGATGGAAGAAGAAATGATTTTTTTGCCATATTACCTATAAACCAGTAGATCGTGTCAATAACTATAAATAGGAGTAAATGTTGCAAGACATATACTTGGTCTTGGAGAAAGTTCAACAACAATTCTTGCAGCAATGTGCTTCTCTCTCAAGCAACACTTAGATGGTTGTTGACGACAACCCTTGGTGTAACACCACAAATGACGATTGACTACATCCTACTAGTGTGGTGGCAACAACCTCCATGCCTCTACGTAGTCTACATAGACAACGAGAAACTCCTATCGTTCTTCTAGAACTTACAGGAAGGATTTGTTCCTCATGTTGTCAACATGCTAACGTCAACTTTCTCCCCTTTTGTTATATCTACCTTTTAGGGGTAAGATCCTTCTTGCTTTCATGTTGCCACAATGTTGACATTAGGAGGGTCATTTCTAGGAGCCTTGACAACCACCTGTTATACAGGAGTGGATGAGTTAGGGTTTAACATAAACCCGGGGACATGAGGAGACAAATTTCATGAATTTTTTGGTGCTTCTAATTAAAAGTTTGTTAAATGGACTTCCAATCAGTCAATTAGCATGCCAATTGGTCTACTGGACACTCCAGTCTGTCAAGTGACAATTTTTCCTATTCATAAATACATTGGCTTTCAACGGGATGATTAATGGACATCATGATGTCAACAATAATTCCTTGATCCAATCTTACTGATTGTCCAATCGACCAACTAGACTTTTCAGTTGGTCAACTGGACACTCCATTTTGTTAACTGACATTCCCATTTGGTCAATTGGATACTCCAGTCACTCAACTAGCATTCCTAGTCGATCAACTGGACACTCCAGTAAGCCAACTATCAACCAATATTGTTTAAGTTGATTACCTAAACACTTTCTTGATCAAGTTAAATGTGAGAACCAGTTACACTAAAGGAGATTACTCAAAACATAAAACACAAGCAATCACTAATTAATCACATACCCAAAAATATGGGTAAATTAAAACCGATTTCAACATCAACACACACTCAAAAACATTTGCATAAGAGCTCAACATCTTTCTTGTATCCATACTATGCCAAGAATTTGATACAAATCATTCTATCATCTTAGCCACAACATATATATATAGGAGAATAATAATTGTATATGCCACACAAACAAGCATTAAAATGCTAACAAAAGTCTGATTAATTTGAAACACCATATACAAACTTTTCCTACCCGGACCTGAGAGTACAGGGACGACTCTAGGACACACTAGACATATAATCAACTTTATCAAAGATTCATTAGTATAGCTCCTCTTTTCTACCAAATGTTTGTTTTCGTCACTTCCGATTACCTAAAAAAATGTGTGGCAAACCACAAGGGTGAGACCCATGTCCCAGTAAGAGATATAACCTCCAACAACATTTATTGATTACAACATTTTTAAGTAATTAAATAGTTAAGCAGTTTAATCAGATATAACAAATAAGATCAGCAGTACTGATGATTATCAAAATACATAAGGAGCAGATAATTACTATCATCATTAGCCAGACTACCATCCTTTATCTTGTTGACAATATGAGCAATTTAGTAGCATATGCATATCTAGCATCATGAGCAAGTCTAGTAACATAGCATATCTAATAACATGAGCATGTCTAATAGGTTGAACATATCAACATTATAAAAAGAGCTAACAACATAAGCACAACTATCTAGATAAGCATGATTAGTAGTATATGCATCTCTAGTTACAAAGGCATGGTTAGTATGCTAAATATAACTAACAACATGAGATAGCTAGCATCATGATTATAATCAGCAGTAGAAATATAGTTATCAACATAATCATGGATACTATATGTAAGCATCTACAATCTTAAGCATATCTACAACATAAGTATATCTACTATCTCTTAATTGCACTAAGCATCATCTTTATGTAAAGATAACAAACAAGGGTTATCATACAATGTGAAACATTGTTTATAACCCTAAACAAATATGCTACACGGTTGTATTACATCTTTTATTATGCCCGGGGAATTTGAATTGTACCATTCAAAGTCCAACCGACCCCTGTGAAGGGCTATTCAGTTCCGTACAAGATCTAGGAGTGTCGATATCCTAAGATCTCTTCCCCTCGATCAGTACAAGTAAAACGGCAGTGACATATCAGTAAAAACTTCCACCACAGTGATATATAGTCAAACTGATAACCACTAGTCCGACCTTGGTACATGTCATAGCACTAGAAACCAGGGTATTCAAACCCAATCATTGAGGTCCAACCGTAGTTGTCCTCTAATCACATCATGTTATAATCATCGAGACACGACTACATCCGTTCTCAATCACATCAGATGTATGAGGCATGACCATAGCCAACCTCTACAATCTGCATTATGGATGACAAGGATATATCCTCAACCTGCCACCCCCACATACTCAATAGTATGCACTCCAATTTTCCCTTAGGAATACTCATTTCACCACCCATCAAGTTCTGACACTGAAGATGGCTCTACGGCACAGGGCACTACATGATTAGAGTTGCACTTAATTAGTTATCCCAATTGGGTGAATTAAGGCTGCATCAAACAAGTGGACATACAAACCCTAATTCACTTCTAGCAAGCATATAAATATCACAACTTTGAAAAGATATAAAACATGTGAAACATAATTTCTCATCACATCATCACATGGTACTATTCACTTGCCACTCAGGAGACCACACTAGTCATCATACTATCACAAGATAAAAATCATTTTCACAATATCATAGGGTATCAACCCTTATCAACATAAGAGGATAACACCTCATTTAGGGCTCAACCACGCCCAAAGGTCATTAAGACCATCATATTATTCCCTGTAAGATCATCATTATATTTGCATGCCTTATAACAAGGCTCAACAACATCACTTACATACAATACACCAGATCAACACAATATCACATTAATGAGCTAGGAGATAATCTTAAACAATCATAACATGGTTATATTAACATTAAGAACATTCCTTCATTACATCAACATGAAAGGAATCTAGATATGATTAACTCTCATCATATTCATAATGCAAATGTTTAGCATAAGAAAGTATCAACCATGTGGCTATGATAACCACCAATTAACATATCAAGGTTATAATCATATTAAGGAGGTTATAACACCATCATTCCATCATATAAGAATGTTAAACATGAATACTCATCTTTATCTATTTGTATTAGAGTTAGGTTCAACATAATAAATTATATCAATGTTACTAATCAACACTTATACCCAAACCCTAACTCACGGCATCCCCATTGGATCATGGATGCATAAGGTGAAGCATCACTATAAAATTCCATACTATTCTCAAGTATGAACCCAAACATAAATCAAGGTGTAACCATCAGGTTATAGCATACTAGGGCTTCAACAACAATAAGAGAGTACTCCATGATTGTATTAATCATTCAAGGACTATTCTTACCCAATTACCATCATTTAGTTATATTAAAGCTAGGTATAACAAGCTATACCACTTTAGGGTTACATATCAACACAATATGGTTATCATCCCTCCTATTCATATAAGTGAATAGGTAAGACTACCTTATTAAGGGTAACCCTCCATTTGTTCCATCATCATTCAACCTGTATCACCTTACCACAATGTCACCCCGAACCATTAGATGTTTAAAATGTAAGGCCATGGGTTGTTTACATAAGTAAACACCTTAGATAAGCCATCTATGAAGTCCTTGATTTGTTCTCCAGAAAGAGTCACCTTCTAACCCTAGGCATCCCTTGATTAACATCACAAAAAGTTCCATTGAAAGTAGGGTGAAACCCACAATTGACTATTCATTTAGAACAAGCCATCCATTGTCAACAAGTAAGCTCCTTAAGTTGATCATATAAAGGAAACCATATAAATCACATTATTAGGTACAACATATTACATTAGACATCATTCCACTTTATTGGAGGAATAAACATTAGATCTTGACCATTATGTCATGTTCATATGTTAAAACCATTAATTATAGTATATGTTCGACCATTGCATCAAGTGACCCAAGAAACCATTGGTCTAAGGCTTAATTGATGCTACAACTACAATGATTAACTTAACATAGGTTGTAAATACCTGATCCACCATCTTTACTGATCATTAAATCACCATAGGTTGTTAGATAAACACTATATTCATCAATCAACATCAAATATTAAGCTGATGTCATCATTGATTGATAACATCAATAGGGTACTTAATGGTTGACCATTATACTTCTAATTGATACAAAACCTGACCTAAGGGGGTGACCATAGGTTGTCACCATGATATGACACCTTTGATCACGACCATAAGTTGTCATGAAGACAACACCATAGGGTTGTTGCAATGGTACCATCATCGGGTCATGGTTTATAGAAGAAATCAGCTTTAACACCCTAAAATTGGCCATTGGTTGATAGGTGCTTAGCACCATAGGTTGTCAAACAAACCTGATACAAGTCATATTATACCTTAGGAATAACATACACATGATCACAGGTTCATATATAACTGAAATCAGAATAGGGAACATTACAAAAATCGAAATCCAAGTCAAGCATAGCTTTTTAGTGCATGAATCATCATTTTCAAGCAAGAACATGATCAAGAAAGCTTATGGTAAGCAATAAACGTGGAGAAACTTATAAAACTTGCCTATAATAAGAAGATGGAACCCCACAGAGAAGAAATATAGAGCAGGTAGGGTAGAAAATCCAAGAATAGGCTATGAATTCGTCCATCTAGCACCTTTCTTCATCAAATGAGCAAACCCTAAGCATAAGGAGCAAGAAAGGTAGGGTTTTAGAGCTTTAGAGCAAATTCTACCATGGAACAGCAAGGTTCCGACCTGTAGGAAGCTAGGAGGAAGGATAACAAAGGAATAAATGGATGAAATAAGGAAATTCTTACACTTTTAGGTCAAGATCACTAGAAGGAAGCTTTTTCAACCCTAAAATGAAGTCAATTTCAACCTTAGAGCCTTTCTCCAAGAAGATCCCCACTTTCTTCTTCCTTGGGCAGAAAAATTCGAATCTTAACAGAGGGAGAACGAGGTTGGGAGAAGGAGGGAAGTGGTGGAGAGAAAATGGTTCGTTTTGGTACTTGGGGATAAGTATATGACACTTTAAGATAAAGAAAAAGAAAAAGTTGAAATCCTAGTATCTATCCAAGTATCCATGGCCTTAATTTATTAAGAATATACAAGCACACACACAAGCATCTCCCCCATCATGTGTATAGACCTTATTATCTTTCCTTTGTCGAATTTCCCAGCCAATCAAATAATTCATTAGTTGATAGCTACTAAAGGTAGCTCATCCGTGAGGGGGAAAACCCTAAAATACCCTTGGAGAAAACACCTTCAAACCTAGGTTTAAATAGGAACCCCATGGATCAACAAGCTCAAGAATGATGAGAGAATATCCAAGTAACATAATGCAAGTGATAAATAGAAAAGAAAACCTCTCAATTGGGTAAATTGTAGAATAGTCCAAAATGTGCATAAAATTGCATAACTTGCTCAAACAGTGTACAAATTGGACCAAATTTGAAACTTAATCTTGTATTATTATTTCAAAGCATATAACAATGTTATATTAGGTTTCTAAGCATTCAATTATTCTAATGAAGCTTGTTCGACTTACTAAGCAAGTTTAGGGGCCTTACAACTATAAACCCCTAACAGAGATTTTGGTCCCGAAATCCAAGGTAAACAAAGATGGGTACTTCCTTTGCACCTCATCCTATTAACTGCACATGGTTACTTGCATATCATGGTGATTTCACATCATTCATACATATCTCATCTTGGTCAGCACAAAAACCCCCACCTAAGAAGACATTCTCAATATGGAATGTAGAAACTTGTTGTGTCATCTGTACAACTCTAGTAGTAATGTTCAACTTTAAATTCTAGATATCATCCTAAAATTATATCTATTGTATCAAAACATTACTCAAATGTCATACTTGCTTGCTTTTTACCAATCATGACATGTGTCCCATACCATTCCTTGAAGTACATAAAAAAAGGCGATGTATCCATCCTTTTTTTTATACACTGACAATGGAACACTTGTCAGTTCTTTTCAGCATCAAAAGAAATGCTGACGCTGGCAGCTGTCATTCCATACAAGGAAATATCATTCCTAGTCAAACTTGTTAAGGGTGAAACAACAACACTATCTTCACCTTACTAGGATTTAGACAACCTACTTAGAAGACATATCATGATCCCATAAAAAAATTTAATCAACCCCATCTCACTCTTGTTCAAATTCTTCTCATAGCCATTGCTGCTTCAGCAACCCTAAGGTTTTTGAAGAAATATTGATCATATTTTTGGCCATATTTGAAATACTTTGCCATGTCATCATTTAAAGCTTGATATAACTTGTATGACATGACTGGAACACTCTGTTCCTCCTATTCATTGATTCTATTTATACATTGGTTAGTCTAAAGGACATAACTCTAAACTCATCATGGTCATGTGAATTATGTCATCCAATCTAACTATTATGCATTGCTATTTGATCATAGGTTTATCTTAAAGGAACACAATATAGCATATCTATTGACCAACAAACCATCTATCCTTGATAGTTGTCCTATCCAACTACCACTGAACCATACACAACATTATAGAATCACTTTTTTTAAACAACATTTAGAGGGTCATCATCAACTCTCTCTCTCTCTCTAAGGGAGAGGAATACTTGGAATGTTCATGTAGTAAACATCTCCAACCGTCACATACTTCCCATACTGTTGATACATCTTGGATACTAGGATTCATTACGTTGGTATCCACCTCATGTGCTATAAGGAACTCATATCCTTATCTCAACTACTTTTACCAACATAACAAATATCAAGACATATAAGAGGAGTCTCCCAAATTATTGGAAGGCTCAAAAGAAAACTCATCACAAACTTTATGATCTTAGAACCATAGTCCAAGCAACCTTATGCTATAATAAGCTATCCACCCTCATGTTTACAATGAATCCACACATACCAAGTGGAAATGATCCACTTGAAAGTTGTGCCCTGGAAAGAAAAGACACAAAGGGAAACACACTTCCCACATCATAGCAACATTATTCAAGGGTCACTAGCAGAAAGGTAAACAATTCTATTTTCATTATGTAGGTTACAACTTCTTATGTATCATTTTACCTTTTTCATTTTGGGTTCCTTGCCATTAGCATAGGATTCATCATGATTAACATATCTCATTACTCCTTCTTTGATGACTATTTATCACACTTGGTATGTTCTCTTATTTTATTAGGTTTTTCAACTACTTATGGACTGGTAAATCATCATATTCCACATTTTGTTCATTAAATCAAGATCATCTCCCTTAATTTCTTTCACATGCCATGCTGATTTTTCATTAACACTTTCTTACACACATAGGTTGGTATGAGATTAACTCAGGTTCCACCTTATTTCTTTGTCATTATTCCCATTCTTCTTCTCATTTTGTACTTGTTCTAGGAGTTCTCTCTATCTTATCTGTGGATTTCATACCTTGATTCACTTTATAATCATAGACTTGTTTGTCTTTTACTTTATTATCTTCTTGAATCACATCTTAAAGAACTCCTCTTTTCCTTATTTGTATTCAGATTTAGATTTCATGGTGTTGTATCTTTCTCTTATATTTACCAAACATTCAAGTTTTGATAGATAATGATGCAATTATCATCTTATTTAAGGTAGGATTGAGATATTCACACCATGATTTCTTATTCGTTATGCTCTTTAGATTGTATCAAAATGACAAAATGATCAGCGTAATTAGAAAGATAATAATCTAAGAGTTCCATACTTACCTTTTCTTCAATAATTGAATATTGGGCCAGGGCATCCAAGTACTGAGATTCAGCAGTATGCATCATATTTTTATGCCATATTTCTAATTTTGACATCATCCTAGTCCTAAGTCCTAGTGTCCCTGTAGACTTAGTGAACCTAAAGCTCTGATACCAACATATGTGAACCCGTTACACTAAAGGAGATTACTCAAAACATAAAACACAATCAATCACTATCTAATCACATACCCAAAAATATGAGTACATCAAAACCGATTTCAACATCAACACTCACTCAAAAACATTTGCATAAGAGCTCAACATCTTTCTTGTATCCATACTATGCCATGAATTTGATACAAATCGTTCTATCATCTTAGCCACAACATATATATATATATAGGAGAATAATAATCATATATGCCACACAAACAAGCATTAATATGCTAACAAAAATCCAATTTATTTGAAACACCATATACATACTTTTCTGGCCCGGACCTGAGAATACAGGGATGACTCTAGGACACACTAGACATATAATCAACTTTATCAAAGATTCATTACTATGGCTCCTCTTTTCTGCCACATGTTTGTTTTCGTCACTTCCAATTACCTAAAAAAATGTGTGGCGAACCACAAGGGTGAGACCCATGTCCCACCAAGAGATATAACCTCCAACAACATTTATTGATTACAACATTTTTAAGTAATTAAACAGTTAAGCAGTTTAATAAAATTTAATAAATAAGATCAGTAGTACTTATGATTATCAAAATACATAAGGAGCAGATAATAACTATCATCATTAGCCAGACTACCATCCTTTATCTTGTTGACAATATAAGCAATTCAGTAGCATATGCATATCTAGCATCATGAGCAAGTATAGTAACATAGAATAGCTAATAACATGAGCATGTCTAATTGGTAGAACATATCAACATTATAATAAGAGATAACAACATAAGCACAACTATCTAGATAAGCATGATTAGCAGTAATGCATGTCTAGTTACAAAGGCATGACTAGCATGCTAAACATAACTAACAACATGAGATAGTTAGCATCATGATTATAATCAGCAGTAGCAGTATAGTTATCAACATAATCATGGATATTTTATGTAAGCATCTACACTCTTAAGCATATCCTCAACATAAGTATATCTACTATCTCTTAATTTCACAAAGCATCATCTTTATCTAAAGATAACAAACACGGGTTATCATCCAATGTGAAATGTTGTGTATAACCCTAAACAAATATGCTACATTGCTCTATTACATCTTTTATTATGGTCTGGGTAATTTGAATTGTACCATTCAAAGTCCAACCGACCCCTGCGAAGGGCTATTCGGTTCCGTACAAGATCTAGGAGTGTCGGCATCCTAAGATCTCTTCCCCTAGGTCAGTACGAGTAAAAAGGTCGTGACATATCAGTCAAAGCTGCCACCACAATGACATATAGTCAAACTGATAACCACTAGTCCGACCTTGGTACATGTCATGACACTAGAAACTAGGGTATTCAAACCCAATCACTGAGGTACAACCACAGTTGTCCTGTAATCACATCATGTTATAATCACCGAGACACGACCACAGTCATTCTCAATCACATCAGATGTATGAGACATGAGCATAGCCAACCTCCACAATCTGCATTGTGGATGACAAGGATATATCCTCAACCTACCACCCCTACATACTCAATAGTATGTGCTCCAAGTTTCCCTCAGGAATACTCGTTTCACCATCCTGCAAGTTTTGACACTGAAGATGGCTCTACAGCACATGGCACTACATGATTAGAGTTGCACTTGATTAGTTATGCCAATAAGGCTGCATCGAACAAGTGGACATACAAACCCTAATTCACTTCTTGCAAGCATATAAATATCACAACTTTGAAAAGATATAAAATGTGTGAAACATAATTTCTCATCTCATCATCACATGGTACTATTCACTTTCCACTCATGAGACCACACTAGCCATCATACTATCACAATATATAAATCATTTTCACAATATCACAGGGTATCAACCCTTATCAACATAAGAGGATTACACCTCATTTAGGGATCAACCATGCCCAAAGGTCATTAAGACCATCATATTATTCCCTGCAAGATTATCATTATCTTTGCATGCCTTATAACAAGGCTCAACAACATCACTTACATACAATACACAAAATCAACACAATATCATATTAATGAGGTAGGAGATATTCATAAACAATCATAACAAGGTTATATTAACATTAAGAACATTCCTTTATTACATCAACATGAAAGGAATCTAGATATGATTAACTCTGATCATATTCATAATGCAAATGTTTAGCATAAGAAAGTATCAACCATGTGGCTATGATAACCACCAATTAACATATCAAGGTTATAATCATATTAAGGAGGTTATTCCACCATCATTCCATCATATACGAATGTTAAACATGAATACTCATCTTTATCTATTTGCATTAGAGTTAGGTTCAACATAATAAATTATATCAATGTTACTAATCAACACTTATACCCAAACCCTAACTCACGACATCCCCATTGGATCATGGATGCATAAGGTGAAGCATCACTATCAAATTCCATACTATTCTCAAGTATGAACCCACACATAAATCAAGGTGTAACCATCAGGTTATAGCATACTAGGGCTTCAACAACAATAAGAGAGTACTCCATGATTGTATTAATCATTCAAGGACTATTCTTACCCAATTACCATCATTTAGTTATACCAAAGCGAGGTATAACAAGCTATACCTCTTTAGGGTTACATATCAACACAATATGGTTATCATCCCTCCTATTCATATGAGTTAATAGGTAAGACTACCTTATTAAGGGTAACCCTCCATTTGTTCCATCATCATTCAACCTGTATCACCATACCACAATGTCACCCAGAACTATTGGATGTTTAAAAGGTAAGGCCATGGGTTTTTTACATACGTAAACACCTTAGATAAGCCATCTATGAAGTCCTTGATTTGTTTTATAGAAACAATCACCTTCTAACCCTAGGCATACCTTGATTAACAACACAAAAAGTTCCATTGAAAGTAGGGTAAAACCCACAATCGACTATTCATTTAGAACAAGCCATCCATTGTCAACAAGTAAGCTCCTTAAGTTGATCATATAAAGGAAACCCTATAAATCACATTATTAGGTCAAACATATTACATTAGCCATCATTCCACTTTATTGGAGGAATAAACATTAGATCTTGACCATTATGTCATGTTCATATGTTAAAACCATTAATTACAGTATAGGTTCGACCATTGCATCAAGTGACCCAAGAAACCATTGGTCTAAGGCTTAATTGATGCTACAACTACAATGATTAACTTAACATAGGTTGTAGAGACCTGATCCACCAGCATTAGTGATCATTAAATCACCATAGGTTGTTAGATCAACACTATATTCATTAATCAACATCAAATATTAAGCTGATGTCATCATTGATTGATAACATCAGTAGGGTACTTAATGGTTGATCATTATACTTCTAATTGATCCAAAACCTGACCTAAGAGGGTGACCATAGGTTTCCACCATCATATGACACCTTTGATCACGACCATCATTTGTCATGTAGACAACACCATAGGCTTGTTGCAATGGTACCATCATCGGGTCATGGTTTATAGAAGAAATCAACATTAAAACCCTAAAATTGGCCATTGGTTGATAGGTGCTTAGCACCATAGGTTGTCAAACCAACCTGATCCAAGTCATATTATACCTTATGAATAACATACACAAGATCACAGGTTCATATATAACTGAAATCGGAATAGGGAACATTATACAAATCAAAATCCAAGTCAATCATAGCTTTTTAGTGTATGAATCATCATTTTCAAGCAAGAACATGATCTAGAAAGCTTATGGTAAGCAATAAACGTGGATCAAGTTATAAAACTTGCCTCTAATAAGAATATGAAACCCCACACAGAAGAAATCTCGAGTAGTTAGGGTAGAAAATCCAAGAATAAGCTATGAATTCGTCCATCTAGCACATTTCTTCATCAAATGAGCAAACCCTAAGCATAAGGAGCAAGAAAGGTAGGGTTTTAGAGATTTAGAGCAAATTATACCATGGAAAAGAAAGGTTCCGACCTGGAGGAAGCTAGGAGGAAGAATAACAAAGGAATAAATGGAGTAAAGAAGGGAATTCTTACACTTTTAGGTCAAGATCACTAGAAGGATGCTTTTCAACCCTAAAATGAAGTCAATTTCAACCTTAGAGCCTTTCTCCAAGAAGATCCCCACTTTCTTCTTCCTTGGGCAGAAAAATTCGCAGCTGAACAGAGGGAGAACGAGGTTGGGAGAAGGAGGGAAGTGGTGGAGAGAAAATGGCTCGTTTTGGTACTTGGGGATAAGTATATGACACTTTAAGATAAAGAAAAAGAAAAAGTTGAAATCCTAGTATCTATCCAAGTGTCCATGGCCTTAATTTATTAAGAATATACAAGCACACACACAAGCAGATCCTCCATCATGTGTATAGACCTTATTATCTTTCCTTTGTCTAATTTCCCAGCCAATCAAATAATTCATTAGTTGATAGCTACTAAAGGTAGCTCATCCGTGAAGGGGAAAACCCTAAAATACCCTTAGAGAAAATACCTTCAAACCAAGGTTTAAATAGGCGCCCCATGGATCAACAAGCTCAATAATGATGAGAGAATATCCAAGGAACATAATGCAAGTGATAAATTGCAAAGAAAACCTCTTAATAGGGTAAATTGCAGAAAAGTCCAAAATATGCATAAAACTGCATAACTTGCTCAAACAATGTCCAAATTGGACCAAACTTGAAACTTAATCTTGTATTATGATTTCAAATCATATAATAAGGTTATATTATGGTTATAAGCTTTCAAATATGGTAATTAATCTTGTTCAACTTATTAGGCAAGTTCATGAGCCTTACATTAAACCTATTCATGAGTAAACTCCTATTCCATGTGCATCCTATACATGTGACCCTATAGGTCCCAAGCTACATCGATAGTGAATGTATATAACTAGATTATGGCATCAAAACAATGAGCGTTGTGTATAAACACACTGTTGCAACCCAAGTAAATGGAAAGTTGGAGAACATATTCAACCTACATCTCTGATTAGTTCTATAGTAATTGTATAGTTCCTTTGTCATAGATATCTAGATTGAACTGAAGGCATGGAATCATCATACTCTGAATATTCGATCCATATTCATTGAACTAGAGCATACTACCTAAGGTGAATGTGAGATCACATATCACGCATTAATTCACATGAGTATGGCCACACATTTCTATGTTTTTCTCATCAATTGTATAGGATATCAACTCTAACAGGAAGGAAAAATCCCATCAACATCACTCACAGTCAATCCCCATGTGTAACAACGTACCCCGACATAACCTGTATGGTAACCCTAATTCAAGATCACATTGGATGGTGCCAAAGTACATCGAATGACATGCAATGAGTGTTGTGACTTTAGTTCTAAGAACTACAATCACCATAATCACTATGAGAGATGATTTTGACTACCATTCAATGGTTTCAGTGTATTACTCTCAAGGTGGGTCTATCCAGTACACTTGTTCTTTGATGAGTACCTATGTGTTTGGCTTGATATCATATATCAAGATAAATGAGATTCTATCATCACTCAACACATATTCTAGTATTATGTATTATTGTTATCTATATTATTTCCACAATAATATCTGACTAGGGACATGATAAGAATGCATATACTCTTATCACATATATGATGTCATTGTTCAGGTCCGCATCCTAAAGTCATTTTTCATCGAGTAATATCATTCATTTAGACATCTGTCATGTTATACCATCATCTAATTTAACAAACATATAGACAAAATATTACCTTCATTATTAATGAAATCTATTACATGATGCGTCATTACAATCCTCATTTCACTAGATTTCTAGTCATACATACCAACCGACTCCCACTTACACTTAGAGACAATCACCTATGAAGCTTATTCCAAGTTTATTTTAGCATGTCCATTATTTTTCTACTTTACAAGTGCTTCTTTACCTAGTTAACCATATTTTCTTCTAGTTGGTACTTTGCAAGTCTTCACATCTCCTCATTGTATGATCTCCTGTATGAGATGGAAATGTTGTAGTATGCTATCAGGGTTTCCTAGCTTACCCAAAAGCTCCATTGTTGTCACATTATTTCTAGTATTATCAATGGTTGGAACCTCCCACAAGTTCATCTAAATGAACTTCTTGCTCCATACAACATCCTCTGTTGTGTTGAAAACAACAAGGTGCTCGACTTCTATTGTAGATTCAACAATTGTCTCTTGCTCAAAGTTTTTCCATCTTATAGTTTTGTTTTATGGTCAAACACAAATTTGGATTGCGATCTTTAATCTTCTTTTTCAGCTTGGAAGCTTGCATCAGTGCAACTCTTTACACCCAACTCTTCCCTATTATGATAAACTAGGAACTAATCCTTAGTGCTTCTCACATACTTAAGGATGTTCTTTATGGTAGTCCAGTGACCTTCATTGGGATCTAACTCATATCCGCTCATCATGTTCATTACATATGAGACAATGAGATGATTATGTATTATTGAAAACATGATAGATCCAATAGAGGATGCATATGGCATCTTACTTATGCCTTCCCATTCTTCACAAGAACTGAGACACTAGGCTCTTGAGCGATCAATTCCACAAAGCATGGGCTAATTTTCTCTCTTTGAGTCCTCCATACTGAACCCTTTCACGATCTTGCTAATGTATGTGCTTTTACTTAGGTTAGGAATCCTTCTAGATCCATATCTATAGATCTTAATTCCTAAGACATAAGATTATTCACCTAAATCCTTCATAGAGAAGGTACTTTCCCAGACATGTTTTAACATTTGTAGGATAAGCATGTCATTCCCATCAATATGTGGAATACATATATGCTACCACTAACCCTTTGTAAAAAAATATGTTTCATGTTCATTTTGACTAAGTCAAACTCTTTGACTACCTTGTCAAATCAAAGATTTAAACTCTATGATGATTTATTCAATCCATATATTGACCTTTGTAAAACCTTTACGATGTGTCATTGAAAGATGTTCATGAATATTCTCATTATGGAATGTGGTTTTAACATCCATCTACCAAATCTCATAGTCATAAAAAGCTACGATGGAAAACATGATCCTGATTGACTTAACCATGGAAATTGGAGAAAAGGTTTCATCGTAGTCAACACCTTGAACTTGTCTGAAACACTTTGCAACCAATCGTCCTTTCTAGGTTTGTACATTACCATACATGTTAGTATTCTGCTTGAAGACCCATCTGCATCCTATGGGTTTTACCCCTTCAAGTGGATCCTCCAAGGTTCATACCTTATCGGTGTACATGGATTAGATGTTAGATCCAATGACCTCAAGCGATTTCACAAACTATATTTCCTCGATCACTTGTAAGTATGTTGTTGGCTTATCATCTATGACCAACTCACCACCTTCTTGAGTCATAAGATATCCTAATCTTTCAGGCTTATGGCATGTCCCACTAGATCTATGAGGTCCTTATGTTACATGAGGAACTTGAGAAACCACAACAATTTGTGATTCTCCTTATTCCTACTGTACATCTATGGGTTGAATGTTTTCGTGTTGGTCTCGAGCTTTTTGAATTCTACTTTTATCCCACTAATTCCTTTGGAATAAAATTCCTTTTAGGAATACATCCATCCTAGCAACGAATACTTTGTTGTTGGATGTAATATAAAAGTAGGATATCCAACAAAATAACATTTATATGCTTTCCGCGTCAAAGATCTGTAAGAATCTATTTTCTCAGATAATCTTCCCATTCAAAATTTTCACAAAAGACATATCGAGACACTTCCCATGCCATATCTCATATAGTGTCTTTTGAACAGATTTAAATGGTACATGGTTTTGTGTAAACATTGCAGTTATAAAGATTCCTTAAAGGAAGTCAAAATATTAGCTAGACTTATCGAGGATCATAATAGGTTTTTATTCCTTTTTTTGATACATCATTATGTTTCAGGTGGAGTCCATTGTGATGCAATATCATGGTATCACTGAATGTCCTCAACCTCTTGGTTTTAGTATTCCTCACATTCATCGTATTAAAGTGTTTTAATAATAGTAACCACATTTAGCATTTGTTCTAAAAGGTCTACACACATTAGTATGTATGATTCCTAATAGATCACCCACTCTCTTACATTTTCCAGTAAAAGGAGTTTTTGTCATCTTGCCCAACAAACAAGATTTGCATGTCTCTATTGGTTTGAAACTAATAAAATCCAGATAACTATCCTCATGAATTCTAAAAATTTGTTCTTTATTTATGTTCCCTAGATAACAATGCTATATTTATATATATATCATTTGAGTCATCAAGTCATTCAATATATATGTTATATATATTTCTCTCTAGAACTATCGAGAATAGATAATGAGGCATTGGGACACTGCCATAAAAGATCTTATCTTTAAAATAAAAAATCAGTCATTCATAATACACTTGTCCAAACAAGATACATATATGATGTTTCTATTAATGGAAGGTACATAATAGTAATTCACTATTTCTATTACATGCCCACTAGTCTAAGATAAATGATAGGTTCCAACTACAATGGCAGCAACTCTTGCTCCGCATAGTTCCACCTAGTGTTTCTTACTTTTTCTCAAATATTACACATCATTATGTGTCTAAGAACTTCATTCAATATCATATATCATGGTGAACTGAACATATTTATCTCAACAACGTATATAGTTGAAGTGGAGACATCTAAAGCATGATTCTTCTTCTGGAGTTTCTTTTAGAAAAGACTCCTTTTGAACTTTCCCTTCTCTTTATCTTGAGTGCAGAAGACTTGGACTTCAGCTTAGTCTCATTACTTTTATTGGCCTTGCCTTTGATCTTGTATTCCCATTCATTGATCACCATCATGGATTTTTCCTTCTTCATTCACATTTTAATATTTGTCAACATGCCAAGTAATGCAGATAGCGGTTTGGCCAAGTTACACAAGTAATAGCACTATATAAGGTGGTTGTATAATTCAGGAAATGATTGTAGAATCATATCTATGGCCAATTATTCGCACAAAGGAAGTCCCAGTCTCTCTAGATGTTCTACATGCTCAATCATATTGAGCACATGGGGCTCCATAGGATCTCCTTCTACCATCTTGCACTCAAAGTGCACCTTAGAAAAATTATACCTTTCTTAGTTGGATGATTCGTAAGATGTGTTACCATCTCAAGAATGTCCATGTTTGCATGATATTTATGCAACTCATAGTTCATACATCCTATCATAAGGTTTTCAATATCTTTGACATCATTGACATGCTTCAAGTAAGCATCCATTTCAGCCTTAGGCACATCAGGAGTGGGTTCCTCTAGCACTGGTGTTTCAAGGACATAGAGCTTTTTCTCATGAGTGTGGACATTTCTCAGAGTCGTGAACTAGTTATGGAAGTTGGTATTTTTTAGTTTGTCCTTCTTAAGGATCGATCACAGTTAGAACATGTTTCATTTGTTTCTACAAGAGGGAGTTTTTATTTTGTCAAAACCCTTCTGATTTGAGTTAAATAAAAGAAAATTTGGACGATATTAATAGAATTCTAATTAATTATCACTCCCACAATTTTGTTCAAATTGATTTCCCTCACTATCAATTAGGAAGATTGCAGCGTACTAACTTTTTGTGAGTCATGATCCAAAATAATTAAGTTATTAGCCAGTCGACGATGACATCCATAACCAATTATTAAGGTAGGAAACATTTTCCACTTGCATCTCATGCAATTCTTGGATAGATGATATGCATAACTCCTTGTCAAAAATGTATGCTTTTAAGAACTTATTATCATTTAAGGTCACCTAGTTAATTCTGAAAAAAAGCCAACATGATAGTAATGAACCCTACTTGGTAGGCCCACATAAGTACCCTCCCACTTCCACGAGATAGCCGACACATCACACTTGGTGTGCCCATGCTTGGTTGATCAAGATTTTAATGAGTGCTTCTTATAGAAATCATCTAATACTTAATATTTGATTTAGGAATTTTATTTATATATAAATAAATATACATATTGAATCACCACATGCTTATAATATGTATTACAACCCCTTGTCATAAATTTATGATTCTAGGCACTTAATATCATTAAGGTTACCTAGTTGATCCTGACCCAAAAGTCAACTCAATAATGATTCACCCTTCTTGGTAGACCGACATAACTACCATAAAACATCCATACGATAGAAGATGCACCACTCTTGGCATGCCCACACTTAGTCGATCAAACTTTTCATGTGTGTTTCTTATGAAAAGCATCTAAGATTTAGTATTTTATTTAATAGTTTTATTTATATATATATACATATACATATCCAATCACTACATACTTATAATATGTATCATATAGATACTATATCCACAAACTAAACATGCAATCTTAAAATATGAGAAATGGTTATGGACACACTAATACAATATTTAGAGCCACAAATAATTGCTATCCACCTAAGGTTACACAATGCATGCTACCACTTGTATAAAATTGAGCTTAAAACAAAACGACCGGTCAATTGGTCTCTTTCATTTGATTAATCCATCTTTCTATAGGTCGATTGGCCTTCGGTAGTTGGTTGAATGTCTCCTAGATCAAAAGGCCATCTAGACTCCTCCAGTCGGTCGATTGGGTTGTGCTGATGGTGGTAAAAAGAATTAGATTTTTATGAAAGTAGAAGGGAAAAGATGACCATGAAGGCTAGGATGATGCCTAGCGGGTGTCCGACATGGAGATGGCGACAACCACCCATAGGAGGAGGCCCCTGCTCTATTGATCTCTCTAGGAGAGAGAGGCATTGAAGGCTAGGGTTATTGCTCATGTGAAGAAGGTATATGGGCGACGAATACGTTAGGACTGACTATGCTTCCCTTAGATTTGCCTGCTCTGATACCATGTAGAAAATGTGATGGGATATTTTTTATTGAGAGATGGAAAAATCCCCTCCTATATATAGGAGAGGAGGCAATTACAAGGAAGCATATCTTAACCCTAGTGGGCCGAGTCAATTAGGCCCATGTACATAATAAACTAGTTAATCCAACACTTATTTTTATGTATCTTCCATTAGAGTCTAATGACCTTCACTAAGGCCCAAGTTATGTATGCTAATCGTCTTGCACTAAGGGTTAGTTCTAACTCCATAATCCTATTTCATCTTATTAAATTGGATCCTATATGAATCTTAATGCAATATGACCTCATTATCTCACTGTGATGTTAAATCTCAATACATGAATCTTATCTTGAAAAATTAATCATGAATTAGCGCATTCAAATCATATAATATTATTGTGTATTTTATTCTTATATTCTAATATTTTGAAGAAATGTTATTAACATGTCTCTACCTAATATTTTAGGCGCAGTAAGGATGTAGTAATGAAAGTACAAAAATATTACTTATATGTCCTATCTTAATATTATTCTTTATTACTTTCTTTATATTTTCATGGTCCTCTAGGCTAGGTTGACCCAGTGTACTAATAGTCACTACACTCTCATAAAACTATTCTTATCCCCATAAACACTGAATCAAATCTCAATCAAGCAAATTTTCTAGGACCCACCTTGTCTAAACCCAATGTTATAATGAGCCTAGATCATTGATCTATACTATGACGTTTCTTATATCACCATATGCTTAAAGAATCCTCATGTGTAACCTAAAGGAATTTTAGCTAACTCCAGAAATCATCATACCTTAAACTTAAACCTAGTTCATAACATAAATTCCACTAAAACAAAGGGATTAGTTCTACCAATTGAATTAGGTTGGACTGTGTTCTTTAGGGTTTTTAGATTTCTATTACCTTATGAGGTTGTAAGAATTATGTATAATCCTACAATAATTGTCTTATAATTTTGATTGATATAAGTTGTAATGCAATATTCTTTCCTCAATATTTAGGGCAGTCAATATTTCTTATTATAATCATGCCAGATGTAGGGTATGTACTTCTACATAAACACTTTTTGACTTAGTCCCTACTCACATCACATCTTGGAACAAATCTACAAAAGTTGTAATTATAATGATAGTGATACAACATCTAATTATAGTACGCAATGATGTCTCTATTTACTTATTATAACTAAGTAACTATACATCTTGGGTGCTTAGAATAAACTATATCTTGTGGCACCTTTTGATATATACCGAACACATATATACCTAAAAATGACCTATCATATTATGTTTATCCCAACTCCTCACCAGTGCACATGCCCCATACGACATGCACTTTAAAGGATGAGACAAACATTATGAGAATTTGAAATGCTCATAGCATTCCCTTTACAATTCCATATGATATGTGTTTCAGACTACACACCATTGGGTATAGAGAGGACATGCTATATGCATGGGTTTCTAAAGATTGAAGGTAACTAACCCTAGTGAATATCTCACTAGACCTCTAGCTCAGACTCTATTATCTTTGTCTAATCTCTTCTGTAACAATGGTCACTAACAATCAACCTATATATATATTTTTGTCTCTCTAGGGTATAGTGGTTGGTCTAGACTAAGAATCTGATAATTTTTCTAATGGCTATCTACATTATCTCTCTTATACCATATTGTAACACCCATATTTTCTTACTTCATGAACGAAAGCTAATTTTTTTTCTTCTTCATTTGGAGAGGGTTACTAACATGATATACATTATAATGATTATAGAATAGAACCATTACAAACTATGTAAAAATATATTCTCATAAATTCATAGGAAAGAAACTCGATTACATCTTCATATACAAAAGAAACTTAATACCATGATACCTCTTTATACAAATCTCATTTAAAATCTAGGATCGTGTAGATGGTGCCCCACCAAGCAAACCTCTTAAAATTGTAGTTGCATTCTCTTTCCATGACTATCTCCTGAATTTCTATACCTACAGACATCTTGTCCCCAGTCATGCACAAAGGGGAACCTAGGTTAGAGTAAGTGGCATTGAATTTCTAATAAGACAAACATACACATACTATTACTAAAAGTTAAATTAATATATGAAAGATGGAAACTTATATTAAACTGATGTGTCATTTATTTATATCTTTTATCTAGCTTGTAGCCACCATTATAAGATAAGTCCTCCTCCGGTGACACGGTAGCGTCCTCTATGGTGCAACACACCCTCTTTTGGCATAGTGTGTCCTCTGTTGACACTGAAGTGTCCTCTATGATGCATCACACCCTCTATATACCCTCTATGACACACGTAATGTCTTCTAAAATTGTCTCTGGACACTCTGGTGAGCAGTTATCCTATAATGTATAGTTTATGTTATAGTGTAATTTCTATATTCTATTCTTAATCTTTTGTATCTAAATCTTAATCTATTCTTAATTGGCTACTCTGCATCTCTGTTATGAGTTTAATATGAATATATATTTGAAATATGTAACTCTCATTTGTTTGATTCTGAACTGACTTATAATAGAGTCCTTGAATACAATCTACATTTACTCTTAATCTAAATCATAGATGTCAAGTTTAACACTTTGCAATATGTCTAAAAGTATGAAATATGAAGCACTTTATGAAAGTGGATACTCTAAATCTGAACAATTTAGACAACAAGTCTAAGTACAAGATAGATTTATAAGGCATGGCCGACTTACCTTCATTTGAAATGATTACATGTATTCCATGGGTTCCTTATGTTATGTATGAATCCTGATAAGACCTTACTTGTCGTCATAATCCACCTTTATTACTTCATCATCCAATAATCGAAATCTAGTTCATTTTTAGGACTTGTCTTATTTAGTCCTATTCTTGGAGAACACTTTATCTTATTTCAACCTAATAAGAAACCCTTACATAATCTCATGTCATATAAATACATATACCAAAGTCATCATGTTACTAGCTTCTCATCATGTGCTTACAATAACCACCTCATATTATGATCATTTAGGTATATCATACACCTTTGAAGGGTTTGTATTATGATTTAGTATCTATCTACATACCATAGTTACTCTAATCATACCCTACTTTGATCATCAACATAATGCATGGGTGTTTCCAAACAACAATTAGTACCTTTAGTAACTTTCCTCTCTAACTAATTCAAGTAATGCTAATATCCTCATATTATCATGAAATATTAACTTAAATTTGAAAATAACAATTCATAAATATATCTTACCTTATATATGTGCAAAAAGTATACTCATGTAGCTCAAACATGAGTTTCATCACTAGTCGTGATGAATTAAAAAAAATAACATATCTTATATTTCTCTCAATAATGTTACATCCTAAAATATTGACCATGTACTGAATTATATTCCAAAATATTCATCATCTTTGAATCTCTCCAATGACCCCTTACACATGTTATTTCGACAATCAGAGTGAATTCAATGATGTTTCTAAGAACAACTCAATCAAGATATAACTAACCTTGATTCCTTTTTCTATCAAGCCAATTAAGCCTTTCTTCACTAGGCTCGTGACTCAAAAACACCTACTGGTCCATGCAATTGGCTCAACTCAGTCATGCCATCCTCTTCCCAGGCACAACACTGGGGCGTGATCCCCTATTTGTTCTTGGAGAGAAGAGCATCGACATGTTGGCGTTCCCAACGATAATACTCGCTTTCATGACTAGTACTCAACCCGCCAAATATCCTCCTAGCCTTGGATTGACCTCCTCCTCCTCTCCCTCTGCACTGTTAAAAAATGCTTTGGAAGCCACCAAAAAGAAACCTGACACCGCTGCTTCTTCTCTCACAACAATGCAAATAGGGATCAAAATCCCCTATTTCCACATGAGAGCAGCGTACGGATGCCCAAACTCCTCTCTGTCGAGCTACCTAGAGGGATCTAGCTGATCGTTATCGCCAACGATGACCATGTGTGCCTTCGTCGGTCCATATTGTGGTTTGGTAGTTTCATCACAAGGCATGAGGGGCGTCATGTTGAATAGCCCCAATGCAACCCTCCTAGCACTGCCGCCCATGCCTTCACATCTGATTCATCATTCATTTCTCTCAAAGCATGTTAAAACCCTAGAATAGAGAATATTAGCCCACCATTTCAAGAAATTACAGCTTTTATAGCCTCTTTCTCCATGGATATCAGGTGATTTCCCCCTTCTTCACACTCCCTGTTAGGGTCTTGTAATATAGGGGCACCAATTCTTTGTTCTGTAGACTAAAGTCTCACCCACTCACCCTTCATTTCTTACTTTTCTTTTCTTTGATAAAAGTCCACACTGTATAAAGAATTATATGGGTCACATCCTAGTCCCCTTTAATCTTAAATTTTGGCATTATATACTCCTTGTCATTGTCCTTTGTTGTGTAAAGGATTACCTCAAAACTAATCTGATAGTCCCTCCAAACTTATTTGATAATTACTTATTTAATTTCCTTTTCCACTAGATAAATCATACTTATCTAAAATTTCTCCCATAACCTCATGATCCATTTATCTATCTACTAAAATATTGTAACTACATGACAAGTTCCAAATGGCACGCCTGAAAGGAGGTGGACTCCGAAGGATCAAACTTTAAATTTATAACCCAAAACCTTCAATGACCCTCACAATTTTATTACGTCAAAGTAGAAATATTGGGTCAAACACAGGGATGTGGGGACATTTAGGATGCTTAAAATCTCACTCTTAAGTCAGATAAGACAATCCGATAGTCGATAAAAGTATGGATCTAGAACTAGTCTAACAGATTGTCACTGTTGGGTTTTGTGGAGAAAACATGTGCGGCAGAAGCAACAAAATCCACACAACCCGAAACATTATCTTGTTGACAACAGCCTATTGGAAAGGAGTGTTTTTGGGATATACCTTATCACAGAGCAAGTCCGGCTATGTCCCACTACACGACGGTGTGCAACACTGATGGCCTACACGGATGAAACTTCTCTCCCGTTCGTTAAGTGCATCGCAGGAAGATCTGGAAGTGCTCCTTTCATGCGGTGATGTACGCCGCTCGTAGCACGTACAGATGGTCGTAGATGTCCTCTAAACGTAGGCGTATCAGTGTCTGCATCTCTACTTCGTCCACGTGGATGGATTGGAACTCCATGTCACGCTTCCTCAGCCGACAGGAAGGAGTCGTCTCTGTGCGGCGGCATGCTAGCGTCACGATGCTCTCCTTTCTCTTCTGAGGACAACGACGACTAGGGTTTACGTACGTGAGTGTAAACTGAAAAGCCTCTCTCAATATCTTATATAGATATCGGTCGTCAATCTCCTTTAAATAGGATAAGAAGGGAAGTAGGGTTTCCTAAACCCATTGGTAAACAGAAACATTACATTAATTAAAATGCTCGTGGATTAATTAGAATATTCTGGAATTCATTAATTAACCAAATAATCACATTAATTTATTAATTAATATCTGACTCCATGCAATCATTTGGGATGGCTCTATGTGCATATATACCAATAGACTCCCACTTGCACTTAGAGCCAGTCACTCCAATATTATTCTAATCGATTACATAAACATTTTAGTAATCAATGTGATTTGGAGCAATTCCAATCAAATCCACAATTATACTCCTATTCCAACACATCCTATGTGTGTGACCCGGTAGGATCCAAATTATGTTGGCAGTGATATCCATAATCATATTATGATTTCACAAGAAATGATTGGTATCTAGAAAGACTTCATTGCCACCTAAGTAATTGGAGAAGTTGGAGAAGAATGTAACTTATCATTCATGACTGGTGTGACAGTTATTGTATAGTTTCTTTGTCACTGATATCCAGATTGAACTCGAGTCATGGAATTGTTATCCTTTTCAACGTTCAATCCATGTTCCATGAACTAGAGCAGACTGTCTGAGATATATGTAAGCCCAATATCAAATATTGACTCACATCATCATGGCCATGCATTTCTTAGTCTCGCTTATCAAGTGGCCAGAATATCAAACTCCTGTAGGAAGGACAAATTCCATCTACATCACTCACAGTTATCCCCATGTGTCATAGTGCACCCAAGAACCATCTTTATGGAAATCCTTATTCAGGACCACGGTGGATGATGTCAAAGTATACCGAACGACATGTGATAAGTGTAGTGACTTCAGGTCCAAGAACCAAAATCACCACCATCGTTATGATATGTGACTCTAACAACCAATCATGGTATCCATGTGTCACTCTCAAGGTGGGTCTATCTGATACACTATTCTCTAACAAGTATCTATGTATTTGGTTTGATATCTCCATATCATGGATAATGAGATTCTTCCATCAACCAACATACATTCTAATCTTATGTGTTACTGATGTCTATGGATATTTCCACAATAACAATCAATTAGGGACAAAACAAGAATACATACTCTTGTCATACATATGATCTCACTATTCAGGTCATCAACCCGAAGGCATATGTCATTGAGTATATTATTCTATAGACATATATAAGTTTTATGGTCGTCTCACAATATAAAACACAAACATATAGATTGGAAACTTGCCTTATTGTTATGATCAATGTAGTATTACAAATCATTTACATAGTATCCTATTACAATCATCAAATGATAGTCTCTATGGGCATACATACCAACATATTCCCACTTTCACTTATACCCAATCACTCATGAATCTCAATCCAAGTGATCGAACATGTCCGTCATGTTTCTGCTGTGAAAGTGCTTTTGTGAGCGGGTCAGCCACATTGCTTTCTGTAGGTACTCTACAAATCTTCACATCTCCTCATTGTACGATCTCTCGTATGAAATGGAACCGCCATAGAATATGATTGGAATGTTGGTGCGATCTTGGTTCTTTAGACTGTGCAATTTCTCTGTTGTTGTTGCAAAACAACTCAATTGCATCACCAACACTTGGAACCACTCCAAGTTCAGAAATGAACTTCTTGATCCACCCAGCTTCCTTTACAACATTAGATGCAGCAATATATTCGGACTCTATTATGGAATCTACAACCGTCTCTTGCTTGGAACTCTTCCAGCTCACAAATCTGTTGTTTAGGAAAAACACAAATCTAGATTGCGATCTGTAGTCATCTTTGTCAGTTTGGAAGCTAGCATCGGTGTAACCCTTTACCATGAGCTCTTCCTCACCACCGTATACCAAGAATTGATCCTTACTCCTTCTCAAGTACTTTAGGATGTTCTTTACGGTTGTCTAGTGACATTCACCTGGATCTGACTGATACCGACTCGTCATGCTCAAAACATATGACACATCAGGACGAGTACATAACATCGCATACATGATAGATCCAATTGCTGATGCATATGGAATCTTACTCATGCATGCCTGTTCATCACATGAACTAGGACATTGGGCTTTAGAGATTGTAACCCCATGGGATATGGGCAAGTTACCTTTCTTAGAACCCTCCATGATAAACCTCTTTATCACCTTGTCAATGTATGTGCTCTGGCTTAGGCCTAGAAGCCTTCTAGATCTATCTCTATAGATCTTGATAACTAGTATATAGGATGCTTCGCCTAAATCCTTCATAGAGAAGGTCTTCCCTAGCCAACCTTTTACTGTCTGAAGAGCAGGGATGTCATTTCCCATCAATAGTATGTCATCCACATACAATATGAGAAATACGATTCTGCTCCCACCAACCCTTTTGTAAACACAAGGTTCATCTTCATTTTGACTAAAGCCAAACTTTTGGACTACTTCATCAAAACGTAGATTCTAGCTCCGAGATGCTTGCTTCAATCCATAGATTGACCTTTGTAGCTTACAAACTTTATTGGCATCCTTTGGATCGATAAATCCTTAGGTTGTGTCATGTACACATCCTCGAGTAAATTCCCATTAAGGAATGTTGTTTTAACGTCCATCTACCAAATCTCATAGCCAGGATAAGCTGCAATGGCAAGCATGATCCTGATGGATTTAACCATGGCAACTGGTGAGAAGGTCACGTCATAATCAACATGTTGAATTTGATGGAATCCTTTCGCAACCAATCTACCTTTATAGGTTTGAACATTTCCATCCATGTTAGTCTTCTTCTTGAAGACCCAATTGTACCCTATGGGTTTTACCCCTTCGGGTGGATCCACCAAGGTCCATACCTTATTGGTGTACATGGATTCCATCTCAGATCTCATGGCTTCGAGCCATTTCTTAGATTATGGTCCCTTAGTAGCTTCTAGATAGGAATTTGGCTCATCTGCTATGCCCAATTCATCACAGTCTTGAGTCACGAGAAATCCAAATCTCTCAGGCTCAAGTCGTGTCCTACTAGACCTATGAGGTTCTTGTGTTACATTTGGAACTTGAAATTCTACAACAATTTGTGAGTCTTCATGTTCCTTATGTACCTCCTCAGGTTCTCTACTTTCTTGTTGGTCTCAAACTTCTTCGAGCTCTACATTCCTCCCACTAATTCCTTTGAAAATAAATTCCTTTTCTAGAAATACAACAGTCCTAGCAACAAACACTTTGTTGTTAGTTGGGGTGTAGAAGTAGTATCCCCGAGTTTCCTTGGGGTATCTAACAAAATATCATTTTTCCGATTTGAGTCCAAACTTTTCAGGAAATTGTTTCCTAACATAAACTTCACATCCCCAAATCTTTAACATAGGCAAATTGGGACGATTCCCATTCCATATCTCATATGGTGTCTTTTGAACTGATTTGGAAGGTACACGGTTAAGTGAAAACGCTACAGTTTCAAGAGCATATCCCCAGAACGATATTGGAAGTTCGGATGAACTCATCATTGATTCTACCATGTCTAATAATGTATGATTCCTTCTTTATGACACACCATTATGTTGTGGTGTACCAGGTGGAGTCCATTGTGATACAATACCACAGTCTCTCAAAAGGTCCTCAAACTCTTGGCTTAAGTATTCGCCACCTCGATCTGAACGGAGTGCTTTAATACTCTTACCAAGTTGCTTCTCTACTTCATTCATGAAAGTGTTGAACATTTCAAGAGTTTCTGACTTGTATTTCATAAGATATACATAGCCATACCTACTAAGGTCATCAGTGAAGGTAATGAAGTATTAATAGCCTCCTCTAGCATTTGATCTAAAAGGTCCACATACATCAATATGTATGAGCCCTAGTAGATCACTAGCTCTCTCACTATGTCCAGTGAAAGGAGTCTTGGTCATCTTCCGTAATAAACATGCCTCACATGTCTCCAATGATTCAAAATCAAAAGAGTCTAGATAACCATCCTTATGGAGTCTAGATATGCGCTTTTCGTTTATGTGCCCAAGATGACAATGCCATAAGAATGTTTTGGTTGAGTTGTCAAGTTTTAACTTTTTAGTATTTACGTTGTATATGCTAGTCTCAAGTTATAACAAGTAGATACCATAGGACATAGGGGCATTTCCATAAAAGATCTCATCTTTTGAAATAGAAATAATTCCATTCTTAATGTGAAATTCAAATCCACTCTTGTCCATACAAGATACAGAAATAATATTTCTATGAATGGCAGGTACATAATAGCAATTCTCTAATTTTATTACAAGGCCCGTAGGCAAAGATAAACTAATAACTCCAACTTTGGTGGAAGAAACTCTTGCTCCATTAGCGACCCTCAACTCGACTTGGCCCTTTCATAAAGGCTTACTTCTTATCAGATCCTGCATATTAGAACATATGTGAGATCCACATCCGGTATCTAGTACCCATGATGAAGAAGTATTTAAGTTTATCTCAATAATGTATATACCTAAAGAGGAGATCTCTATCCCCTGCTTCTTCTTCCTCAGTTCCTCCAAGTAGAGAGGATAGGTTCTTTTCCAATGTCTAGCCCGGTGACAATGGTGACAACTACCTTCTTTGGAGATCCCACCTTTAGCTTTGAGCGCGGATGACTTTGGCTTCTTCCCGGCTTTAGAACCATTCTTAGCCTTGCCTTTTCCTTTTGACTTTCCCTTTGTCTTGCTAATCATCATCACAGACTTGGGCTTGTCTTTCTTCATATGTGCTTCAGTAGTCCTCAACATGCCCAACAATTCTGACAACGGCTTGTCAAGATTGTTCATGTTGTAGTTCATGACAAAATTACTATATGATTCAGGAAACGATTGTAGAATCACATCAGTGACCAACTCTTGACCTAGGGGAACTCCCCGCTTGGATAGGCTTTCCACATACCCAATCAAAGTGAGTATATGGGTGCCAACTGAGTCTCCGTCTTTCTTCTTACTCCTGAACAAAGCCTTGGAGACATCATATCTCTCCTGTCTTGCTTGATGTTGATACATGTTCTTGAGATGTGTTACCATCTCCATGACATTCATGTTCTCGTGCTGCTCTTACAACTCATAGTTCATTGAGCACAACATCAGGCACTTGACATCCACGACATCATCAAGGTGCTTCTTGTAAGCATCCTTTTCAGCCTTGGGCACATTTACGGCGAGTTCCGTTCGCTCTAGTGTTTCAAGGACATAGAGCTTACGCTCATGTGTGAGAACAATTCTCAGTGTCCTAAACCAGTTTTAAAAGTTGGTTCCAGTAAGTTTGTCCTTCTCAAGGACCGATCACAATGAGAAAGTGTGAGTGTTGTTTGCCATTTTATTGCTACAAAAGAAAAATTTGCATTTAGTCCAAAACATTTTTGACTTGTAAAGATTTGATAAACGAGATTAATTAGGCCTTTAATTATCTACACTCCCACTATTTTATTCAAATTGATAGCCCTAACTATCAACTCAAAAGATTGCAATGTACAACCTTCTAGTGAGCCAAGATCCAAAATAATTGGTTCAATGCCCAGCCAACGCTGGCGTCAAAGACCAAATACTAAGGTAGGCAACTTTTGCCAATTGCATCATATGCAACTCTTGGATAGATGATCATGCACAACTCCTTTCCATGATGCATCTGTGTGCCTCTAGGTACTTGATCCTATCAATGTTCCCTAGTTAAGTCCAACCCATAAGCCAACACGATGAGTGTGCACCCTACAGAGGTAGACCCACACACCCACCATCACACTTCCATGAGATAGACAGTGTACCACGCGGAGGCGTGCCCACACATAGTCGATCAAGCTTTTCATGTGTGTTGTTTTATGGAAGGCAACTAAAACTTAATATAATTAATTGAGGGGTTTTATTAATACATATACATATCCAAACACCACATACTTATAGTATGTATCATATACTACTATATTCACAACCACAAACGATAGACATGCAATCACAAACACAAATACATCAGTTATGGCCATACTATTGTAATCCTTTAGAGCAACAAAGGATTACAGTCCACCTATGGTCTTATGCATCTCATGCAACACCTGTGAATCAACTTGTAAGCCTGTAAGGATCAACATTACAATGAACAACTTCATGGATGCTGCGTGAGGTTGGAACTTCAAGTTGCTTTTTGGAATTGGATCTTCTTGTTGCTTCTCCATGGACGCTCCTTGGAGTTCGATCTTCAGGTTGCTTCTTAGAATTATATCTTCATGGTGATTCTCCAGGGACACTCCTTGGAGTTGGATCTTCAAGTGGCCTCCTTACATCAAGTTTACAAAGACTAAAACTAATCCTATCTCTATTACATCATATGAGTACAAATGTAAAGGGAAATAATTAATTACACTTTGAAATAAGAGATGAGGCTAAGCATGCAGGCCGAATACTTTATACAAAGGATCCATATGCATCCATAGCATTAAAAAAAACATATCCACAAGATTGACATCCACATTCGTTCACAACATTCATAAAAGGGATACTAGGCCATATCCGTGCATGCATTCACCACATAAAACAAAATTTTAATGGCGACGTGTATGTTATCATAGGTATATATATATGTATATACATATTAAAATTGTAGCACTTTTAATGTGGGACATTCCCCATTAAATAAAATTTTTTTATTCCCACGCAGACTATGCGGGGTACACAGGGGCAACACCCGTGTGAGGGGTCTCAGGGGTAGAGCCCCTGAAAGGTCTACGGAATTTTACTTTCATGCACTTAGGAAAATCAATATTTTCCATAGTCGACCCCATCCGAAACGTCAAAAACAGAAGCCTGCGGCGTATGTGGAATTCGGTTTAGATTTGCCCATTAGTAGTTTTAATTTGCATCATATGCAACATAGAAAATAGTATACAACGATTCGATCATATCAAAACGAATCCAAATATGACGTAGATTGACACTGGTCTGATACCATTGTTGAATTTTGTGGAGAAAACATGTGTGGCGGAAGCAACAAAATCCACGCATCCCAACACATGATTTCGTCGACAACATCATATTCGGAAGGAGTGTTTGCAGGATATATCTTATCATGGAGCAAGTCCGACGATGTCCCGCTACACGACGGTGTGCAACACTACTGGCCTACATGGACGAAACTTCTCTCCCATTTGGTAAGTGTGTCGTAGGAAGATCTGGAAGTGCTCCTTTCGTGCGGTGATGTACACCGCTCATAGCGCGTACAGATGGTCATATATGTCCTCTGAATGCAGGCATCTCAGCGTCTACGTCTCTACTTCATCCACGCGGATGGACTGGAACTCCACGTCACGCTTCCTAAGCCGGTGGGAAGGAGTCATCTCTATGTGGCGGTGTGCTAGCGTCGTGATGCTCTCCTTTCTCTCTTGAGGATGGTGATGACTAGGGTTTATGTGCGTGAGTGTGAACTGAAAAGCCTCTCTCAATATCTTATATAGATATCGGTCGTCACGCTCCTTTAATAGGAGAAGAAGCGAAATAGGGTTTCCTAAACCCATCGGTAAACAGAAACATTGTGTTAATTAAAACACTCATGGCTTAATTAGACTATTCTGGAATTCATTAATTAACCAAATAATTGCATTAATTGATTAATTAATATCTGAATCCATGCAATCGCTTGGGATTGCTCTATGGGCATATATACCAACAGTCATGAAATAAAACAAAACAAACAAAACAAAACAAAACAAAATCCATAGGATTCTACTAATCAGAGAAAAGGAGTTCCTGGCTATGCAACCACAAATTGGGCAGTCTATGCACCTGTTCTCGGGCGTAGACAACCCTCGAACACCTGGGCAAGCACCCTACATCCAAACATGGTACGTAATGTGGTATTTGTTCCTATGGGGTCATCCTACTTGCTTTCAGGTAGCGTGACTAAAACCCATCGATGATATGAAACCTGTCTCAAGGATGACAAATCAACACCTTAGAACAATCTAGATACCCTCTCATGTCTAGAACATTATGAGATGTCAGGAATAGATGTGATCCATGCAGAACCAGGTAGTGGGCTCAACCCGGGACTACGATTATGCACAGATCACCTTGAACTATCCTCCTTCTGGATTCCGATCCAAACTATCTTCTCTTGTCTATTCCTACAACGAATCTCTCGATATAGGTAGAAATAGCAGTTCAATCAAGAAAGAGATCAACCAAACCAGCAATCCTAACCATAAAGGAGAAGTGGCTCTCGCTCGTCGGCCTCTGTATAGGCCGTATCTTGTCCTTTGGGTCGTCCTTCTTGATCTTCTCAACTCCTTGGCCTCCTTTCTCTCTAGATCCCATTTTGAACATCAGCTTGGTGGGTGTATGGAGGTGGAAGATGGCTGAAAATGGTAGGATAGGGGTGAATGGTGGTGGAAAATGGTGGTAGGTAGAAGCAAATTGGAGGAATGGACGTAGGATGAGCACCACAGCCTTTCCAAACCTTGGAACTCTCCTACGGGGCTCTGGGAACCAATACATGTCAGAACCAACCCATGGAACTTCCCATGATTTGGAACCCCTCTCTAGGTCGTGATAGGTAGGTATTTATAGGTGAAGGCAAACCCACAGTCGCAGACACACCGTGGTCGAGGTAGACTTTGAGGTCGTAGTAGATCCCTAGGTCGAGGTGATCCCCGCAGTCGCAGTCCTGCTCACCACAGTCACGGTGGATGCCTCATTCACGGTCGACCCTGCGATCGCGGCCAACTCCGCGGTCGCGGTGGATGCCTCAATTCTGGTCAACCCCACGATCACGGTCGACTCCACGATCGCATTCAACCCCACGATCGTGGTGGCGGTTCAGGTCGCGGTCGAGGTGGATCAAACCCACCTCCACGGGGGGGGGGGGGGGGGTTACTAGTGGTCGAGGGGGGCCACTTCCATGAACCTTCTGGTTGATGAGGATGTATTCTGATAAAGGACCACCGTCTCCTAAGCTGGTGCGTATAGTGTGATGCTTAGTCCTCCATGGTCATGATGGATGGAAGCCTAGCTACTACAGAAACCATATGTTACGGAGAAATCTTAGAGAATAGATGCCATTTTAGGTTTGGTGCCTGCAAGTCCCAAAATTGGCTAGTTGAGAAACTTTATCTATGAAAATATATAAATTACTAAAAGATAAGTATCGATGGTTATTCTGGGCATATTAAGGCTATAATGACACAAAACCATAAATAAAGTCTTAGCATAGATGTCTAAATTTGGGTGTTATCAGTACATATTATGAGTGTTAAGTACTAGATTCCCAATTTTGTTCCAAGGATCCATATGTGATCTAAAATTTACCCAAATGGGCTTGAAATGGTTTCTAGGGCATCTATGCCACTCCTTGATCATCCAAAGGGTCCATAAGATTGATCCTACTCTCAATTACAAAACAAAGTCACACTGTGAACTGAGATAATTCCTCAACTAAAGCTTTCTTCTGATACATCTGGTCATTATAACTTTACTTACTCAATATGAAGACTTAAAATAGGTCTAGGGATCAAACCATTAACTATAGTCATCATATTTCCTACATAGTTCAACTTTGATTTTCATCTCTTATTACCAAATTATATATTAGTTTCCATGACATTACAAAAGAATCATGACTGCATAAATGACCTTTCTACATTCTTTCTCCTTAAAATCAAAATATCACGAGAATTGGAGGGAACCTTATGGTAACATAAGCCAACCCTATATTAATTTCATCAATAACTTAATCATGCACTTGATAGGTTCCAAAAAATAGGGTGTGACAATATTGTTGCATCATATGTTGCAAAGGAAGTTGTGTGGATGAAGAAGTCATAAGTTAACTTGGAGTTGTTCCCAACATTGTTGATGTAGTAGAACTATATTGTGAAAATAATGGGGCTATCACACAAGAATAGAAACCCAAATTATATGCATGTTTAAATCATATTCTTCAGCTACTTGCTTTCCACTGTCATTGACTGGCCCAGTCCTGACGAGATGAAACATCTCAAACTAATACACTATTTTGACATGTGTTGTTCTAGTGTAAGAAGATGTTATATTAGAATGTACTGATACAAAGAAATATTAATGATCCCTTGACAAAGGAATTATCTCAGTAGAATTATGACGACCATGTTAGATTGCATGGTATTAGATACATGAGTGATTGACTTTAGTGTAAGTTGGGGACTGTTGGTGTATATGCCCTAAAAGTCAATCATTAGATGATGTGTGTATGTATTTGATTTATAAAGGCAATTCCAATTTATTAATGCACCCAGATTCTCTCATTGTTGCCTCTAAGGTTTGAGAAATACTAAGAGAAACTCAAAGAGAGAAATAGGGAGAGGTGGAGACTACAAACTTTAGTTGTCATCAAGCACTTGTGTCGATACTATGGAGATGAGTTCGCACAATGTATTTGCTCTGGAGAAAGATCTTCACTGATGGCACATAAATCAAGTCAATGTGGAATGGAGCGATCCACCACATGCTTGGATGGAAGAATGACATGATATGTCAGGCACATATACCAAGGAGGTCTTACTAGCAGAAAGATACAATCCACAACCTATAACATGCTTCCTAAGGCAACAGATCAGATCAATCCACTACACACATGTATGGTGGATTGGTGTGATCCTCTATGGTCAATTCTAGGGTCAACAAAGGCTTCTCTATGACTGTGGTATTTGTTCCATCAGCCAGTGGATTTCCATGATCAACCACTTACAATCATTTGTGAATAATTATAGTTATGCAGTGAAAATTCATCTTTTATGCCCATATTATGAGGTGACTCCCCAAAATGCTAGCAATCATGGAAAGGAGTTCTGATTGCCGATCCTATGAGATCTAAAGGAGGCATATATGAGACAGTCCAGATTTACATTGAGCACCATAAGTTGAATCATTTGAACCTCTTCCACGATAAGGTATAAACCTATAAAATGTAATATGGTTTTGTTGCATTAGATGGATCATGCTCAAAGGATTCCCGAGAAAAACTTCATTTTTCTACGATTTCTTCTCCCAAGATTCCTACACTTAGTGTTTTTTCCTTGGAGCTACTTAAAGTCTAGATAGGAGATGGAATGAGGTGCAAAACACTCGTCTACACCTTCCATTACTACTCTTAGCTTGCAATTTCCATCAATTCTTCCATCCTAGAAACCTAGACTTGTTCATCATAGTTGAACTTTCACCTAAACCTAAATTAGATGTGCCTTATAAGGTTGGATAGGGGGTGATAGAGGCTGGTTCACCTATACACACCCTATTCCATCCATGGTCAATTACTAGTTAGGTAAATTCTCTATGATATAAATTGATTGTTTGGTTTTATTATCCAAACAAATGAGTGATTTTGCATGTTATAAATGATGAATGCAAACTCATCACATTTATTTGTACATTTTCTATCTTTAATTGATAATAAATTGTTTGCTATTTAATAGTTTTAGCATAAATTATCTTAGTTTTTCTCATCTTGCTTAAATTTGAGATTTTAACTGATTGTCGTGGTGGTTTTGTAAAAAATATTCACATTACTTCAAGGACCAAAAAGAACCAATAATTAGAGGCTTCAAATTCCAATTCCAGCCTCCAATTCAACCATTTTATCTTCCCCACTAGTCAACTCCGTAATGCAAGAAAACACCTTCCGTGGAACTCCAACCTATCATCTCATTCCATGAGCCAGTTGGTTCACTCAGCCAAGGTGTTGCATTCCAGTATTCCAAATAGCCATTTCATATAAAAAATACATGAACTCAATATTCCAAGCCATCAACTGAACTGAGCGGTTCATTTAAAAAATTGATCAACTGTCAAAACATGCATTTCAAGTTCAAAACAACTGATATAATTCATTAATGACCAAAGACTTAGTCAAACAATGTCGCCACCACTATCTAGGGTTTTGACCCACTTCCCTTGACTTGTGCCTCTCCATATGTGAAACAGACGATTCAGACTGTGAATCAATCAGTTATACCCTGCGATGCTTATTCTTCAACAGTTATTGATCACTCTTTTTCTCCCCGTCTTTAGGGTTTCCAGCCCCTCCATCCATTATAAAAGGAGGGGGGACTCCAAAACAAAAGGGCATCTTGTAATCCTTGGTTATCTAGTGTTTTCTTCTATTCTTCACATTATATTTGAGTAATTCCCCTTCTGGGGCTTGGGGACTAACCCCATAGCCTCCTTGTGGGGTGATATGATCATGGAACCCTACAAGGATGAACCCATAATCCCTTAATTGTGATAATTGTCTTTTTATCTTTAGTAAGTACATACATCTTTTTCTGATAGAATGGTTATATTTTTTTGGGGGAGCCGACGTCTTGAGTCCTTGCAATAATGAATCTGTAATATTTGATGTGATAACATGAATTGGATTATGATATAATCTACCCATTTGACTTGTTTGTTATAGCCCATGGTTACATGATCACCTAATTCATGGGTTTGAACATCATATATGAATCAGATGGTTTGATGAGGATCCATAAATGTTAGGATCAATATGTTTATGAGAAGTCCAACTCTTGTGTGATTGTGCTCTGAAAGGACACAACCCACATTGTCAGGTGGTTTGATGAGGATCCATAAATGTTAGGATCAATATGTTAGGATCAACATGAATCAGATGGTTTGATGAGATCTTAGATGGTTTGATGAGGATCCATAAATGTTAAGATCAATATGTTTATGGGAAGTCCAACTCTTGTGTGATTGTGCTCTGAAAGGACACAACCCACATTGTCCTAATTTGATTATTGAGATTTAGGAGTTGATTTGTTGAGTGAAAGCATGGCTATTGATGGTGATCCCTGAGATCCCCAATTACTTTATAATTTGATTCAAATAGTTGTTTCTACATCTGTTTACTTTATCTTCTTAGCATTAATGAAACTCTCACAACCAGACTTCCCTTTCTTGTTCTTGCAATTGGTTTTGGATTCAATCTTTTTCTTTCTGTCATCTCTTGGATCAATACCTTACTATACTAAGTTGACTTGGTGCTTATATCAAGTCGATGACCTGGTTAGAAGGTTAAACTCTAGAACTTTTCCTAGTGATGGATGTGAAATGACACACATCAACTTCGAGCCATTGCCGAGGATGACACATGTTTTTCTTCAAAACATTTGTTTTTTGTTTTTAATAATTTTAGTTTCATTTTATAATTTATAGTTTATTTTATAATTTTAATCTTGTTTCATAATTTATAGGGTTATTGTATAATTCTATTCTTTTCTTTTAGTTCATTATATATTTGTAATTTTAGTTGTTCCATAATTTTTAATTCTGTTAAAATTTATTTTAGTTTACTTTCATATTTTAGACTTGTTTAATAATTTCCTTAATAGATTTTCATAATTTTAATTTTCCTACCAAGACCCATTCTGATAGTGTATCTCCTCCTTTGTTGAGTTTCCATTCTTGTATTTTTTCTTGCATTAGTTATTTTTGAAATTTTCTTCTTGAATTGTTTTCCCTCTTGTTCTTCTTACCCTTCCCCCTAGGTATCGACAATATATGCAACACCCCCAAGGAATTGACAAAACACCTTTTCCCTATGATTCTGAGATTGACATGACCTTCCACAGTCTACATCGATCCCATCAATCCTGGATGGATCAAGAAGAAGAGATCCAAAGGCAGATATAGCAGACTCTAACCACACAAAGAGCGTCGATAGAAGCACAATCTGTCTCTCAACCAGAAACTAAGCAAAAAAACAACTTAAGGACTTTTCAGTACCAGGAACGCTGACCACCATCCTATTGTTCCTCTTGAAATCATTGCTCTACAGTTGAACATCCGTATGCAATGGATCAATCTTCTCTGAGGCAACCCATTTGTGGGAAGAATGGGAGAAAATAGTCATGACCATCTCTGACGTTTCCTTGACTTATGTGGAGTACATTTAGTATCAGGTGTTACTGATGACGCCTTTAGGATTCAATTGCTCAAATATTTTCTCACCGACCAAGAAATGAGTTGGTATAATTCTCTAGAAGGAAACCCCATTACTATGTGGGAAGATCTACAGGAAAATTTCTTGTGAAAATACTACCCCCCATTGCTAATCCATACCATCAGGGGACAAATCACAAGATTCACCATAGTTCCAGGTGAGACCTTGAGAGAATCCTAGCATATATTGAAGGAACTCCTTTGTCTTTTCCCACAACCCAATATACCCAAGGATAAATTGAACGAGATTCTCTATCGAGATATGGATGACGACGCCAATGAATTCCGAGACGCATCCTCCGATGGAACTTTATGTTATAAAATATTAGAAGTGCTTGAGTGATTGTCTAGAGAAGTGTTGAAACCCAAGAAAAATCTAACCGAGGAGGAGCCCTCAAGGTTGCAAAGGACAAGACAACTCCGAGCTGGATTCTATTGTGGGGAGTCTCAAAATGATCATTTTGAGACAAGACCAATTGTAATCTTCATTCAATACTTATGAAGATGACGATCTCATCAACAATTTGAGGATGTGAATGCAATTTACAACCTCCATAATGTATCCCACAATTTGTATCAGGCTAGAACCCACCCTATCTTTAAACATAATAATCAACAAAGCTATAGTATTCAGGGAAACTATAGGGAGTAACATTTCCAGAATCCCCATCAAGATCCCCCTCCTCCTGATAATGAAAGGTTCTCTGCCATAGAAAGAAGTGTTTAGTTTATGATAGCCAACCAGTAGACAATGTTTGACAATGAGGATATGATCCCACTACCCACCATCCCCACTCTTGTAAAAACTAATATCACTACTCAAGAGATTTCACTACCATAACCTCTCCCCTTCCCTCACACCACGCCTCAATCCACCCCTACTTTCCTTCCCCCCTTCCCTCTCAAATCACCAATATATGATATCTACTAGGTCCCTTATGAGTTACCAATACTGTTTATAACTCAGGAATAACGATTGCAAATTAATGAGAAAGTCCCCATTTATCATAATTCCAATCCATTCCCCATTGACACTAATGACCAGTATGGTGGGTTGACCAGGGATCCACACTTAAATCTAAACTTTTCACCTTTTAATAATTATATTTGTGATCATGCAACTAAGATACCCTATAACTATTCCTTATCACATATCAAACAATGGGAACCTATCCACTCTGATGTCAATTATTATCCTTATTACACAAATGTGCTCCAAGTCATCCAAGATGCATTCCATGGAGCTCAGGCAAAGATGATGGAGTGTCTACAAGAAAATAAGTCGAGTCAACATAATACATTCATTTAACCTCTGGATTTTGCCCCCCTGGGTGATACCATTGTCATTGGGCCTTTGATGTTAAACATGGTTCTAGTAATTGGGAGGCAACTAACAATTTTATTCCTCCATTCTGTATTTAGTTTTTGCTCAGGACAAGCCACATTTTAAGTTTAGAGTGGAGGTGGGTGGTACGTACTCATTCCACCCACTCTATCTTCAATTTTTGCAATTTTCATCATGTTATATATTTTAGCTTAATTTTTACAAAAAAATTCCTTTAAATTTGGACCTTATCTAGTTGGCCAAGCCTTTATCTAGTTGGCCATGATGATATTCATATTTATCAATATACCCCCATGAAAAATGCAACTTATTTTATAACACAATTATAAAACCTGCCATTAATAGAAATTATCTTCTCACCTATAATCTAAATTAACACCATTCCTTGGAAAGGATGACAAGTCATAGATGATTGATTGGATTTAAAAATAATGTTTCCTTATCTAAAGTTATAAATTGACATGAAAAATTTCTTGATTTTGCTTAATTCAGAATTAGTGGACCCAATGTATGATACACCCAATCCGCTTAAATAAAAAAATGAGTTGCACAATGAACAATATTTTTCTAAACATTTTCCATCACCTTCTTAACTCTATATCCACAAAGAAAAATAAAAAGCCAACATGCAAAACTCCACCTTCAGGGTGGTACACCCCTTTTTCCTCACTCCTATACTTCTTCCATACCTCTTGTAAATTTAATAGGGACGTACCATCAAGAAAGGATGCTAAAAAGAGCACACCAAAATATGCGGTTAATGTAACTGCAAACAAAGAAACAAAAGGCCTCAAGTCAAATAGAGGAGAGGCTTCTTCCTTCCATACCCCCTCCACTCCCCTCTTATGCCCAGGGGAATCTACACGACCACATAAATCCGTGAGCCCAATTCTTGTGTAACAACTCATATGAATATGCAAGACTACCAAATGCAAAGGAAATATGAAATCTGTTTTATCGCAGGTCTTGAATGGAACCAAGTTGTGAAATAATCTTGAAGTAGGGGATATAAAAACTATTTTTCATGAATAAAGAGGTTAAGGTTGCCTATCCATAAAAGGTTGGAAGGTATTAAATGATGTTATGTGAGTGAGCATGACAAGACAAAAGTATTATGTTGCAATGTTTTAAATTCAATGTTGCTTGAGTACAAGAAAAGCTTTAAGTTCAAGATACTTTGATGAGTGCAAACTCATCACCTTTATTTGTACAATTTCTATCTCTAACTAATAATAAATTTTCTGCTTTTTGATAGTTTTAGCATAAGTTATATTCATTTATCCCTTCTTTCTTAAATTGGTGTTCTGATATGATTTTCATAGGTTTTGTAGGAAAATATTCACATTACTTAAAGGACTAAAAAGGCCCAAGAATCAGAGGCTTCAGATTCTGATTCATGTATCCCTATCAATCATTTCATCTTTCCAACCAGTCGACTCAGTAACGCAAGAAAACACCTTCCCCAAAACAACTACCAATCATATCATTCCTTGAGCAGAATATTCCACTCGACCAAGGCGCTGTAGTTCAGGACTCCAATCAGCTATTTCATAGTGAAAATCCATGAACTGAATCTTCCAAGCCATCAAATGATCCAAAAAGTTCATTAAGTGAGCTCCGAACTAGAAACATGCATTACAACTTCAAAATGGTTGAACCAATTTGTTAATGACTAAAGACTTGGTCAAAAGGCACCGACACCACTATCTAGGGTTTTGACCCACTTCCCATGACCCATGCCTCTCCAAATCTAAACCAGGCTATTCAGATTGTGAACTGATCAGTTCACAACCCACGATCCTTATTCTTCAATAGCTGTTGGCCACTCTTTTTTCTCCACCTCTTCAGGGTTTCCACCCCCTCCTTCCCTTATGAATGGAGGGGGGGATTCCAAAGAAAAAGGGCATCTTTTACTCCTTGGTTATCTATTTTTTTCTTCGATACTTTACATTATGTCTGAGTAGTTCCCTGTATGGGGCATGGGGACTAGACCCATACACTATTTTTATTTGTATGTAATTGACACCTTATTTAAATAAAAGAATGATTTAATTCTATTTTTGCTTAGATCATTGGATGAATTCATACATTCTTGTGGGTGACATGATTGTGGATCCCCACAAGAATGAACCCATAATCCCTTAATTGTGATTTTTATCTTTTTACCTTTTGACTTGTGGGGTGACATGATTGTAGATCCCCACAAGAATGAACCCATAATCCCTTAATTGTGATTGTTATCTTTTTATCTTTAGATCTTGTACTTGTTTTTCTGATAGAATGGTTATATTCTTTTGAGGGTGCCAAGATCTAGAACCCTTGTAAGAACAAATCCATAATCATTTAACATGATCACCTGATTTAGATTATGATCTATTATATCTGTTTGACATGTTTGTTATAGGCCATCGTAATGTGATCAACTGATCCATGGTTTCTAACATCGGATAGGAATCACATATATCTCGATGAGATCTCAGATGGTTATATGTTAAATAGTTGGACAAGGATCTGTAAACACCGGGACCAACGAGTTTACAGGAAGTCCAACTCTTGTGTAATTCAACTATGAAAGGATGCAGCCCACATGGTCCTAATTTTATTATTGAGATTTAAGAGTTGATTTGTTGAACGAGCCATGGATATTAGTGGGGATCCCCTGGACCCCCAATTCATTTATCATTTGATTAGAATAGTTGTTCTACATTCTTTACGTTCTATTTGTAGCATTAATCAAACTCTCAAAACCGGAATTTCCTTTCTTATTCTTGAAATCATTTTTGGATTCAACCTTTTTCTTTCTTCTATCCTTTAGTTTGATACCTTACTATACTATGTTGACTTGGAGGTTGCATCAAGTTGACAACCTATTTAGAAGGTTAAACTCTAGTGATTGATGTGAAATGTCAACATCAATTTGGCACCATTGTCGGGGATGACATGTGTTGTTTTTCCAAATCAATTGCTTTGTAGTTAGGATTTTTATTTTCATTATTTTAGTTTGATTTTATGATTTTTCATTTATTTCATTATTTAAATCTAGTTTCATAATGGTTAGACTTTTTTTATAGTTTTGTTAGTTTCTTCTAGTTCATTTTTTTTAATTGTTCCTTAATTTTTAGTTACACTAAAATATCTTTTTGTTTACTTTCATATTTTAGTCTTGTTTTAGAATTTCCTTCATTGATTTTTGTAATTTATTTCTTCCTACGAGACCCATTCTGCAAGTGTATCTCCTTCTTCTACTGAGTTTCCATTTTGATAGTACTGCTTTCCTTAGTTATTTTTGTAGTTTTCTTCTTGAATTATTTTCCATCTTGTTCTTGTGACCCTCCCCCCATGTATGAACAATGTATGCAACACTCCTAAGGTGTTTCCAACACAACTTTCACCTAAGATCATGAGATTAAGATCTTCCACCATCTACATCTACCCCATTGATCCAGGATGGATCAATATGAAGAGATCCAAAGGTGGATAGAGAAGGCTCTAAATGTAAAAATAGTAGCTATAGAAGCACATGCCTCTGCTCAAAAAGAAGATGTGCAATAGAAACAACTTTAGGACTTTTCAATCCCAGTGAGCACTGACCATCTTCCTATTGTTCCGCTTGAAATCACTGTTCCACAATTCGAGATCCGTACACAATGGATCAATCTTGTCTAAGGCAACCCATTTGTTGGAAGAATAGGAGAAAACAATCAAGACCACATCTGACAATTCCTTGACTTATGCGCCTTGCATAAAGTACTAGGTGTTACTACTGATGCCTTTAGGGTTTGATTGTTCATATATTCTCTCACCGATCAAGCCAAGAGTTGGCATAATCTCTTAAAGGAAACCCCATCACCATGTGGGAAGTTGTCTAGGAAAAATTTCTTGAAAAATAATATCTCCCATCCCTAACCTATACCATCAGGGGGATAAATCACTAGATTCACCATGGTTCCCGTTGAGACTTTAGGAGAAGACTGGGATCAATTCAAGGAACCCCTTCATATTTTCCCACACAACAGTATACTCAAGGATCAATTGATCGAGATTTTTTATTGAGGTATGAATGACAAAACAAAGGATTTCATAGACACATCCTTTGGGGAGAACTTTATGTTCCAAAATATTGAAAGTGATTGGGTGGTTGTCCAAAGAAGTGCCAAAACCTAGGCCATATCTAACCAAGGAGGAGTCCTCAAGGTAGCAAAGGCCAAAGACAACTTTGAGATGAATTCTATTGCAAAGAGTCTTAAAATGACCATTTTGAGAAAAGAACGGTTGGAATATTCTTACAGATGTTATGAAAGAGGACCACCTCAACAACAATTTCAGGATGCAAATGCTATTTACAACCTCCCTAATCAATCCGACAGTCAGTACCAAGCTAGAGCCCACTCCATATTTCAACATAAAAATCAACAAAACTATAGAAATTAGGGCATCTATAGGGAGAAACAATTCCAGAATGCCCATCAAGCTCTGCCAACTCATGATAATGAAAGGTCCCATGCAATATAAGGAAGTCTTCAGTCTATGATACCCAACTAGAAGGAAATGTTTGACAACCAGCAAGCTCAACAAAAATCAATTTACTCCCAGTTAGATCTGTTAATCGTAGCTTTCCATCCTCCCATAGGAGCTCTCATCGAGTATCCTGAGCCGAATCCTAAGAACTGTGAACAACTCAAGACTGCAACTACTTGATCTGGCCTTACCACTCCAAAAGAGTAACTCCTTCACCCCTAAATTCTAACGAAGTGTATGGTGATGATGAAGTGGTTATCCCACAACCATTAGAATCGTTCTCTCTACCTAAAGACATTCCTTGTTACAAGTAGTGGATGCCATTCCATGGATGACTAAAGAAGACCCATCTAGACTCTAGGTGCAACAAGTTCAAAGAAACCATGAGGAAGTTGTGTGTTAGTATCCCTCTTTTGGTTGCCATGACACAAACACCACAATGGAAAAAATTCTTTAAAGCCCTTATATAATGTAAGTGCGTTACTAAAGAATATGAAATGGTGAAGCTGGCTAGAACCACATCTGACATAATCTTAAGCAAGATGTCACAGAAATGAAAATACCCAGGATCCCTAGGGATCACATGCTCTCTCGACAATTCTACCATTCAATCAGGATTGTCCGGTCTTAGAACAAGCATCTCCATCATTCCCTTGAGAATGTGTGGGAGTCTCAATCTCATTGATGCACAAGCCACCCATATGAGCATTCAACTGGAAGACTCCTCCATTACCAAGACAGTTGGAATTATTGATGATGTTCCACTTATAGTCCAAAAATGTTACATCACATGCAACTTTGTGGTTCTAGATATAAAGGAAGACCGTCACTACCCACTTATCTTTGGTAGCCCTTTCTTCGTCAATGCCAAGGTGTTGATCCCCATTCAGGTAGGACTTCTCACACTATGAGTAGGAACCAAATTTATCAACATGCAAACCTCTAGAGGTAGCACGAAGTACACCAGAGAAGAAAAAGTCTACTTTCTCGACTACGTGGACCAGTTCAATTAGATGCAACAATGCTTCCTCAACTCTGAGTTCCCTCTAATGACAAAATGAATCTCTTTGGAGGACAACCAATATGTAAAATAGATTGAAGCCATACTTGCCAACCCCATGATGATGGAGATCGCATTTTCCATCATCCCCACTCTTGTAACAACCAATATCTCTACTGAATAGCTTCCACTCCCACAGACTCTCTCATGCCCTCATGCTAAACCTCAATCCACCCCCAGTTTCCTTCCTCACTTCCTTCTCAAATCACCAGTCTATGATATCCACCAGGTCCCTATGATTTACCAATACTAATTAGAACTTAAGAAAAATTGTTGAAAGGCAATGAGGAAGTCCCCATGCATCATCCTTCCAATCCATCCCCATTGACACTAGTGACAATATGGTGGGATGACCAAACATGCCCACTTGAATCTAAAAATTGCATGTTCTAGTAATTATATTTATGATCATGCAATTTAGATACTGCATAAATATTCCTTATCTCATATCAAACTATGGGAACCTATCAATTTTGATCCCAATTATTGTCCTTGGTACACAGATGTGCACCAAGTCATCCAAGATGGGTTCTGCGGAGCTTAGGCAAAGAAGATGTAGTGGCTATAAGGAAAGTAGTCGAGTCAACATAACATATTGATTCAACCTCTAGATCTTTCCCCCCTTTTAGAGATACCACTGTCAGTGGGCCTTCATTGTTAAATAGGGTGCATGTTGTGAGGCAACCTAGGATTTTCTTCACTCCATTCTGGATTTAAGTTTTGCTCGGGATGAATTTTTTTTAAATTTGTGGTGGAGGTTGGTGGTATATATTCAATCCACCCACTCTATCATAAATTTTTGCATTTTCTTTATGTTTAATAATTTAGCTTAAATTTTTTAAAAACTTTTCCTTTAGTTTTGTCCCTCATATAGTCGGACAAGCCTTTATCTAGTGGTCCATGATGACATGGACAAATGCATCTTCTTCTATAGCACAATTATAAACTTTCCATTGATAGAAATTATCATGTCACCTATGATCTGAATTAACACCATTCCTTGGAAAAGATGGCATGTCGTAGAGGACTGTTAGAATTAAAAAACAATGCTACCTTATCTAGAGTTATACATTGACGTGAAAATTTTCTTGATTTTGCATATTTCAGAATTAATTGACCCAATGTATGATACTCCCAATGCACTTAAATTAAAAAAAGAGTTGCACAATGAACAGTCTTTTCCTACACTTCTTCCATAACCTTCTTATATATCAATCCTCAAAGAAAAATAAAAATCCAATGTGCCAAACTCCAAGTTTGGGGTGGAACACCCCCTTCCCCCTCTTTCGCTTCTTCCATACCCCTCGTAAATTTAATTGGGGTGTACCATAAAAAAGATGCCAAAAAGAGCAATACCAAAACATGCGCTCAATGTAACTATAAACAAAGTAAGAAAATATTTCAAGTCAAATAGAGGAGAGGTTGCTTCCTTCCATACCTCATTAACTCCACTTTTATGCCCAAGGGAATCTACATGACCCCATTAATCCTTGAGCCATGTTTTTGTGTAACAAATCATAAGAATATGTAGGAGTACCAAATGCAAAGGAAATGTGAAATCTAGTTTATTGAAGATCTTGAAATGGAATTAGGTTGTGAAATAAATTTGAAGTTTGGCATATGAAAATTGCTTTTGATAAATACAGGAGTTAAGTTTGCTTGACCATAAAAGGTTGGAAGGACCTAAATGATGTTATGCGAGTAAGGATGACATGCCAAAAGTATTATGTGGAACTATTTCAAACTCAATGTTGTTTGAGGACTAGCAATTCTTTAGGTTTGTGGTATTTTGATGAGTGCAAACCCATCACCTTTATTTTTACATTTACTATCTTTAATTGAAAATAAATTGTTTTCTATTAGATAGTTTTAGTATAAATTATCTTATTTTAGCTCTTCTTTCTTAAATTGGAGTTTTATCTGATTTTTGTGGGTTTTGCAGGAAAATATTCACATTACTTCAAGGACCTAGAAGACCCAAGAATCATAGGCTCCAAATTCCAAATCTAGCTTCCCAGTCAATCGTTTCATATTCCCAACCAGTGGTCTCAGTAACACATGACAAGACCTTCCCTAGAACTCCTACCAATCATCTCATTCATTGAGCTAGTTGATTTACTCACCCAAGACACTAAATTGTAGGACTTTGATCAGTTGTTTCATAGTGACACTTAATGAACTCAATCTTCAAAGCCATCGGCTAAACCGAGCAGCTCATTAAGTGAAATGGACGGTTGAGAAGCCAAAAAACGCATTTCATGTTCAAAAAAGCCAATCCAATTCATTAATGACCAAAGACTTGGTCAAACGGTGCTTCCACCACTATCTAGGGGTTTGACCCTCTCTCCTTGACCCACACCTCTCTATATCTGAACTGGGCAGTTTAGGCTATGAATTGATCGGTTCACAACCCATGGTCCTTATTCTAAAGCAACTAATGGCCACTCTTTTTCTCCCACTCTTCATGGTTTCACCGCCTCCTTCCCTTATACAATGAGTGGGGACTCCAAAGCAAAAGGGCATCTTGTAATCCTTGGTTATCTAGTTTTTCCTCCAATTCCTTACATTATGTCTGAGTAGTTCGCCTTCCGGGGCATGGGGAGTAGCCCTAAAGCCTATTTTTATTAGATTTAGTTGACTCCTTATTTCAATAAAAGAATTATTTCTTCATTGATAATTGGATGAAGTGATATATTATTGTGGGGGTGATGTGATCGTGTATCCCCACAAGAATGAACCTTTAGTATCTTTTTATATTGATCTGTACTTTCTTTTCCTGATATAATGGTTATATTCTTTTAGGGGTGTCAATATCTCAGGACCTTGCAAGAAAGAACCCATAATCTTTTGACACGATCACTTGATTTATTTTGTGATCTATTCTATTTGTTTGACTTGGTTGTTATAGTTGTTGGTGACATGATAACATGATATGTGGGTTCGATCATTGGATAGGAATCACACATATCCTGATGAGATATCAGACATTTATATGTTGGATGGTTGGATGAGGATCTGTGTATGTCAGGATCAATAGGTTTACAGGAAGTCTGGCTCTTGTGTGATTCTACTATGAAAGGTCACAAACCACTTGATCCTAATTTGATTATTTATATTTAGGAGTTGATTTGTTGAGTAAAAGCATAGAAATTGGTGGTGATCCCCCAGACCCCCAGTTCCTTTATCATTTGATTCAAAAAGTTGTTTTTGCATCCTTTACTTTCTACTCTTTGATTTAATCAAACTCTCCCAACCAGAATTTCCTTTCTTGTTCTCACAATTGATTTTGGATTCAAACTTTTTCTTTCAGCTATCCCATGGATAGATACCTTACTATACAAAGTTGAATTGGTTCTTGCATCATGTCGACAACTTGATTAGAAGGCTAAACTCTAGGACTTTTCTCAATGATTGATGTGAAATGACAAGCGTAAATGAACCCCAACATTAGTTATAGTCACTACCCTAAAGGTCTACATTTCCATTAATTTATTGAAACCCTAACTTTTCTCTTTCTTAGCTACTAGTTTCTTAGTTAGCTTCTTTACTTGATTAATGAGTCACCTAATCTCTAGATACTAGTTTAGTCTTTCTAGAACAATTAAGGTTATTTCTTAGTTTCATTTTTTTGCTTTAGTTAGTCATTTTCTAGTCTAGTCCTTTCCTTTCTCTTTTGCATAAATTGTTAGTGTAGTGTCTCTTTTCTCTATTTAACCTAGTTTCCTTCCCTAGTTTTTTAAATACATTTACCTTGTTAGTTTAATCCTTAGTTCTAGCTCTTTCATGTTTCTCTTAGCATAATTTCCTTTTCTTTCTTAGTTTCCTCGAGATGTTAATTAGACCTAGCTTATTAAGGGTTGAAGTATATTTTCATGTTGCCTTTTCATCATTTATTTCTCACACTAGTGTAACTCATAAAACAAAGATTTAACACTTGAAACATAGACATTACATTAGGAACCTAGCTTGAATGAGCTAGTCTCTAGCACTCCTCTATCCATTAGATTCAAACCCGATTTGTCATTTTCTGCACTATTCATGTCTGCTTGCTGATTTGTTTAAGAGTGGCACCAAACTGGGTTTTAAAAATATGGAAATACCCTCGTGTTTTCCTAAGACACAAATATTCACTTCAGTTTGCTAGGGGTAACCTCGAGCACATCAAGATTTTTAGTTCCATTTCTAAGGATAGAAACTGCCATAGATTCCTAGTAGTTCTATTGTGACTCTATCCTTAAGCACAATCTTTTGCGAGTTTAGTTGGTTGCATTCAGAATCACAATAGATTCCCATTAGATGATGGGAGTAGAACTTTTATCAATAAATTAGTCAGTAGTCCCACCAAAAGGTGAGTACAAGAATCCCATCAGAAGGAAAAAGTTCCATAGGATGACCTAAGCATTGGAGTCCTATTAGTTAGTAGTGGTGTTAGTTGTCTGGTATAAGAGTTCCATCAAAAGGTGACTCTAGAACTTGCATCAACTGAGGCACACAATACTCCCATTGATTGGAACACATGACTGTTTCAAAATATATGTGTGTTGTAGCTTCGTTAGAAATGCTCAGAGTATCAATCTCATCGGTAGGCATATCAACTAGATTTTCATTACTAATCCAATAGGCAAAAAAAATTCAAATATTGGTGGGTTCATAATGTCCCCATCTAGAATATGACCATCAGTAGGAGAGTACTAGACTTCCATCAGTTGTTAACTGATGGAAAGGAAGAGTGAGAAAACTAACACTACTACAGAACACGCCTTTGGCGTCGGTTATTTAACCCCCTTTAGCGACGGTTTTCAAGCGACTTCTATGTGGGCGCCGCTAAAGGTCGAACTCTTCGGCGTCGATTTTCTAAACAATGCCTATATGACATATAGGCGTCGGTTATATATAGTTGGCCGATGTCTATAGGGTTTGTGCCACAAAAAAGAGCACCGCCTAGGACACTTTTTGCGTCGGTTAACAACTAAACAACCGACGCCATACTCCCAGACGACACTGTCGTGCTTCACTGCACAACCGTGTTTAGTACTATAGGCGTCGGTTTATACAAATAAGTGATGCCTTTTCCACCACGGTCGTGCTTTCCTGCACGGTCGGGTTGTTTTTCATATTAGGTGTCGGTTTTTATCCAATAACCGACGTTGTAGGCCTTTGATGACGGTGTTCTATAAATAACCGATGCCTATACTTTAATTTTTTTTTTCTTATCAGTTTGCAGGCCTGTTGTGGCTGGTCAGCAGGATGAGAAGCTGCAGTTCAGTTTTCTGAACTGCAGGTTTACGAAATCCATTGATATCAGCCTATAAACAGGCCACAAACCTGCAAAATCAACAAATATTTTTTCACACAAGTAGATACATTCAAACATCAATTCAATTCTCACATTCACACATGTACAAACATTCAAATACATGTAGAAACATTCAGACATGTATAAACATTCAAAAATATTCATTTACAAAATATCATTCAACATCACTATCAGCATCCTCATTATATCTTACAATCACCACTGCTTGTATGGCTTTTGCCCATTCTTCTCTTACTTCATTTAATGCTTCCATCGTATATGGAGCATGTACATTTTTTAAGCATTTACCTATAGTGTGGTCAATTTTAAACACCTGCAAAGAGAATGATGTATATATATAAGTAATAATATAAAAATAAGATTGATATATTTCATACTAACTAATGAGACTATATATAATACCTCATGTATGGTATTAATATCCGATGCGGCATGTCGGATAATCATCTGCATAAATCGCATCACATAGTATGCGCATGCCCAACTGTTGTCATTTGTAGCGCACTATAAATTGAAACATACAAAATATTAAAAAATACAACTAAGCACAGTTCACATAAATAATATATACATTGGAGTCGGGAACTTACTTTTATGTTCTCCCAAATTATTGGTTGGTTCTTTCTCCTTGGGACATTTCCTCCAGCATTTTTGAATGCATCTAAACCCCTACATGTTAATGTAACACAATAAATTGCATAATTAAATAGTAATGTAATAACAGATGTTAACGGATATAAAAATGAAATATTTCTCACCAGAATAATGACATTCTCAATGTGTGTCCAATTTTAGTGTTCAATGTACTTCCCGCAGGATCTAGATAATAATCAGTGAACGTCCCGTGGACAATAACTAGTAACTCCCAATGTCTAGCGCTATAGGTAAAAAAGTTAAAAATTAATAACTCAAAATGCACAATAAAAATGGAATTTTCTTAAGTCCAAATTATAAATAAAGTAAACTTACTTGACATTGAATGGAGCTATTATTATCATCTTCTTTTGCTGACCGAAAATTGTAAAAGCATCTATACAGTATTGTTGAACACTATCAGGGTCTTTAGCTACCATACTAATCAATGATGGAATCAAAAATCCCACATGATCAAATGCAAATTGTTTGCATTAATCTTCGACTAAGTAGCTGCAAAACATGTATTACGTATGCATTAATATATAAGAAACCAGATCACTGGATCTTACACAAGGTATATGGATGTATAAATAAGATCTCACCTTATCCATGTCTCTATCATTGATGTATTCAACCAATCATACATAAACAACTCAATAATATCTTGTATAAATAAAGAGCTATTGTATGATTGACCTGCATAATCTGCTTCTAAAGAAACAACTATAGGGCAATGTATATTATGTGCCTGTAGCCAACATGCCATTCCCCTACAAGCAGGACCTAACGGGTATTTTAGGTTAGTTGGAACCCAACTTGGTAATGCAGGAAGTGGAGGTGGAGGCCTAGGTGCTTCGGGTGTCTTCTTTTTAACCTGTATATATAATTTCAGATCAGTTGACCTCATATATACACATTAACAATCTAAAGTAATGCAAATTTATCTTACAATTTTAGTAGTGTAGACGACATCTGCTTTGGGCCACAATATCACCCCGCCTTCTGCCTCACCAAGTGTATCAATATATGGGTGGGCATATGGCAATGCAACTTCCCTCCAATCGGGTAATACACATATTGGGCTCACACGAACGTAGCCCTGCGGCATTGGAGTCCCATGAAACGTTGCCCCAGGAAGGGATGGGTAAGCCCGTGCCTCTGCAATAACATAGTCTTGCATTCTTAAGCGGAATGGCTTCAATGCCTACAAATTTACGTAAAGAATGTTATACATATATACATATCATCTTGAAAACATATCATCTTGAAAAGACTAGCTACAATGTTATAAACAATACTTACAGGAGACGTGCTAGGCGATGGGTCTCCAGGATTACTCGCAGTCTGTGCATCAGGAGAAGAGTGGGTCGCCATAGGCTGATTGGAAGCTTGAGATGCCTGCCACCGCACTATTTCTTCCTGGACCTTCTCAGCAACTATATCATTGACCTTCTTAGCAACTATATCCTCGACTCTCTTATTCTCCTATACATGGATAAAAGAAACATTAGCTTCTTATTATTGAATTCCCTTTTGTAGTAACATTCTAAAAAAAGAATAGGTTACCTCTTCTTGTGAAAGTCCGGCTCTAGGTTTGTGCTGGGATGGCCCAAAGAATGCTTTGATGCCCACACCAGCGCCTGCACCCCTAACACGTCCAGGATGCTCTGGGTTACCCAGAGCAACTGTCAATTCATCCCTTGTGCCTTGAGGAATGAACGTGCCTTGTTTCCTCTGCTCGTGCAGCTCCCGCTAATCACCATCAACTGAAATTGGTAAGTTAACACCACAAATAATCAATATTCAAACGATTTGCTCTAAGAGTTGTATTTTACCATTTTCGCAGCCGCCTCACCAGTTACGGGCTTCTTTATTTCACCCTTCTTGTTTTGCCTCCCAGCTATCTAGATATCATGGCGAGGCATGGGTGTGGCAGACTCCTGAGTAGCAGCAAACTCCTGAGTAGCCACAGACTCCGCATGTAGTCTTTGGCGAATGCTTGCATAGCCCTTTGGACCCACAATGTGGTCATGCACATTCAGTGCACGCCTTGCTTTTTGCGCGTCACTGAGGGCCTAGTTAGTATGCACATTAATGATTTGGTTAGTAGCACTAAATGTTAATCTTGAATAGGTGAATACAACGTATATTAATTAAATTGGGAGTGACGCCTAATACCTTGAATTCTTCAGATTTTCTTGAAGCAACAAAATTGTCCCAATCTTCTTTGTCTAAGAAGTTCCACTGTTCAAGAGCTGACTTCTTCTTCTTATCACCATCTTTTATGTATTCTCTGTTCAGATTTGTCCTATAGTTCCTAAGCATCTTTCCAGCACGTTGCATCACGCTTTTACGATGCAGCTTCTCATCCAATGCAAACAGATTCTTTAAAATAGAATTCTTAATTATTAACTAGTATCCAAAAATAGAATTGCAAATAATAGAATTTGTAATCTACAAAATAGAATTGCAAATAATAATAACTCACGCATAAATCCTTCCATATCATGTCTTTCTTCAACTGAGGAACTTTATGCCAATTATCATACTTAACACCACAATGGCTTCGAGTGACAATCCCAAGATAGTTTACAAAATTATTGCGGTTCACTCCAATTGCATTTCCTCCATTATCAAACTCCACAACCAATTTGGATCCACTGCCACTTAGCGCTATTAACTTCTTCAACAGAGTGATGCCCCTTTTCTTGTTAAGTGTTTGGTGCCGCACATCAAGTTGCTCCAGTGCTTAAGTGGGTACATGTGCATCATCAACCTAAAATTTGACAAAAATAAACACACTTAATTAGCACAATATAGAAATATGGGATATATGACATAACTAGAAGATAATGAATTTTATAGAAATATAGGATATGGTTTTTAGAAATTACATTGGTATCCTCGCAATGCTCGTCATGGACAACATACTCATCATGGACTTCATGCTCATCATGGACATCATGGTCAGCCATCTAAAAATGTCATTAAAAAGGTAAACAATTAGCATTTGTATTAACTAGAAAAAGGCAAACATTTAGCATTTGTATTAACTAGAAAAAAGGGAAACATTTAGCATTTGTATTAACTAGAAAAAGGCAAACATTTAGCATTTGTATTAAGTAGAAGATAATGAAAAATCAAATCTGAAAATGATATTGATATTAAAAAAGCAAACATTTAGCTTCAATAAAAAAATATAAACATACATGCCTCTAAAATTGTGATCTTTTATCAATTAACAATCCTTCATTGTGATCTCCGCGCACATATAAGTCATCATTATCTTCAATATTTTGTGGAGTTGGCAACCCTACTGAGAATGGACTGGAGTCATCATACTTATCATAGTACTCTTCTTCATCTATAGGATCTTCAATGAACTATCTTTTACCATGAAGAACAATCGACCATTTATCATTTGCAGGACCATCGATATAGAATATTTGTTTCGCCTATGATGCCAATATGAATGGTTCACCCTTATCGCCAATCTTTTCAAAGTTCACCAAAGTGAAACCCAATTCATCCACTATAACTCCTTTGGTGTTATCAACCCAATTACATTTAAAGAGTGGAATTCTGAAATCTATGTAGTCAAACTCCCATATGTCTTCAATGACACCGTAATATGACATTTTAGCTTCATGTGGACTCTTATCCTTTGCACTTGCAAAATACATAGTCGACGCTTGAAGAGTGACCCCACTGTTTTAGACGACACTCTTATCATCTTGGCACTTTGTGTAATATGTGAACCCATTAATGTCAAACCCTTCATAAGACATAACATTCGGTTTTGGTTTAAAGGCAAGGCATTTGATAGTTTCTGTAATATCATTTGGTGTTTGAGATAGTTGATGTAAGACTTTATCTTCAAACCACTTAGTAAAAGTCTTATTATGCTCTCTAGCAAGCCACATTGAACTTGCTCGAGGATGTTGTCTCTTGATGAAATTGGTATGTTCCTTGATATAAACACTCACTTCATCCATGTTGTGTAAAATATACAAGTGAGCTTGTTCCAACTGCTCACGGCTGATTACTTTCACCCGTGATCCCAAAATTCCTTTGCCCTCCTCAATATTCTTGTCAAGATCCAACAGCTTACAACAGGGAAATTCCACAGAGTCCCACGGCCGTGGCCTACCAGCCACGATCGTGGTCATTGAAGACAACACGGTCATGGCCATCAGCACGGTCGTGGTCAGGAGAAGAGAACACGGCCGTGGTACCCTGCCACGGTCGTGGGAATTAATTGCCAAAGGTTCAGTTGCAATAGGGTTTTTGCCCAGAACGCCACGACCATGGCCAAGTCGCCACGACCGTGGCCCCTCCACACGGTCAGCTCCTCCTCCTCCAAAACGGCCATGTTAAGCCACACGGCCGTGGTGCATGTTACCCACCACGACCGTGGTACTCCGCTACGGCCGTGGCCACCACCATCTCACCACTTCCTTCACACCACGATCGTTTTCACCCCCCACATCCGTTCCCTACTACCCTCACCACAGCCGTGGCAGACCCACCACGACCATGGTGATCACCTGTCCTACACAACTTTGCACTGCTTTTCCTATTTTACCCCCACTTAGCCCTAGCTCCTATCTAAGCACTAGTTGCTTCTTGGACGGGTTTCTAGGCCAACAAACAGAATAATAGATATCTAAAATGAAGCCGGACTCCATACAAATAGTATATAATTTAGTGATTATTCATTCTAATTTATACCAATGTACAAGTAATATAAAGAACAATGATTGTTCACTTTCTAGGCCAAAAAACACATGTGATGTCATTCTTATATATAATAAATGTGTACCACCTATCCCATCTTTGAACACCTAATCTCACTAGTAAGTGTATAATGTGTATTGGGTTTTCAAGAAAATTTCGGCAGCATTTCCCCGTTGTTCTCTAAGTACATATGTACTTAGAGAACAAACGGGGAAATGTTACCGAAATTTTCTCGAAAACCCAATATACATTATACACTTACATCCTAAGTGAGATTAGGTGTTCAAGAACAGTCCCAAACCGGGGACTATCCAAGATTTACTCCTAATGAGTAAATCTTGGACGGGTTTCTAGGCCAACAAACACATCTGATGTCATTCTTATATAAAATAAATGTGTACCACCTATCCCATCCTTGAACACCTAATCTCACTAGTAAGTGTATAATGTGTATTGGGTTTTCGAGAAAATTTCGGCAGCATTTCCCTACTGTTCTCTAAGTACATATGTACTTAGAGAACAAACATGGAAATGCTACGGAAATTTTCTCGAAAACCCAATACACATTATACACTTACATCCTAAGTGAGATTAGGTGTTCAAGAACAGTCCCAAACCGGGGACTATCCAAGATTTACTCCTAATGAGTAAATCTTGGACGTGTTTCTAGGCCAACAAACACAATAATAGATATGTACATGTTAGGGTTTCATCATGATTAATGTTAGGGTTTCATCACAATTGATGTTAGGGTTTAATCAAATCAAATTAGGATGCTACAATTGACAAGTTTAAATCTTATTTCAACATGCATGAAAATTTATTGAATTAGGCCAAACATTACGATTAGAAGCACAAATATATGACAAATATATGCAAGCAAAAGTTTTGTTCATATCCTAGGATTTACATAAATCATTACATAAAAATTTGTTCATATCCTTACCAACAGCAACCACGGCCGTGGCTGTGTTGGCCTACCACGACCGAGCTGGACAGCACGACCGTGGTAATGGCCGTGGCTGTGTTGGCCTACCACATAAGAGTGTACAAGTTGGCTGTCTTGGCTGTGTTGGCCTTCCACATAAGACTGTACAAGTTGCATCATTTTAATACTCTAAAGGTGACTAGTGGGTCATAGCACATAAAAGATGGCATTACAAGGAAAGTAAGCAAGCTAGATCAATTAACACTCATGTCAAGGGAACATTAGTTACTGAGGGGACTAGGAAAGAGTACTTTTAATCACTAGGATCATACAAGTAGCAATGTTGATTAAGTCTATGTGCTTACTAAAATAGAACCATTAAATGGAACTAATCCTACATTATACACATACTTTTCCTGAGTAAGATAATGTGCACTTCATGGAATTATTAATATCTGAATATATTTAAATTGTTTCTACCTACTTTGATGGGATTTTATAACATTCGAGTCTTCCATTTAAGGCATTAGATGCATATATTGCAGTCCATTGTGTTGAGATAAGAATCCCATGTGATACACATGATTGAGAATCTTTCACCATACTAGGAAAATACTATAGCATGTCCTCTCTAAATCTAGGTTCAGCTTATACATCCAAATTAAATACACAACTAGATATTCATTTAGGTGTTAGACATTCATTTAGTTGTTCCTGATAACTCGCAGGTATGCACAACTAGACAACTGTGGCGGAGCAGTACTGGAGGAAGCATACCTTTCGGTACAGGCGGCGGACAAGTAGGCGAGCAACAAAAACTGACCTCCCAGCAGTGGTGGCGGTGACCGACGAGCTCCAGGCAGCTGGGCAGGTAGGTGCAGCTGTGGCCGGCGAGCTCCAGGCGGCAAGGCAGACAAACCAAGGAGCAGTGGTGTCAGCGGCAAGGAGCAGCGACGTCGGCGGGCGGAGGCAAGGAGGAAGGTGGCGCGGCGGCGACGCAGAGCAGCAGTAGCGCCGTCGACGGTGAGGAAGCAGCAGGCACCAAGAGGCGAGCAGCAGCGGGCGATGAAACAGAAGAAAGGGGACAGTGGCCGTTCGAGGGTCTATTAAGTTGGTAAAAAGCGTCAGTTATAAAATACAACCAACACCTAACGTCTTCGGCGTCGGTTCTACTTAAATAACCGACGTCCAATTAGACAAATTTTGCCCTAAATAGTATGGCGGGAACCATTATCGGCGTCAGTTATCAATGGATAACTGACACCTAAGCTGGAACTTTTCGCGCAATTTTTCATCTTATATAGGCGTCGGTTTGTTGGTAAAAAACCGACGTTGTATGTGCCAATTTTTTTCGCTCGAAAATTGGATTTCGCGGGCGATTTTAGGCGTCGGTTGTTTGTTATGCAGCCGACACTGAATACAAAGCGGTACCCGTGTCTGGCTTGTCTTCGAATATAGACGTCGGATTTACTAAATAGCCGACGTGTAATGTTATAGGCGGCGGTTTTTGTAAATAATCGACGCCCAGAAAAGCGACATTGAATGTTGTTTCTGTAGTAGTGTAATAGATCAGATGACTAAGAAAAATGACATAAGGGTAGAGTGAGCAAACTGATGATATTGTAAGAATATGTAAACCCACCCCCACTGGGGAGGCTATATGGGGGAGTTGTAGAGTTTTCCCTTGTGAAGCATCAACTAGTGGAATAAACAACCAATGAAGGGACACATCAACAACAATATTGTACATTCATTGAAATTTCTTGTCCCTCTACTTGTTTGGTGCGACCACTATCTCCTACATTGGAGCAAAACATATGAAGCCAAAGTCATCCCAAAAATGAGGCATTTGGATGAAAATCCAATAAATTAACACAAAATTAAGAAAACCTAATGTACGTTAGTTATTAAGTAAATTGATGGAAATGAATGCAAAACTAAGATGAAAATGTAACTTAAACTAGTGAAAAATAAATTTAGCAGTCTTTTTTCTCATAATTTTGTTATCAATTCATAGTACAACTTTAAATTCAAAATATTGACAACTATTGATTAAAAAGTGAGAAAGAATTTTTTTTAAAGTTTAAACAATGATACGTGTCAATTACCATTTTTTTTTACCTTGTTTGGCTGGAATTAAAAGTTGAATTTGTTTGATTTACTAATTCAATGAAAAAACACTCTTAGATCATTTAAATTGTTTTTAGGTGAAGAGATACCATGTTTTGAACGTAGTATTTGGAAAGTGGAAACCTGAGGTCTAGGCATTATCCATGCTTATTCTACATTTGCAATTAAGAAATATAATTCAACTTTAAATCTTGATTTGTGATGTTTTGCATTTTGCATCATATCCCTTGCAATGTCTTCCCGAAAATCCTAATTTATAGCCCAACATCTATTAATTCTTATTTCCTAATAAACATGTTGTTAAGTATCTTTTATTGATATAGATTGATTAAACTGAGCATTGCTCAACATTCAATGCATGCTTAATTGAGTGGAACAACACAATTCCATTGTAATTATGTGTCTAGGTGGTGCTTCTAGTACACCTAATTACACTTCATTTTGGGTTTATGTGATGATGCCTAACACCATGTTTTTGAATACTAATCCTTATTACCTACTTCTTACGTACTTTTTATACTAGTATTTGAGGTGGTGGCTACTCTACCCATGGCTTATTGTGGTGGTTCATTGGCCAGAAATATTAGATTTCTCTATTTTAGCAGTTGGTCTACATGCACATTTTGTTGGGTATTGTTCAATTTGATTTATAGGCAAGAATCCCTTTCTTTTTTTAGCGTAATGAGTCATTGTGTGTCTCATTGATATCATTTGTTTTCTAGCCTTTTTACATTCTCTTGCAAGGGTACAACTTCTCTTGTATTATTTACACACATTCCCACTAAATTTTATTTGAAGTATATACTATTTTCTAATATATATTTATATATGTATTTCTATCCCTATTTTTGGGTTTAATTCCCAAAATCCTACTTAGGATTACATCTTCTAGCAGAGGATATTTCAAGGGATCCTTCCATATGAATGTAGATTCACAGAAGTATTGTGTATTCACAGTTGTCTTCTACATTTGGCCCTGTGATTAAGTTTACTTATGCTTTTTGCTTTTGTCTTGGCATCCATTTAGGTGACAATTTGTGATTACTTTGAAATAATGTAATAGTTAGTTTATTTCTAATTAAAAAATATATACTACATTGGTGTATTATACTTGAGAAATGGGACTTCCTCCTTTTCTCTATGCACTTTTGATGTGATTGATGATGGATGATGTGTATAGTTCTATACAAAATGAGTGATCCTTATTAGGTCCTACTCATTGTGAGTTTTGTAATACATTAATACAAGTCACACAACTAATTGTTTCAAGATTTCCCATCTATGTTCTATACCTATTACATGTGCACATATATAAATAGATTCACACAGTCTGTTGATGATTACATGATTGGATCACAATTCGGTAAGTATGAGTTTCAAACCCTTTGGATCTAGTGTATAGATCTATCCATTGGGCCCTCATCTTATAGTAACATATCATGAGTCACGTAGATGATTGAGACTAAACCTTTGATGATTTCAACTACACCTACACTTTATCTAGTTGTGATAATATTCTATGAAGAAGAAATAAGTCTTATAATGGAGGCGACTCTTTATTTTCATAATGTATAATTTCTCTCAGCCTCCATATATGACAATCACTACAAATATCACAAACATTTTCATCTATAGTATTCCATAATGTGTTCCTTAACCGTATTCATTATTGTCTTTCAAGTACTTCAACTATCTATGCCTTGAGAATGAGCATGACTAGATGAGAACCTTGATTACCACTTTAGATTCTAAATATATGGTAGTCCCTCTATTTAGTAGTACCCTGAATTAACTCTATTATCTTTAAGCATGTTTTCCACCCTTCCCAAATATATATATAAGAGACAATATAGGGAAAAACCCCTCCTTTGGGTAGTAAAACTTCATTTCGTGGTCACATTGTGAAGAAAAGACTACTGTGTAGAGTTGCCACCACATTTTATGAAAAAAAGGTTAAAAAAAAGAGAAATCATTAAAGTTATGGTATAACTCATAGTTTTAATCCAAGTTGTATAGATTAAAAAACATGAATGAAAAATTAGTCCAAAACTCAAATCTGATGACCTTGTTATGACCGAGGTAGAATTAGAACTCCCATCCCACCCAATAAACATGTATCAAGGTGTTTATACATTGCAAAAAAAAGTGCAATTCCTGAGAATAAATTCATAAAACAAAGAGACAAATGAAAAAGAGAAGACTATTAGTGGTGGGAAATCTTTTAGGGATGGATATATATATGTCCTTCCTACCATTCTCCTAATTTTTTGGCATATTAGGGTCTTAGTCACCTCAGGACCTCCCACAGAGAAGAACCCTCATGGGTTATTATCACCCAAGAATAGGACTAGAGGGGATTAGCAGATGTAGTCTAATAAGATTTTATTTTTCAGGCATGTAAGAGAACAATTCAGTATAACAACAATAGAGCAAATCATGTATAGTAGTTGAATAGATCATATGCAATAGTTATAGAAGTTTAGATGCAAGAGTGAAAGAAGTTTACCATTCCACATAAGTTGAAAGGGTAGGAGGTTTCATAGGAAGGATCCCCTACTCACGAGCAATGTAGAAATAAAAGAGGAGATAGTTTGGTCCTCTAGATTCTAGAGGTTTGAAAGGGGCCCACAATATAGATGATATGGGGGCTATTTGTAGGTGGACATTAGGTTTAGGGTTCTAGATATAATCTTATATAATACGATGTGAATCAGCCTTATGCCACACTAGAGAGGCAAAGTAGATCAACGCTATTTGCCACATGGCATGTGGTGGATGGATCAGATCCCTTGGGTGTCCCAGTTGGTTTCTCAATTTCTAGTAATTTCAAGAATGTTTTGAAGAAAATCAAAGAAAGATAATTTGATATTATATCTTAGATTATCTAAAAAAGCATATCAATATCCTTGGAAAAAAGGAATATCATTATTTGTAATAATTCAACTGGGAAATTTAGGAGAAAGAGCATGAAAAAGTAAAATTTGAAGATAAAGTTGCACTTTCTATCTAAGAAGAAGGTTTCTTTATGGGAAGCCCTGAACTAAGTGAATGTCGGTGCAAGTGATGAATTGGATCTGCAAAAAATGTAGATAAATGTGGGAAATTATAATGTGAAAAATGGGTGGAATGTAATCCATCATTATCTAGAGAATTTGCATTAATCATGAATTTCTATCGACTGGGCAAAAATAGGGTGTCAACAGTCTACCCCTCTCAAGGAAGGGTTTGTGTAAGAGTGAGAATTGTAGGCCTAAGCCAATTCTAACCCACATTTTCATTTATGAGAGGCCAAAAAGGCCATACTCCTCAAGGATGATTTGAAAAACCTTGTAGAGGGTGGAACGTGTAGGTGATGTCTTTTCCTTATAAGGATGATTTTATAAATAGCCATTCATAACAAAAATAGGATTATGAGTGAACAATTTCTTTAGAGTAAGGGTAACCTTTGAGAGGTACTTACCAATGTTTGACCAATCGTTGAGCTAGAAGAGGATTTTTGGCACCAAAAGTGACTCTCATCATTGCTTTAGCTATTAAATTAGCATGTTTGATTCTCCCACTAACTCATGTCTTAGTGAGGAAAATATGGATGTGAAAAAGTGAAGGGATTGTGTTTTTTTTAAAGAAATTAAGTTTAGGAGTATGAATCATTGAAAAATACTAGCATTTTCTCTGTCTGTATGAAGATCTTTGAGAAAAGTGTAATCACCCCTCTTCCTACACATCTTTAGTTACTATATTCTTTTCACAAGTGGGCCAATTTAGAGTTAGGGACACAAACCTTAAAAAGAACAATATGGGGATTTCTCCTGCCAGGTGTAGGGCTTGGATCATTGACATTGGTGATTGAGTATTAGACAAGCTTTCTGACTTAAGCTGGCCTTTTAGCCGGTGATTGTATTAGCTAGTTGCCTATTTTTGTGAATCATCCTATATTGAGATGATTTTGGTTGTTTAGGAGATTATCTAGTGAAAGGTGGTCTCTACGATGTGTTCCCCTATGAGTTTGTCATCCTTCCCCTAGAGCATCGACAAATGATTGTCGTTAACGTTCTAGATCGTTTTTTTGGAAATCAGAATTTTGATCCATAATGTTGGGTTGTAAATTGGCATTGGCCATTTGATTCATTTTTTTGAGTCATGATTTGAGATTGCCAAAGGATGTGCATGAAAGCAAAGTTGATGCCCTACTCGTGATCCACGGTCAAAATGGATTTGAAAAGTGATGCATGTGGTCGGACAAGGTTTAGGTCATAGTCTAGCATCCAAAAAGATAAGAAGATGAGGAATAATATTGGTCTAGGTTTCGGTCATGATATGGAACCCAAATGATTCAGAAATATCATCATGGTATTGATTGATTATTAGGTCATAATTGAAGGCATTGAGATATTTTAAAAAAATAAACTTAGCAAGTCCAATTTGAGGTCACAATCAACGACCCTAAAAGATTTGATAGCAATTTTCCTTTGAGAAAGGTGGAGTTTCAATTTTTAAGTCAATAATATAAATTTTCAATATTGACCAATTTTTTGGTATTTAATTTGTATTTCTCTATTTTTTCCCAATATTCTATGGTTGTATAAGGCTCTCAAAATGCTGCTAAAAAATCTGGAGACATGTTTGTACTTTTTCTAGAAATTGATTTTTTTTTTTAAAGAGGGGAAATGGGATGAGAATTTGAGCATACTTTGCATTTATTCCCTAGTCAAGATGCAACACTAAGAAGAGAGTTGATTTGAGAAAATGAGGGCAATGTTTGTGCTGAGGAGAGAGGAAATTAGGCCAATTGATTGTGATGATGCATCACCTCTAACCTAGTGGATCATGGTGTTCTTTTATCTAGGTATGATGGTAGTGGTGATGAGCTCCCTTTTGATGATGATAGGGCTTCTAGACCACCTGCTATGGGTGCCAGGGCAAGCCGCTATACCATAACGGCATGGGCATGCATGGTTCTTCTTGAATGTGGGACATTGGGCCTTCTCAACTACTACTACAGGCTCATGTGCCTTCCTCTTATGGTTGTTGGGCGGTTGATGTTGATATTGGTTGTTCTTCTAAGGATCTTCCTTCCTGTATGACCTTCTAGGGAGGTCTTCTAACTCTAGGGTTGCATCTAGGGTAGTCTGAAGTGGTCCTATGGCCTCTTCCTGACAAGGAAAATCTTAGGCCTGGCTTGATTCCTCAGATGAACTTCTTTGTTCTGCTTCCCTAATTATTATCATAACCATACTTATGTAGGACCTTGAACTTCATGGCATATTGGGTCATAGTCATGTCACCAACTTGAGCTATATTGGAAAACTCCATCTCCTTTTTCTCTATCATGGATTCAGACACATAATGCTCCTAGAAGTTTTCCATAAATCCTTCACATGTGAGTGGAGGTGCATCGACTATCCTTGAGTTGAGGAAGTTCTCCCATCATGTACGGGCTGCTCCCTTCAACATATGTGTTACAAAGTGAACCCTAGAGTGTTGAGGGAAGTCCATGTCATGGAAGTAATGTTCCATGCCTCTACCCACACCTCAACTTTGGTGACTACATCAATTTCTAATTCACCAGAGAAAGAGTCATGCCTTACCTTTAAGAAGTCCACTAAAGTCAACTCATGGTGTTTGGGTTAATGTTGCCCTTGTTCTAGGGCATTGGTGAGTGCTTAGACAAGATCTTCTATGGTAGCCTTAGTGTTTCTATCATGGTCACTCCCTTCACTAAAGGAACTAGAACCATCATCCATCTTATCTTTTTGCTTATCATATTTTTTAGGGGCCATCTAAAAAACGTCACATATACCTAGGGTTAAATCATATGAATCCAATTGTTGCCTAGTGGACATCTACTTATTATCTCTAAGACCATTAATGTAACACCCAACCTATGAATATGTAATATAGTTGAGCATAAGCATTTATGTTGATTGGGGATGTCACATTAAGATAATAATTGCAAATAAATAAATAGATCACCATTCATTATCTTATAAAGTTTCATACATCGTCATTTGGATACAAAACTACAACTGACTTCTTTATCAAGTCTAAGATCTAACATTTAAACTTGCATAAACTTAATCATAAAAGGAAACATTCTAAACAATAGGATTGCCTAATGTAGATGGCACCAATCCATGTGGTACTCACAGGTCTCTTAATCCTTGCAAAGGGGAAAACAACACATCGGTGGATGTTACTTGCACTTTATACCATAATCAAAATAAATATACTTGAGATTAAAGAAACATTTACATGAATTACCTATACGAATTCTTCAGTTATTAATAACATGAAGAATAGAGCAATAAATATATACATCTCTCTATGACACCCACTTAAGAGCACAAATGGCTAGCAAAGCCCTTGATGACCTCTTAAGGTACATGATTCGAGAAGCATATAAAGATTGATTCAATTCCAATTATTTTAACATTAAGATTAACAAGATCTTGAACTTTAACATGATGGGATTTCCCCCTCTTGAATCTTGAATTTTAAATTCATGAGCCATTAACAATAACATGTGATTTTAGTGAGCATTGTAATCATAGGACATAACATCTAGCTATCATCAAAAACTTGATATAATGAAAATGACTTAGAATAATTGAATTTGAAATCAAGATTTCTACTTTAGATATAACATGCAATCATAAATAATTGTGCTCAACAACATGAACCATTTATCTTGGAGCAAATACCGAAGTCAAACCACTTATTGACATCATTATATGCCAATCACATGTAATTACACATAAACACCATTAGTTAATATTTGTAGTGAATCGTAGGTTGAATTCGGGTAGTTTAGGATTTAGGTGCATTAGGGTTAGGATTATTACTTATCAATAAATTAGTGAATTCGATTGGACCATTACTGATTTAGGTTGCATTGATCACATGTGCTACATTATTAAGGTTTAATGAATAAAATTAGGTTTTCTAATAAAACATCAAAACAAAAAAGCAAAACATAGTTTGAAAACTCCAAAAATGGATTCCTTGTCAAAAAAACCTTTTCCAATGACTATTTATATGTATTTTTCTGATTAACAAGTAATTAGTTGCGGCATTTACATAATCCATCAAATCAGAAGCTAATAAAATCCACAATATACTATTGCAAACTCTTGTATATCTAATGTCACGTGCTAATGTGTCCCAAACAAAACCGGCCACATCGCCTGACCTTTATGCAAAATGTGCGACTAAGAAAAAGGGTAAAATCTCATGTATGCCCATAACGAGGCATGACACACAAATATCTGACTGAGGGAAAAAATTATAAATTTCCCATGGGGATCTTCCTCTCTGTTGCATGTAATGAAGCAATGCTTCAATAAGTCAAGGCATGATCAAAACTCAAAATTTACTAGTGATCAAATATGGGGGATGATTCCAATATATTCATCGACTCCCGATGGTCAAGAAGAGCCCAGGTCGCGGGTACCACGGTACCAAAATCATCAAAATGGCCATGCGAGTTCTACAAAATAGAGTACGAAGGGTGAGTTATAGGTTTGAGCGATAAAGTTTAAATCCATTGAACAAGGCATATGAGTACCCACAAAGATTGGAGAAATGACAAATGAAGAGAGGCGAAGTAAAAGACACTATTTTCATCATAGAAGGGCCACTAGATCACCATGGCATTAACGCCTGTTAGAACAAATGACGATCTATAAGACACTGTGATCAGGGAAAACACTGGGCAAACTGCTGATGAGAAAAAGAAGGGTGTCAAGGATGTTTACAATGCGATCAATTGGACTAGAGGTGTTGTTGAAGGTAGGGGTGAAGCTTGGGTCACCGGAGAAGGAGGTCGAGAAATTTTGAGAGTCTCGAGGCCTTGATGATGAAAATCCTGGTGGAGGGGAGATCAGTGGTGACCGGCGATGCTTTTGAGTCATTTAAATAGATCCATGCGGGGTCGTGGTCATACGTGTGCATTCATGGTGGAGAGGGGTTCCGAGCCCTAATTGGCTGTTTCATCAATAGAGTGAGAGGGAAGGTGAGTAGTGTCTCACTAGATTTAGGAGAAAGAGATAAAGGTGATGGTGAAGAAATTTCATGAAATGGTAGAGCAATGAGGGAGAGAGGATTTGAGGAAGGATGTACTGTGACACTGGGTTCAATTCATGGAGATGTTGAAGGAAGTGCATGATTGCGGAGGTGTCAGATAAAAAACAAACAGTCAGATTAGCATGCCAGAAAAGGAAAGAAGCGTGTGACAGTGAAGAAGTTCGAACTTTGTTTTAATTCAATGCATTAAATGAAATTGAAATCATATCCTAATTAAACTTTTAAAAACCTTTCCTAATAGGTTTGAGGGGTCAAATTACGTGAAAAGGGTACAAAGTTTGGACCACCTATTTAATAAGTAGTCTAGAATATTCCTACCCAATAAAGTTCTACTTATACATATCTTTTACCCATAGTTTCCAAATTGGATATTTAACTTGATTATTATGCATTAAAGATGAAACAAGTGGAATATACTTTCCCTTTGTAACCCTTTGAGAAAAAAATTGAAATAATAACTTATTACCCATGCCATATGTATTCTATGCCTTTTTTAGAAAATTTCTTAGAGGAGATGAAAAAGAGAGTAATTGTACTTTCTATGTTTATTAAAAACTATAAAAAGGATAAAGAAAAACTTCTCATCCAAGTAAGATATTTCTTATGTTTATTTTTGAATCCTAAGTCTTTTCTCTTTCTCTTTTATTCCCTTTAAATATTTTCAAGATTAGGGGAGCTACCATTTATCAATTTGATTTTAATTGGATCATATAATGCACTTATGGAAGAGAAAATATATTTTGAGTCTCATTTTAATTTTTCTTACTTCATTTTCATATAAGAAATACCATTTCATGGTCTTTTTATATTAAGCCCCTTAACTATCATTCTAAAAAAATGACATTGTCTGGATTAGACTAGCCTTAAAATTTTGGGAGGTTACAATACTACCGACCTTAAAATACATTTAGTCCTTAGAATTTGTAGGATACTACCCACCTTAGGGTTTTTCTTATGTCTTCCTTTAATGACAGCTAGCATACTAAAATTTGCATGAAAAGAAATATATTTTATAAAAAAAATCATGGGGACATAAATTAAGAATTGCATTATTCCTCATCTTCATTTTTCTACTTATATAGTGAAAGTCCTAGCTTGTCTCTTAGGAGGTAGATTATGATTTGGATTGGAGCCTTCTTCAACTTTCGGCAATTCGACCAGAGGCAGCCAGTCTCTTCACAATAGTAGCATGCTCCTGCACTATATCTTCATGGGCCTGCATGATTCTTCTTGCATGTTGATATTGTATTGGGGCTTCTCAACTTCTACTGCAAGCTCATGTGCCTTCCTATTATTGTTGTTGGGTGGTTTATGCTGATATTGATTCTTCTTCTACAGAGATTCCTTCCTATAAGACCTCATGAGGTGGTCTTGTACATCTAGGGTTGCATTCAGGGAAGCCTGAAGGGTCCTGTGGCCTCTTCCTAACAAGGTAAAGGTTATGTCAGACTTGGGTCCTTAGATGAACTTCTTTCTTCTACGTCGTTCATCATTATCATAACCATACTTATTTAGGACCCTGAACTGCATGGCATATTAGGTCACAGTCATGTCACCAACCTAAGCTAGATTGGAAAGCTCCATGTCCTTCTTATCTATCATGGCTTCAGACACATAGTGCTCATTGAAGGCTTTCACAAATCCTTCCCATGTGAGTGGAGGTGCATCGACTTCCCTTGAGTTGAGGAAGTTCCCCTATCATGTATGGGATGCTCCCTTTAGCATGTGGGTTGCAAAGCAAACCCTAGACTGTTGAGGGAGGTCCATGTCACGGAAACAATGTCCCTTACCTTTACCCACTCCTCAACTTTGGTGACTACATCAATTTCTCCTTCACTATAGAAACAGTCATGCCTTACCTTTGAGAAGTCCCATAAAGTCAACTTGTGGTGTTTGGGTTGTTGTTTCCCTTATGCTAAGGCATTGGTGAATGCTTGGACAATATCTTCTATGGTTTCCTTAGTGTTTATTTCATGGTCACTCCCTTCACTAAAGGAACTAGAACCATCATCCGTCTTATCTTTCCCTTGTCAGAACTCTTAGGGGCTATCTAAAAAAGGCCACATATACCTAGGGTTAAAACAAGTGAATCGAATTGTTTCCCGGTGGCCATCTACTTATTTGTTTTGAGAGCATTAATGTAACATCACACCTTTGAAAATGTACTATAATTTAGCATAAGCATTTATCTTGAAGGGGGGATGTCACATTAAGATAATAATTACAAATAAATAAATAAGTCACCATTCATTATCTTAAAAAGATTCATACATTGTTAGTTGGATAGGAAAACTAAAATTGACTTATTTATCAAGTCTAAGATCTAACACTTAAACATGGAATAACTTAATCATAAAAGGAAACATTATAAACAATAGGATTTCCTAATGTAGATGGCACCCCACCAGTTGCCACTTGAAGGTTTTGTAATCCTTGGTTGCTCCCCTTTAGTGCGTATTTTCTCCAACTCCTAGGGAACTCCCATCCCCAGTCATGTATAGGGTAAAAACAACACATCAGTAAATGATACTGGCACTTTATAACATAATCAAAATAAATATACTTGACATGAAAGAAAAGTTGACATACATTAGCTATAGGCATTCTTTAGTCATTAATAACATGAAGAATTGAGCTGTAAACATATACATCTCACTACAAGTCTTGCCTAAGATCACATATTTCTAGGAAATCCCTTAAAGCTAGGAAATCCCTGGACGACCTCTTGAGGTCCATGAATCAAGAAGCATATAAAAACTGATTCAATTCCAATTATCTTAACATTAACATTAACATGATCATGAACATTAACATGATGGGATTTCTCCCTCTTAAATCTTGAACTTTAAATTCATGAGTCATTAATCGTAACCACTAATCTTAGTGAGCATTACAATTATAGAACATAACATCTAGAAATCATCAAAAGCTTGATGTAATGAACATAACTTAGAATAATTGTACTTAAATTCATAATTTCTACTTTAGATATAACATGCAATCAACCGTAAATAATTATGCTCAACAACATGACTCCTTTACCTTGGAGAAAATACCTAAGTCATGCCCCTTCTTGAGTTTATTAGAACCTAATCACCTATAATTAAGCATTAAACACCATTAATTATTATTTTTATTGAATCCTAGGTTGAATTAGGGTAGTTTAGGATTGGAGTGCATTTGGGTGAGGATTATTATTGATCAATTAAATTAGGGATCTCGATTGGACAATTATCGATTTAGGTCACATTGATCACATGTGGTATATTATTAAGGTTTAAAGAATCAAATTAGGGATTCTAATAAAACATTGGAACTGGAAAACAAAACATAGTTTGAAAACCCTAAAAATAGATTCCTTGTAGAAAATCATTTCTAGTGACTATTTATACATATTCTTCTGATTAACAGGTAACTAGTTACGGCTTTTCCAGAATCTAGCCAATTAGAAGCCAAGAAAATCCATAATATACTATTGGAAACTCTTGTAGATCCGGCCCCACGTGCTCATGTGGACCAAACAAAAACAACCACATTGGTGGGTCCTTATCTAAAATGCATGACTAAGAAAAGGGCATAATATTGTTTATGCCCATAACAAGGCATGAGACACAAAAATCTGATTGAGGGAAAAAATGATAAATTACCCCTGGGATCTTCCTCTCCATCACATGTGATGAAGCATCATTTCAAGAACTCAAGGTGTGATCAAAACTGAAAATTTGCTGGCGATCAAATCTGGGGGATGATTCCATTACATTTATCGAATCCCGACAGTCAACATGAACCCAGGTCACGGGTACCATGGTACCATAATCATCAAATCAGCTAAGCAAATTCGACATAATAGAGTACAAAAGGTGAGTTCCATGTCTGATAAATCAAGTTCAAATCCCAAACAAGACATCTGAGTACCCAAAAATACTAGAGAAATGACTAATGAAGCGAGGCAAAGTTAAAGACACTATTTTCATCATTGAATGACCACTAGATCGCCAAGGCATGAACACCATTGAGAACAAATGAGGAGCTATAAGACACTACAATCAGGGAAAACACAGGGTAAACCAGTAATGGGAAAAAGAAGGAAGGGTGTCAAGGATGCTTATGCGGCAATCAATTTAACTAGAGACCTTGTTGAAGGTTGGGGTGAAGCTTGGGTCTCCAGAGAAGGAGGTAGAGAAAGTTTGGGAGTCTCGAGGCCTTGGTGAAAATTGTTGGTGGAGGAGATATGAGTGGTGGATGGAGATGCTTCGAGTCCTTCAAATAGAGGCAAAGGGGTCATGGTCAGATTATGCATTCATGATGGAGAGGGGGTCCGAGCCCTAATTGTGCATTTCTTCAACAGATTAAGAGGGAGTGTGAATAATGGATTGCTAGATTTTGAGGAGAGTGATGAAGGTGATGGTGAAGAAGTTTCACGAAACAACATAGTAATGACAGAAAGAGGAATTAGGGTAGGAGCTACTATGAGGCTAGGCTCAGTTCATGGAGATGTCGAAGGAAGAGGATGACCACGAAGACATTTGATAAATATGAATGGTCATATTAGCATGTGAGAAAAGAAATGAAGCACATGACAGTGAAGAAGTTCAAACTTTGTTTTAATTCAGTGCATGAAATGAAATTAAAATCAAATCCTAATTAAACTTTATGAAAACCTTTCCTAATATGTTTGAGGGGTTGAGTTTAGTCAAAAGTATACCATATTTGCACCACCTATCCAATATGTCGTCTAGAATATTCCTAGCCAATAAAATTTGAGTTATACATAATTTTTATCCATAGTTTCCACATTGGCTATTTAACTTGATTAATATGCATTAAAAGATAAAATAAGTGGAATATAGTTTCTCTTTGAGATCCTTTGCACACAAATTTGAGACAATAACTTATTACCCATGTATTATATATTCTATGCCTTTTTTAGAAAATTTCTTGGAGGAGAGTGAATAAGAGAGTAATTGTACTTTCTCTTTATATTAAAACTATAACAAGGATAAAGAAAAATTTCTTATCCAAGTTCGATATTTGTTATGTTTATTTTAGAGTACCAAGTATTTTATCTTTCTCTTTTATTCCTTCAAATATTTTATAGAATAGGGGTACTATTATTTATCAGTTTGAGTGAATTGGATCATATAATGCATATATGGAAGTGAAAATATATTTTGAGTCTCATTTTAATTGTTCTTACTTCATTTTCATATAAGAAATACCATTTCATGGTTTTTTTACGTTAAGCCCCTCAAATATTATCCTTGAAATTTAGGAGTAACAATTCTACCCACCTTAAAATAAAATATCATCCTCAAAATTTTTAGGATACTTCCCACCTTAGGATTTTTCTTACTTATTCATTTAATGAAACTTTTTTTGTTGGTTAATAAATATATCTTTGTTCATGCTTTGATTATTTTTTTCCCAAAGACATGCTAGATTATTTTTTTAAGTCATACAGTCAATCTGAACCAGAAAGACTTTACATAAATGCCTTTACAGAAGTCCGGGCAACAAACTGGGTTGCCAGTCCTTTCTGAATGGCAAAACTAATGGACCTAAATACAAAATTATTAGATGCAAACGGCGAGATCATAAGATTCCTATTGATAATGTTCTGGAGTCATTGAAGAAGGGAAACTGCATCAACAACAAACACCCCAAAACTGTCAAAAGCAAAAGGTAAAAAGTGATGATGATTAGCCTCACAAGCCGCGCCATGCTTGTGAACCTTTTGTGTCGCCGCATTAGACGCAGCCATGCCTTCTTTAAAATTGTTAGAAAGAGTGCCTGTAAGGGGAGAAACTCCAGTGAGGTCTACACATGTATGTTTGTTGTCTGTGCAATCAAATAATAAGATATCCGCAGGCCGTTGAGCGTGAAGACCATCAGAATGTGTGCCTAGAAAGGCAACTGGAGCTTCCTCCAACACTTTTAATCTAGCACGAGATATAAGTTCAAATAGTGCATCATGAACGACATCATGATGAAACTTATAACCAGGCAAAGATTGTAGGAGGTGGATACTAATTTGGATTGGAGCCTTCTTCGTCTTTGGGAAATTCGACCTAAGGGGGGCAATTTCTCCACAATAGTAGCATGCTCATACACCATATTTGCATGGGCCTGCACTATTCCTCTTGCATGCCAAAATTGGGGCTTCTCAACTTCTACTATTGGTTCGTGTGCCTTCCTCTTATGGTTATTGGGTGGTTGATGTTGATATTGGTTGTTCTTATGAGTATCTTCCTTCCTGTATGACCTTTCAGGGTAGTCTTCTATCTCTTGGGCTGCATCCAGGGAAGCCTGAAGGGTCGTATAGCCTATTCCTGAAAAGGCAAAGCTTAGGTCGGGCTTGAGTCCGGGGATAAACTTCTTTGTTCTACATCGCTCATCATTGTAATAACCATACTTCTATAGGACCTTGAACTTCATGGCATTTGGGTCACAATTATGCCTATATTGGCTCCTCAACTTTAGTGATTACATCAATTTCTCCTTCACCAGAGAAAGAGTCAGGCATTACCTTTAAGAAGTCCACAAAAGTCAACTTGTGGTGTTTGGGTTGATGTTGCCCTTGTTCTAGGGCATTGGTGAGTACTTGGACAATATCTTCTATGGTTGTCGTAGGGTTTCTTTCATGGTCACTCCCTTCACAAAAGGAACTAGCACCATCATCCATCTTATCTTTTCCCTTGTCAGATCTCTTAGGGGCCATCTGAAAAAAGTAACATATACCTAGGTTAAAACATATGAATCAAATTGTTTCATGTTGGCCATCTTCTTATTGTCTTTGCTACCATTAATGTAACACCTCACCTTTGAAAATGTAATACAACTGAGTTGAAGTATTTATCTTAAAGGGGGGATGTCACAATAAGATAGTCATTCCAAATTAATAAATAAATCACCATTCATTATCTTAAAAGGATAGATAAAACTACAATTGACTTCTTTATCAAGTATAAGATCTAACATTTAAACATGGAATAACTTAATCATAAAAGGGAACATTCTAAATAACAAGATCAACTAACGTGAATGGAACCCCACCAGTTGGCACTTGAAGGTCTTCTAATCGTTGGTTACTCTTGTTTAGTCCTTATTTGCTCCAACTATTGGGGGTATCACGTCCCCAACAATGCAAAGGGGGGAAATAACATATCAGTAAACAGTACTCGAACTTCATAACATAATCAAAATAAATATACCTCACATGAAAAAAAGTTGACATGAATTATCTATAAGCATTTTTGAGTAATTAATAGCATGATGAATTGAGCAGTAAATATATGCATCTCTCTATGACGCCCACTTAAGAGCACATGATTTCTAGGAAAGCCCTTGATTCTTGGAAAGCCCCCTTGATGACATCTTGAGGTCCATGATTCCAGAAGAATATAAAAATTAATTCAATTCCAATTATCTTAACATTAACATTAACATTATCTTTGAATTTTAGCATGATGGCATTTCACCCTCTTGAATATTGAACATTAAATTCATGAGTCATTAATCATAACCTCTAATATTAGTGAGCATTGTAATCATAGGACATAACATATAGCAATCATCAGGAATTTGATACAACAAACATGACTTAGAATCATTGAACTTGAAATCATAATTTCTACTTTAGATATAACATTCAATCAACCACAAATAATTGTTCTCAACAACATGACCCATTTACGTTGGGGGAAATACCTGTGTCAAACCCCTACTTGACTTGATTAGATCATAATCACATTTAATTAAATGTTAAACACCATTAATTATATTTTTATTGAATCGTAGGCTGAATTATGTAGTTTAGGATTTGAGTGAATTAGGGTTAGGATTAATACTGATAAATTAAATTAGGGAACCTGATTGGACAATTACTAATTTGGGCCATATTGATCAAATGTGGTACATTATTAGGGTTTAAAGAATCAAATTAGCGTTTCTAATAAAACATCAAAACATGAAAGCTAAGTATAGTTTGAAAACCCTAAAAACAGATTCCTTATTAAAAATCCTTTCTAGTGACTAATTGTAAGTATTTTTCGAAAAACATGTAATTAGTTATGTCTTTTCTAGAATTGAATGAATTAGAACTTATAAAAATCCACAATTTACTATTGGAAACTCTTAAAGATTCGGCCCTACATGCTGATGTGGCCCAAACAAAACTGGTCACATCACCAGACCCTTATCCCAAATGTGTGACTAAGCAAAAGGGAATAATATCATGTATGCCCATAATGAGGCGTGACCCACAAAAATCTGATTGAGGGAAAAAAAATTGTCCCTAGTAGTACGAACTCAAGGTGTAATGAAAACTAAAAATTTGTTGGTAATCAAATCTAGGGGATGATTCCATTTGATGAACCCAAGTCGTGGGTACCATGGTACCAAAATTATCAAAATATCCATGTGAATTCTATATAATAGAGTATGAAGAGCGAGTTCCAGGTCTGAGCAATTATGTTTAAATTCATCAAACAAGATGTCCGAGAACCCAAAAAGACTGGAGAAATGACTGATGAAGTGAGATGAAGTCAAAGACATTATTTTCATCATTGAAGGGGTGTTGAATGGACAAGGCATGAACGTTAATAAGAACAAACAACGAGCTATAGGACATTGTGATTACGGAAATCACTGGGAAAACTAGTGATGCGAAAAAGGAGGGTGTCAAGTATGCTAACAAGGCGATGAATTTGAAAAGAGGCATTTTTTAAGGTAGCGATGAAGCTTGGGTAATTGAAGAAGGCGGTCGAGCAAGTTTGGTAGTCTCGGGGACTTGGCAATGAAATTTCTAGTGGAGGAGAGGTGAGTGGTGGCTGGCGATTCTCTTGAGTCCTTTAAATAGAGGTGAGGGGGTTGTGGTTAGATTTGTGCATTCATGGTGGAGCGTAAGTTCATGCCCTAATTGGGCGTTTTGTCAACAAAGTGAGAGGGAAGGTGACTAATGGTTCGCTGGATTCAAGGGAGAGAGACAAAGGAGATGGTAAAGAAATTTCATGGAACGACAGTGTAACGAGGGAGAGAGGATTTAGGGAAGTAGTTACTATGAGATTGGGCTTAGTTGATAGAGATATTATAGGAATAGGATGACAGTGGAGCCATTAGATAAAAAATGAATGGTCTGATTAGCACGTGAGAAAAGGAATGAAGCTCATGACAGTGAAGAAGTCTAAACTTTGCACATTTAATGAAATTGAAATTAAATCCTAACTAACTTTTATGAAAACCTTTCCTAATAGGTTTGAGGGGTCAAATTAAGTCAAAAGGGTACCAAATTTGGACCACCCATCCAATAAGTGGTATAGAATATTCGTAGACAATAAATTATGAGTTATTGATATTGTTTATCCATAGTTACCACATTGGTTAGTTAACTTGATTATTATGCATTAGAAGATGAAATAAGTGGAATATATTTTCTCTTTGTGATCCTTTGAGAAAAAATTCGAGATCATAACTTATTACCTATGTCATATGTATTCTATGCCTTTTTAAGAAACTTTCTTGGAGGAGAGAGTAAAATAAAGTAATTGTACTTTCCCTTTATATTAAAAGCTATAAAAGGAAAAAGATAAACTTCTCATCCAAGTTAGTATTTCTTATGTTTATTTTGAATACCAAGTCTTTTCTCTTTCTCTTTTATTCCCTTTAAATATTTTCAAGAATAGGGGAACTACTATTTATCAACTAGAGTTAATTGGATCATATAATGCACAAATGGAAGAGGAAGTCTAATTATCATTTTTCTTACTACATTTTCATATAAGAAATACTAGTCCATGGTATTTTTATGTTAATCCCCTCAACTATCATAATTTAAGGAAAATCTACATTGTTAGGATTACATCAGGCTTAAAAGTTTGGATGTTAGACAAATACTAGCATGCTCCACTTTGCCTTTTGCAAGCTAGCCATCACACTAGTGAGTTTACAAGGGCATTGGATAGGATTTGGTTAGATGCCCCTTTGTGTTCTACCTAATCCATAGGAGTGGGGGCATCACTGTCATTCTTTGATTCTTGGAGTTCATCCCTATGATTTCATATGGCATCTAGGTATGAGGTCAAGTCTACTTTGTTAATGGCTACCTTCTTTCATGAAAGTGAACAGAGAGGTGGTTGCGATCCTTTTTACGCAGTTCTTAGGGTCAATGTGTTCTTGTTTGTCTTGATCATTGGTTTCTTGTTTAGAAGTAGCAAAAGGAATAGAGGAGGCATTAGTTGGTTCTCCTTTGTCCTGAACTTGGACATAAGTCCTTCCTTTGCCTGGAGTGGCAATGTGCATGCCTATCTAATGATACATTAAAAGAGGTGTCTTGTGGGTGACATGAAGGGGTAGATGGTATAGGATATGAAGGGTTGCACTGACTTCATAGGCTTGATTGTGGTAAGCCTTTACCTTTTATTTTTCCATTTTCTATTTTGAACCATATGCGAAAGTTGATTCCATTGATTTCTTCATTCACTTGTGTGGTTATGAGAAATTCCATCTTCACTCTCCCATTACGTTGAGTGTTCCATAAGGTTATCTATATGCATCCCTCCCTACTTATCACCATTGGGCTAGCTATAGTAGTAAGTTAAAATATGAGATGTGGAGGGATTAATTGAAGATTATGACCACTACGGAGGTATGCATAGTACTTTATCATCATCTTATTTTGTTCATCTATACTTTATGTGACTCCATTTTATGATTACCAGGTCAGATATATGATTTTCTCTAGGTTCTAGTTTCAAAATGTAGCCACATCGTCTGGATCCTTTTATGAGGCATTGAATCTATATGATTTCTAAATCCAGTTCGAGTTTCCCTTAGAGAGTGTGCTATATATTGGAGAGTATGCTTCTCATCAGTAGGGTGGTGGCGGACACATCCCATTTGATCCTTTGTCGAGTTTGATACCACCTGGTATAGGGATCTTTCAGGCAGCTCAGAAGCTTATGTATGGTTAGATGATGCATGATGAGTACCGGGGATGGTATTATGCTTATAATCAATCCACTCTCTTTTCCATAGAAGTGTTCAATCGTGTTTAACATCCTCTAGTTGTAGGTATTATATTCCAATTCTATCTTTTCCTACTTGTATTTTCTTGACATTTTTTCTATAAGTAATAGACTTTGATTATGCCAACGAGCATGATTATTAAGGCTATGAGTTTTGTGACCCACACCCTCATGTGAAAGTGCCCTCTCCTCTGGTTCCTTCCTCTTTGCTTATTTATGGTCATGGATTTTATGACTTTCTCGGCCTGAGGCCTCAGTGGGATTTTTGTGTTGGATGCTCATGTCATTTCTCAAGTGACCTTGGTTGGTCCTTGTCCTTCTATTAGGATGGTGTAGATTCAAATTAAGTGGGTGGTCTCTTTGGCTCGAGTGTCGCACAGGAGTGTGGGTACAATCAACATTTCAGGGAATCTTCTAGTGTTGGCGATTTCTCCTCAACCATTCCCATTTTGACTTAAGACTTGCCATCAGATGGTGTTGGAGCAGGTTTCTCTCATCATCAGGGTGCTACTTGGGTTTTGAATGTGCCTTCCAACTTCTCTTCCTCTGTTCACCAATGGTCTACCACTGGTGTTCACTTTGATGCAAGCAGTGAGCAATGTTCTTTTGGTTCTTTTTCCACTAATCATTGGCATTTGGGAAAGTGTTTTATGGGGTGACTAAAGAAGAAGCCGAATAAGTAGCAGTTTCCCTAGAATTTCTTTTCATGGTTTTTTTCTTTTCCTACAAGAAAATCATGTATTATCTATTCATGTATTTGCAAGACTCTTTTTAAATTCTAAATAAAAGTTGAATTTTTGGTTAAGTCAAATTGTAATGTTCTATTTTGGAATTGAATTTTAAGACATTCATCTTTTTAAGATGTTTGGGAGATTTGGTGGTTTGCCTCGATCCATGTGTCAACTGACATGTGACAGACTGCAACAATCTACCAGTTGTAGGACAGATTATCCTACTGTCATGGTATGCATGACTACCTTAACAATTGATGTACAAACATGCTAAGGATTGTGCCATTCCATTGGGGGGAAAGGACAAGAATCTCATTGTCTCTAAGGAATGCAAATTTATCATGTGCAAGGCCTAAAAATAAGGATACATGCTTTTGTCTCTTTACATCTTGACTTATACAATTAGTAGTCATTTTAGAGAGGGAGATATAAGAAATTCCAATTCTTTGATGTCCTCTCATTGATTTGACTTTAGTGCATCACTGCATTACTAATCTTTTTGAGACTGAAGAAGTCAAGTTGGCGAGCTTTGTCGTAATTGTTCATCTTCATCATTGGTGTACATCCCTATGGTGAGGGAGTTGACGTTCATGATGATCCCCTTCTGGGATCCTTGATGTCACTCCTTCTATTTTGGGGATGTCATCTTGACTCTCACCTTAGAAGACATGGATACGATTACCCAGTTTCCTTTGCATAACCATTGGATTATGGTACCAAAGAAGTTGTGTTGGGCTGATGAGCTGGGGAGTCTACTTGGCATAAATAAATCCCAAGCTACACAATGACTGATAGATTATGGTTGCTTCCTTCAAATGTCCACCCTATGGGAGTCATTCAAGAGTGAAGTGTGACATTGTCTATTTGTGAGCATATATTTTGTTCTTTGAAGAGATTGTCAACTACATTATGGATGTTGTTGTTGGAGCAGTGTCCACCCTTTGGAGGAAGGAGACCATGATTCCTTTGATACTAGATGAGTTTTAAGGGTGATTGGATGAGGCCCAATAGACTGGTAATATGAGGGGTCCCTTTAATATTCTATAAGTTTATCTGGAAATACATGTTCACCTTACCACGTTGAAATAGTCTTAGAACCCTGATTATAGCGTGCTGAAAGAGTTTCCGTTAAAACAAATTCAATTTGGTGAGCCTTTTCACTTGTGCATTGATCTAGATTGATGTCTTGTGAGTCTGAAGTCCAAAGAAATGCATTGGGTGTGTATGGAATTTTATCTTGATATCTAATTCTATAGTGTTTCCATTCCTGATTTTCAATGGATGATCATCCAACTGATTCTGGAGGACTGTGTCACATGTTTCCTTGTACTAGTGTTGAGATAGTGCAATCTTTAAATATGTACATATAAGGTTGAAGCTTTTCCCTCTTTCTTCAAGAAGTTGATGATTGATTCCCATAAGGTTCATGAGAAGGTCACATATATGTGGCTGAATTAGAAGAAGTTGACTTGTGGTTCCTTCTTGATAGTCTAAGATGGCTCTCCCAATATTGTGAGTGGCTTTCATGAATTCCTCTTGTGATAGTGACTTGTGACTCTTCTAGAAAACCACAACGATATTTGTTTTACTCTTCTTATTTCATATGTTTTCTTGTTTGCTGAAATGAGAAGCCAAGATTATCTTAATAAAGTTGTTTTATGCAGTAAAGGCTTTTTTTTCGAATCATACTGTAGTAGATGTGGGTATTCCCTTCATGATATTTAGGAATTTGTGTTTGGACTTAGATCCACAAGGTTCATAGTGCTATGAGTTCCTTTAAGTTAAGCATGGAAGTCTAGATCAATCCAAATCTCATGTCTATGCACTTTATGAAACCATAGGTGATTATGGATTTTCATAGCATATGTCGGGATTACCTCCTTCTTGTCCAACACCTTGAGTGAAGTAAGAATGTAGAAGCTTCAAGTGTTTTTCACCTATCCTCCTCTTAATGTTATGATGGGTGTTTATTCCATCTGTACGCTCATGGCCCACCACTTTAAGAAGGGGTCCCTCATTCTAGGTGAAGAAATGGATAAAATCTCTACTGGACCTGGTGTCATGCTAGATTTGAAAGTGATGCAAGGTAGCAGGTGTATCAAAAACAATTCCCTACCTGGTTCAGACAAGGCTACAGGTGCTAACGAGACCCCTTGTATGCTTTACTCCTAACATGCCATAATGTAGATATCTACCACAAGCGTGTGTCTACCTATTTAATGGGTTTTCAAAAAAAATATGAGGTGACCACTAGTCATGGGTCATTTCATTGAGTCTTTTGATTAAATATTGATTCTCGGGGCCTTATTATAAGATCATAAGATTGTGTTGGGAACAATTGAAGTTTGTCTAGTGAGGGTTTCCCACCTCATAGTTCCTGGGTTATTCTGTGAGGATTTTGATCTCACATTTTTTTTCAAAAGATGAGGTGATGATAGCCACAAGGGGTTTCAATTTATACTTTCTCCCTACGTTCCTTTCCTATTAGGTTACCCCCGACAAATGCTAGCATTATGCAATCTACCAGGGTGTAAGTTCAAGATGTTGATTGTAAGGGTAGACTCTAACTTGCCTCCGAGACTCATAGCTTCTTCCATCCACTCATGATTTTGATCATGGGACCTTTCATTTCCTTTTTTAAAATTATGAACATTTCTAGTTGTATTTTATTAGGATGAGACTATTTTAAGGAGTTATTTTTAAGTTGGCAAACTATTAGGACATTAGGATAACATATGTGCTCCTTCCATCCTAGGCCCTAGGTTCTACTTTTACCTTTACACTCAAGGTGTGCAGGGTGATGTGGTCAGGTAATTAAGTAGATTTTAGGTATTCTTTAGTGGAGTTGGATCATTCAGGTCCCTTAGAAGCAAGCGTAGGCTTTTCCTTTGGGTTAGGGGTGGGTGATACCACATGACTTTTCAGGCTCCGCGCTCCCGCACGCGTACTCTTCTTCCCTCAATGAAACTGAAAGAACACACACCTCTTTGCAAGAGGCTTGCTTGTCATTGAATCTTGATCATCAATAGTAATTGCAATTGACAAGGCTAGTGTATGTATGATGAAGATGAATGTCTCTATATTTTTCCTTTGAGGACAAGGCACCCTAGTTCAATATGTCGTGGATGATGTAGGGCCCTTCCCATTTAGATTTGAATTTGCACATGGAATCGACATTCTGGATGATGCGCAATACCAATTTTCCCTTCCAAAAGTTGTTTGGTCAAGACTTCTTATTGAATGCTTGAGTTGTTCTAGCTTCGTAACATCATGCATGGTGCAAAGCTCGTGTCTATCATTCTTCAATGGTTTTGAGGCTATAGGTTTGATGTTCAAGGCATTCTTCCTCTGGAATTATAGCTTCTCATAATATGTGAAATGAAGGGATTTAGATTTCCATTGATAAGACTTCTTCCAATATGTATACTAGAGAATATGGCATGGCTCCTGTGGATGTCTTGATAGAAGTGTTGTATGCCCATAGGGCCACAAAAAGATTCTGATGCCAGTTGGCTTGAGATTTGACTATCTTCTTCAAATACTTGGTTAATTTCTTGTTGGTAGCTTACAGAAATCCATTCATCTACGGCTGATAAGGTCACATTTAGTTATGTTTGATGCTTAGGAAGCCCAAATACTCTTTGATAGTCTTGGAAATGGAATTTGTACCCTTGTTGGAGAAGATCTCATGTGGTATCTCATATTGGAATATGATGTTGTTCTGGAGGAACTTGATGACCTACTAGGATGTTGCTTTTGGTGATGGACACTGCTTCTACTCATTTGGTAAAATAATCAATAGTGACCCAAGTGAAACACTACCCATTTTATGATTTAGGAATTATATTCCCTATCATGTTTATTCCCCAAGATGAGAATGGAAAAGACATGTTCATGTTGCATAGTTTATTTCCAAACAAATGGATGTTATCACCATGAATTTTGCAAGCTGAGCATTTATGGACATATTATAAAGAATCCATCTCTGTTTTATTCTAGAAGTACCCTAAGATCTGTATGTTCTTATCTAGAATTAATCTATTCATATGTGTGCCACATAATCCTACATGGACCTCCTTCATGAGAGTTTCTTCTTTGGTTTTCTTGTTGCATTAGAGAGAATCTGGTTGTAGGATATGCGTTATATGTATTCTTCCCTAAGGGTATGTTGTGTGTCTTTGCATTTGAGAATTTTTTGCTCTCTTTGAAAAAGTATTTCAAGAATGACCTTGTTTGATAGATACATCTTGATGTCATGCAACCAAGTCTTCCCTTTTTTGTTAGTATCGTTTTCAATGACCACAAAATAGGGAGGTTGAGAGAGTGTTTGTGGATCAATAGAGGAGTTTTGGTCTTGTTGGATGTTGATCCAAGAAGTGAGGGTTTCTAAAGCGTCAACAAATGTGTTGTGATCTCTTCATATGAAGAGAAAAGAGATGTGCTCAAAATATAGAGTCAAACAGCACATACGTTCTTGATATGCCATGACGCGTATTTTACTACGCGCTAAAACGCAAGTATACGCGTCGAGTAATATAGGCCTTGTGAGGCCCGAGTCGAACTCAGGGATACGTGAATTATTGGAGACTTCTACTAACTAATCGCAATCAGCTAGACCGATTAACAAAATAGGGTTTTGTGTTCAAATTAAAAAGAAAATAAAAATCAAACAAAGAAAACAATCGATTAAAGGTTAATTTAATCAATTCAAAGGGATATCATTAGGATGGCGGTTTCACCGTGGGTCAACATTGTATTAAGTTTCATATAATTCCTCACACTTCTCTCTCTATCCGGGTAGTGGCCTGAAAACAGAATTACCCACTGTCGTGGTGTAATTCACTACTTAGATTTAGGTTGATTCCACCGTCGTAGTAATCATTCCCCTAAACTAAGTGCATTATAAACGGTCTCTCAGTTCCCACCATTAATTTTACAACTCCTTTGTCAAGGGTTTTATTGATTAATGTAGAATTCGTCTCTTTTCAACCGTTAATCCTTCTGTCGAAGTGATTAAGAGCATTAATTTATTATTATGGTGATCAAGCATAACAATAGAAATGGAGAAAACGAATCTATACCACGGATTTGAGAGAAAAATATGAATTATTGATATAAAAATGTCATACAATGCATTCCCGGGCTACTCCCGGTCCTAAAGATTGAGGGTTTTAGCCTCTCATGTTCATCTCACACGAATACATGGTAGAAATTGGGGAATTCATAAGAAAAATGGGAAATAAATGGGAAAACCCCTGAACGGAGAAGAACCGGTGGATCCTTGGCGTAAAACACGAGCTTCCCCGCCTGTCGGTGGTGGAAATCATCTTCGGCAGCGTCCGAATCACCCGGGATGAGCTTCTCGGCCTCCGTTCTCCTTTCTCTCCTCCTCGGCACTCGTGCAATCCAAAATGAGATGATGATCACGTCTGGGCGGCCGTCATTAGGTATAAGTCCCTAATTAGGTCATCAAATAACAACAGCCGTCCGATCGAGATCAAAACAGATCCAACGCATATCTGCCGGCGTCGATACCATCGACGCGGGTCGATGGTATCGACCCAGCGGATTAGCGGCAGCTTTCCTTTCTTTTATTCTTAGCGCCTGTGGTGATCTCGATACCATCGACTTGGGTGTCGATGGTATCGACTCCTTTAGCGTCAGTTGTTGTCGTTTAGCGACGCTGTAGCTCTCCTTGTGTCGATGGCATCGACTTGGGTCGATGGTATCGACAGTTTCCTCGCCAGCAACTTGAAGGGATCTCAATACCATCGACGTAGGTGTCGATGGTATCGACATTGTATTGCTCTTCTCGGCTGACAACCTGTGGCTTGGTCGATGGTATCGACTTCCGTCGATGGTATCGACGGAAGCAGATACTTGTTTTTCCTGAAATTTCACAACAAGCCCAAGTAAATCCACACAATTTATAATAAGATGATAAATAATGCTCAAAATAGTAAAACAAAGGGGATTTGATATAAAATGATGGCAAAGACCAAATAAAGTGAATTATGCAATAATATCCATGAAAATGAGTAATTAAGGCACAAAACACATATGAAATAGGTCTCTAAATGCGACTCAAAATCATCGCATCAAACTCCCCTAAGCTTAAACATTGCTCTCCCTCGAGCAACTAATCCTTAGAATAGAATTGCAGATGTCAACTAACAATCAACACATCACCCCACATCCCACATGACTCCCACTGGACATTCTCAAACCGGCCTTTCCTAATCACAGAACAGTAATTACCCTACAGGCGACAATAATCATCAATAAAAGAAATTATCCTTCAAACCGATGAACACTATCACATAAGGCAGTTAACATAATAAAATTTGCCGATTCAGCATTAGTGCATCTTGTGATCGCCTACACTACGTTGCTTGCCCTAACTACCATCTACATGGAAGCAGTTCTCCTGATAAACATGAGTGAGGAGAAAATCACGGTGGCCTACCTATCCGAGCAACGGGTGGATGGAATGGGTGGTTCATGGAAGAATTTGGAAGTATTACACAGTTTCAAAATGCATACAACAAAATGCCCTAAATGATGCAAATGCACATTGAAAATGCCCTAATGCTTAAAATTGGGTGGAATGATGCATGCACTAACCTTCCACCTCAAAAAGAGATAGAAATCTAATTAAGCCACATCATGTACTCAGTTTCCTTGTTATGCAAGTGATATTATGTTCCTTTCTCCCTCTTATTCCATTTCCTTCTAAATTCTCTTCTTTTTTTTTCTTTTTTTTTCTTTCAAATTTTCAGATTTTTTTTTCTTTTCCTCTTAGCCCACATATCCATAATTGCTTAGAGATACATGTGTTAGGCTATTTTTCTTCATGATTGGAAATCTTTGTACTATTTCGAGGGTATGGGACAATTTAGATTACTTTTCAAGACAAACTGAGGTACATGGTGTACTTATGCATGAAAATCATGAAAGTTATGAGTGCAACTACATGACATGCACCTAAAGGTAGTGTGCATGAATCACTATACATTTGTTTTTCCTTTTATGCAAAAATATGAAAATAACAATGCAAATCCTATCTACATGCTATGCACGCAAGAAGGAATTAAAACTGTACTTTACTTCCAATTCTTTGGTGGATTATGGAAAAATATGAAGTGGAATGATCACAAGATTAAGTTACTGAACCTTAGAAAAATATCATGTGTCCCTCCTTACTGACATGTGTAGTAGTTCAAAGGGTTCTTTCTCGTATATCCAATTAAGGTCTCATTACCATTTGATTAGGTTAGGCTCAAACAACCGTTACTATCCACTTTTCATGAGTCAATGGGGGTGTGGGTGTGACATATTGCTTCAAAGTTGACATAATCAATCATTTTCATAGGACAAGTTTCCCAAGGACAACCAAGTTAAGCTATCCAAAAGACACAAAAATTTTGAAATTCCCTTAAATTTCCCATGAAAAATCGAGATGACAATTTTTACGACATCCACAATTACACTAGATAGATGTGGATCCTAAACAAACACTAAAATTGCAAGAACAAATAACAAAGCAGAAACTAAAAACAACTAAAAAAAAAAAGATAGAGCTGTTCCAGCCACCCCCCTAAGCTTGAATTCGACTATGGCCTCATAGTCAAAAACTAACTGAAGGGTGGAACAGTGATACCCTGATCAATCTTGCGGAGGCAGTGGTGGGTATTGCGGTGTCGTAGGATCCTAAGACGGGTACTCCCCCTGGAAGCTTGGATCATATTGGGTCCTCGGCGGAGGCTGTGGATAGCCTCCAAAGTAGTCTTGACTCCAGTAATGGTCAAAGAAAGGCTCCTGTTGCGTCTCTATCCGCTGCAACCGGGTGTGCATTTGCTCTTGGTTGGTGAGGATGAGCCGCTCGTTCTCGAACATAGCCCGTTGGTTGTCAAGTACCCGGCTCGTAGTCTCATGAATGCCGGTATACATACCCATGTGCTGCTGCTGAGTCTGCTGGATGTCCTGCAGCATGGTGTACATCCCCTGCATGGAATAGGGATCCACGGATGGTTGCTCGTACTGTGGTGATGGCGGCGGGGGCTGAGATGATGAAGATGCACCCGGATGCATCCTAGGACGCTTCCATGGTGCCACACGTGCTCGAAGAGGTGTGTAAGCCTCCTCTTCCTCTGCAGCCTCGCCTTCTTGCTCGTCACCACCATCGTCTTCCTCGGAGGACTCGATGGCTATGATTGGCCACCGGAAGTGCTGCTTGCCCTCTATGTTGAAGACGTCGTCTGGTAGGGAGCTCTCCTGATAAGCTTGGTTGACGTGGCAATGAGCGTACGCCAACCCGTCCCGGAAAAGAATAAGGTTTGAACGGTGCAAGTGTTGCACGTTCACCTTGCTCCTCGTAGAAATCGGAGTCATGGACTGAAGGTTCAGCCCCAAGTAAAGCGCCAACTTGGTGACAAGACCACCAAAATGAATTGGAGCCCTCCTTGTACTCCTTTTCACCGCCAGGACGTGCTGTAGCCAGAACGCCCCCCAGTTGCACTCTTGACGATTCAGGAGTGCGTAGAGAAAGAACAGGTCACTCTCCTGAAACTTGCTCAAAGCAAGATCGCTTCGAGCAAAGAAAGTCAAGCTCAACATCCTATGCAGGACCCGGACGAACGGGTGCTCAAAATCCGCTACCGCTGCATTATGGTAGCTCACAGACTTTCCTGCCGGCACTGTAACTAGCTCGACAAAGATTTGGTCGTAGTCGGTGCGGGCGTCGGGGCGTCGGTGATCGTTGCGGCTGTGGTTCCAGTTGAAGATGTCGTTGAACTACTTCAACGTGATGTTGTAATTGTTGTTGAAGAGTCGGAAGGACACCCTTCCCTGGATCCACGTCTGGTCCGATGGTACCACGTCATTTGGTACGACGCAGATATCAAGAGACGCCATGAACTCGGCCACCAGTTCCTTGTATGTGGGCCATTCGCCGAAAAATGGCTGCCCATCCGCATGACAGTCGATCTCATAAAGGCGATTGGTGTGCCACGCTTGCCCGGCCAACACATAGGCCAAGTTGGCCTCGAACCCCAGCTCCTGGATCATTCCCCGGTCCACATACTGGGTGGGCTCGAACTTTCGCTTCATAATATCCTCGTAGACCTTCCTCACATCCATGTTGGCATGAATGAGGCATGGACGAGGGATGGAAGCGGGTGGGGGAGGAACAAACTCCTCAATCTCCATAGGGTGAGCGCTTGAGGACGACGCTCTGGCGGGGTGCACCATGGTTGCGAGAAAAGATGGGATTAGAAGAAAAGAGCTCGGTGAAGATGGAGAAGAAACTCTCCGCTCGATGAAGATCTCCACTTGATGACGCTTCTCTGCAGTCTTGGAGGGCTCGGGGGAGTGCTCGGCGCAAAGGAGGATACTTGCTCTGAAGGTGTGACGTCAAGTGACGTTGCAAGTCCCCTTAAATAGGCTTGATCGGCGCCCCTGTTGACCCGTCGATACCATCGACGCGGGTCAATGGTATCGACACATCTCGCGGGTATCCGCCCCCCTCGCGAGTATCGACGGCTGACGTTTGCTGAATCGAGAAACCCGGATTGCTGACGGGTCGATACCATCGACGGAAATCGATGGTATCGACGCAGCACCTGGATCGGTGACGTGGCTGTTGCGATCGTCGTCGATGTCTGTATGCGGATCGGTGACATGTCCGTCGATACCATCGACAGATGTCGATGGTATCGACTTGCTTTTATTGCGACACCGCCTTTGTGTTGCATTCAACCTGTGATGATATCGATACCATCGACGAGGCCGTCGATGGTATCGAGTTGACTGAGCAAAATCCGTCTGAATATCTCCAGAGATCTCGATGGTATCGACTGGGGTGTCGATACCATCGACACTTTTATTGCGACATGTCTGTGACCATGTCGATACCATCGACGGGGGTGTCGATAGTATCGACGCAGTGCGATTTCTGCTGGTGTCAACCTGAACCCATGTCGATACCATCGACGGATGTGTCGATGGTATCGACCCTGCCTGTGCCTGCACATTCAACAAACGGATCAAGGTATCATTTTTAAACTAAAATTCAAACGAAATAAAAGCAATCTATGACTAAAATTAAACTATCCTAGTGTACCGATGGTTGGGTTGCCTCCCAACAAGCGCCCTTGTTTAGCGTCTTAGGCTAGACGTCTTCCCTTCATCTCATTCATGCACAAGTGAAATGAGTTTGACCTCATTCACTTTCCTCTTGTAGTTCTCACCAAAATACAGCTTCAAGCGTTGCCCGTTCACCAAGAACGTGGCATCTCCATCACGCATGAGAATCGCTCCGTGCGGTTTCACCTCCTCCACAATGAAGGGTCCACTCCACCGGGATTTCAGCTTCCCGGGATGCAGTTTGAGACGGGAGTTGAACAATAGAACGCTGTCTCCCTTCTTGAACGTGCGCATCTCAATATGGCGATCGTGGATCAGCTTTGTGCGCTCTTTGTAGATGCGGGCATTCTCATACGCCGTCATGCGTAGCTCATCCAATTCATTCAATTCAAACAGCCTTTTTCTCCCGGCCTCATCATAGCGCAAGTTCAGCCTTCTTAGCGCCCAATGGGCCTTGTGCTCTAATTCCACCGGAAGATGGCAAGCCCGGCCGTACGCCAACCTAAAAGGCGTGGTGCCTATAGGTGTTTTGTACACCGTTCGATAAGCCCAAAGCGCGTCCGGTAGCAATACACTCCAATTCATTCTTGTGGATGCTACGGTCCTTTCTAAAATCTTCTTGATTTCTCTATTTGATACCTCCACTTGTCCTTGCGTCTGTGGATGATATGGGGTGCCGATGTTGTGCTTGACCCCATATTTCTTTAAAAGTGTCGCGAATTTCTGATTTCGAAAATGTGTGCCTCCGTCACTTATGATCATTCGGGGAATCCCGAACCTGCAGAAAATGTTCTCTTTGACAAACCTACACACTATGTTCGAATCATTAGTCCTTGTGGGGATTGCCTCCACCCACTTTGACACATAATCTACAGCAAGTAAGATATAAAGATTTGAATTTGAGGACACAAAGGGTCCCATGAAGTCAATGCCCCATAAATCAAATACCTCAACTTCCTGAAATACATTCAGGGGCATTTCCTGTCTCCTTGAGATGTTACCTGCGCGCTGGCATGGGTCACATTGCCTCACAAAATTATAGGCATCCCAGAACAAAGTGGGCCAATAAAGGCCGCTTTCAAGCACCTTAGCTGCTGTCCGTGAGCTAGCATGGTGTCCTCCTGTAGGCGACGCATGACAGTGATGGAGAACACTCTCGTACTCCACCTCCGGCACACACCTGCGAAGAATACCATCCCTGCACTGCTTCAAGAGAATCGGGTCATCCCAAAAATAATATCTCAATGAATGAAAGAATTTCTTTTTCTCTTGATAGGACCAATCCTCCGGGATGATCCCGCAAGCCAAATAATTCACAATTTCCGCAAACCATGGTTCTTTAGAATCAATTTTTAAAAGTTGCTCATCGGGAAAGGTCTCGGTAATGGGTATGTGCAAACCTTGTTCATCAACCCTCTCTAACCTAGACAAATGGTCGGCCACCACATTTTCAATTCCCGACTTGTCCTTGATTTCAATATCGAATTCTTGTAGGAGCAAAATCCACCTAATTAGTCTAGGCTTCGCCTCCTTCTTCTCCATCAAATACTTTATTGCAGCGTGATTAGTCCACACAACCACCTTAGAACCCACTAAGTACTGCTGAAATTTTTCAAAGGTGAACACGACGGCCAGTAACTCCTTTTCCGTAGTTGTGTAGTTCAATTGAGCATCATTAAGTGTTTTTGAGGCGTAGAAAATCACAACAGGCTTGTTATCTACCCTTTGCCCCAAAACAGCTCCCACAGCATAATCGGACGCATCACACATCAACTCGAATGGCTTTGTCCAATCCGGCGTTTGAACAACCGGAGCTGAAATCAACTTCTCCTTCAAAACCTCGAATGCGTGAAGACATTTCTCATTGAAATCAAAAACTGCGTCTTTTTCCAACAATTCCGATAATGGCTTTGCGATTTTCGAAAAATCCTTAATAAATCGCCGATAAAACCCGGCGTGTCCCAAAAAGCTTCTCACCCCTTTTACAGAATTTGGTGGGGGTAACTTAGAAATCACCTCAATTTTTACGGGGTCTACCTCAAGACCCTTGCTAGACACCTTGTGTCCTAGCACAATTCCTTCCGTCACCATCATGTGACATTTCTCCCAATTGAGGACCAAGTGTGTGTCCTCGCACCGCTGCAACACCTTATCTAAGTTATAAAGGCATTCATCAAAAGACGCTCCATATACCGAGAAGTCGTCCATGAAAACTTCAAGACACCGCTCTACCATGTCAGAGAATATGGCGAGCATGCAGCGTTGAAAAGTCGCCGGCGCATTGCATAAACCGAACGGCATACGGCGGTAAGCAAACGTCCCGTAGGGACATGTAAACGTAGACTTCTCTTGATCCAAAGGATCAATAGAAATCTGGTTGTACCCCGAATAGCCATCTAAAAAACAAAAATGCGACCGACCAGCTAGACGTTCCAAAATCTGATCGATAAATGGCAGTGGAAAATGATCTTTAAGAGTTGCGGTATTCAATCGGCGGTAGTCAATGCAAACACGCCACCCGGTTACCAATCGGGTGGTGACAGGTTCATTCAAAAGATTAGTAGTGACAGTGATTCCCCCCTTTTTAGGGACAACCTGTGTGGGACTCACCCACGTTGAATCGGATATGGCATAAATGATCCCTGCAGCAATAAGCTTTATGACTTCCTTCTTGACAACCTCCATCATGCTTGGATTTAGACGTCTTTGAGGCTGTATGACTGGCTTGGCTCCCTCCTCGAGCCGAATCTTATGTTGGCAAAGTGTAGGGGAGATCCCCTTGATGTCCGCCACAGACCACCCAAAAGCTCCACGGTGGTTCTTGAGCACTATCAGTAGTTGCTCCTCCTCATCCGCACTCAAGTATGCAGAAACAATCACTGGTAACTTGTCCTCCTCAGCTAGAAAGACGTACTTCAGATGCGGGGGCAATGGCTTCAACTCCAGATTAGGTGGGCAAATAAGAGATGATTGTAGCGGTGGGGGAAGTGTACCCAAATCTTCATAGTGCCTCGTGTAGAAACATGGAAGCATTTGAAGCATTTTGGCGCACTCCTTGAGTGAAGTACTCCGCATCCAATCATAAGTGACATTTAACAAACATGCCTCCAAAGGCAATTCCGGATATGCATCAAAGACAGAAGTAATAATCACATCATCCTCCCATGGAGGTGGAATGTCCTCATTCTCATCATTTGGAAACCCAACAGCCTTGCATAAAGAGACAACTTTGGTTTGCTCCATAAGGTCCACTGCTAGGGTCCCATTATCTATCCTGCTCATAACATGAGCCATATCCAAAAATGGCTTCCCAAGATAAAGTGAGATATTTTGGTCCACATGCTTAACCATGTTGCAATGTGCTTTTGCTTTATTAGATGCATTACCATTTGGCATGACCATCTCAAAGCGATCTTCCGCAATGCCCAAGGTCAAGCGACCTCTCCCCATCTCCAAGATCATATCAGCTGTAGCTTGGAATGGGCGACCAAGTAGTAACTCATTTCCGTGCTCATCCTGCATTTCCATAACGACGAAATCAGCCGGAAAAACAAAGCGGTCTACCTTTACCAAAACATCCTCACAGATTCCATACGGTTTCACCACAGAATTATCGGCCAATTGGATGGTCATGTTACTTGGTCTCGACTCCTTCAATCCAAGTTTCTTGAACGTAGAAAGGGGCATCAGATTGATGCTTGTCCCAGAATCACAAAGTGCTTCGCCAAATTTGAACTTCCCGATAAAGCAAGAAATATTGAAACAACCGGGATCCTGTCTCTTTGGCGGAAAAGTGCCCATAATAAAAGCACTCACTTGCTCCTTCAATACCACAACCTCAATGTCGGGTATCTTTCTCTTCTTAGTGATTACATCTTTGAGAAACTTCCCATAAGACGGGATTTGTTCAATCGCCTCTAGCAAAGGAATATTCACTGATAACTTCCTAAAGCTGTCCAGAAATTTCTTAAACTGTGCATCCACCTTTCTTGCTTTTGCACTATTGGGATAGGGGACCGGAACGGTATGTGCCCTTTGATGAGGTGGCACATAGGGAGTTAATTTCTGTGGTTCCTCCTCAGTGGCTTGTTCTTCCTTACCATCTTCAGGTATGTCCTCAGTTTGCTCTATGACAGGTTCGGGCTGCTCTTTGACTGTTGCTTCTTCAACTGTGTCCTGTAGTGTGCTTGTGTCATCTGCCCTTGGATTTAACACTTTCTTACCGCTCCTCAATAAGATGGCCTTGGCCTGTTGGTTTCCCCCGGGAACATTGGTGTTCCCCAGAAAACCCGGATGTGCCGGCTTCATCAAGCTTGCAATCTCGGCTGCCATCTGCGCCATGGAAGTCTCTATAGTTCTCATTTGCGCTCCATGGCTCTGCAAAGTCTGCCCAAACTGGTTCATAAATTCACCCTGCTGCTTTATTTGCTGCCCAAAAGTGTTCATCAACTCTTGATTTTGCTTTATGACTTGATTTAGCAACTCCGTGCTCTTGTCCTCCGTGACCGGTGCAGGTTTGGCATCCGGATCCTGCAGAAAGTTATTTGGATCCTTCCATGAAAATTTCTTGTCCTTCCGCCATGAATAATCGTTATTCCTGTACCCCTGCTGTTGCCTCATGTACTTGACCTGAGCCTCATCCTCAGACTCATTGTCTTCCTTCTGCAGCAACTTCTTTGCTAGAAGGTCCATCTTCTCGTTCAGCTCTCTCATTGCCTTTGACTCACTGGCAACTCTTGCTTGCTCAACTGGGCCTCTTTCTCTTTCTCCCCAAGATTGCTTTCGTGCCATATTCTTCAGTATTTCCCAGCATCTTGTATCAGTGTTATTTAAGAAAAATCCAGAGCCAGCCGAGTCCAAATTGCTTCTATCATGCTCGGAGAGAGCAAAGTAGAAGATCTTCACTTGGGTTTCCTTGTCCAGTCCATGGTGTGGACATCTCCTCAACATGACTTGGAATCTCTCCCAAGTCTCAGAATAAGTTTCACCCGCCTGTTGGGTGAAATTGTGGATCTTCCGGATCATATCATTGGTCTTCTCAGGAGGGAAGAACCTCTCGAAGAAAACCTCCACCATGTGGTCCCATGATTCAACAAACTCGTCGTCGAGGTTATGAAGCCACTCTCTTGCCACTCCATCCAAGGAACTCGGGAATAACTTGAGGTAGAGCACATCCTGCGGAAATCGATCTATCTTCACCATATCGCAGTTCTCCACGAACTGGCTGATGTGGGCCACTGGATCTTCATTTTTTAATCCGTGAAATGCGTTTGATTTAACCAGGTTAATCAGTGCTGGATCGATCTTGTAGGTTGGAATGTTTAGTCCTTGTTTCTTTATAGGCCCCTTTGATGTCGAGGAAGAAGACGCCTTGATCTTCTCCCATATTGTCTGTGCTTCAGCCATTACTTCTTCTTGTTCTTGCTCAGATTCAGAATTTATATCACTGTGGTGTTCCTCCTCGTAGTAGTCCTCGTCCTCTGGTCCCGCAGATGGAACCTCAGGTGTGCGATTCACGTAGTCTCGACTACGTGTGTGCACCATGCAAAGTACCTGAAAAATGGAAATAGGGGTTCAGTACAATGCTTTGAACGAGTCTACACAATTATAGAGAAATAAAGGAATTTTTAAAATTTTTCTAAAAATAAATAAAAAAAATGTGGCCTAGAATGGCCGCTCTTAGCACTCAAAGTGCCAATAATTCGCCGTATCCCCGGCAACAGCGCCAAAAACTTGACGTGTATTTTACTACGCGCTAAAACGCAAGTATACGCGTCGAGTAATATAGGCCTTGTGAGGCCCGAGTCGAACTCAGGGATACGTGAATTATTGGAGACTTCTACTAACTAATCGCAATCAGCTAGACCGATTAACAAAATAGGGTTTTGTGTTCAAATTAAAAAGAAAATAAAAATCAAACAAAGAAAACAATCGATTAAAGGTTAATTTAATCAATTCAAAGGGATATCTTTAGGATGGCGGTTTCACCGCGGGTCAACATTGTATTAAGTTTCATATAATTCCTCACACTTCTCTCTCTATCTGGGTAGTGGCCTAAAAACAGAATTACCCACTGTCGTGGTGTAATTCACTACTTAGATTTAGGTTGATTCCACCGTCGTAGTAATCATTCCCCTAAACTAAGTGCATTATTAACGGTCTCTCGGTTCCCACCATTAATTTTACAACTCCTTTGTCAAGGGTTTTATTGATTAATGTAGAATTCGTCTCTTTTCAACCGTTAATCCTTCTGTCGAAGTGATTAAGGGCATTAATTTATTATTATGGTGATCAAGCATAACAATAGAAATGGAGAAAACGAATCTATACCACGGATTTGAGAGAAAAATATGAATTATTGATATAAAAATGTCATACAATGCATTCCCGGGCTACTCCCAGTCCTAAAGATTGAGGGTTTTAGCCTCTCATGTTCATCTCACACGAATACATGGTAGAAATTGGGGAATTCATAAGAAAAACGGGAAATAAATGGGAAAACCCCTGAACGGAGAAGAACCGGTGGATCCTTGGCATAAAACACGAGCTTCCCCGCCTGTCGGTGGTGGAAATCGTCTTCGGCAGCGTCCGAATCACCCGGGATGAGCTTCTCGGCCTCCGTTCTCCTTTCTCTCCTCCTCGGCACTCGTGCAATCCAAAATGAGATGATGATCACGTCTGGGCAGCCGTCATTAGGTATAAGTCCCTAATTAGGTCGTCAAATAACAACAGCCGTCCGATCGAGATCAAAATAGATCCAACGCATATCTTCCGGCGTCGATACCATCGACGCGGGTCATTGGTATCGACCCAGCGGATTAGCGGCAGCTTTCCTTTCTTTTATTCTGAGCGCCTGTGGTGATCTCGATACCATCGACTTGGGTGTCGATGGTATCGACTCCTTTAGCGTCGGTTGTTGTCGTTTAGCGACGCTGTAGCTCTCCTTGTGTCGATGGCATCGACTTGGGTCGATGGTATCGACAGTTTCCTCGCCAGCAACTTGAAGGGATCTCGATACCATCGACGTAGGTGTCGATGGTATCGACATTGTATTGCTCTACTCGGCTGACAACCTGTGGCTTGGTCGATGGTATCGACTTCCGTCGATGGTATCGACGGAAGCAGATACTTGTTTTTCCTGAAATTTCACAACAAGCCCAAGTAAATCCACACAATTTATAATAAGATGATAAATAATGCTCAAAATAGTAAAACAAAGGGGATTTGATATAAAATGATGGCAAAGACCAAATAAAGTGAATTATGCAATAATATCCATGAAAATGAGTAATTAAGGCACAAAACACATATGAAATAGGTCTCTAAATGCGACTCAAAATCATCGCATCATGCCACTAGGTTCTTATAGCGTGTTTTCTAGTTTTTTTGGACTTGTGATATTACAAGATAGGAATCACCATAGACCTATACAAATCGTGCCCCTTGTTGTAAGGAGAGTTGGCATCCTATGAAGCAAGCTTCATACTCAACCACATTTTTAGTGGTGTTGAACTTCAATCATCATGGCATTGGTAGCTATTCTTCCTAGGGAATCTGAAGGATTATGCCTATTTCAAGTCCTTTTCTATTTACATCCTCGTCGAAGATTATTGTCTGCATGTCTATGGTTGGAAGAGTCCACATCTGGTGGATTGACCATCTTATGTTTTCTCCTGGAAACTCATATTCATGTGTCACTTCTTTAGGAATTAGTAGTCCTCTAGAAGATCATCCAGGGCTTTAGCTTTGACTGCCTTCATTGGAAGATAGACATTGTCAAACTTTGACAGCATTACCTACCATTTAGTGCATCGTCTAGTTAGGTTAGGATGACTGTACAAGTAGAAGACGGGATCTTGCTTGGAAATTTAGTCGTAGAGATGCTTCATCAGGTGGTGTTGCAGCTTCCTCATTTTATGGATCAGGGCTAGATAATATCTTTCAGTTGAATTCTTTCAGATCTCTATATCATTGATCTTGTTCGACATATAATAGATAACGTGCTCATTCTTGGTTGATTCTTGGCTCACGACACTACCTATCAGTGTATCACAAATTGATAGACAAAGAATGATGCAGTATCAAAGCTCAGATGTATTTAATACTAGGGGTTTGGAGAGGTAGTATTAAATCTTCTGGAGCACTCCTTCACAATGCTCATTCCATCCCGAGACAGAGTTAATCTTTAGTAGCTTGAATATTAGTTCACAGATAGGTGTGATTTTGTCTATGAAGTGGATGAACTATTAGATACCATCTAGTAGGCCTCATATCTCTTTCTCCTTTCTTAATGAGGGCATGTCCCATATAGCTCAAACTTTCCCGAGGTAGAAATCAATCCCTATTTGAGTGACAATGTACCCAAGTAAGTTACCTAATTTAACCCCAAAGGTACATTTAGTAATATACAAACATAGGGAGAATCATCATAGTCGTTGAAAAAACTTCCCAAAATTAGTGATGTGTCTTCTGGATTTGTAGATTTGGCAATCATGTCATCCACATAAACCTCCATTCCTTGTGCAGCATGTCTTGAAAGAGGTGACCATTGCCTTTTCATATGTAGCACTGAAATTCTTAAGAGTACACGACATGACCGAATAAAAGAGTCGTCCTCATTTTGTGATGAAGGCTATCTTTTTTTATCTTATGTGGTCATCTTGATCATGTTGTATCCAACAAATTTGTTCATGAAATTGATTAGTGCATGGACAGATTTGTTTCAGACAAGTACATCTATGTGTATAAGCACAAGCCATTTCTTGGAGATGCTTTTTTGAGTCCACTATAGTACATGAACATTTTCACCTTGTTTTCCTTCTTTGGTACTAGTACAATGTTGACAATCTATGTAGGACAAGTGAATGGTTCTAAGAAACCAACACTATATTGCCTCTGTACTTCTTCCATGATCTTAAGGCTCCATTATGTCTACAACCATGTACCCTTCTACTTGCTAGGGAGAACTTCCAGGACTAAAGGTAGTCAATGAAAAATGATCTCCTCATCTAACTAGGGTATGTCGATGTAGCTCCATGCAACCACATGGAGGTAGAGGTGTAGAAGCTTGATCAGTTATTCTTTGATATTAATGACCAGGAGCTCTCTCCCCTATGTGTGAACCCTAACCAATGTGGTGATTAGGATAATGGTGGTGGGTTAACCTAGCTAAATCGTGGATGTTTCTCTTAAAGGTCAAGGAATGCTATGTCTTATTGATCTACGTCGTAAGATGGTTCATGAATAGGCATATAGGTGCACAATGCTAGTGATAGCAGACAAAGAAGAAGACATCATGGATCTGACAGAAGGATAAGAGGTTGAGAAAGAAGCTCAAGTATTGTTATTACTGGAGATGAGGCTTCTCACAGATAGGCCATACCATTATTGGAAACTTAAGAGTACACTCACGTGAGCATGAGTGTTAGCACATAATTTTATATTCAAGCAGATAGATGCAAAAGTCTTCATAGTGCAATTCTTGCACTAGAAGGATAAGTAGAAGGTTATTTAGGGGGGAATGCAGAACTTTGACAATCACTCCTCATGGTGAAAGATTCTAAGATACAAAATAGGGCAGGAAAGGTCGTCTTTGTTGAGAGTCCCTTTTGGATTCGACTGTATAGAATCCCAACTGGTTACTAATTAGAGGCGGCTATAACCACCATAGAAAGAAAGATCGCCCCTGTCATCCAGTTGGACAGTGACGATCTAGGATGGGAATCCTCAACTAAAGTCCATGTGAGTCTAGAAATTACATGAACCTTGAAACACATGTAGAGAATGCATGATAAAAGGGGCAACGTGGTTGATCTAGACATCAAATGTGAATGCTTATCAAACCACTGCTACTTGTGTGGGATGCTAGGGCATCTGGATAGAGACTTTTATTTGGAGGAAGAAGAGGAACGACAAAAACTCATTTGGGGATCCTATCTTAAAGCATTGTCATAGAAACCTAGGGTTTCAACTATAGAGGAGGTATACGAGGAAGGGAGTGATAAAGAGAAATTGATATTTCATATCTGATCAAAAAAGACTTCCACCAATAAAGCACAAACTACTACCAAGAAATTGTCATTTATCCCTGAATAGGAGGTGGATAAGGAGGAAGGGAGAGGAAGAAAGGCAAACAATGTTGTTTCATGGTGAAAGGATGATCAATGACAAAGGACATGAGAAGTATAGAGAAGCCCTCTACAACATGTGGAACATGGAGAGGTGTTGTAGATGAGATAGTTCAACAAGGTGATATCTACAAATCTCCATCATAGTAGGGATCCATAATAGACATGGGAGGATGGTGTCAATGGAGAATAAAACCATCTACATGTGGGGCAAACTCAACCGAACAACAATCAAACTATGTTGGAACTAGGAGGATGGAAGCATCCTACCTCAAGATAAAAAGACAAATAGTGATTAGGAAGGTAACAACAGAGAAGGTTACAAAGGAAACTACTAGACCATAACCTAAAGTCAAGGGGGTTTTCTCATCATATGTGATGGACTTCGGCCAAGAACAAGGCCAGGACACAAGAATCACTTAAGATTAGCTAGAGGAAAAAGTGTTATGATTCGAAGAATGAATCAAAACAACAACAATGAGAATAAGAGGGAAAAAGAATAAGGTACTTGGGAAAGGAATAACAAGGCAAATGGTGATGTCATTATAAAGCTTATGAAACCAAAAATAATCAGGATAATGAGCAAGGTGATGGAGAGTCCTAAAGACAACTAACATGAACAAGAGGTGATGTGGGGACATGGGAAGAGGAACTATGCAGGTGACTACTATGACATGGAGTTAGATGATGTGAGAAGTGATTTCATCCTTAAGAAGTGGTATGTAGGAGAACAACAAAATATGGGAAACCTAAGGAGTGAAGAGATTCTAGTAGTAGGAGTTGGCCAAAACCAACCCTACGAACAGCCATGAAAATCATAGCTTGGAACTATCGAGTGAAGGGAAAGCTCGACAGTATGAAGGCTCTCCACAAGAATAGTTATATCCTGGTAGTGAGCTTATTGTTCCCATTGTCCAATCCCTCTACGTTGCCACCAGCCATTAGGTAGAGAGCCTTGGGGAATCCACTTAAACCCTAGGCTTGGAGCCTTACAACTATATCAACTCAAGTAAGTTTGACCATCCGAATGAATTCACTCATAGGATGACCGTACTTGTACTCCAGTCTTGGTGTTGGAGAGAGAGACCAAACATTGTTTTCATGTCAGAAACTAAGGTTACAGACAAAACAAATGGGCACAGTAAACATGAACTATGGTTTTATTGAAGGCATATGTATTTCTAGCATTGGTAAGTTAGGAGGCTTGGGTTTTTGGTGGAAATAAGTATATGTGTAATTATATCTTTTTCACAGAATCACATAGATGGCATTGTTACAAAAAATGATGCAATTCACCAATGGAAGGAATTAGGAGTTTATGGGTGGGCTGATCAACAACAAAAGTGGAAGACATGGGACTTGATGTGAAACTTGAAGCAAGGGATGTATCTACTTGTTATTTTTTGATTGACTTTAGTAAAATTATATCTAATAAAGGGAATTGGGGGTGAACCAAAAAATGATATGTGGACTCAAGACTTTAGAGATGCAGTGGATTTGTACGAACTACTAGACCTGGGAAATGAGGGCATCCCTTACATGTCGATGAAAGGAAAGATCATAGATAGTGTTATTAAATAAAGGTTGGATATGGACTTTTCTTCATTTACTTGTCATCAACAATTCACTCTCTACAAAGTTGTAGATCTTCCAATATATAAGTCCAATTATGCTTCTACTATGATATTTGCTAATAGGAGAGAGATGTAGAAAGAATAGAAGAGAATTAGATTTCATTTTTGAGACAATAAGGGTATATGAAAGTAGCTATGAAGTAGTAACCATAGAATATTAGGATAGCTCTCTCATCAATGCTCTTTAGGGAATGATTAAGGGCTATAGTGAAAAACTTTAGATATGGGCCGATATTCAGTTGGGGAATCAACAAAATCATTAGAGAAATTGAAAAAACATTGGGGAGGAACAAAAGAAGAGGTCGGATAATAATGTTTTGAGGAGATGTGTGGAATTGTCTCAACAACTATAGTAATAGCATAGACAGGAAGATGCCTACTGGCATGCACAGGCTATAGTAAGTGAGATGCGTGATGGGGATAAAAATACGACATACTTTCATCACAAGGCATCCCACAGAAACAAAAGAAGGAAAAAAAAATGGGCTTAAAATATTGTAGGGGAATATGACAGATGAAGGAGAAGGTGATTAAGAATGTTAGCCTAGATTTCTATTCTAAACTTTTTCTCCTTTTCTTCCAGTTGGTTTTGAAAAAGCTACAGAAGGTATCAGGGAATTGGTCACTACACATATGAGACAAAGTCTGGAGATAGATATTTATGAAGAAGAGATCAAAGATGCCATTATAAAGATACACTCAAATAAAGAACCTATAGCTAATGGTATGAATACTATTTTCTATCAAAAGTACTGGCATATTTAAGAAAGGATGTCTCTAATTATATCAACATGTGGTGGAAGGGTGATAAAGACCTGAAGGAAGTGAACCAAACTTTATGGTGCTGATCTCAAAAGTTACTCAACCAAATGAGATTGCTAAATTTAGACCAATCAGTCTTTGCAACACCATCTACAAGATAGCTTCAAAGGTAATAGAAAATAGAATAAAGTTGTTTATGGATACTATTTTTTCAACAAACTGAAGTGTTTTTATTCTAGGATGAATGATAATTGAAAATGTGATGATGCTTGTGAACTCTTTTACAAAATGCAATCAGGTCTACCTACCAACAAGGACCATCTGGCACAAAAAATGAACATGTCTAAAGATTATTATAGAGTGGTTGACATTTCCTAGAGTTTACTATGAAGAAAATGAGTTTTGGTCAGTTGTGGAGGAGGAAAATACTGGAGTGCATGCCTTTTATTAGTCATTCTTTTGCCATAAATGGAGACCGGTCTAAGAGGATCCAACCTTCCCGATGCCTATGTCAGGGAGATCCTATTTCCCTATACCTTTTTAATTTATGTATTGAGGATTTTTATACCTTTCTTACTTTATCTAATGAACAAAAAATGTTAGATGGAATACATGTTAGCATATCTACTCCTTGTATTTCTCACTTGTTCTTTGCAAAAGGCAATGTTCTTTTTTCTAGAGCTGAGTGAGATGAATGCGTCAAATTAGCTAATATCATTAGCTAGAATGAACATGCATCAGGCCATAAAATAAATATATCCAACATAGAAGTGGCATTCAGTAAAGGGGTACCACTATAGACCTGGGTGGCTCTAAAAGAGTCCATGCGGGTTAGGGAGGTAGACATGCATACAAAGTATCTTGGACTTGTCATGGCTATTGGGATACAAAAAAAATAGATGATCAACTTCATAAAGGAAAGAATATGGAAAAAACTTCAACGTTGGAAGGAGAAGTTCTTATCTAAACCAGGGAAGGAGGTGCTCAGTAAAGTGATCACCCAGTCAATACCAACGTATGTTATGAACATATTTAAAATTCTAGTTAGCTTTTTACAAGATATTCAGAGTTATATTTCTAGACTTTGGTGACCTGCAAAAAGTTCTAAAGAAAGATTTCATGGAAGTCTTGGGCACATCTATGCAAGACAGACAAATGTGGAGGGATGGGATTCCTTGATGTGACGTGTTTTAATCAAGCAATGTCAGCTAAACACCTATGGAGACTCCCCACCAGACCTGAATTGCTTGCTCACAAAGTGTTAAAAGAAAGATACTTTCTAAAGTACTCTTTTTATAGGTGTGTAGGGGATACAATCCTAGCTTTACTTGGCAGAGTTTATGGGGTGCAAAACCCATTCTCCTCAAGGAACTCAAATGGAGTTCGTGATGGAAAATCAATTAATATATGGAGGGACATGTGGGTGTTTGGGAGAGATGATACTCTAGAGGACCTATTTACCAAGGAGGTGGATTTTCCAAAGTGGGTGGAGGATGTTATAGTTAGACATTTGGGCTAATGGGATGAAGAGAAAATTTAGGACGTTTTCCCCATTTGGTTGGCAGGTGTATTCTTACCACACCTACCAGAAAAAGGATGTTGGAATATGGTCTATACCGATGGTCAGAAAAGAAATGTTTTTCACTACCAAATCTTCTTGTTGGTTCAGTCACATGGGCAGATTGGGTTACATTAATAGCAAAGATGAGTCAATGATAAGGTGTGGAGTTTGGTCTAGGAATCAATATGGCACCCAAACTTGTGAATTCTATTTGTAGGTTCTTTACTAGAAGCCTTCGTATGCTAAGATGGTTATGGGAGAGACATTGTCACGATATAGGAATTCACCCAGTCTATAAGGAGGAAACAATTTTGTTTGCATATGGCATTCAGCTGTATACAAGCGAAGAAATTGTGGACTCATTTCTCTGGATGGGACCATATTGAAGATGTTTAGGGTCTAAGGCCAGGCAAAACCTTCTTCAGCTAAAGGTGACAGTAGATTCAGAGTAGATGGATTTCGTAGTGGTTGCAGTGTGGGAAATATGGAGGTACTGCAACGGAAGTGATTTCAACTCATCAATGAAGTAAATAGTTTATATCATTCAAGCATTTTTTTAGTTTGATTAGGGATTATAAGAAGGCAAGGGAAGGAATTATTGGGTAGGTGAAAAAGGTGATTAGGAGGTGAGCTGATGGGTTTCTCCTACGGAGGGTGTGGTGAAGGTGAACACTAACGTTGCTATAGGCACACAAGACAAAGTACGATAAGAGGGAGTCATTTGGGACAAATGAGGCAAGATACTCTTGGTCATGGGGCATGTAAAGATTGGACTAGTTGCAGAAGATGTTTGTGAGGCTCTGGCAATGTGACGGTAACTGGGGTTGGTGAGAGAATGGACGTACACTCAAGTTCACTTCAAATTTGACTCCCTTAATTTGATCAAGGAAATTGACAACCAAGAAGGATAACAGGATCATTAGGGATTCTTAAGAGATTATATAATATTTTTAAGTAGTTTTCTTCCAGATTTCTTAGTCTCATGTTTATAGAGATGCTAATAAGGTAGTCCATTGTTTGGGTAAGAGAGATGTAGATGTCGTTTAAAAAAAACATGTGACTAGAGAAATCTCAAGGCTCACATATGAACTACTTGTTTCTTTTCTTGTTGTTGTTTAATCGAGAGTGGGGATTTCAACAAAAAGACATTCTTTGATATCTTTTCTAAGACGTTCCACTATTTTTACTTTGCATTCTTCGGGGCCTGAGACAAGATTAATCGTCCCTATCTCATCTTTTATATAAAGAGGTTGATACTCCTTTGTCATATACTCTTGGGTAGGGATGAGTTTGAATTCAGTGTCTTCTTTTTTTGATAAAGGGGTTGAACCTGATCATTAATCAAAGTTTATAAGCTACAAGGTTCTTTAAGAACATAGGGAAATACCTGGTCTCATAGAATAAAATCACCATTCTCATGCGCCGCCTTATTACAGGATCGGCGAGCATGCAAAAAAAAATACTAAATTAAAACTAGAAGCTAAATGAGTAATGTTGTCAACTATCAAACTAAGAAGATCCCCTCTCTTCACTATGCTTGTGAGAGAAAAATAAAGGAACAACAAATCTGTATCAAATACCACCCTTTCCCAGCCAGACTTGGGAGTAAATTTCACCCCTTCGAGCAACACATATGCATGCCCTAGCTCCAGTCTCCATCTCTCACTCTAGATGCATCTAAGAATCATCATCATTCTCCCATTATGGTCCCTACATATCACTCCCAGTCCAATACACTTCTCACTATATACGACATCACTATTAATCTTAACTACACATGGGATTGGTAGAGTCCATTTGAGAGTCGATTCTTTGGCTATAGTATCCTTGTTCACCCACCTGCCTTGAAATGCATCTTCAGAGTCTTTCACAAAGGCCTAGGTGGCACTAATAAAAAATTGAATCTTCTTGCCTCCCTGCTCAAACACTGTGTGATTTCTTAAGAGCCCGACTCCCCAATAGCCACAACAAATTCCACAAATTCATCATTGGTCAGACCCTCCTTTAACTCAAGAAAAATCTAACTCGGAAACAAATCATAATTGACCATAATGATATGATATGCAGGTGTTGTCCTCTAGTACTTCTCAGCCTCTTTGCATTGGTAAATCATGTGTTGATCATCTCCCTGGATGCATGACATAATGGGAAAAAACCCTCAACTCTACAGTACCAGTCCAAAAATTTCCCCATAATTGCAAGACCACATGTAATGACCCTCCATAGAAAATGAGATAGTTTAGGGGGACAAGACGAATCCCACACTAAACCACATATTTTCTCATTCGATGTCGCTCGCGAACTGATGAACTCAACCTGTACTAGAAATCCCAACTAATATAGTGATCTAGTAGAGAAGAATCCCTTCCTATTTGGCCACCAATACGTGCTGTCTTCTGCGAGTTGAATACTAATAGAAGTATTCCATATTTTCTGACAAATATCTACTGGGAACAAGGACTGCAGCCACTCCAGATCCCATGTTATTGATTTGGTATCAACCAATTATTGTACCATGGTTAGGAGTTTAGAATGAGATTCCTGATATTCAGCTAGCAAACCATTAAGGCCACACACCTAGTTGTCCTCCCAGATGTTAATGGTGTTTCCTCTTCCCATCCTCCACTTCAGCCCTTCCTTCAACATCGATTTTGTTGACCGCAAACTCCTCCATATATAACTTTGGTTATATACCCTGGCTGCTTTTAAAATAGAGGTATGAGGAAAATACCTCACCTTCAACACCTTTTAAACTACATATTCCATCTTGGTCATTAGCCTCCATACTTTTTATTCTAGGAGAGCTTGACTGATTGCATGCATGTCTCAGAATCCTAGTCTGCCTCCTTTCTTAGGCCTACATAATGATGCCCATCGTTACCAAGAAATCGTATGCTCGTGATGAACTAGGAGGTATCATAAAGAGTTTAGGGACAAGTTTGAACTCCTTTGTCAAATACTCTTGGGAAGGGATGCGTTTGGACACAACATCTTCTTTGTTGTAGGTCTAGTCTAATTTAGTAAAAAGCTAGCAAACTCCTGGAGAACCTGCTTGTTACGGCCTCACTTTTTAGCATCCCTCAATTAAGGGAAGACCCAAAAATTTGAGAGCCATTACATAAAATTCCAAACATCTAGATTTAGAAAATAACAAATAATTTTCATTAATCCAAATATTGATTACAAGATGCTCCTCTAAGGAGTTACATGAATTTCTAACATCAAAACTGTACATAGGAGAACTATATGAGAAGAAGCATCTCTTTAATTCCTCCTTACAAGTTAACTTCAATGTCTTCAAGTAATTACATATGTCCATCATATGTTAATATCTTCATATTTAACATGTACCTAAAATGTCATGAAACCAAAAGCACAGATCAATATATTACTATATTGTGTACGTCGGGTTCATGCCAAAGTGTGCAAGTACATAACAACATATATTCAATAAATAACTCACAAATAAGAACTACATTTTATTCACACAATCATTCTTTATATGATACTTATAATGGCATTATAATTGAACATAATGTAAATAATCATCCAACAATTTAGTTTTTCAATCATCGAGAAGCACTTTTAAACATGGACAAACTAATACAGGTAGTTACAAGTGTAACTATGTAACTTTTGTAGCACTGTGCTGATTTGAAGAAATACTTCAAGTACTTTGAAGCGATCCAATAAAAAAAGATGAACCCGAGCAATCAATCATTAAATCTGCATGTATGTAAATCCTAAAGTGTCACCTTCACATTACTCACATTAAACCCTACTCGATCCTAATATTAGGGTTTCAGGTTTGGATGAGGAATAATGATACAAATCAAATTTCCATCACACCATATTTGAGGGTATTAATCCACATTATACACTAGGTGAAATGCTTATTATCAAGTTAGTTCTTTTAAGATATTTTTAGCAACTATGTTAGATTATGGAACTTAAGATTATTATGACAAGGCATATGAGGTTTTAAACCATAATTACCATGTTTATGACTCAGGTGTTTTAATCATGATCATTATTATTCAAAACATATCAAGGATTAGGATTGTAATCAATTTAAACAAATTAGGCTATCAAGAACATCTAAATAATATCCTTTGCATTTAAGTTTATCACAATTTATATTATTCATTTTTGAATCCTAAATACAAATATGGATGATCATAATCCTAGAAATCCAAATTATCCATACTCATCATGATTAGTATCTTAGAGTTCTATTATATTCTGCAATAAATATTATGAGATAAACTGATAAAATGTGTGTTATTCAATGCTTTAATTATCAATTCTAAGGTTTCTAAGTATAAACACCACTTAATAAGGTATTATCCCTACTTTTTAAATATTAACATAATTGGGACTCAATTAAATTTTATTCACACTCCTCACATTTTTTGATCAATTTGTTATTTATATATTTATTATGATCTTATCTAAGGCTTAATTACCACATTTAATTCAAGTTACATTACAACAAAACTGCCCATTAGTGGCATTTATTTAAGTGGCATTTATAAAAAAAAGCCACTATCTTTCTAATATACAAACATTTTTAATTAAAATCTCGTTGAACCACCTATTATAGGATTTTTGAAAAGGACATAACATTAAAGGCATTTTTATTTCTAATTAGTGGCAATCTTAAATTGCCATACCAAATTAGGAAATATTTTGCTCAACTATATTGACTTCCCACTCCAAATTAAATTTTCCCTTCGTGCTGCACTCTCCGCTTATTCAACCCAACGTTTCTGATCTCCCCCTCTCTCCCTACGTGACTTCCTCGCTCCCTGGCCCATCGTGTCCTAGGTCCATTGGTGGCTCACGATCATCTGCAGACTGGGAGAGACTAGTGGCGCCTGTTGTTCGTCAGTTGCCGTCCGTGGTGCCAATAGTTGCTGGCTATAGAGTGCCAAGTTTCCAGTGTCACAGTGACACCTTGCCTGTGATCGCGAGCGTTAGTTCTTCCTCCTCCGCCTATTTGAACCGAGCCCAACCGAAGCATACTCAGGCACCATTCATTCTTCCTCATCTGCCTTGGCGGACCGAGCCCAGCCGAAGCACCGCCGCAGACTCAATCTGCCCCTCCGGCATCGGCGAGCTTGAGTGAGGGACTCCGATCAATCCTCTTTAGGTAACCATCTCTGCACCCAATTCTATTAACTAAGATGTAGCTTACATACCTCCTTCAAGGTCTCTTTCATGACCAGTGGCTAATAGGCATGTAAAGTGTCAACAATTCTCATGCTTGGATGAAAAATCTATAGGTATCGAATGTCATGCCACTTGAAATTTGTTGTTCATCTGCAGGTTATCCTAAATCATCAATAACTATTAATGGGAAACCTTGTAGCAGAATAAAAAAACATATTCTGACTAATAACTTGTTAACCAATAGTAGTCCACTCTTGTTTCTAGCCATTTCAATTGACAATGCTTAAAAGGTATTTGCCTTGGATCCGACTTCTGTTCTACATACATTATTAGTACTTTCTATCTGTAGTGTTATAATTTTGAAGAAAGACAAGAATGAAAAAACTATAGCACTTCAAAGATGTTAACAGAATATGACTTATAGATTTCATATAAACATCACATGTAATTAATCAGTTCCCTATTAATATGGTGGATTGGTATTTTCTATTCGATGTTTACATGGTCTTCCCACAAAATCATTTGAGAAACCAGGTGATGTGAAATGCAGCAATCAGTATAATTGAAAAGCATAATGTAGACATAGTAATTCATAAGTGATCTCCTTAAAACAGACATAATAATTCATAATGTAGACTATGATAATTGTTGGTATAATGACATACTCATCTTACTTTCCATCTAAGTCTGATTTGTACTTCTCAAGTTGTCTCTGAAAATATGTAACATCGTTATATATACTTATTGAAAATATATAACATCATTATATATACTTACAATTGTTAGTACTAATATTTTGTAGTCTCTTTCCACCCACAACAATCACTATGGCCTGGGCCTCAACCCCTCCTGTCCTTTTCCCTGAAACAGAACAACTGGACATCACCCTACACCATCATACACTAGCACAACTCACCATTACTAGACAGTGGCGTCATTTGAACGGAAGACGCTACACGGATGGTCAAGTGACTTTAAAGTATGGAACCTCAAAAACTGTAATCGACGTTCAGTATGATGGCGAATGCACTTTAAGGTATCCACAACCAGTTGGCTTGCGTGGATTCAAAACATGCTAATTGGCCGAGAGGACCAGGTCTGGCTTCCGAACATGCTAATTGGATCCGTCTATGAGGGATTCCCTCCGTGACACTACATCATCAACAAAACGGCCAAGTCACCAGTCAAACGGGTGTCTCAATTCTTGATGAAATTTTGTTACTATTAAATAAGGAAATCACCAAAAAATGTATTTTTTACTATTTTTGTAGAATGAAATTTTGTTACTTTTAAATAAGGAAATCACTAATAAATGTATTTTTTTACAGTATTTGTCACAATTCACCAGTCAAACGGGTGTCACAATTCTTGATGTTATATTTTTTACTATTTTTGTAGAGTGGATAAGTCTTGGATAGCTGAGGATGACCGAACGAGTAGTAAATACCTATGTGGAGTATCCAACTTTTTGGATTTCGCTTTTCAACATTCAGCGATTGGAGACAAGATTGTATGCCCTTGTAGAAAGTGCACTAATGTATACCAGGTCACTAGACAGACTGCATTGTGTCATCTATTCTGAAATGGCTTCTTACAAAGCTATATTTCTTGGGCTTTTCATGGTGAAGATGCCGATATTGAAATGGATGTTCCAACTGATCAGGGTGATTGTCTAGATGATGAAAATTTACAAGATATGTTGCATGATGTTTTTTTGAGTTTCAGTGAAGATGAAAATATGGAAGGAGTACATTCGGCTACTGATCAACTTTTAAATGCTGACAAATTTTATATCTTATTAAAGGATTATGAGATAGAATTATATCCAGGGTGTAAGAAACTTACCAAACTTGCTTGCATCCTAGAATTCTATCACCTGGTTTGTCTTAATGCCTTGAGTAAGAAAGCATCATCTATATTTCTTAAGTTCTTTAAAAAAATGCTACCAGAAGGAGAACAATTACCTAATTCCTTTTATGAGCTGAAGAAGACAATAAAGGAGTTGGGATTACATTATGTGAAGATTCATGTTTGTCGAAATGGTTGCATGTTGTTTTGGAAGGAGTCTGCTGATAAAGACGTCTGTGATACATGTGGAGAATCAAGATGGCTAACGACTTCAACAGCAGATGATGATGATGAGGAGCTAGTAAACAAACCCAGAAGAACACCTGCCAAAGTGCTCAGACACTTTTCACTTATACCACGGCTGAGGAGGTTGTTCATGTCATGAAAAACCTCTCCCTTAATGAAGTGGCATGCAGAAGAATATGAAAAAGATGACAAGTTAAGACACCCGGTAGATTCACATGCATAGAAAACATTTGATGTTATGCATCCAGAATTTGCTGCAGACATTAGAAATATTCGATTGGGACTTGCCACTGACAGATTTTATCCTTTTGGGACAATGAGTAATTCTCATAGTACATGGCATGTTGTAATTATTCCATATAATTTACCTCCTTGGTTGTGCATGAAGCAACAATATTTTATGTAGTCGCTACTAATTTCTGGACCATCTTCGCCAGAGAATATAGATGTTTACTTGTGTCCATTGATTGATGAGCTGAAAGAACTATGGAGTACTGGTATACAAACATATGACGCTAGAGCCAAGGAATTCTTTCAGATGCGTACTTCTTTATTATGGACTATTAGTGATTTTCCAGGATATGCAAATCTATCTAGTTGGTGTACTAAAGGCTACAAAGCATGTCATTATTGTAATAAAGATAATGTCTCACATTGGTTGCCACATAGCCGTAAAGTTTGTTACAGAGGACACTGTAGGTTTTTGCCAGCTGGCCACAGATTCCGTAAAGAAGCTAGGGCATTTGATGGTGAGCAAGAATTTAGGAGTCCACCTAAAGCTCCTTCTGGAGCTGAAATCTTGTCACAATTGGATGGCGGAAGCACTGTAATTGTTAAGAAAAGGCCGAGAGGTAAAGATTCGACACACAATTGGGATAGGAAAAGCATATTCTTCGAGCTACCATATTGGAAATCTAACATTGTAAGGCACAATCTGGATGCCATGCACATTGAGAAGAATATATGTGAGAGTATTGTTGGAACATTGCTAGGTCTGAAGGATAAAATTAAGGACAACTTGAATGCAAGGAAGGGTTTGGAGGATATGGGAATTAGATTTCTGCTTCATCCACAAACTGTTGCCACACATTCCATACTACCTCCATCTTGCTATATGATGAGAAAATAAGAAAAAATATCATTTTGCAACCTCCTAAAATATGTCCAAGTTCCATATGGGTATGCATCTAATATATCTAGATGTGCACGCCGACGGATCAGAAGATGCTACCAATGAAAAGTCATTATTATCAAGTGTTGATGCAACAACTTCTGCCATTAGCTGTCACTGTGTCTTTGCCCAGTAAGAATGCTAAGTCATGTATTATTAATCTTTATCACTATTTTCAGAGGTAGTGCACTAAAGTCATAGATCCAAATGATTTTGCTGCATTGGAAAATTCAATAGTTGTGACACCGTGTGAGATGGAGAAGATTTTCCCTCCATGTTTTTTTGACATAATGGTGCATCTATCAGTCCATCTCATTTTTGAAGCTAAGATAGCCGGCCCTGTTTAGTATCGTTGGATGTATCCAATTGAAAGGTAACGTTTCATACGTCGTGATGACTTCACCTATTGGAATTTAATTTGTCATAATATTTTCTCCAACTTTGTTATCAGGTATCTGCAGACCCTAAAAGGATATGTTCATAATAAAAGATATCTAGAAGGATCAATAGCAGAAGGATATATAGCTGAAGAATGTCTTACTTTTTGTTCAAGATACTTGGATGGAGTTGAAACAAAATTAAATCGGCCAAATAGAAATGATACTGACGAAATAAATTTGGAAAACGAGCCAACACATGACAGTGATGATTGGTCGATTTTCTCGACAGTAGGTCGTGGTGTTGGTAAAATGATAGCATGTGTCTTCGACGAACATACATTGCAACAAGCCCATAAGTATGTACTATTCAATTGTGACGCAGTTGAACCCTACATTAAGTAAGTTAGTGACAATTGTCTTCTATTATTAAAATAGTATTACATATTGCACATATTTTGTTTTCAGGAAGCACTATGATATCATTAGGCTAAAACATCCTCATAAGTCCTTAAAGGAGGTACAGAGAATACATAGTAACTCATTTGATGGATGGTTTAAGGAACATGTAAGTTAATTTGTCATAATTAAATTTGTTATGCTTCATGATTAAATACTAACAAACTTTTCTTATGTTAGATTGAGACATTCCTAAGAACAGAGATGGTGGATGATAAAATCAAGTTTCTTTCTCAAAGTCCACATCAAATGGTCTTTAAGTACAAGGGCTACATTGTCAATGGTCATAGATTCCATACCAAAGCAAAAGATCAACATCTAACAACACAAAATAGTGGAGTCTTTCTGGTAGCTAAGAATGATTGTTATGCTAAAACCACTGACCGCAATCCAATTACTAGAGATGTTACCTACTATGGTATTTTGAAGGATGTTATTGTTCTCAATTATTATGAACACTTTAAGGTGACATTATTTAAGTGTGATTGGGTGGACATCTACTCGAAGAGGACAATCAAGCATGATGAACATTGGTTGACTCTTGTTAATTTGAGACAACTTCAATCAACTAAAGAACCATATGTAGTGGCATCTAAAGTTGGACAATTATTTTATGTAGAACATGTCACTGTAAAAGGGTGGCATTTTGCGGTAAAGATTCCCCCACGAGATACGCTCAACATGGAAGATCCATCTTGTAGTGAGACTGTCGAAGCTCATGTGCAAGGTGAGCCTAGAGATGGGCCATCAATGACAACAGAGGATGAAAATGTAGAGTGTGACATAGTTAGATTGGATATGGAAGGAATTATTGTTGATAGTTCAACAATTGAGAAAGACCAATCCAAAATTCAGCAGGATGACGAAAGTGTATATCAAAGTGATGAGGATGACAGTTTTGAATGAGAAAATTACAAAGTAGCAACCAATGTTTATTTTAGTTTGTCGTTATTATTTGACTTATATATGCGTGTTTCGTTAGCATGAAGTTTCCACTGTCTGAAATGTATCTGACATATTTTAGTCGCATGCTTCTATGTGTGTTGGATTATCTCGCATATTCTCGAGAGAGAAGGTTGTCTGATCAACTCCTTCGATGTATTGTAGCCTAGCCAAAGTGGTATCTAAAAGTAGTATCTAAAGTAGTATGTTCTGCTTAAATTCTGATGTCCAACTTACTAACAATGATGATCACCTTTTGCCTTGCCTCAATGTAGGTGTATGCAATCAGAGTTTCATTTTTATGCAATCCTCTTCACTAACACTACTGCTAGCTCTGCTGTTACTGATATATTGACAATGACTTTGTGTACCTCTGCAGTTTTGTGTCCTAATTTCTCTACAGAGGTACATTAAGTCTTTCTCAACATGACAAAACTATGCTCTGGTGGAGAAGTCTATGAAAAGCCTAAAGAAAGAATGGTTTCTCTAAGAGATTAAAGGTCATTCTCGAGAGATAAGGTTGTCTGATCAGCTATGTTGATGTATTGCAGCCTAGCCAAAGTAGTATGTAAAAGTAGTATCTAAAGTAGTATGTTTTGCTTAAATTCTGATGTTATACTTACTAACAATGATGATCACCTTTTGACTTTCCTTAATGTAGGTGTATGCAATCAGACTTCATTTTTATGCAATCCTCTTCACTAACACTGTTGCTAGCTCTACTATTACAGATATGTTGACAGTGACTTCGTGTACCTCTATAGTTTTGCATCCTAATTTCTCTGCAGAGGTACATGAAGTCATTGTCAACATGTCAGAACTATGCTCTGGTGGAGAAGTCTATGAATAAGCCTCAAGGAAGAATGGTTTCTCCAAAAGATTAAAGGTCATTCTCGAGAGATAAGGTTGTAAATGTCTTTTTGCTTCCTACTCTGGAAAGTCTTCTTGCATGTTTTGCAGTTACTTGTTTTTTACATGTGGTGGTTGCCATGACTGGTGATGGTGTCAATGATGCACCTGCTCTGAAAATGGCAAACATTGGTATTGCCATGGGAATTTTTGGAACTGAGGTGATTATATTTGCTATGGGAATTTGTATATCTATCTTCTTGTCTTTTAGTAATTATTATCGATAATGATGTTTCTTCTCTTTTTATGTGTCAGTCCAGGTTTCCAAGGAGGCTTCAGACATGGTTCTTGCTGATGATAACTTGAGTATAATATTTATTGCACTTGACGAAGGATTCAACTTATTATGTATAAACTATAGTTTTATGAGAACACTAGATGAGATTGAGTTTGATTATAATCTTTTGCTTTTACATAATTGTCAAGATTGTCAGCTTTGCCCCCTTTCTATAATCTGCTTAGTTGTGTGCTTAGCTAAATGTCTAAAGCGTTGTTGTGTGGCAAACTCTATTCAACTGACATAATGTGAATGGTACATTTGAAATTATCACCCCTGTCAAACTTATTAGGAGTGGTGAGAAGGTGGGTTCTTGTGAGGCTGCCCTTCTTGCAAAGCTCGGCATTAGGGCCTTCTAATATGGACTGGTTGTGATGTCAGTTTATGACAGTGGATCTATATTCAGCCCTAAGGTCCTTGACCTTACTGAAGATGACCTTATTTATAAATTTGGCAATGGTGCTATCTTCCCTGATACTATCTTATTGCATGCTAGTGTTGTAAGTTTTTTTGTCTTACATTTGCAAGCAAGTGCTCAACTTTTTGCTCACTTCATGGAAGGATCCTAGCAAGTTTGCAGTTGTTTCTGCCCCTACTGCTGCTTCAGGCTATGCAGTTGCACTTGCGGCTTCTACTGCCAAGGTGCAAGAGAAGAAGGAAGAACCTACTGAGGAATCTGATGACTTTATGGCCGAATTATCATATGCTATCACTACACTGAGAAGAAGGATGAACCTTCATTGCAGTGTAGCTAGTCTAATCCTGCAGAAGCTCACAACTACTTGGAATGCTAGAATGGAGTTGTATGTTTTTTTAAGAAAATGAGTTTGTATTCCTTTGGGGGTCTCCAAGTGCAAATTGAGTTGATATCCAGTTAGTGATCATGTCTAGAATATGTACCACATATAGTCATATGTGATGGTGTTGTATTGAACATAAGGGGTAAGGTAAAATGTCCTCCCCATGTAATTGTCATTTGATTATAAATAAAAAAGTTCAATACTTCTGGAAAAATGTGTTCGGCTTCAATTGGCATTCAATTAGAAAACTTGATCATGAACTACAAACTGACTGACTAAAATCCATAAAAAATTAGTAATGCAGAACTAGTATGTCATTAGTGGCATTTTTCATAAGCCACTACATTCAATCAAAATTGTTTTATACAACAACATTATACAAAACAATGGCATTTGTATAAAAGCCAAATGATGGATAGTGGTTTTTCTATAAATGTCAAATGATGGTTTAGTGGCCTTTATGTGGCATTTATTCGAAGCCACTAAAGACAAACATTTAGTGGCTTTTACAACTTAAGCCACTATCTTCCTAGTGGCATTGGCGCTAAAGGCATTTTTTTAAATGTCAACAAATGCCGCTAAACATGTTTACTGGCTTTTTTTTCAGTGGCATTTCTGAAAGGCCACTGATGTGAATTTTTGTTGTAGTGTTAATCATGGTATGTCCAATTAGATGTTGACACTTCAACAAAAGCCTTGTTTTTCTGGCTCCACCTAGGATTTGAGGGGAAATGACTCGTGCGCCCCCACACTTCAGGTACACAATATGATGCATTTGAGTCATTGGACTCTCTATCTCCCCCACCTCTCAAGAAAGTCGTCTCTTGCCACAAGCCGCTATGTGAGACTACAATTGCACCTCCCCTTCCCCCTAGGCTCAGGTTGCTCAGGAGGGATCCCTCAGTCATCAACAGACTTGGACAGGTCCTGGTTTTGGTTAACAGTGGTCAGAGATGGGGAACAATGGTGGCTTCCTTTCTAATGAATTGAAGGATGATTAAAAGTCAGATAAGGTAGATACCTTGATACCCCTGATGTGGTGGTTGTAGGAACCTCTATAGATCTTCATTGTGCCCAAGGGTCAATCAACAAGTTCACCAGAGCCCCCTAGGAGGTGGATTAATGGAAGTAGGGTCTTCTAAGTGTTAGTTTCTCATGCTGGCATCATGTTGTTTGGTTCTAGGATCTGCAAGAATCTGATGGTGAACACAATCAAGGATTCTAGTAGAAGAGGGAGGTGTTCACCATCCTTACACCCCTCTAGGAACTAAAGAACTCTCTGTAACCTACTGGCACTAGGCATTGGGCAGTTAAGATCTATCAGTAGGTCTACTTGTGTTGGGTGATACTATGGAGATGCGGACTCTTGGTGTCCTGATATACACATCCCAAAAGGAACCCTAATTGTTCCAAAGGAGAGAGGAAGGGAGGAAGAGAGAGCGGCTGTTGAGACAGAGTCTATGTTCCCCTTTCTTGTACACACACATGGAGTAACAACCATGGTTATAATCTATAGCTATGGAAAGTGTTTCCATACTTATTACTACCGACCATATATATCCCTTCCCTTTCATTTACTTTTTCCTTTATTTGTTATACAAGGAAGTTTTCAAAATGAAAGACATTCCATAAACACACATTACCAACTTTTTATGAGTATCCAAATGAAAGACATCTCTTTTATTCAACAATTGGTCTCCAACAAAAAATAGGAGAAAGGTAAAGCATCTTATTTAGAAACCAATTAAATAGACTCTCCTTATTTTCCCTTATATGAAACTCTTGACTTTTATTCTTATTAAGACTTGTATTTGGAAAGAAAAAAAGTCCATCAAGGAAAGAACATAAATATTTGTTATACATTGGATAATATGATCCTTTAATCCTTAGGAAACAACTCAAGACTTGAATTATAGATTTTCTTAAATTCTCTCTTTGTCATATTCATTATCTCATGGAACTTCCTTTTCCTCTGATTTTTGAGAATTCTACTCTTTTTCTTATTATTTTCAAGTTTACCAAAAGTTAGATCAAACATTTTTCTTTTATGTCTCAAACATTATTTTTCCAAAATATCTACATAATTATTTCATTGATTATCTAAAACACGACACATCTTATTTTCATTTAGAAACTTGCATATTATTTCATATTTCTATTTTCTAACAATTCATAAAACCCTTTCCATTTTATTTGTACATAAAATATCTTATACTTTGTTTTGTTCCCCAAAGGCATATTTGTAATGCAAGTAGTATCATAAGTAACATCATCATTCTATCAATAATATCATTGGAGCATCTACTTATCATTTCATGGATTTTATTTGTATAATTTAATTTTACCAAAATTGAGGATATTATGGTTACCCCTCCTAAAAAGGAATTTTGTATCCAAAGTCCTAACTTATTAAGGTTTAGATAATGATAACTAATCTTAATTTCACAAATTAGGGTTAGCAACCCTACTTATATATCTTTAACAACTTTTATTGATATGATAATTTCTCACCTTATTACTATGGTTGGTATCTGAATTCTATTCAAGGCATATTTATTGGTATGTATGCCCATAGAGCCAATGATATGATTATTGTGATGGCATATTATGCAAATGATTTGATTGATAATAATAATGGCAAGCTTCCAATTCATTCTATTTCCCTCGGTATTGAGATAATGAGGAATCATAATGGAAGTCAAAGGAATGATATTACCCAATGAAGTATGTCTTCAAGTACGTGACTTGAACAATGAGGTCATACATATGTGAAGAGTATGTACATTTTTATCATGTCCCTAGTCCTATGTTACTATGGAAGGAGGATAGACAACAATAACAAATAAGATTAGATTATGTGTTGGTTGATGACAAAATCTCATCAGTCAAGATATATGATATCAAACCAATCACATATATTTGTATAGGAAACATATTAGTAATTTAATAAATAACATGTTTCAAATCTAGCATATCAAAAGAGTATTTGACCCTTAAACTCTAAATTATATGAAGGTAGGTTTCACTTCACCAAAAACTAGAATTTCTACTCCCATTAAAAAAGCACTTCAAGTTTTGAGTATATTAAATAGTAAGTTGATACTACTAGAAAGAACTTAGGAAGATTAAGTGCTAAATGCAGTTAAGGTTATAAAAGAAAAAAGTAGGCACAATAAGTATATTAGATTCAACATCCTATATATTTTCTTCGAGTGAACCTACTTATGATATTTGGAAAAACATAATTTGTTATCTATGTGGAATTAGGCATGTTAAGAATCATAAGTTCTACATTAGTCAAATAAATCAAATATTCTTTGTAACGGTTAACAAAATGACCTTACTTGGGAGATTTTTTTTAGAGAAAATAACATGTATGTTACATATATAGGTCTATGAGACATAAGTACAAGAAGACAACAATTGTCGTTAGTAATTCAATGATATCACTAATATACTTTTAAAATAGCTTACTAGAACCTTATTACAAACAAATCTATATAAATGAAAATATCATTTGAGAAGGAGAAGAATAACCTAGAAATTGATTCTATGTGTTAGGGATTATAGATTTCAGGGATTAATTTTTAATGAAAGGAAATATTTCTTCAAGAGGTATTTTAGAAAATGTTATGAACCCTCTGCATTTAAAAAACTTTGACTTCAAGAAAAAAGGACATGAAAAGATAGTGTACAACTCTCAACAAGAAATCTAAGATTTTCTAGAAGAAAAGAGAGAAAAGAGGTTCATAAAAGAGAAAGAATGGATATAAGCATGGGATTCAACTATAGAGAGAATCTCATCCGCACAAGAAAGCTCCAACATTTGTAAGATGGTTGTGCAATGTCATCTATTTTTGTAAGATTGGGTACTCTTAGATGAAAATATCTATGAAGGTTACAATTTGAATTTATTGGACTTTCCTTATCTCTCTTATTATTTACTAAATGCATTTTCTAGAAGTAGTGGTTTCTCTCCTCATCTATAGTACTTTATAAATATCTATGAAGATACATTTGGCACCCAACTTCAATATCAACGCACAAGAATGTCCTAATTTGAGAATTCACATTAAAAAATCTGAAAGCCAGAAATAATGAACCGAACTTAACTAGAATCATGCAATGGTGAATGCAAGGACAAGTTCAAAATTAACATTTATACAATTTAATAGACATATACACAAATGTAGGCTCATTATATTAATATATCATCCCATTACCATAAATTATTTATCATATGTCCAATGCACCAACCTATTTATGGAAAAGATAATTTTGTTCATATTTACATTGAACACATGACATGTAGAAGCTTTTAAACATTGTATTATAAAATGACCTTGTTGGGACCCCGACATACATGGATTACAATCCACCTCAAGCTCATTTGCGTCTAGGGCATGGTGACTCCTCACTAGTGGACCCCTAACTAAGGTGTTAAGAACCTAAAAAGGCGATAAAAATGAGAGTTAGACCAAATTCATACTGAGAGTTGTTGTGTCCGTAAAGTATTAAATGAATGTAAGAAGTATTGTATCAAGTGAATTAGGTTGCTCTATATAAAAGAGTAACATGTTCATGATAAGTTAGAGCAAAAAATGAAGTTAATGTAAATGCAGTATAGTAACTACATAAGTAGAGATACATATCTTGATTTCAAAAATTATTAAATGGCATGGGGTTGTTTGAAATGTATCATCCAAACTACATATTAATGATTTGTATGTCCTTATCCAATGTATAGGCCACATGTTGATCTAGTCTCTCTAAGATCCCTCCATGCCTTAGCTAATGCCATTATTGAAGGGACTCATCATTGTATGACCTACATAATACATTAGGTCTGTCATGGGTATTGAATATACAAAACTTTTGTATATCCTATGAATGATATCACAATGATATCTTTCCAATCACATTGTCAAGATTGTCACATAACTTGAGCAAAAACCTTGATTTCACTAAATAATAATGGGAAAATTCAGGTTGTTGAGGGGCACCATACCTCATATTTATTCTCTATAACCCAGGAAGATTAACAATATATTAATCTAAGTATCCTTTCATGATCTCATAATCAATACATGCATAGAATTTTTCATTCCTGAATTCCAAATACTAGGCTGTGTGGTTCATAGGAAAGCAATATAATTAGGTTCTACTAATTAAATAATTAAGTCGATTACTCATATTTAGTTATAAAGAATAGAATTCATCATCTTATATTAATATTTAAAAAAATATGGAAGTATAGTCAAACAAGCCTAATGTATACCTAGCATGCACATGCACAAGTTGAACTTCTAGGTTTTGGCCATATATATGCTATATTAAAATTTTGGATAAATGTTGAATTTATTAGTTGTGATATCACCTCATCCGTAAATAGATCCACACAATTTGTTTTAAATTTATATCATTTGAACTTGACTACTAAAATTGTAAGAATACCAAAAATGTCAATTTAGAGCAATATACATTTAAATCATAACTTTAAGGTAAAATACAATTACATCATGTCTTTACTTTTTTATGTGGGACCCCACCACAAAGACCCCATGGGATTATCCAAAATACCCACACTATTTCTCACATTAGCAATGAATAATGGAATCTCAACATTCAATTATATTAAATACACAAATAATTTTTTGCATTTCTACATTTGGCATTAGTGATTTAAGATATAACCATTTTTATTATATCACATATAAATAAACCCGAGATGTAAGCATTACTCAAGATAAAACTCTAGTACAATAAGAAGTGTAAAGTTATACTATTACATAGACATAAGCAACCTAGATAGATAAAATTACATCACTTAATGCTTACACACCCTCCCAGAACACATCTAGTACTGGGACAACCTATACATATAATCCTACAACAAGAAGTGAACTATCCACCTTCTACTATGAAGGAAGGATAACTATGAATGAGTACCTTCAAGGTGAACTGAAGTTGAATCCATACCTATATAATTTTCAACCACCATTACTCAACAACATTGAGTGAGTGGAACGAATTCAAGATAAAACTAGCATTTAACTAATCATTTTTAAATTGATTAGAAATAAGTGTATTTCAAATTAGTTCAAAGAATTACAAATATCTTGTAAATTATGGAAGTTATAAACTACATATCATAAACATAAAATAAACAAAAAGAAACTAACATGTAACTAGAGGTAGATAATAATATCATATTTCTTGGATTGTCAAGAATTATTACTAAAGTTAACCTCAATTACTTGATTTTACATGAACATCCATGCTTGGTTTTCATGTTAATGAATCAATGTCCTGATCTTAGGGTTAACTAAAAAGCCTAATATAGGCAACACTGACTCTGACCTACCTTAAAGTTCCCAAATACTATCTAGGTAAGAGAATAAAGAATCTCTACCTTCTAGACCTCATCTCAGGTACATGAGATATGTTTAATGACATAATAGTAAAAGCTAAGGTATCATGTATAGTATACTAATGAAATATATCCCTAGTTATCCTTTTCACATCAAGATCACAATTCTCATAATAGTTTTTTGCCCAAAATCCATTTCGTTGTACTTAGCAAGAAACATTTAGGTTAGCCACTCATTTTGAAACCATTCCTAAGTTTTGGTGATCTAACCTTCAAGGTCTACAATCACACTCCAGTATTCCTTTTCATGATCCAAGGAGTAATAGAAGAAATCACACTTCATTTACCAATTATAGTGTTCAAGGCTCCTATATAGATGTAGGGCTATAATGGGTATTTTGTATGTTTGTTCACTTTTAGGAAAATAAAAAACAATCACATGACTTATATGTGATTTTACATTCTAACCATAGAATGTGTGAACTAGAGTTTTATAGATACATTGTGTTTCAATTCAGATTAAAATTCACTATGTATCTCCTTTTCCATCATATAAAATAAAATGAACCAATCAAAACTCAAGAATTCACATATTATGCATAAGACTCCATATTTTAATCAATATGCAACATGTGCAATGTATAGATAGTAATAATGTATAAACTTAATTTAATACATTCATATTACTCATTATCAACAATATATAACATTTACTTGAATCATTTGCATGGATCATTACAATAATCACATTTGAGTTCAAAAAAATAAAATAGTCCTTTAGATTTGATGGAACTGCTCAATTTCCATCTGTTGGAGTTCAATTAGTGAAATAAAGGTTATAATTCAATGAAATTTTCATAATGAATCCAAACCACTCAACCATATAAGAAGCACATGGAATATTTTGAGCAACTACTAATAAACTTGAATGAATTCAAGCTTTAAATTTAACAAGCTTTGAAGGACCAAAAAAAATTAAGTGGTCAGTCTTTTCTAGATCCTTTTTTCTTAACAACCCTGAAGAAGAAGAAAGAAAGGAAATGAATGAGAAAAGACTTTAATTTTGGATCCTTTGATCCAAATCAGTAGAGTGATGACATATATAGATATAAGATAATGAAGGAGGAAATCTTATCTAAGAATGATGATTTATAAAGAACTTGTGAACCTTGAGAAGTAAAAATACCAAAATAGAAATTTTATCTTCAAACCCTAGAATCTCTGACTCTATCAAGGAATTCAAAGATGTTAAGATTGAAACAGAACTGAGAGGTGCATGGGCCGTAATAGTATCATATATCCTAATTAGGTGCTTGGGATAATTAGTTATCAACATTTTTAGCCTTTTTATTTCTAGAATACTTGGTCTGATAAATTATTCCTAATAAGAAACTCGAATGATGCAAGGTTCTGTGGTAATATAAATATACTCCAAAAAATTCAAAAATAATATGTTATTTGAACTCAAGTATATAAGATATAGTTTGCCACTAGATTAACACAAATCAAATACTACACTTCTATACTCCATCTTGTATAGATAAATTGGGTACATTTGTCCTAGAGAATCTCAGCTAACCAACAAGTTCAAAAAACTCTAAAAGCTCCAAAAAAAAGTATACAAATTATATTTGAGTTATCCAATATGTACTCAAAGTTCATAATATTTCTAACAAACAAAAAAAATTAGTTTCTACACTATTATATTTAATACGAAATTTATTATCAATTTTTTATTAATGATTTCACGCGATAGATATTTTCAACGTATAATCATAGATACCTAGTAATCTAAAGAAATAACCTATTAAGAAAAAATATTATTTCAAGTGAAATTAAACCTATATAGAGAAAACTAAATAATTTTTTTATGACCCTTTTAAAGATTTCAACAAGGATTTTATGTAATATAGGAATGGGTCATTATACTTTTGAACAACAAGTTTCCATAGAAAGATCACATATATCAATATTCATGTGTTTCATTTCACAAACCACACTACAATCCCATTTCTAGGTCATATAACACGGAGTAAGCATTCCATCACAACACTCACCTAGTATAGGAGAATGAAACCAAAAAGTAGGATCATGAAACCCCATCTTTAAAATCAACCAAAAGCTCAAATTTCTATCAAATAGATATAAATAGACCAAGGTAAGAAAACATAGATGACTTTAGGTAGGAACTAATACTTCCATCATGGGTTTCCCATAAATTTTACAGAGTTGGTAAAGAGGTGAGAAAATAGAAGAGCTAGAAACTAACCCAAATGGGCTTGTATAGACCCTACATAGGCATGCATTGACCTGGATAAGCTTGCAACAGCTCAAATTTTGTCACAAAAACTAAATCAACTCAATGTGAACATTATGGGGACTTGTGAAGAGTCCATTGGGTATGGCGCAACCTGATAACTACCAACGAGTAGTAATTTTCCACATTGGTCACTATATTCACAATGATTAATGTCATCTTAGAATAGACACCCATTGATTACTATGATCTGACAAAACCTTTTTATTAAGTTAACTAAAATGTTATTTCTCAAAAAAATTACCAAACCATATTCATGCATATACAAAGTGTTTGAATTATTAGATATATAAATAGTAAACATTGTATAAAAACAAATATAAAGAGATGCATCATACTATCAGATAAAAACATGATTTTACATGCTTCATCTCAAATAAAGATTCAAAGATAGAATAAAAGAGGGCGATGAACCTCATAAATATGCACAATGTAAATTTCTTAACATCCCAACCAAAATATGAATGTGTTAATAACGGCATAATTGTTGCATGGTACATTGCATATACTAGTGTGGAAGATCCCTAGAATGTGAATATTAGAAATTTTAAACCAACAACATATTGATATGCTTTATCATACAATGAACAAAATGTTGTATTATAGATCTATGTGAAAAAAATTAGAATATGTCTACTAAATTTGAAAAAACAAATGTACCCAATTTCATGTGATGTAATATTTTCATAGAAAACAAGAATTGATGCACCTGAGAGTGATAATTCCTTCACATATAGGGAACTCTAGTTTCTAGAAAAACTAAAATCTAATAAAACTCAACCTTTGATTCAGAACCATGTAGAACATTATTGCACCATCGATTATGAGAACAAGCTCTATTCTAGAGCCATAGTTTATAAAAATACAATATGTAACTCTTGTAACTAATAAAAAATCCTATGAAAATTCCATAACCAAACTTGTCAATGGTTGTTATCGTTTGGTCACTTTTATCCACTGTTAAGAAAAAAATGTAGGTAGGAGTAGTCTTCAATACACCCAAATTGTACGCTAATCATTATAATGGTATACAAATCAATTCATGAGACCTGACACTCCATTAGAAGATCAAGTCTTTTTATCTTTCACAATCATACATGACAAATTTCTTACAAGTTCCATAATCAGAAGGGTGATCCTATAAAAACCTATTTGGACAACAAAAACAATTTCTCCCACTTGAACCTATCTCCCTCCTTATCCTCAAGGGTGTTCTTTAGGTCTTACAAGTGTGTGTATATATATATATATATATATATATATATATAGAGAGAGAGAGAGAGAGAGAGTGAGAGAGAGAGAGGCTGGAATACACTCAAGTATATAGATCACACGCTACACTCAAGTGGTGTTTGCGTATCAAGACTATTTTTTTGCAAAATGTAAACCATTGATTGTTCATTGTAATACTATAATTAGGCTACATACAAATTTTGAGTTCATTTGGATGAGTATAAGTCACTCATCCAAGGGCAACAAAATCAACGCACAAAACTAATTTGAAATGCATAATTTTTGTGGTCTTCATAACATGACCTATAAGTGTCCAAATGGGCTCAAATTTTATATATGAGCTATCTACAAGATGTTTAAGAAGATCAACAGATTAGATTTTAAAAAAATTGCATAATGAGAAACTACTTGAGGGTATTCTGCTCTGGATACACTCGAGTGTATTCTAACATGACTATATATATATATATATATCTACTATTTATACTCTACATCTTCTTCTAAATGTGTATCATATGATTCTTTAGTATGCTTTCACTTTTTAATATTAAATTGAAATATAGGGTGCCTATTAGTCGAACAATAAGTTCAACCTATCATACGGTTGTCTTGAACTTCAATAAGAAATTGACATGTCTATATTTAGAGTATGTTAGCCAAACATATATTTTTCTTGATATATTCACTATCCTATATAGTTGAGTAAGACTAGTTTACCTTGATATTAGATGATCAAAATAATTATGGTATTGAATGAAATAAACAAGTCTTATCCTAAACCATGAGAACCTATAAATGGGGTATAGAATGTAAAATTTTAGGAATCAATGACTGATTGATATGAGTTTTTCAAAGGACATCAGTGGTGATAAGAAGGACTTCAATACAATAGAGACGAAGAAAGGAAATATAGTAACATTAGAAGGAAAAGCTAAAATAAATGTAATTAGAACTAGGAGTATATTAAATCAATGATCCAAAATTATTTATCTTATAGTACATTTCTACATAATAAATTAATTTGTATCATAGAAGTGTATGATAATAGATATAATGTATTTTATAAAGTATGCATATACATTAATTTTGAAAATATTAGTGAAATAACTTATAAGGGCTAGAGAAATAGAAACTACATATCCTTACAGCCTATTTGGTATTATTTTCAACTGAAACTATTTGGTCAAAAGTGAAGTAAATTAAACATAGAAGATTAGAATATTTGAAACTACAATGATTATAGAAACTATAATAATGTCAAATGGTTCAAGGAACACCCATGATACCTTTTGAGAAATGAAGGTAATGTTAAACTTGTACAAAATTTGAACAAATGAAAAGTTCATTAAAATAGGAGACCATCTTACCCACATATTAACCATTAGATATTATCCACTTGGATCATTTGAACAAATATTCAAGGAATATATAATTATTTATGTGACATAGAAGATGCATATATAGAATCACTTAGTTCCATTTATTATCTGAAAAGTATAACACTATTGAAATGGTCAAGGAACTTTAAGAAATGGTCTACAACTTATGATTAACACAAAGATGAATGTTTTTGGTGGATACTTCAAACACAACAAGGTTAAAACACAACTTCTCATATATTAGAACTCCCAATAAAATGTCCCAATAGAAATAAGGAATCGATACATAAAAGGAGAAGGGTATGAACAAACTTTGTTAGTGTTGCAATCCAAAAATATTGTGATAAAAAAGATTTATGATATGTTTTCAACCATAATCATTGTATTTATTCTTATAAATCATTATTAAGAAGAATGGAACAAAATAATATTTTCATATTATTTGCTCTTTTGCTATATCTTTAACACAAAGGATGACACAGATAATTTGATGAAAACAACTAAGACCTCTTTCCATGATACACCCCAACAAGTAAAGCATATAGACTCAAGTGTGTTGAACTCAAGTAAGATTGGTGCTAAACTAAGATAGATGATGGGAAGCCTTTGGATGAGATTGGTGAAAATTATGATAGTGTTCAAGAGCTAGTTACATCAAAATTACTATTTGCACACTAAAACTACTACAAATTTGGACAAGGATGATCTATAGAGATACATCCTTCATGAAAATAGATCTAAATTCTACATCTCAATTGAAATATACTTCAATGAAAAATAGTAATAGAATCCCAAGAACAAAATTTGAATGATATTGCAAACAACTAAGCTAATAAATTTTCTATCCTAAGTGGTGTATACTTCTGCTAAATGAGGTTTAGGATGTTTGGAGGTTAAAAATCACTTGTTTTTACATAATTTGTATATGGATGTAAATTGAACTATACAGTTCATGAGAGTAAATTACAATTTATACCAACACACATTTTTTGGTAATCTTTCTATAATTTGACTTATGACTCCACAAATATTCTTGACAACCTAAAATCTCAAACTAATAGGTACCGAACAAGTTGAAAATATTTTGTATCATTTGAAGAGATATTTTCATGATATTTAACTATGTCAATACAAAACGATAAAAAAAGTGAGCCAAAGAATTTTTTTTTGGATGGCGCTTGACTTTTCCAAATGGAGGTTCCACACATGCACAAGACATGTGGAAAGTATGAGCTTATGCCCTTTTACTTGGAACACACATGACAATATCCCAATAGTAAGAGAGTTGATGACTAATATGGAATTGTGTAGCAATTCCTACTTTTCTTGAAACAATCATGTCATATTTTCACAAATTGATGATTCTCCTTTTGGTTACTTTGGCAGATCAAATGGGTTTCATTAAGGGGATCCCCTTTTCCCTATCTCTTCATCCTTTCTATCTCTATTCTTTATCGTATATTTAACGCACACTCAAGGAAGACCTCTGTAATAAACTCCACTATAATAGAACATCCAAAGACATAATTATTTAATTTGTTGTTGATGATGTGATCATTCTCAAGTTCAACAAAAATACATTATCAACATAGCTTGTACTTTAGGCATGTTCTCTTATATTTATGGTCAAATTAGTTTTTGCATGTCCTCTATGATTGAAAATTATGTTAACCACTCTATCATGCTTACATTTATCAACATTTGGGTGTCAGGAAGAATAGATACCCACAAAATATCTTGTCTTTCCCTATTCACTCTATAAAATCCACTCCACAATCATGAACACCATCGTATCCAAAACCTCAAAAAATAATGAAATTGGAAATTAATCTTCCTTTATATATTTCCATATATGTTCTTTATAATATTTATCTAACCTCCTTATCTACTTATTATTTGAGTTTAATTACCTTTAATGGTTATAAAAAAACCTCACTAATGATAAATTTTCTCTAGGGAGGTAAGGAAGGAAAAAGACCCTCCCACCTTGTAAAATCAGATATCCTTTGCATAACGCTCAAACTATGAGGATGAGGTAATATTAATATCAATCATCAGGTCTTTATGTCATTTCAATTGGATCATTGTTGCTCTCTCTGATAAGCTTTTACTATTTGGGTTGATCATATTAACAAAAAAAGTATTCTAGAAAGAAAAATCCTTATAACCATCTGACTTCAAACTCAATGTCACCTTTTTAGAAAAATTTACAAAAATCTTGCTTTTGTTAATAAATCTAGCATCGCTGCCCCCCAATTTGTTTCCTAAAATCAATTTTTGAGTAGACAATTGGCATAGTAACATTTTGATTTGGCATCAGTTCCCTCATATTTTGAGACTTTATTTTTAAATTTCTTTTGGTATTAATTATAGTATCAATTTGATCACTTCTTCTATATCTAACAAATTAAAGTGACTTCTCATCAATGGAGGAATTTTAGGCATTAGGTTAGGGGGGTCTTATATGCTCCAACACTTAATAAAAATGGGATTCCCATTCTAAATTTCTAGTGTCTATGACTTCTACATACACTAATGGAATTTGAGAATGTAAGACCAAATGCCCATTGAGTGTCATTATCCATACTAACCTTATAGCTCAGAATAAAATGTTATTTAGCACATTTGTACCTGATGCCCTATCGAGGATATACATCATGTTCTTAATAGTTCACTTGTGTCTATGATGATATGGAATCATTTCTACCACACCTTCTCATCAGCAAGCACCTACAACCCTTCAATTCTTACTTATGATGCACTTTTGATTCTCTAAATAATAACAAATCTCTTAGTTGTAATAAATCAGTCATGGATGTGTCTATTATTTGGTTCTTAATGTTATAATGTAGTAGCTATTTTTTATTGCTCACTAAGAAATATTATTTAGATGTATGGATAGATTCTCTCACTTTCCTCTTTATGGCCTTCCATTTTAAGATGATGTTGTTTCAGACAAGAAAGATAACACCAAAGGCATTAAGGACTGAATTCAAGGATATAGAGGGTTATCTATTGACAAAGGATCCATCTTCTTTAAAATATTTGTTTGAGACCTTTGATGAGGAGGTCTTGGTGGGGACATGTTGTCAAAAGGCTTGATGTTTGTGCGACCTCTCTATTGTTGATGTGATCTATCTTCATGTTTTTCATTTTCTTTATTGTAGGTTATTTTAAGGGGAGTATACTCCCATATGGTACTCTTAAACCTGATTATCGGCCTTTCATCCTCTACCTCAGTACATATTATACATAATTATGTTCTATGACTTCTCAAAACCTCACATTTATTATGTCTCTACCTATCTATATATGAGTGGAATGTTTATCAAAATATTTATTATATTTTTTTGAAAACCATGAATCTCTATTCATGTGTTTGATAGTAGAATAGGCATAAAGGTAAAAGGATGTTTACAAAATCATTAAGTTCTTCATCTTCCTGGGGAAAAACCTCAACCTTTCCCCGTCCATGTTGAAAGATAAATTACTTTATATAATATATTAGAAAGAACTTTCTATGCGGTATTTAATATTTATATTAACTTTAAAATTATTAAATGGCCATTATATATTGAATGATATAATATATATATATATATATGTATGTATGTATGTATGTATGTATGTATGTATATTATTAATATGATTCAAGTGACAACTGTGTCTTCTTCTTTTTTTTATTTCGAAAATGGTTTTTGATGTGTGGAATAAAACAATTTGTTTTTCTTTTCTCAAGTTTGGTTCTAAATTTTATGTTCTCCAATAAGGTTGTATGTATATCTATAGTGTCCTTAAGACGTAAACATTTTTTGTGGAAGGGGTTGTATGTAGTATGTTTTATTTATTTGTTCAAAATTACAAATTATTCAAAATCTTTTTATAAGCATTCATGCATATAGTAAAGACTAGAACCATAAAAAATGTAGTGTTCCCGAAGAGTTTGTGTCAAGAGAAACTAGGTATTAGAAGTATATAGTAAACCAACAAGTTAAAATAAGATCTAGTACCCTTAAAACACCTCACAATAATTAGAATGAGACTTGTAAAGAGGAAGAATCAACATGATTCACCAACAAGGACTTCTCAAAAGCCTATCTCATTCTAATTCTCCACATTTAAGGCATCCAACATGATCTTGAAGGAACTAAATTCTCCCCTTATTTGAAACACCCACCTTCATACTAGATGTGGAACGTCTTTGCAATTTGGATTTTTTATTGTGTAGTGATGTAACATGACTTGTAATATGAGGTCCACAAGGAGAAAAGAAAAGCAATAAAGTCATATATTTAAGTAGTTGGAGTTGGCAGGTTATTGAAAATTTATTGTTGCTTTGACACCAAATCATCAACAAGATGACTAAAATTGAAGTGGTTTATATGTCTCGATGAGTGAAGTCTCTAGACTGGGAGATGAATAGATCAATGTAAGTCAGATATTTATTATACTATCATAGAATAAAAGAAACTTCCGCAGATCCTATTAGTGCTTGAGAAATTAAGAAGTCATGAAGGGTGTCAGCTGGGTTTCTAAAGTAAAATTAACATATGGTGGGACCTTTGAAACCCCTACAGTTCTAGTAGTCCCTTAAAATGAAATTGTAGTTTAGAGTTAGCCAAATATGAATGATGAATCTAGCCACTCATTTAATTCTCCACATTTTCATATGTGTGACATCTTGCATAATAGGATGTATGGAGAAAGTATAGGCCTAAAAAATTCTAAAGAGGACGCCCAATTCTAAATCATGCTACTAGAAAAATAGAGAAAATGTAATTCACAAATTCTCTAAGATCTTGAGAAGACAAACAAAGAGCTATACAAGATGTTTTATGTTGGTTGTATGTCGAAGAGGTGATGTTTTTTAGACTAGCATTGATATCCATTGCGCATATATAAATAGGTATTTATAAATTGAAAATAACATCCCTAATCAAGCCATGATTGTGGCAAGGATCCGACAACAAGTTAATCTTAGGACAACACCTTAGGGGAGATATGAATTATAAGAGAAGAATTTTGCAAATTGTAGAGAGGATTGTCTATATAGTAAGTGAAATAAGAGAGAAGGGTCTTCTATATAAAGGTGTCAAGTAGTACATGGACTAAAGAGAAACAAGGGGAAATACAATGGGTCTAAGCCCAACTAATCAAATATACCAACACGCCCCCCTCAAGTTCTAGAGTAAACATTGTGAAGTCCCAACTTGATGCACATATACTGGAATAAAGCAGAATGAAGATGATTGGTAAGGATTTACGCAACATGACCATCTATCCTAATGTGTGTGTGATGGTCTGCTTGGCTTTGACCAAGTTCCACATAAAATGATAGTCTGCCTCAATGTGTTTTACATGATCATGAAAGACTGGATTATTACCTATGTGTATAGCTGCCTAGTTGTCATAGTATAAAGTAGTTGGAGTTTGAAAAGGGATTCCAAACTCAGTCATGATGAATGAAACCCACTAAAAATCACAACATCGATGAGCCATAGCCTAATATTCTACCTCATTGCTGGAGCGAGCTACTACCACCTATTTTTTACTCCTCTAAGAAATTGGGTTAGTGCCAATAAGGACACAAGAGCCAGAAATAGATTGTTGGTCTTTAAAATCACAATCTCAATCTGCATCTACATATCGAGAGATAGACATTACCTTAGACTTAGGATGTTTGTAGAGAAATCCTCATCCTAGAGAACTCTTAAGATAAAAAAGAATGCTTTGAACATTGGGCCTATGGACCAGGAGTGGTGCACTCATGTCTAGACTGATCACCCCAACAACATTGGTAATATCTAGTCGAGTAATAGTCAAGTAAATCAACTTCCAAACTATATGAAGATACTTCTCTGGGTCAGTAAAGAGTTCTCCTTCATGCATAGGCATTTTATGATAGTCCATTGGAGTATAGACTGATTTGGCTTCTTCCATGTTGGTATCTTGTAGTAGGTCGAATACATAGTGTGGTTGGGACAGGCTAATCCACGAGGCTGGCTGGAGGACTTCAATCCTGAGGAAGTATCATAAGGTGCACAAGTCCTTTTTGTGGAAATGTGTCTACAGAGACTGCTTGAGTTGGGATATCCTCATCATATGATTTTCGGTGATGATTTCATCAACATAGAAAGAAACAAGAACATGGCCTTTGGAGGACTTGGAGAAGAAAAAGGAATTTTCTGTGGCTGATCTCCTAAAGTTAAGTTGTGTAAGAACATTGTTTAACTTGTTGAACCAGGCCCATGGAGACTTCTTGAGCCTGAAAACTTTGTGTGTATACAGCCCCTCAGCAACAAACCCATGTAGTTACTATATGAGACTTTCTCCAAGCCATCTCCATGAAGAAATACATTGTTGATGTTGAGTTGTAAAGAGGTCAGTTTCAAGGGAGATAAGAATGCAAACGGAGGAAATCTTGGTCACTAGAGAGAATGTCTCAATGTAATCCACACCAAAGGTTTGGGTGAATCCTTTTGACAATTAGGAGCACCTTGAGTCATTCAACGGATACATATAACTTATTCTTTAGAGACAACCCACCAGCAACCTATAGTATGTTTACCTATTGGTGGGGTCACACGATCTCATGCCTTGTTGTCATGAAGAGCCCACATTTCTTCCGTCATGGTTCATTCCCATCCAGGATAATGTAGAGCATCTACTGGACACTTAAGGACATAGTTATATCCAAGGTAGAAGTTATGGATGAGGAAGAAGAAGAAAGACGTGCTAGACAAGAACTGTTAGAAATGGGATGCTTGATAGTGCAAGAATGTATACCTTTATGTAATGCCATTGATAGATTAGATTGGTCCAGAATTGACGATGATGATGTAGATGCAGCCAATGAATCATCTTCCATGCACCAGTTTGATGGTGAGATGATGGTGATGTTGGTGGTAATGTTAGTGGGGTGTATTGAATGCATTGATCAGGAAGAAAACCCTTAGTATCAGTGTGATCTATGGGTGCAAGGATGATTAAAAGAACATTTTGTCCCCATAATAGGTGACCTATGCAGAGATATAAATTCTACCAGAGCTAGGGTCAAGACACTTGCACCCTTTTTGAGAGAAAGGATAACCAAGAAACAATGTTGGAATCACTTGGGAGGGAAGCTTGTCAGCCTTGGGATCAAAAGTATGAACAAAAGGTGACACAATTGAAAACTGGAGGCGGTAGATGAAATGTTATTTATTGATGATAAACAATGGAAAAAGGAGTGCATTTCTTAAGAATAGAAAAAGGTTGGAGATTGATCAGAAAGAAGGTGATGAGGACAATATCAGACCAAAAATTCTTAGGTAACTTGAATGAGTGAGAAGAGAGTGTCTAATGTTAAGTAAAATGATAGATTTTATGCTCAATTATTCCATTTGGTTGTGGAAAATATGCGCATGAGCATTGATTAATCATCCCTACGTCATGACAAAAGGAGGTGACAACCGTTTAGGTATATTTGAGGGTGTTGTCGGTTGAAGAACCTTAATCAAATTTGAATATTGAACTAAAATTGACTTGTGAAACTTGTGAATTAGTGTAAAAATTTCACTATGAGTTCAAAGTACATAAAGCCATGTCATCCTAGAGAAATTATCCACAAATGAAAGAAAGTATATATAGTCATCATAACTAGTAGTCTTGAATGGACCAGACACATCATTGTGAACTAAATCAAACATATGGGATTATTGTTTATAGATATGAGTCAGGAAGGGCACATGATGGTGTTTTCCTATATGACAAGCATTAAAAGGAACAAAGGAACAAGAAGGTAAGAACTATCAAATAGTTTAAGCTTGTATAAAGGTATATGGCCATGACGTAGATATAACTGAAGTGGTGTGGAGGCAAGAAGGGCTCGTAGTAAACTTGATGTTGGAGCAAAGAAGTAGTAGAGATCACTAGAGCATACACCCTTCACAATCACCATCAAAATTCATCTAATCCTGTAGAATAAAACCAAATGAACCCAAAGTTACAAAACATCAGAGTGAATCAATAATTTTGCAACACACATTAGATTGTATTGAAATTTTGGAACAAAGTGAACAATAGTTAACTTAATTTTAGAAGAGATAGGAAAAGGGTCACACTGACTTACTCATTTAACCAATCCATCCACCATGGTTATAGAGGAATGAGGTATAAATGAATCAGATGTAGTTAGAAGATGAGGCATACTGACTATATGGTATGGCTCACCTGAGTTCAAAATACATTTAATATTGATAGTAAGCAACACCCCAAAGTTACCTTGTGGAGAGGTGATTTGGTGGGAGAAGGACCACTAATAGGCGAATCTTGACTTGCCAATCGGTGGAGGCAGATGCGGTCCTTTTTTTGTGAAGCAGAGAATCCCCATAATATTGGGTAGCTTGGACAAGGCGCTTGTACTCTTCATTGGATAGTGATACATGATAAGTTTGAGTAGATGCTTGTGGTTGAGGAGTTGCATGACCAATGTCTAGGAAAATGCTTTACTGATGTAGGTAGGTGCTTGAGAAACATGTGCAGAGCCCCTACCACATCCTCTCCCATAGTGTGTTTGATACGCATGATTTTGAGTGGTAGTCATCTTCAGTGTAGCCATACTTGTCATAAGTACATTTTGGGTGTTGGCCTCGCCCACAACCACGACCTATGGTGGGTACAACCATTACCAGTGGAGGTTCAAATGCAACAGTAGGAGAGATATGAGGAGTAAGCATGTCATACTAAGCTAGGCATACATATGCCTTGCCAATAGATGGAAGGCTTATGCCAACTAGGAGTAGTTTTCGGACCGTTGCAAAGGGAGGATGAAGCCCGTTTAGAAAGCACCCAGTGAGGAGAGTTTCCCTCTCTTGGTTTACTTCAACAGAGGTTGTTGGAGAGAAGAAATTCAGGTGGTTGATAGGGCCTTCTTTCCATTGTGGTACTTTGAAAGGGGACGATCCACTAGATGCTCAGAGAAGATCTTTTCCATGGCATTGTAGATGTAAAAGTACTTGTCCTCTTGAGTAAAAAACTACTTTATTTTGTCCCACATTGCCTTGGCGCATCTATGCAACATGAACTTGACTACAACTTTAGGATCCATGCACCTCCTGGTCCAGGAGAGAACATAGTTGTTGCTTGTAGTCCATGCGGTGTCGGGCACATCAGGAGCATCCTCATTGATAAACTTGAGTTTACACCATGATTTCAAAACTGTTTGAACAATATTTATCTAAAATATAAATTATCACCACTGAGTTTGATAGAAGTAAAATGTTGTATATCATTATAGATGAGTGTAGGTGTTGTCACCCATAGTATGCAAATAAAAGTACCGAAATATGGAGCATGATATAGATATAAGGCAAAGGTACCAGAATGTAGCCTCATACAAAGGGAAAGTAGAGGTACCAAAATTTAGCACGGTAAAAATTGAAAGTAGATTTATCAAAATGTAGCATGGTAGAAAAGAACAAATAAGATATATTATTGGAATGTAAACACAGTAGAAGGAGGAGTACCACTACTGGAATAAAACTCAGTAGGAAGAAAGTAGTACTATTAGAAGGAAACTCGACATAAAGAGGAGTGACACTACCGAAATAGATTTCAGTAGGAAAATAGAAAGTGCTACCATATTAATCACATTATAAGGTACATTATAATAAAATCCTCAAATTTTAATAAAATCACTCAGCCATGTGGATTAGGAACCAAATGGAAAGGAACAAGAATAAAAATTCTACCTTTCTTCATATTTAGTGCTTTATAATTCAGCTTGGGTGTTTTTTTTTACTCTCTTGTTTTAGTTCTCACTTTTTATTTTTTACTGAAGAACCAACAATTGCAATCTGGAATTGAAATAAAGTTTGATTGTGAGTTGTAATTAGGAACACATCCAATCAGAAGAAGGCAGCTGTTGTTTAATAAGTAATGGATGACAAAAGCAACTAATCCATTGTGATCAGGAAAAAAAGTGCCGCTCCACTACTACTGTGATGATTTGGAAAGGAACGACCATGAGATACAAGTTTTGGAATAACAATATTGCTCCCATTGACGTTACAAAGTGCATAAAGGGTTTGATGATCCTCGTCCCCTTCTTCTGTGTGCTTTGTCAATCATACACCATCTCAGAAGTATCAAGGCCAATCCAGATGGTAACAGTCGTAACCAACACCAGTGAAAGATAGAGGGAGACATGGGAGAAGAAATACAAAGGATTAGGGCTTGAACACTATGTCTAATATTATGTGGAAAGGAGTGTATGTTTAGTAAGTGAAATCAGAGAACTGGGTCTCCTATATATAGGGGCTAGAGAGTACATGGACTAAACAAAAACAAGGGAAAATACAATAGACCTAGACCCAACTAACAAATTATACCAACACAAATATTTTTAGGAAGGTGACAACAATTTAGGATTGAATTGTTGGTGGGGATTCTCTTTAAGTAATTTTATTTAAGAATTAAGTCTCCCCAAATTGTTGATCAATTTTCACAAAGAGATGCACAAACCCTATTGAAGAGACAAAGGAAATATGTTGCATAGATATGATAACTCAACCCCCATGTGGCAAGGTTTATGTATGGACCCTCAGTTTACTAAGTGAGCATGTCTATACCCACCTTGGTTTCCCCCAAAGGAATCCTCTTCTCAAAGAGTCATTTCTATATGGAACCGTATAAGGGAGTGGAATAAAGTCATGAAATGAGAAGTTAGATTTCCAACTTTATAAGGTATTGGATGTCTTCTTAATGATAGGGCCCAAGATGTTATACCAGAGTTTGAAATGAGAAAGAGGGGGCCCTAGGTATATAATGAAATAACATTCTACTTGGAAACCAAGAATGTGCTTGAATCTATGAATTGCAAATAACTAACATGGAAGCCAAATATGGTGGATCTATGGAAGTTGATTTGGAGAGCATGAATACGATAAAAGACCACCAAAGTGCACACGACGATAATGAAGTTTTTTTTATAATCATAATCTGGCATAGATAATAGAAGACAGATCAACACTAACTATGATGACTTGTAGACTACACCACAAGGCCAGTCTATGTACTAGGATACGAGAAAAATAAATAATCATAAAGCAAGGAATCATTGGGGTGGGGTTCTCCTTGCTACACCCAACAAAATCATAGTAAAAATAACAATGTAAATAGGGTCACATTGTGGCACATCAACAACACAGACTCTAACAACAAAAATTGATGTCAATAAGGGCTACTATTTCTCATCAAAATTCTCAAGGAGTGACTCAAAGGTCATTATGACTTTGTAATAACCTTCTACTTCTTTAGGGATGTAGTTGATATAGAAGGTGGTGACACACACATCCTTCTACTTAGTCTTCTTCAACGAATCAACATCCCCATCACCTAAAAGAAGAGGACCAAAGTGAGCAAGAGGGAAATGGAGTTAACAAGAGAGACAAAATTGGTGAAGGCATTGTTGAATCTATTGTTATCTCAATCCATATATTTCATAGAATATCATAGCTAAGAGTGTCACTGACACGCTAAAATCATGCGTATAAACGCAAGTGTACGCGTCGAGTAATATAGGCCTATGTTAAGCCCGAGTCAAACTAAGGGAGACGTAGTCTCAGTGACTACTACTAACTACAGTGCGATCAACTAAGCCGATTAAAAAGGTTGAATTTGAGTTTGAAAAAAATAAAAGAGAATTTAAAGAAAAGTAACGATGGTTGATTCAAATGAGATGCATTCCTTAGGATAACTGATTTCACCACAGGATCTCATTATATCTTATTTCTACCAAATTAATATAAATTTTACTCCTACCCTGGACAGAAAGCCTATAGTCAGAATTGCCTGCTTCCATGGTGCAATTCACTACCTAGATCTAAGCCATATCTATGTATGTAGCAATTTATATCTTAGTCTAGGTGCATTATCGAAGACTCTGGGTTTCTGTCCACTAACCGTACATTACCTTTACCAAAGAACGCGTAGGAAAGTGTGTAGGTTGTGATTTTCTAACCTTTAATCTTCTTTCCAGAGCAATTATCGGTCTATTATTCTACCGATGGTGATCAAGCATAGATAGATTATTCAATTCTACAATGATATATCCAGGAATAAAGAAAAAACAATATTAATTCATGGAAAAGTCGATACAATGATTCCATGTGCTACTCCCTGGTCCTAAGGAAAGGACAGGTTTAGCCCTGCATGGTTCTCAAGTGTGAATACAATGAGAGAGAGGAGAAAAGCGTGGGATACATGAAAGAAATTCATGTAACCCGTGGAGAGAAGGTGTTCCGGATGATCATCCTCGAGAAACACACATTCTATAGTCTTTTGGCAGCAAAATCATCCGTCAGCGGTGCTTAGATCTCCCGGTTGACGTCCTTTGGCTCTGTGCTCCTCTCACTCTCTCTTCCCCGGGTTGTGTGAGATGCAACGTGAGATCCCCCCAGGTCTGTCCGTCCTTAGTTAGGTTATAGGTCATCTTATGGTACCACATAGCGTGGACTATTGGATATGGGCAATCCAATCGAGTGATGATTCTGAAAAAGTCAGTGGCACCAACTTTGTTCTCCTGGATCGGTTACTGATGTGATCTCAGTGGCACCCACATGAAGAGTTAGTGGCACCGACTCTGTATTGTAGATAAAGTACCTAAAAAATGCAGAAAAATACATATAAGTCTGCAGAATATATAAAATCATATAAATATGATAAAATAAGAATAGTTTGATGCAAACAGAGTGTGTAGGCCAACAATAGTGATTTATGCAAATATAATCATGAAAATGAAAAATAAATTCACAAAACATGTATAAAATATGCCGAAAAAAGTGACTCAAAACCCGTACATCAAACTTCCCTAAGATTAAACCTTGCTCATCCTCAAGAAACAAAACCTTTGGATTTTATTGAGATAAGTCAGCTGAAGGACATCAGTGCATAAGGTACATCTAAAAAGTCCCCACCTTTGGTCCTCATAGCGGCCCTCACTGACCACTGAACACCAAATGCCATCCAGGTGACTAGAAACCTCTATAAAAGATGTTCATCCCCCGATCAATGAAACACTATCAATTAAAGCACTTAATATGATACACTCATTCGATTCATACTTGGTGCATCGTGTGATCTCCTATCTACGTTGCTCTTTTCTCTACCTACCATCTAGATGGAAGCAGTTCTCCTAATAGATAATGAATGAGGAGAAAATCAAATGTGTGGCCTACTGATAAGAGCAACAGGTGGTCAGGATGGGTGGTTGTGGAAGAATGATGAGCACATAAAATCATTCATGCCATCAAAAATTATTATGAACCTATGATGATGAAAATTTATAAAATGCTCCTAATGCCTACTCATTGAGGTGGAATGATGCATGCAACTATCATTTCATCTCAAAATAAGACAAACTATCTACAAACTACATCATGTACTAATTCTTCCTTATGATATAGGTATGACTATGCCCTTTCTCCCTCACTCTTTGAAACTCTACTCAATCTCCTTTTTTTTCTTTTTTTTTCAAGCCCCCTTTCAACATGATAGAATTGCTTTGGGCTTCCATTTGCACTGCACATTTGATTTATGTCAATGCTTCACTTCCCCCTTTTTTTTCTTTTAAGGGTATGGGCAAAATCACTACCTTCTTATATTAGAGAATAAGAAACTAGACACAATATTTGCAAGATGATATGTAATGCATATGCAAAATACATGAATAAGATATTATGCAACTACATGACATGCACCAGAATTCTTTTGTTGGGCATGTATGTTTTTTCATTCATTTTTTTTACTAATGCAAGCAAAAACAAACAACTATTATTTAAGATCTGCTATGCAATGTAAATGTAATCAAGAGAAAGAATGATAATATGTACTCAATCTTCTTATGGTGGAGTGTAAAGAGAAAGTATGTGGTGGATGAGATCACACGACTAAGAGATAGAACATTTAGAGAAAATCATATGTCCCTCTCTAATGACCTGTGCACAGGGTAATCAAGGGGTTTCTCTCTTAAATTTTAGTTTAAATTCATGTTAGTGTTCGGTCAATTCGGACTCAACAACCTTGTCAATCACTTTGTTTGACAATTAAGATTGTCATTTATATCCTCATGTCCTGGAGCTGACTCTCCCAAGCACTTTCTCAGTTATTCAACTCAATTACTCACAAGATAGGCTCACAATTTTTTTTAAATTTACTCATTTTTCATGTGCACCCAACCCCAAAGATTTATATACTCAAATGAAACCATGCATTTATTTCTCCACAAATTACACTAGGTAGACTGTGGATCTTAAAAATTACAATAAACAACTAAATTTTTCAAAAATAAAACTTCATAAAAGAAATAAAGAAAAGCTAAGATAAAAGGTTGTTCCAGCACCCCCCTAAGCTTGAGTATGACTATGGCCTCATAGTCAAAATTCCAACTTAAGAAGTGGAATAGTGGTACCATTTGCTCTAAAGGGTGGTGGATGTGGATAGTTGGAGGCTCATTTGACCAAGTTGTGCTTGCTAATCTCCCTCTTCTTCTTGACGAATTCTAAATTACTATGTTATTTCCCTCTTCCTAGATCAGTTACTGATGTAATCTCGGTGGCACTGGCTTGAAGGGTCGGTGGCTCCAACTCTGCATTGTACATAAAGTACCTGAAAAATGCAGAAAAACGTATATAGGGAATATATAAAATCATATAAATATGATAAAATAAGAATAATTTGATGCAAACAGAGTGTACAGGCCAACAATAGTGATTTATACAAATATAATCAAGAGAATGACAAATAAATGCACAAAATAGGTATAAAATAGGCCTATAAAAGCGACTCAAAACCTATGCATCAAACTCCCCTAAGCTTAAACCTTGCTCATTCTTGAGAAAAAAAAACCTTTGAATCGGATTGAGATAATTAAGATGAAGGACATCAGTGCATAAGGTACATCTAAAAAGTCCCCACCTTTGGTCCTCATACCAACCCTCACTGACCACTAAACACCAACTGCCGTCCAGGCAACCAGAAACCTCTATAAAAGATGTCTGACCCCCAATAAATGGAATACTATCAATTAAAGCAGTTAATATGATAGACTCATTCGGTTCATACTTGGTGCATCGTGTGATCTCCTATCTACATTGCTCTTTTTCTCTACCTACCATCTAGATGGAAGAAGTTCTCCTGATAGATAATGAATGAGGAGAAAATCAAATGAGTGGCCTATCGATAAGAGCAGCAGGTGGTCGGGATGGGTGGCTATGGAAGAATCATAAGCACATAAAATAATTCATGCAATCAAAAATTATGATGAACCTATGATGATGAATATTTATAAAATGATCCTAATGCCTACTCATTGAGGTGGAATGATGCATGCAACTATCATTTCATCTCAAAATAAGACAAAATATCTACAAACTACAGCATGTACTAATTCTTCCTTATGACATAGGTTGGACAATGCCCTTTCTCCCTCACTTTTTGAAACTCTACTCAATCTCCTTTTTTTTCAAGCCCCCTTTCAACATGATAGAATTGCTTTGGGCTTCCACTTGCATTGCACATTTGATTTATGTCAATGCTTCTCTTCCCTCTTTTTTTCCTTTAAGGGTATGGGAAAAATCACTACCTTCTTATATTAGAGAAGAAGAAACTAGACACAATATTTGCAAGATGATATGTAATGCATATACAATCTACATGAATAAGATGTTATGAAACTACATGACATGCGCCAGAATTTTTTTGTTGGGCATGTATGTTTTTTCATTCATTTTTTTTTACTAATACAAGCAAAAACAAACAACTATTATGCAAGATCTATTATGTAATGTAAATGCAATCAAGAGAAAAAACATAACTTGTACTCAATCTTCTTATGATGGAGGTAAAGAGAAAGTAAGCGGTGGATGAGATCACACGAATAAGAGATAGAACCTTCAGAGAAAATCATATGTCCCTCTCTAATGACTTGTATACAGGGTAATCAAAGGGTTTCTCTCTTAAATATTAGTTTAAATTCACGTTAGTGTTTGGTCAATTTGGGCTCAACAACCTTGTCAATCACTTTCTTTGGACTATTAAGATGGTTATTTATATCCTCATGTCATGGAGCTGACTCTCCCAAGCACTTCTTCAGTTACGCAACTCAATTACTCACAAGATAGGCTCACAAATATTTTTGAAATTTACGCATTTTTCATGTGCACCCAACCCCAGAGATTTATATACTCAAATGAAACCATGCATTTATTTCTCCACAAATTACACTAGGTATACGGTGGATCCTAAAAATGGAAAATAAACAACTAAATTTTTCAAAAATAAAACTTTATAAAAGAAATAAAGAAAAGCTAAGATAAAAGGCTATTCCAGTACCCCCCCCCTAAGCTTGAATATGACTAAGGCCTCATAGTCAAAATTCTAACTTAAGAAGTAGAACAGCGGTACCATTTGCGCTGAAGGGTGGTGGAGGTGGATGGTTGGAGGCTCATTTGACCAAGTTGTGTTTGCTAATCTTCCTCTTCTTGGTGGCTCATTTTTGTGTCTTAGTGGTTGTAACATCCTCAATTTCATAATTAATGTACATCTTTAATGTGGAGTTTTCTAGTAAGTTTGTGTCAAGGGACCTAATGAACCTAACCATAGCTAGGTATGTAATTAAGTTCACAAAATTTGTAATACAAGTAATCTGGTAAACCAGTTGACTCATGATGGCTTAAATGTATATGATTGTAGTAAGTTGTATATGAATATAAATGAGTTATTCCTATGAACACTGTGATGAGGATATAATATGATGAGTCCAGTTCATGGCTTGAGCCTTAGACCTAGCTTAGGTCTTCATGTTATGTAATTAAAGAAAAAATGATCACATGTGTCATACATGAGCTTCAACTGAAAAGTTATATTGATTGAAGACTTATTTTCATGATTTGAAATGCAATTAAGCTCATGGACCCTTTGAAATACTAAGGGATAGGCCATGTGCCCTAGAGCCCAAATTCCAGCCATATTGGACTAATTAAGTTTTACACATAGGTCCTTGGAGTATGATTGAGAATTAAGTATTTCGTGGTCATATTGAATGCTCAAAATATTTTTAGTAGAATAATAATTAGAATATAAGATGGTGGGAGAAATTTTAGATGATTTTGATGTATATGGTGACCTAGGTAATTAAATTAATAATTATATTGTTTTTATTTAAAAGAGAAGTTTGAAGCGTTTATCTAGTAAGTTTTGACTTGATATCTTGTTCATATATAAGCGATAAACATGGAGTGTTTCTCCCAAAATTTGGGATCAAACAGATCTCAGATATGGAGTTTATAAATATTTATCTAATCTAGACTTTTATCAAAAAGAAGAAGAAAAACAAAATGAAAAAGGGGTGACTCCCGTCCGTATCCGACCAGAGAGCCGCACCCAAGGAAACAGGGGCTGAACAGAGCCCCAACAAAAGGGGGAACATTTCCCATGATTCAGAGGGATAGAGGATATAAAACCTCTCGATCCTTATGCTTGGTGACAGCCGAACCCTATTCTAGGGTTTTTGAGGCGAAACGAGAGCGAGAGGAAGAGAGAGCATGGAGAGAAACCATGGCGACGGAAGTAGCGCAGAGGCTAACAATTTCTGATCTAGGTCTTCTTGTGCTCATCGACGACTCCACCCAAGCCAAGGGAGGGTCGGGTGGAGGTAGTGGATGCCCGACCGCAAGCTACGATGACCTGAGCGTCGAGATCAAGGTTTGCCTAAGGCAAATGTGCAGTGGCGGTAGCCTACACATGTAGATCAGGGGAACTCTCACTCGTTCAGCTTCGTGGGTGAACAAGGAGGTGGATCCTTGGGTAGATCCGTGACCAGCAGAGAAACAGAAGAAAAGGGGCGCTGCTATCTATGCCCTTTGGATTCTAAATCGACGACTGACATTGATCCAAACATAGGTAACTTCTAAAATTCATATCTTGAGATGTAGAGCTCATTTTAGGACAAACAAGATACCTACAGAAAGATCATGATGAGTACTATCATATAAAAATACTTTCGGATTATGATTTTGATATTTGTATTTAATAAAAATAGTGTATTCAAAATTATATGATTTTGATGTTTGGTCAATTAAAAATAGTAAACGCCTTTAGAAATTCATATAAATTTTACTGAATGTGTATTTTGATATGTTTAACAATACTTCAGATCCTGATCTTTCATATATGAATTTTAATGAGATTTTTAATGTAAACCCTAATAAGGGTATTTTGGGTATTTCACCCATGATTTGATTTTTAAATCACATGCTATTTTAATACATGATCTTACTTGTATGATTACTTTTATGAAAGTTTTGATGGAGCTTCATATATAATTGAATTCATATTTAGTTTTTGGCCTAATTGGCCATTATGAAAGATGATTCATGAGTATTTGTGAGGCAACATGTATTTTATGTACCTATTTAGTATGAAAAATTATTACAATTATATTTTCATCTGATTTTTATAAATGAGTCAGTAAGAGTAGTATATGTGAGTATGTATGGAGTTTACTCTTGGTCTATGAGGTATGTACTTATATATTGGTGTATATGCTATTTTTGGTATAATGAATATATTAGTATGTGTATGCCATATAATGTGTGAATCAAGTTTAATTCAATGTTTAAACATGAAACATGCTTTAAATTAGAGTTAGTCTTAGTTAAATATGATTCCTAATTCAGTCTAGGAGATTAGGACGATGGAGTTTGAGATTTAGAAATGAAGAGAGGAATTTACACATGGACTTATACAATTTTGTTCATGACTAGGTATATATGTTGTGAATCAAGGAAACAAGGCTACATCAAGAACATCTTCAATATAAAGGTAAGTGGTTCATGCCCATGAGTATTTATATCTATCAAACTTAGCATATTTTTGTAAGACTTCATACTTTATGTGATACAATGTTCTAAGATTTGTTGTTAAGATATAAAGTAAGATTTCATACATTCATGGGTGCATCCCTGCATGTGCCTAATATCTCGAGAAGAGATATGTTATCAAGATTTATATGAATGACAGGGAATCATGAACCAGGTTCATGAGAAAACTAAAGGATCATGTTCCCATAAGAACTCTCAGTAATGATTCTTATTGATGAATGAGACTACAAGATAAGATATGCAACCAAGATTGATAATGTGGGATAAGAATTTAGTAATATTTCAAGTAGAAACATGCCATTAAGATTTCATACATATGTAGATATCTAAGACTAGAATGAGCAACATCTAGAAGAAAAATATAAAGTGACAGTTCAATGTATTTAGACATAATCTATTTTCAATAGAAGGGCTCGATTGGAGTGTGTCATAATTTGAGTTTATAGTAATAGGTATAAGATTATGATGCTTCACGTTATGATTAAGTTCAAAGTATGATGTTATAGGATTCCTCTTGTAAGACCTAAGATTTTATATATAAGTTCATATGAAGACATTAAGATTCAACGCAAGGTCTATTATAATGAGTTCTTTTGGTAGAGATCGAATTATCCTATCAGATGGTATGTTTATATATATAGTTGTGTGCTAAGAATTCGAGTAGGAACATGTTATCAATATTTCTATAGATGTAGGGATCTAATAACTAGGAAGTGAATTGGATTCCTTAGGATGATTAATATCTAAAAATCTAGTCACAATGTGAGGATATGAGTTTTGAACATTTTAGGACATGGTCCAGTTTTCAAGATGAAGGAACTATTGGGACTGGAAAATAGTGTAACTTGAATTGAGGGTGATATTATAAGATTATGATATTTTATGATGAGATTCTATATGATCCATGTTTTAAGAGTTTAATATTTAAGCTCATATGATTGTATTAAGATTACACTCGATGATATTTTGTAGGAAATGAGTTAATTTGATAGAAATTACGTTTCTTTTGATATTTGATACTTGAGAACTCTCATATACTTTGTATATCCATATTCAGATCATATCCTTTCTCATAAGGCATTAGACTTATTTATGATATAGTTGGTATAATGACGTAATCTTACCAAATTAGAGTTTTAGAATAAAGCTTACCTAGATAATGAGATACATGTTCAAATCAAGTAATGTATTCAGTTTAGAACTTAAAGATAAGAGATTTAGATTCAGACTTAGACTACTCACTGTGTGAGTAGCTAAATTTTGAATAAAGATATATGATAAGGGTTATAGACCCAATCTCAATTATTTTGTAATTTGAGATACATATCCAAATTCTATAATAGATTCAGTTTAGATTTTAAATAGAAGAGATTCAAATTTAGATTTCAGATTCAAAACTAAGTACATGTTGAGTACTCAGTTTCAGATAAGTTTAGATTTAGAGTTTAGTAAAGATATACTTACGATAATTAATTGAAAACCTTCACATAATACATTATATAATAAGTCCTCATTCAGAGAGTCCCGCGACGATCCAGAGGCATCTGTTGCCAATTCAGAGGAGTGTTTACTCCATTTCAGAGGGCACATTGTGCCAACAGAGGGTGTGTTGCACCATAGAGGACACTTCAGTATCAACAGAGGGTGCTTTGCACCGTAGAGGACACTTCGGTGTCAACAGAGGAGGTCTTATTGTATAATGGTAGCCACAGTCAGATAAAAATCATAAGTAAAAGATACCTTAGATTAGAGATGCCCATAACCTCATCCATGAGTGTGATGAGAGGGAATCATATAAGATAAGTATGACCCATACACGGTGGTGCAAGTCTTGAGATCCATGTACTAGGGTACATGTCTCCAGAGAGAGAAAAGGTAGAAAGATAAGAATTCAGATAAAGTGATAAGAGAGAATATGTTACAGACTTTACTCAGAGTTTGATGTTAGTTTCATGTTTTTAAAAATCTAATTTTAGTTCTTTAGAAATATTTAATTTAGAATACTCATGTCACTTACTCTAACGACTGTTTTCCCAATGCATGGCTGGGGACGCGATCTCCGTAGGTTTTTGGAGCGATTGAAGAACAAAGGGACCAGCAAAGGCCTAAGAGACATTCAATCTTTCCTAGTGGGGTGCCATCTACCTAGATGATCCTGAGTTTTGACATCTTTATATTATGAACTTATGCATAAATATGATGTTGGAAAAAAGCTATGTATGAATTAGTTTTACAGTTTTGCAAAGTGTTTCATTTACTTTTATTGCAACGGTTATCATGTTTGTGACACTCCCAAAAAAAACTTACTTCCGCTCATGTGATATAAAAATATGGGTGTTACAGTGGTGCTAAGACGTGACATTCTTTAGTCTTCTTTTCACTACAAAAAATGGTGCTAAAAAAACTATTTCTGTGTTGTTTACGACCTTTTTTAGGTGGTTGTCTACCAGGAGTCGGTGGCACCGACTCTGCCAATCATTTTCGATGCATCGACACACCCAACGAACCTGGAACAATCAAAAATTTCGGTGGCACCGACAACTTAGCAGATATACGCGCCTGTAACTTTTTGAAAATCTTTAGGGAAGTCGATGGCACTGACTCTACTTTTTCAAAGCCGATCCAACACTGATCAAATCTTAGTGCCACCGACAAGAATGTCGGTGGTACCGACTGTGTGAGTTCTGCACACTTCCAAATATGAATCAAGGTATCATTTTTACAAAAAAATACAAAAAATTAAGCAAAATTAAGTGCATAAAATTAAAAGAATGTAAATAAACAATCTAAAAGTTGGGTTGCCTCCCAACAAGTGCCCTTGTTTAATGCCCTAGGCTTGACATGAGGAATACCTTCAACCTGGGTTGTCAAGGGGTGGCTCTGATGATTCAGATGGAATCTTAAACTCAACTCTATCATCACCAATCCCAAGTGTCAAGTAACCTTGCCCAATGGCAGTGATCACATCAGTCGTAGCTTGGAATGGCCTTCCCAATAGCATCTCAGATCCTTTCATCTCAGGCATATCCATGATCAAAAAATCTATAGTAAAGATTAACTTGTCTACTTTGACTAGCACATCCTCCATATACCATGTGGCTACATAATTGATCCATCAGCCAACTCGATTGTCATAGATGTTTTTGTTGGCTTCTTCAATCCCAACTTCTGAAAAGTGGCAAGAGGCATGAGGTTAATGCTTGCCCCTGAGTCACACTGTGCTTGTGGGAATTGTTGTGCACCTATAGAATAAGGTATGTAGAAAAATTTTGGATCCTTTCTCTTTCTTGGCAGATTTCCTTGAATAATAGAACTCACCACTTCATCAACACACCAAACATCACTATCTTTGATCTGTCATTTCTTGTTGATGATATGTTTCATGAATCTTCCATATTCTGGGATTTTCTCTATTGCTTCTACCAATGGAATGTTTATGTGGAGCTCTCGAAAGATCTCAAGAAATTTACTAAAGTGTCTTTTCTCTTTCCTCAACTTCAGACTATCCGAGAATGGCACACTTGGCTTCTCTATGTGCTTGTTTGGTGGAATATTAGGAACTTTGAGGGTCTCTTCCCCTAAGCTTGATTCAACACCACCTTCCAAGATATAATTTGGCACATCTTTTGTGGATGGCACGACTTGTGGCTGCTTCTCCTTGCTTATGAGTGTCTCCTCATTGATTGTGGCTGCTACACTATGGAGTAGATCCATCACTTGCTCTTCTTTGTGTGGCGTTCTGTACCCCCCAGTAATCCATGTAGACTGCGAGGGTATGGAACTTTGGGGACATATTCCATATCTAAATGTTTGATGTTCTGCTCAGGTATATCCTCAATAGGGGGCTCTGACTCCTTGTTAACCGAGATGTATTTAACTTGTTGATGTTGTTACGCAGGTGATGCATTCTTAGAGGGTTCTTGCTGAATGATCTTCTTCATGGAATCCATCTCCTCCATAATTTGAGAAATTTGATACTGCATGTTATGTATCTGTGCCCCATGGCTCTGAAGAACCTGGTGTGTCTGTCCCATGAACAACTCATTTTACTGGAGTAGTTTCCTCAACATCTCATTGGTACTATCTTCTTCATTGTTTCTGTACCCCTACTAACTCATGTACTTGACTTTTTCTGCCTCTTCTTCTTCTTCCTTCTGATATATCTTCTTAGCAATCAAATCAAGTTTTTCATTCAATGCATTGATTACCTTTGACTCTGCCCCGCTCCTAATGTGCTCCAAGCACTCTCCTTCATTACCCCATGATTGATTTTTAGCCATGTTCTGCAAAATCTCCTAGCACTTAGATGGTGTGTTGTTGAGAAAGAACCATGTGCCTGCACTATCCAAAGTGACACACTCGTTATGGTTAAGACCAAAATAGAACATCTTTGCTTGGTTCTCCAGATCTATCCCATGACGAGGGACTTTTCTAAGCATATTTTGGAATCTCTCCCATGCCTCTGTACATGATTCTTCAGCCTATTGGTTGAAGTTATAAATTTTCCGAACCAACTCATTGGTCTTCTCCGGTGGGAATTATCTTTCAAAGAAGACTCAATCATCTGATCCCATGTCTCAACAAATTCCTTTGGCAGGTTGTATAGCAATGTTTCTGCCTTGTCTTCCAGTGATGATGGAAACAACTTCAGTTAAATAGTTGTCTGTGGAAATTTATCCACTTTCACCATGTCACAGCACTCAACAAAGTTGTTGATATGTACCACCGGGTCTTCATGAGTGTTCCCGTGAAAAGCATGCGACTTGACTAGTGCAATCAGCCCTGGATCAATCTTGTATTGTGCCACATTCACTGTATGTTTCTTGATCTGGCCCAGCTGAACAGTCAAAGAAAACACCTTCATCTTCTCCCATATGGTCTTTTCTCCAACTGCTACTCTGTCACCCATTATTGCTTTACTAATACCTTGAAATTTCAAACAACAGTGTATAGGCTAGTACTAATAATTGAAAAAGATAAATAAGATTTGCAATTCAGTTCAACAGATTAAAATAAAATTACAAAAAAAATAAAAAGTGTCCTAGAGTGGCCGACCGCAGCACTCGTAGTGCTGAGAGCTTGTCGTCTCCCCGGCAACGACGCCAAAAACTTGACACGCTAAAATCATGCGTATAAATGCAAGTGTACACGTAGAGTAATATAGGCCTATGTGAGGTCTGATTCGAATTCAAAGAGACGTAGTCTCAATGATTACTACTTACTACGGTGTGATCAGCTAAGCCGATTAAAAAGGTTGAATTCGATTTTGAACAAAATAAAAGAAAATTAAAGAAAAATTAACCGTGGTTGATTCAAATGAGATGGATTCCTTAGGATAACTGATTTTACTATGGGGTCTCGTTATATCTTATTCTACCAAATTAATATAAATTTTACTCCTACCCTGGACAGAAAGCCTACAGTCAGAATTGTCTACTTTCACGGTGTAATTCACTACCTAGATCTAAGCCAAATCTACATCTGTAGTAATTTATATCTTAATCTAGGTGCATTATCGAAGACTCTGAGTTTCTTTCTACTAATCGTGCGTTACCTTTACCAAAGAACGCGTAGGAAAGTCTATAGGTTGTGATTTTCTAACCTTTAATCCTCTTTCCAGAGCAATTATCGGTCTGTTATTCTACCGATGGTGATCAAGCATAGATAGATTATTCGATTCCACAACTATATATCCAAGAATAAAGAGAAAACTATATTAATTCATACAAAAGTCGATACAACGATTCCCCGGGCTACTCGCGGGTCCTAAGGAAAGGAGGGGTTTCGCCCCGCATGGTTTTCAAGTGTGAATACATTGAGAGAGAGGAGAAAAACGTGGTAAAAATGAAAGAAATTCGTATAACCCATTATGTGGTACCGTAAGTTGGCCTCAAGAAATGCACGTTCTACGGTCTTCTGACAGCAAAATCATCCGTCGGAGGTGCTCAGATCTCCCGGTTGACATCCTTCGGCTCTGTGCTCCTCTCTCTCTCTTCTCCAGGTTGTGTGCGACGCAATGTGAGATCCCCCTAGATCTGGCCATCCTTGGTTAGGTTATAGGCCAACTTACGGTACCACATAATGTGGATCATTGGATCTGGGCAATCTAATCGAGTGCTGATTCTGAAAAAGTCGGTGGCACCAACTCTGCTCTCCTAGATCGGTTACTGATGTAATCTCAGTGGCACCAACTTGAAGGGTCGGTGGAACCGACTCTGCATTGTACATAAAGTACCTCAAAAATGCAGAAAAACGCATATAAGTCTGGATAATATATAAAATCATTTAAATATGATAAAATAACATAGTAATTTAGAATGCATCAACACTTTGAGATAAGCAGAGATATAATTCCTAGATAAAAATTAATTCCAAAGATTATCAGGAAAAAAATAAAAAGCACAAGTTCGGTTTTCTCTTTAGCATTGAAGTGGAAACAACAACTATAATGCCCGTGAATACCTCTAAATCCCTATTGGGTACTGAAAAGAAGTTTGAAATCAGCAAGAATCCATAGAAAAATACTAATATATTTTGGGCATTAAACTTTCCAAAGTCACATGATAAGAGAGTCAGCCACCCTAGTATCAAGAATACATAGATATCATTTATTTTGAAAGAAGGAGCCCATTTACAAGTAATAGAGTGCAATTGGTCAATGTTAATGGAATCAACTTAGTGTATAGATCATAAGCAGAATGACCTACATGTGAGAGAAGATGTTTGTTCTTATTGGATCTATTTGATGTAACTAAATTCCTTCCTTTTTAAACATCCAAAGAGATATATTCTTTTGGGGTCCAAATATTTGGAAGGTGGCCGCAGAGCATACCAGAAGGGATTCATGGATTCTTCCATAAGTTGATGTTGCTAAAAGAGCCTACAAAGGTAACTAAGGAATTTTTAGCGATGAATGTAGCCGTCTGAAGATAGGTCCAGAAAGAAGAAAGTTGTTTCCCTTTCAAGTTGTGATAAGGATTCTTCTTAGTGTACAAGTAGTTGTTCTATTATCCTATAAATTAGCAAGCACTCTATTGAAAAAGGCATAGAGTGGATCTTAAGATCAACAATGCCCCAACATCCTAAACTATGGGGTCGTCATAAGGTACTCAATTCACCAGATCTATGCATTTTTTTCCATATTGTCTCCCCATAGAAATGCTTATGCATACTATCTATCTTAGATGTGGGGGAACGGGGGATGGGGATACAAGTCATAAAGTACTCCTCAGCAAATTGGATGATATTTTCTTTAGTGTACTCCTCACAACGGACCCTATCCAAGATGTTATTTCTAAGGCCAATGTCATCATACGTGAAAGAGTTTATGTAATTCTGACAAATAGGGATGGAACAGAGGGTCTTCTTCTCTGAGCACATTGGATCTTACGAAATGACCAAAGACATAGTCGTTGATTAGGGTGGAGAATTGACACCTCTCTATACAACTAGGGGTTCCTTTGATCCCAAAAACTGTAACCATGGAAACTTTGAATGATGAAATTATAGTTAATACTGTCAAAGGCCATCTCAAAGTTTAGTAAGACAAATCGTGCTATGCACGAGTTTAGGGCTAGAGTCACACTTTTCTCCCTGGTTTCCCACTCATCACACCAGGTTAAGCATATGCACACAAATAATCTGTTGTGTGATTTTTTATAAATGGCTGTTGTGACAATTTTCTTCCTAGCAATCAACTTACGAGTTAGAAAAAGATTTAGATATAAAAATAATGGTCTGACTGTTGAATAGTATTCGTTGTGTATGCATAACAAATCTTCCTTGCGAACAAATTATTGATCCTTCATAGTCGTCTCCGTCAGGGTCGAGTTGATCAAGTACAGTTTGCGGCCTTTACATACTTGAACAATTTTTTTCTTCTTATCCTACAGAGACCATATTATTCCCTGAAATGTGCTCTTTTGTTGTTTTAATGCAAGATTTTCCATGGTTGTTGAGTACTTCCAATAACTTCTTGATAACATTATATTTGTAGGTTTTTCTATCAACTAAAATCAACTTCATTACCAGTCGGTAAAGACTTTTCAAGAAAGGTATGGCTGTTCATAATTTCGAGGAACCTTTTCTATAGGAGGAAGTGCCCTCAGCGTTTTGTCGACTTATCCGCACAAGTCATGTGTTGTTAGTTAACCGTACGTGTGTTGTCCTCTGAATTGTCGCAAGGGAGGGTATCACTTCGTAATCTGAACGCTACATGAGGACCATGTAATACATGGTTGTAGGTGACTCAACTGTTGTTTTGGTTGTTGCGTACAGACAAGCCGTACAGACACATGGCAGATAAAAGCGCATGGCGGCCACTGTAATCAGCTTCGTGGCAATTAGCACTTTATATAAAAGGTGCACCAAAACCTAGGAACCACGTATGCTTTCGTCTACTAGTCAGCCACATGTGTGCGCTTTCAAGTATAACCTTACCTATAAACTTCGGAAACAACTTGGCTGAATCAAAAACACATTATTGTATCCGGTCGTCGTGTTCCCACACGAGATCGATGAGGTACCCCAGCCTCATCAAATTACCAGCTCTCTGACTCTACCTCAATTCCACTCTACTGCTACAATCAACGGTATAACTTCTTTTAAGAGATGTTGATCTTTAGTCTTGCTCTTCAGAGTCCAACAGTAAAGAATCTAGGAGAACTGCGATTAAGAAAGCGGCAATTAACTACTACCTTGAAGAAACTTCCAACAACCCTTATTTACCGAAGAAAAAAAGCTTTCCAACAACCTTCGACCGCAAACATGGAATTTTAGGATTTGACTATTAGTAGTCGTCATTTGGGTAGTAAAGTAATCCCCAGCTCCCTTGCTTGTCCCATAGTGAGTTGTGGTTCAAGTAAAAACCAGAGTTTTGGAATAGGTCACTAGTTTGTCATAAGTGTTAGGTTCTAGTTGTTTTTTAATGTGTTTGGTACGTGGTGAATCATGGTGATAGAGAATGATGGTGAAACAAAAATGTTGCTTAATATGCACGGTGATGGTGATAGGAAATTTCGCCGTGGTGAATCTGCCTCCAAATCTGTTGTACCGGATTTGTTGTCCTTGTTGTGTGACTTGTGTCCCAAAAAATCTCTTCCAAACATTTACCTAAAAACTCACCCCTAAAAAAAATTAATGTGGTGTGTGTATGGTCTGAGATTGACAGGGAACGTCGGGACAACGTGCATGGGACAACAGATTTGAACCCAGTGAATCCATGGTGAATTTTAGCCTATTTTTTTTCCCACAAAAAAGTACGGTGAACGATAGTGAATGATAGTGAAAAAAAGTTCTTTTTAACTATCCATTGATATATGGATGATGCGATGATTTTGAGTCGCATTTATAGACCTTTTTCATATGTGTTTTGTGCTCCAATTACTCATTTTTATGGATAATATTGCATAATTCACTCATTTCGGTCTTTGCCTTCATATTATGTCAATTCCCCTTTGTTTTACAATTTTGAGCATTATTTATCATAATATTATTATATGTGTGGATTTACTTGGTCTTGTTGTGAAATTTCAGGAAAAACAAGTATTTGCTTCCGTCGATACCATCGACGGAAGTCGATACCATCGACCAAGCCACAGATTACCAGACGAGAGGAGCAGCACAGAGTCGATACCATCGACACCCAAGTCGATGGTATCGAGATCCCTTCAGATTGCTGGCGAGGAAACTGTCGATACCATCGACCCAAGTCGATGCCATCGACACATGGAGAGCTACAGCGTCGCTAAACGACAACAACCGACGCTAAAGAGAGTCGATACCATCGACCCAAGTCGATGGTATCGAGATGACCACAGGCGCTCAGACTAAAAGAAAGGAAAGTTGCCGCTAATCCGCTGGGTCGATACCATCGACCCGCGTCGATGGTATCGACGCCGGTAGATATGCGTTGGATTCGTTTTGATCTCGATCAGACGGCTAGAGTTATTTGACGACCTAATTAGGGACTTATACCTAATGACGGCCGCCGGGACGAGGAGAGGATCGGAGATCGCATTGCACGAGTGTCGAGGAAGGGGAGAAAGGAGAACGGAGGCCAGAAGCTCATCCCGGGTGATTCGGACGCTGCCGAAGACGAATTCCACCACCGACAGGAGGGGAAGCTCGTATTCTACGCCAAGGATCTGCCGGTTCTTCTCCGTTCAGGGGTTTTCCCACTTGTTTCACATTTTTCTTATGAATTATCCTATTTCTACCATGTATTCGTGTGAGATGAACATGAGAGGCTAAAACCCTCCATCTTTAGGACCGGGAGTAGCCCGGGAATGCATTGTATGACAATTTTATATTGATAATTCACATTTTCTCTCTCAAATCCGTGGTATAGATTCGTTTTCTCCATATATATTGTTATGCTTGATCACCATAATAATAACTTAATGCCCTTAATCACTTCGACAGAAGGATTAACGGTTGAAAAGAGACGAAACTTACATTAATCAATAAAACCCTTGACAAAGGAGTTGTAAAATTAATGGTGGGAACTGAGAGACCATTTATAATGCGCTTAGTTTAGGGGAATGATTACTACGACGGTGGAATCAACCTAAACCTAAGTAGTGAATTACACCACGACAGTGGGTAATTCTGTTTTCAGGCCACTACCCGGATAGAGAGAGAAGAGTGAGGAATTATATAAAACCTAATACAATGTTGACCCGCGGTGAAACCGCCATCCTAAAGATATCCTTTTGAATTGATTAAACTAACCTTTAATCAATTGTTTTCTTTATTTCGTTTGATTTTCTTTTAATTTTGACAACAACCCTTACTTTGTTATTCGGCCTAGCTGATTGCGATTAGTTAGTAGAAGTCTCCAATAATTAACGTATCCCTGAGTTCGACTCGGGCCTCACAAAGGCCTATATTACTCGACGCGTATACTTGCGTTTAAGCGCGTAGTAAAATACACGTCAAGTTTTTGGCGCCGTTGTCGGGGATACGGCGAATTATTGGCACTTTGAGTGCTAAGAACGGCCACTCTAGGCCACATTTTTTTTTAATTTTGAAACAATTTAAATATTCTTAAATTTCTCTATAATTGTGTTTACTCGGTCAAAGCATAGTACTGAACCCCGATCTTCTTATTTCAGGTACTTTGCATGGTGCATACATGTAGCACAGACTACGCGAATCGCACACCTGAGGTTCCATCTCCAGGACTAGAGGACGAGGACTACTACGAGAAAGATTACCAAAGCGACATAGATTCTGAATCTGAGCAAGAGCAAGCAGAAGAAATGGCCGAACCACAGACGATATGGGAGAAGATCAAAGCGTCTTCTTCATCAGCTTCAAAGGGGCCTATAAAGAAACAGGGGCTCAACATTCCAACCTACAAGATCGATCCAGCATTGATTAACTTGGTTAAATCAAACGCATTTTACGGGATGAAGAATGAGGATCCAGTGGCACACATTAGTCAGTTTGTTGAAAATTGTGATATGGTGAAGATAGATAGGTTCCCACAGGATGTTCTGTACCTCAAGTTATTCCCAAGTTCCCTGGCAGGAATAGCTAGAGAGTGGCTACATAACCTCGACGATGAGTTTGTTGAATCATGGGATCATATGGTAGAGGTTTTCTTTGAGAGGTTTTTCCCTCCTGAGAAGACCAATGACATGATTAGGAAGATTCACAATTTCACCCAACAGGCGGGTGAAACATATTCTGAGACTTGGGAGCGATTCCAGGTCATGTTGAGGAGATGTCCACATCATGGACTGGACAAGGAGACACAGGTGAAGATCTTCTATTTTGCTCTCTCCGAGCATGATAGAAGCAACTTAGACTCAGCTGGCTCAGGATTTTTCTTGAACAACACTGATACGAGATGCTGGGAAATACTGAAGAATATGGCACGGAAGCAATCTTGGGGAGAAAGAGAGAGAGGACCAGTTGAGCAAGCAAGAGTTGCCAGTGAGTCAAAAGCAATGAGAGAGTTAAATGAGAAGATGGATCTTCTCGCAAAGAAGCTACTGCAGAAGGAAGACAATGAGTCTGAGGAGGAGGCTCAAGTCAAGTACATGAGGCAACAGCAAGGGTACAGGAACAATGACTATTCATGGCAAAAGGACAAGAAATTTTCATGGAAGGATCCAAATAATTTTCTGCAGGATCCGGACGCCAAGCCTGCACCAGCCACAAAGGACAAGAGCACGGAGTTGCTCAATCAGGTCATCAAACAAAACCAGGAGTTAATGAACACATTTGGGAAACAAATCAAGCAACATGGTGAATTCATGAACCAATTTGGGCAGACTTTGCAGAGTCATGGGGCTCAAATGAGAACTATAGAGACTTCCATGGCGCAGATGGCAGCTGAAATTGCAAGCTTGAAGAAGCCAGCACATCCGGGTTTTCCGGGAAACACCAATGTTCCCGGGGGAAACCAGCAGGCCAAGGCCATCCTATTGAGGAGCGGTAAGAAAGTGTTGAATCCAAGGGCGGATGACACAAGCACACAGTAGGATAAAGTTGAAGATGAAATCATCAAGGAGCAGCCCACACCTGTCACAGGGCAAGCTGAAGATATAGCTGAGAATGGTAATGAAGAACAAGCTGCTGAGGAGGAACCGCAGAAATTGACACCCTATGTGCCACCTCATCAAAGGGCACATACTATTCCGGTCCCCTATCCCAATAGTGCAAAGGCAAGGAAGGTGGATGCACAATTTAAGAAATTTCTGGACAGCTTTAGGAAGTTATCGGTAAATATTCCGTTGTTGGAGGCGATTGAGCAAATCCCGTCTTACGGGAAGTTTCTTAAAGATGTCATCACTAAGAAGAGGAAAATACCCGACACTGAGGTTGTGGGGCTGAAGGAGCAAGTGAGTGCTTTCATTATGGGCACTTTGCCGCCAAAGAGACAGGATCTCGGTTGTTTCAATATTTCTTGCTTTATCGGGAAGTTCAAATTTGGAGAGGCACTTTGTGATTCTGGGGAAAGCATCAATTTGATGCCCCTTTCTACATTTAAGAAGCTTGGATTAAAGGAATCAAGGCCAAGCAACATGACTATCCAATTGGCCGATAATTCTGTGGTGAAACTGTATGGAATCTGCGAAGATGTCTTGGTAAAGGTAGACCGCTTTGTTTTTCCGACTGATTTTGTGGTTATGGAAATGCAGGACGAGCATGGCAATGAGTTGCTACTTGGACACCCATTCCAAGCAACAGCCGATATGATCTTGGAGATGGGGAGAGGTCGCTTGACCTTGGGCATTGCGGATGATCGCTTTGAGATGGTCATGCCCACTAGCAATGCATCCACTAAAGCAAAAGCACAGTGTAACATGGTGAAACATGTGGAGCACAATATCTCACTTTGTCTTGGGAAGCCATTCTTGGATATGGCTCATGTGATGAGCAAGATGGATAGAGGGACCTTAGCTGTGGACATTATAGAGAAAACAAAAGTGGTCTCTTTACGTAAGGCTGTTGGATTTCCAAATGATGAAAATGAGGACATTTCACCTTCTTGGGAGGATGAGGCGATCATTACTTCAGTTTTTGATGCATATCCAGAATTGCCGTTGGAGGCGTGTTTGCTAAATGTCACTTATGATTGGATGCGGAGTACTTCACTCAAGGAGTGCGCCAAAATGCTTCAGATGCTTCCATGTTTCTACACGAGGCACTATGAAGATTTAGGTACACTTCCCCCACCGCTGCAATCATCTCTTATTTGTCCGCCGGAGTTGGAGTTGAAGCCACTGCCCCCGCATCTTAAGTACGTCTTTCTAGCTGAGAAGGACAAGTTACCAGTGATTGTATCTGCATACTTGAGTGTGGATGAGGAGGAGCAACTACTGATAGTGCTCAAGAACCACCGTGGAGCCTTTGGGTGGTCAGTCGCGGACATCAAGGGGATATCTCCTACACTTTGCCAGCACAAGATTCGGCTCGAGGAGGGAGCCAAACCAGTCATTCAGCCTCAAAGACGTTTGAATCCGAGCATGATGGAGGTCGTGAAGAAGGAAGTCATAAAACTTCTTGCTGCAGGGATCATATATGCTATATCAGATTCGACGTGGGTGAGCCCCACACAGGTAGTCCCTAAAAAGGGGGGAATCACTGTCACTAAAAATCTTTTGAATGAACCTGTCACCACCCGATTGGTAACCGGGTGGCGTGTTTGCATTGACTACCGCCGATTGAATGCCACAACTCTTAAAGATCATTTTCCATTGCCATTTATCGATCAGATTTTGGAACGTCTTGCCGGTCGATCGGTCGCATTTTTGTTTTCTAGATGGATATTCGGGGTATAACCAGATTTCTATTGATCCTTTGGATCAAGAGAAGTCTACGTTCACTTGTCCCTATGGGACTTTTGCTTACTGACGGATGCCGTTTGGATTATGTAATGCGCCGGCGAATTTTCAACGCTGCATGCTCGCCATATTTTCTGACATGGTGGAGTGTTGTCTTGAAGTTTTCATGGACGACTTCTCGGTATATGGAGCGTCTTTTGATGAGTACCTTTATAACTTGGACAAGGTACTGCAGCGGTGCGAGGACACACACTTGGTCCTCAATTGGGAGAAATGTCACATGATGGTGACGGAAGGAATTGTGCTAGGACACAAGGTGTCTAGCAAGGGTCTTGAGGTAGACCCCGTGAAAATTGAGGTGATTTCTAAGCTACCCCCACCAAACTCAGTAAAAGGGGTGAGAAGCTTTTTAGGACACGCCGGGTTTTATCGGCGATTCATCAAGGATTTTTCTAAAATCGCAAAACCTTTATCGGAATTGTTGGAAAAAGATGCAGTTTTTGATTTCAATGAGAAATGTCTTCACGCATTCGAGGTTTTGAAAGAAAAGTTGATTTCGGCTCCGGTTGTTCAAAAGCCGGATTGGACAAAGCCATTCGAATTGATGTGTGATGCTTCTGATTATGCAGTGGGAGATGTTTTGGGGCAAAGGGTAGATAATAAGCCCGTTGTGATTTTCTACGCCTCCAAAACACTTAATGATGCTCAATTGAACTATACAACTACAGAAAAAGAGTTACTTGCAGTCGTGTTTGCTTTTGAAAAATTTCGGCAGTACTTAGTGGGCTCTAAAGTAGTTGTGCGGACCGATCATGCTGCGATAAAATATTTGATGGAGAAGAAGGATGCAAAGCCTAGACTCATTAGGTGGATTTTTCTTTTACAAGAGTTTGATATTGAAATCAAGGACAAATCGGGAATTGAAAATGTGGTGGTTGACCACTTGTCTAGGATAGAAAGGGTAGATGAACAAGGTTTACACATACCCATAACTGAGACGTTCCCCGATGAACAACTTTTGAAAACTAATTCTAAGGAACCATGGTTTGCTAATATTGTTAACTATTTGGCTTGCAGGATCATCCTGGAAGATTGGTCGTATCAAGAGAAAAAGAAATTCTTTCATTCTTTGAGATATTATTTTTGGGATGACCCAATTCTTTTGAGGCAGTGCAGGGATGGCATTCTTCGCAGGTGTGTGCCGGAGGTGGAGTACGAGAGTGTTCTCCACCATTGTCATGCGTCGCCTACGGGAGGACACCATGCTAGTTCACGTACAACAGCCAAAGTGTTGGAGAGCGGCCTCTATTGGCCCACTTTGTTCCGGGATGCCTATGATTTTGTGAGGCAATGTGACCCGTGCCAACGCGCAGGTAACATTTCAAGGAGACAAGAGATGTCCCTGAATGTATTTCAGGAAGTTGAGGTATTTGACTTATGGGGCATAGACTTCATGGGACCCTTTGTGTCCTCAAATTCAAATTTGTATATCTTGCTTGCTGTTGATTATGTGTCGAAGTGGGTGGAGGCAATCCCCACAAGGACTAATGATTCGAACGTAGTGTGCAGGTTTGTCAAAGAAAACATATTCTGCAGGTTTGGGATACCCCGAATGATCATAAGTGATGGGGGCACACACTTCCGGAACAAAAAATTTTCGAAAATTTTGAAGAAATATGGGGTCAAGCACAACATCGGTACCCCATATCATCCACAGACGCAAGGACAAGTGGAGGTTTCAAATCGAGAAATCAAGAAGATTCTAGAAAGGACAGTGGCATCCACAAGGAAAAATTGGAGTGCCCTACTACCGGACGCACTTTGGGCGTATAGAACGGCGTACAAAACACCTATAGGCACCACGCCTTTTAGGTTGGCGTATGGCCGGGCTTGCCACCTTCCGGTGGAGCTGGAGCATAAGGCCCATTGGGCGCTAAGAAGGCTGAACTTGAGCTATGATGAAGTCGGGCGAAAGAGGATGTTCGAATTGAACGAATTAGATGAGTTACGCATGACGGCATATGAGAATGCCCGCATCTACAAGGGGCGCACAAAGCTGATCCACAATCGACATATCGAGACGCGCACGTTCAAGAAGGGAGACAATGTTCTATTGTTTAACTCCCGTCTCAAGATGCATCCCGGGAAGCTGAAGTCCCAGTGGAGTGGACCCTTTGTAGTGGAAGAGGTGAGACCGCACGGTGCGATTCTTGTGCGTGATGGAGATGCCACATTCTTGGTGAACGGGCAGCGCTTAAAGTTGTATTTTGGTGAAAACTACAAGAGAAATGTGAATGAGGTCAAACTCATTACACTTGTGGATGAATGAAATGATGGGAAGACGTCTAGCCTAAGACGCTAAAGAAGGGCACTTGTTGGGAGGAAACCCAACCATTGGTACATTAGGATCGTTTAGTTGTAGTTATAGATTGCTTTTATTTCATTTAAATTTTAGTTTAAAGAAGATACCTTGATCCGTTTGTTCAATGTGCAGGCACAGGCAGGGTCGATACCATCGACACACTGGTCGATGGTATCGACAGGGGTTCAGGTTGACAGCTGCAAAAATCGCACTGAGTCGATACTATTGACGCCCCCGTCGATGGTATCGACATACCTACAGGCAGGTTGCAACAAAACGTCGATGGTATCGACACGCCAGTCGATACCATCGAGATCTCTGGAGAAGTTCAGACGAATTTTGCTCAGTCAACTCGATACCATCGACGGCCTCGTCGATGGTATCGACATGATCACAGGTTGAATGCAACAAAACGGCGGTGTCGCAATAAAAGCAGTCGATACCATCGACCCAAGTCGATGGTATCGACATCCATGTCACCGATCCGCGCCAAGGCATCGACGACGATTGCGAGTCCACGTCAGTGATCCGGGTGCTGCGTCGATACTATCGACTTCCGTCGATGGTATCGACACGTCATCAATCCGGGTTTCTCGATCCAGCAAACGTCAGTCGTCGATACTCGCGAGGGAGGCGGATACCAGCGAGACGCGTCGATACCATCGACCCGCGTCGATGGTATCGACGGGTCAACAGTAGCGCCGGCCAAGTCTATTTAAGGAGAATTGCAACGTCATTTGACGTCACACCTTCAGAGCAAATGTCCTCCTTTGCGCCGAGCACTCCCCCGAGCCCTCCAAGACTGAAGAGAAGCGACAACGAGCAGGGATCTTCACCGAGCAGAGAATCACTTCTCCATCTTCCCCGAGCTATCTTTTTCTAATCCCATCTTCTCGCAACCATGGTGCATGCCGCCGGAGCTTCGTCATCACGCGCAAATCCCATGGAGATCGAGGAGTTTGTTCCTCCCCCGACCGCTTCCGTTCCTCGCCCATGCCTGATTCACCCTTCCATGGAGGCGAGGAAGGTTTACGAGGAGATTATGAAGCGGAAGATTGAGCCGACTCGGTATGTGGACCGGGGCATGCTTCAGGAGCTTGGTTTCGAGGCCAACTTGGCCTATGTGCTTCATGGACAAGCACGCCACACCAGCATAAGGCCAGGCGAGCTGGAGCGCCATGCGGATGGGCAGCCGTTTTTCGGCGAATGGGCCACCTACAAGGAATTGGTGGCGGAGTTTATGGCGTCCCTCGACGTCTGCGTCATGCCCAACGACGTGGTGGCGTCGGATCGTGAGTGGATCAGGGGCCGGGTGTCCTTCCGGATGTTCAACAACAACTACAACATCACGCTGGTCCAGTTCAACAACATCTTTAACTGGAACCACTCCCAACATGATCACCGATGCCCAGATTCCCGCACCGACTACGACAAGATCTTCGCCGAGCTAGTTATAGTGCCGGCAGGAAAGACTGTGAGCTACCATAATGCAGCGGTAGCAGATTTTGAGCACCCGTTCGTCCGGGTCCTTCATCGGATGTTGAGCTTGACGTTCTTCGCTTGGAGTGATTTGGCATTGAGCAAGTTTCAGGAGAGCGATCTCTTCTTCCTCTACGCACTCCTGAAGCGACAACCATGCAACTGGGGGGCGTTCTGGCTACAGCGCGTCCTGGCGGTGAAGAGGAGTACAAGGAAGGCTCCGATCCATTTTGGTGGGCTCATCACCAAGTTGGCGTCCTACTTGGGGCTGAATTTTCAGTCCATGACTCTGATTTCCACAAGAAGTAAGGTGAACGTGCAACACTTGCACCGTTCAAACCTTATCCTTCTCTGGGATGGGTTGGCGTACGCACATTGCCACGTCAACCAAGCTTATCAGGAGCGCTCACTGCCGGACGACGTCTTCAACATCGAGGGTGCGCAGCATTTCCGGTGGCCAATCATAGCCATCGAGTCCTCCGAAGAAGGCGACAACGACGAGCAAGGAGGCGAGGCTGAGGAGGAAGAGGAGGCTTTCACACCTCTTCGTGCACGAGTAGCACCACGGAAGCGTCCTAGGATGCATCCGGGTGCATCTTCATCATCACAGCCCCCGCTGCCATCACCACAGCCCTCGCAGCCAGCCGAGGATCCCTACTCCATGCAGGGAATGTACACGATGCTGCAGGATATACAGCAGACTCAGCAGCAGCACATGTCTATGTATACCGGTATTCATGATACTACGAGCTGGGTACTTGATAATCAACGGGCTATGTTCGAGAATGAACGTCTCATCCTCGCCAACCAAGAACAGATACACAACCGGTTGCAAAGGATGGAGATGCAGCAGGAGCCCTTTTATGACCATTATTGGAGTCAGGACTACTTTGGAGGCTATCCACAGCCTCCGTCGAGGACCCAATATGATCCAAGCTTCCAGGGGGAGTATCCGTCTTGGGATCCTACGGCCCCGCAGTACCCGCCTCCACCTCCACAGGATTGATCAGGGTATCTCTGTTCCACCCTTAGGTTTGTTTTTGACTATGAGGCCATAGTCTGATTCAAGCTTAGGGGGGTAGCTGGAACAACTCTATCTTTTCTTTTGTTGTTTTTAGTTTTTGCTTTGTTATTTGTTTCTTGCATTTTTAGGTTGTGTTTAGGATCCACATATATCTAGTGTAACCGTGGATGTCGTAAAAATTGTCATCTCGCTGTTTTCATGGGAAATTTAAGGGAATTTTAAAATTTTTGTGTCCTTTGGATAGCTTGACTTGGTTGTCCTTGGGGAACTTATCCTATGAAAATGATTGATTATGTCAACTTTAAAACAATATGTCACACTTATAATCCCATTGACTAATGAAAAGTGGATAGCAACGGTTGTTTGAGCCTAATCTAATCAAATGGTAATGAGACCTTAATCGGATGTAAGAGAGAGAACCCTCTAAACTACTACACATGTCAGTAAGGAGGGACACATAATACTCTTCTAAGGTTCAGTCATCTAATCTTGTGATCATTCCACTTCATTTTTCCATAATCCACTTAAGAATTGGAAGTAAAGTACAGTTTTAATTCCTTTTTGTGTGCATAGCATTTAGATAGGAGTTCCATTGATATTTTCCATACCTTTGCATAAAAAAAATATATAGGGATTCATGCACATTACCTTTTGGTGCATGCCATGTAGTTGCACTCATGAATCTCATTATTTCCATGCATAAAGTACACCATGTATCTCAATTTCTCTTAAAAAGTGATCTAAACTGTTCCACACCCTCGAAATAGTACAAAGAGTTCCAATCATGAAGAAAACAACCCAATACATGTATCGCTAAGCAATTATGGATATGTGGGCTACAAGAAAAAAAAAAGAGAAGAAAAATTTTTTTCTGAAAATCTGAAAAAATTTGAGAAAAGAAAAAAAAAGAAAGAGAATTTAGAAGGAAATGGAATAAGAGGGAGAAAGGAACATGATATCACTCGCATTACAGGAAAATTGAGTACATGATGTGGCTTAATTGGATTTCCATCTCATTTTGAGGTGGAAGGTTAGTGCATGCATCATTTCACCCAATTTTAGGCATTAGGGCATTTCTAATGTGCATTTGCATCATTTAGGACATTTTGTTTTTATGCATATTGAAACTATGCAATACTTCCAAGTTCTTCCATGAACCACCCATTCCATCCACCCATTGCTCGGATTGGTAGGCCACCGTGAATTTCTCCTCACTAATGATTATCAGGAGAACTGCTTCCATGTAGATGGTAGTTAGGACGAGCAACGTAGTGTAGGCGATCACAAGATGCACCAATGCTGAATCGGCGAATTTTATTATGTTAACTGCCTTATGTGATAGTGTTCATCGGTTTTAAGGATAATTTCTCTTATTGATGATTATTTTCGCCTTTAGGGTAATTACTGTTCTGTGGTTAGAGAAGGCCGGTTTGAGAACGCTCAGTGGGAGTCACATGGGATGTGGGTTGGTGTGTTGTTTTTTTAGTTGACATCTGCAATTCTATTCTAGGGATTAGTTGCTCGAGGGCGAGCAATGTTTAAGCTTAGGGGAGTTTGATGCGATGATTTTGAGTCGCATTTATAGACCTTTTTCATATGTGTTTTGTGCTCCAATTACTCATTTTTATGGATAATATTGCATAATTCACTCATTTCGGTCTTTGCCTTCATATTATGTCAATTCCCCTTTGTTTTACTATTTTGAGCATTATTTATCATAATATTATTATATGTGTGGATTTACTTGGTCTTGTTGTGAAATTTCAGGAAAAACAAGTATTTGCTTCCGTCGATACCATCGACGGAAGTCGATACCATCAACCAAGCCACAGATTGCCAGACGAGAGGAGCAGCACAGAGTCGATACCATCGACACCCAAGTCGATGGTATCGAGATCCCTTCAGATTGCTGGCGAGGAAACTGTCGATACCATCGACCCAAGTCGATGCCATCTACACATGGAGAGCTACAGCGTCGCTAAACGACAACAACTGATGCTAAAGAGAGTCGATACCATCGACCCAAGTCGATGGTATCGAGATGACCACAGGCGCTCAGACTAAAAGAAAGGAAAGCTGCCGCTAATCCGCTGGGTCGATACCATCGACCCGCGTCGATGGTATCGACGCTGGCAGATATGCGTTGGATTCGTTTTGATCTCGATCAGACGGCTGGAGTTATTTGACGACCTAATTAGGGACTTATACCTAATGACGGCCGCCGGGATGAGGAGAGGATCGGAGATCGCATTGCACGAGTGCCGAGGAAGGGGAGAAAGGAGAACGGAGGCCAGAAGCTCATCCCGGGTGATTCGGACGCTGCCGAAGATGAATTCCACCACCGACAGGAGGGGAAGCTCATATTCTACGCCAAGGATCTGCCGGTTCTTCTCCGTTCAGGGGTTTTCCCACTTGTTTCACGTTTTTCTTATGAATTCCCCTATTTCTACCATGTATTCGTGTGAGATGAACATGAGAGGATAAAACCCTCCATCTTTAGGACCGGGAGTAGCCTGGGAATGCATTGTATGACAATTTTATATTGATAATTCACATTTTCTCTCTCAAATTCGTGGTATAGATTCGTTTTCTCCATATATATTGTTATGCTTGATCACCATAATAATAACTTAATGCCCTTAATCACTTCGACAGAAGGATTAACGGTTGAAAAGAGACGAAACTTACATTAATCAATAAAACCCTTGACAAAGGAGTTGTAAGAGTAATGGTGGGAACTGAGAGACTGTTTATAATGCGCTTAGTTTAGGGGAATGATTACTACGACGGTGGAATCAACCTAAACCTAAGTAGTGAATTACACCACGACAGTGGGTAATTCTATTTTCAGGCCACTACCCGGATAGAGAGAGAAGAGTGAGGAATTATATAAAACCTAATACAATGTTGACCCGCGGTGAAACCGCCATCCTAAAGATATCCTTTTGAATTGATTAAACTAACCTTTAATCAATTGTTTTCTTTATTTCGTTTGATTTTCTTTTAATTTCGACAACAACCCTTACTTTGTTATTCGGCCTAGCTGATTGCGATTAGTTAGTAGAAGTCTCCAATAATTAACGTATCCCTGAGTTCGACTCGGGCCTCACAAAGGCCTATATTACTCGACGTGTATACTTGCGTTTAAGCGCGTAGTAAAATACACGTCAATGGACATATGTGCAAAGAAAAATTCTACTATATTTTTCCTTTCCTCCCTATGCAACATGTTTCCCTCCAAGATTTCTTCCCGCCAACCAATTTTGACTTTCTCTAAATACTATTTATATATCTTTTTTTGAACGAATTTTTTTCGTTATTTTTTTATTTGTTAATGTACCCATTACCAACAAAAAATATTTATATACCGTTAAAAATTTCCCTTCTAATAGAAAAATTTCCCATCACAATGTTTTTCTCCAAGATGAGTTTTCTCCCTCTAAGACCAAATTTTTCGCCACACCTTTTTCCACCAAGATACCTTTTTTCCTGTAGGACAACCTTTTCCGTCACACCTTTTTCCCTCCAAGATAAATTTTTCCACTAAATATTTTTTCTTACAAGACATTTTTTTGTCAAATCTTTTTCCCTCCAAGAAAAATTTCTTGCGACATCGTTTTTCTCCAAATGTCTTTTTCCCTCTAAGACAATGTTTCCCGCCACACCATTTTGATAATTTTTCACATCTGCATTCTGTCTCGATATAAGTTGTACTCAGTTGATGAAATATTTATGATGAAATATTTATGATGAAATATGTTTATCAAGAAAATATTTATGATGAATTATTTTTATTTTCATAATTTTTCAATAAAGTATTTCTTTACAATGATTGTTAAGAAATATAACTCGTATGTGAAAGAGTCTCCTTGATATTTCTTTAAATTAAATAGTTCACACTCATACTAAAATTTGATGATAGAATATTTTTGTTATTCTTTCCATAAGAAATTTTTATGTATGAGATGTTTAATAAATATAGTTTATATGTATATGAGGTGTTTTTTATAAAAATAGTTTCCTAACCCCATCACCATTGCCATGTAACAAATGACACTTTTTAATTATATTTTCCATCCATTTCACCACTACCATGCAAGTGTTACCAAACAACAATTTTTAAAAAATTCACCATCAGCGTCACTATCACTGTCATCGTCGCTATCACCATCACCATTACCACAAATTTTGTCACCACGTACCAAACACAACCTCAAGTTATTAAAAATAAGGAAATCCATAGGAAACAATGGTTTTTATAATAAAGTCAACAAGTAATTTTGTTTATACTACCTTCCTCATATAGACAAAATCAATCAAAAGGTAACACATCACCACTTAATAAGAAGTGGTTCACAACCCGCTATCAAAATAAAACATCAAAAGAAATGTTTTGATACATTTTTTTAATGGACTTCTGTATATTTCTTTTTAATGTTTGATACATTATTTTTTTATTATTTACTTTATTCTTTTTTATTTTTCCATTCATCATAAGATTTACTATTTTGTTATGTTTCACAATCAACAAATTTTGTAGTAGATGATACCTCTTTATTCGAAGTAAAACAATTTCTAGTATAATTTTGATCTTCAGTCCATATGTGTATCATTACATCATTCAAAGTCATTTTCATTCTTTTGTGTTTTAAATTACTCTTGTAATGTTTTTAAGATAATCTTTTAATTAAACAAATAACAATGAAAAAATAATAAAAAAATTCTTTTCATATTTTATGTTATTAAGTTTGATTTAAAAATGATGAATTTGATTTTTACCTAGTAATCTTTAGTCATACAAAAATCTTAAAGTCTACAACAATAAACTTTTATATTGGAGTTTCATCAAGAACATACATTTTTTAGCACTTTCCCAAATTCATATGCGTATTCTAATTGGAAAAATATGCATCAAATTATTATCCAGAAATGATACTCAAGATAACATGATCAAAGCATTTGAATTGGTTTATTAGTTAACATATTTGGTTTTGGGTTTTGATGAAAACAAAACAATTGTTATATTGGAAATCTCGAGAGTAGTGTAATTCTTTGTCATTCTAGTGTCAGTAATGAGCTTTGTCAAAGGGTTCAATTTTATTGACATCAGGTATAAGGATTTGTGACATGGTTGAAACAATAACGGTTTGATTTTTATGAGGCAGTACTATCACATGTATTGGTGAAACTTTGAATCTATTTGTCACAAAATCGTTTATTATCGTAAGTCCAAAATCCTAATGACTATATAGTAAAAGGTAAGCGGACTTGGGCATTCATTCCTAGCATAGTATTATCAAATCACGAATGTGGAATTGTAAAAGCTTACCATACATGAACATCTAACAAGATGAAAGCATCAATATAATCTCAATGATCAACAAGTATCAATTATAGTATATTTCAATTATATATTGAAAAGTCAAATTGTACAAGTCTGCTCATGTACACTAGATAGGATATTATAACAAGTACACTTGAACATAGTTCACCAAACACATAAACTTCCAAGCTATCTCTAAATATAAAACATACATGAAATAAGCTTTTCAGCCCATAAGGAGTTTAGTACATGGTAAAAATATACAAATATATAAGCTTTGCATAATTTGAAAAGATTTGTATAAGTGAACGAACAAGAAATAAATGAGTTAATTACTTACGATAACCCATGTTATAGTCAGTTTACTCCAATTATACTAACAATATCATGTATCATAAGGCTTTTAGCTTCTCATCGAAAGGGACCATGAGGGTGCTCGAGATTAGCTAACACTATTCGTAAGGGATCTCAAGACCATCGCCAAAAGATAACCCTTGTATAAATATGATTCTCCCTATCTTGACAACTCAAGTAAGACTCCCAATCTTGTGTCCTTATCTCAAGACTACAGGAAAGTGCACAAGGTCTGTATAATGGATATTTAAATTATGTGTTCAAGTTATACAATGAACTTAGACAAATATTGAGTATAATATTAGAATACTACATGACAATATTTGAATAATTTAATTAGCATACATACATATCACATTTCTAGCAAAAAAGCCATAGTAACATATTATTAAATCCCACACTTGATTTACATATTTCTTAACTTACCCTTGATATTTAGTTACAGTCATCACCTTCTTAAAACATGATCACATGTACTCATTAGATTCAAATCACTAACCCTAGATAGCTCCAATCTAGGTTAAGTTAATTCATTAGGGTTTTCCATCATTAATCCATGTATCATATTACAATGAAACTTACTTATTCTCTATTCAACGTCCTTGTTGTTACTCTGAACGTTATATTCCAAAACATCTATATATAAAGTAATCCTAATGTTAAATATATTATAAGCTTAGAGTTCCATGTCATATTAGGTGATATCATCACATAATCATGAATTAGATGCATCATTCTGATCATGGAACTTTTGTATAAAGTATCATATATAGATATGAGGTTAATGATGAACATGCATGATTTATTTATTGATAATATATTTATTGCACTTGATTATTAAGTCCCAAACTTGGAGTTTGATCATTTTTAGCTTCATACTAATTATCAACTCATTATGATATTTTTATAGTGATCAAGAGGTCATTATAAGGTTATGGTTCAAAATTCATAACTTTCGTCTCTTGACCTAAAATGAGTTTTAAAGAAACTACTTCAATTTTAATATAAAAGAGGCCAAAACGTTCAATATTATAGAAAATGGGGTTCACAAGAGTGTTCCATACACCTATGGAGATCTAATATTATTTCTTGGAAATTTATGTCACTCATATGTTATTTATATTATGTAATATAGGCTAAACCATTTATTTTCTTACAAGTTAAAAACCATATGTAAACAAGCATCATAGGAAAGATCTAAGGATTTATTAAGTAGACATTTTCCCAAAGTCTAGAGGTATATTTTGGGTATTATTTGGCCAATGGAGTTATATTAAGCCACCATCAAATGTCTAGGTATTTTTGGAGAGAAAAATACCATTTATAATTATCTTGACCATTCAGATTCTACTTCAGAACTTCTTAGATCTGCACCAGGTTGCCTATTGGGGCGTGGGCCTCACTTGTGGGCTTGCTTTGAATGGCTGGTTGAGAGTTGGATCATCGGTTTACTTTCCCTATTTCTGTCATTCTCACACCTGACTAGACTCATGCTCATGCAGTCCTCTCCTATGTTTGCTAGGATGCTAGCTCTACAGATGGAAGAAGTAAAGGAGACAAATTAAGACACACATGGTCCTCCTCATCGCCATATCTCTGGCACCTTAGCTTCATGTTCTCCATAGGAAAGTGAGCAGCAACCACTCTAGAACTATGGCTCCATGGGTCCCTGGGGTGACGAGGGACTCTGTAGAAGCTATTGCAGACAACAAAGAATAAGGGGGAGGGAAGCCATTGTTGTGGCTTCATGCCTGACTCCAAGGGTCGAGATCCATCAAGGAACCCTAGTGTTCAGATTTTGTGGGATAGAAGACTGGGTCAAGGCCTCCTTCACCCTTCCCAAGAATATCTACCATAATCCTAGGTGGGGCTCATCGTTGGGAACCCCCTCACCATATCGAGATCGACTAAGGATGCAGGTGGACAAACTATGATTCAGGAATGCTTCTTTGTGGGGAAAAATTCCACCTTGACACCTCCCAGTCTCTCTTCCAAATTTGTCTCTCACCGTCTATTATCTGCCTCTACAAATGAAAGGGGAGTCAAGGAACAGACCTGATGCTCCCCAATTGTTTGTGAAAAGGGGTTTTACTAGGGTATTTTAGCAACTCCTAGCACACCCAAGTGGACAGGATGGTGGGAAGGGAAATCAAAAATCCAAGAATGAGGGGTTTGGCATCTTTCTCATGCCTCTATCCCAAATAAGGTAGGAGATGAACATGAAACATGGCAACCCAAAGAATTTTGTTGTGAGACATCAAAATCACAGTCAATAAAACCAATTATGACCAAAGTCCCATGCATCAAACAAAGAATCAAACACATCTTCTAACATTAATAACTTAAAGAAGTATACTTCATACCACACAAGATTCGCAGCATGGGTCCCCCATAACACAAGGCCCCATATTACTAAGTTTGAGACCTACATTCTAACATTCAATCATTTAATGAGTTCTTCAAAAGGAGTGCACAAAACTTGAATTGAAAACATTTGATCATAAAATACCAATTAAACAAGTTAAACAATACTTCTTCTGACCCTAATACACCTAATGTTCACTACTAAATCCACTTGGATCTATTATGCCTCAAACTAAATATTAAATTTCAAAAACTCAAAATTGACTTGATGTGTATTAATCATCTTCATATACATCAAAATGCCATGTAATAAAATTGTTGATAATTTAATGGCATTTTGGTAGAACTTTCCAATCACTTGGGAACATCTTTGAAGGAATGTTATCTCAACATGAAATTAATCAAACAAGATCATTCATGAGTTGTGAAACTCGGTATTGGATGTCAAACTCCCAAAATCAGGGTCATTACATCCACCCCATATTATGTGGAATTATGTCCTAAAAACTAACTAATTTCATAATCCAAAAGATGTAACATAATTTCTACTATGTTTAGGCCATCACATCTAGATTCCAAGGCAGTCACAAATATTGAATGCACCCATAGGGTATCATTTTAGTATTTGAAAACATATAGGGCATACTCGATCTGATTTATGTAGATTGAAGCATCACGTGGTTTCCACTTCTAAACTTATCATCTTTTAAGATTAGGGTTTACATCCCTTATCCATGTAGCATTAGGGTTTTAGTCATTTATGATATATAGTGTCGAGGTGGGGCATTGAGATTTATTTCATTATTTTGTCAAATGGAAAAGTTAGTTATCATAACATCCAATTAAGATACTCATTACCCTTATATTTATCATTAAGTAAAATTCCATTCATGATTCAATGTCTCCCAAAATTCTATACATCATCACAAATTATGTTCATTACTATTATTAGATTAGAAACTGAGTGCATATACATCTTGATTCTTCAAACAAAGATCTCAACAACATTATCATGCCAAGCTCAAATTTTCAATTTTTTATCTCTCACATAAGGCATGGATTCAATTTAGGTCAACCTTATAAGATTGTTTTGAATTCACATCAAGTATATAACTCCAACGAGATTCTTGTATGTAGCATACTTCATTGGATGACCAATACAATTATCAACACCGACGTTTCATTAGTATCTCACTTGTAGCTAAAAAGAGCTTCATAATCTCGACCCACTCAAGATAAGACCTTACTATGTCAAGGGAAAATGCTAACTACTAACATATGCACATACCAAACTCTTAACCAACTTTCAAAATGAGGAAAACCACTAGATTTCTTATGGAACCACTAACATGAGTATGAAACTCATCATTGAGACCACACATCATATACATCGTCTAGGGTTTTGGGACGTCTCTCTCTTCTAGATGGAAAACATGCATATATTCAACTGACTCTTTCTCTAGGGTTAGATACTCTTGTAGTAAATCTATGGTTCAATATAATCAAGGAAACCAAACACTAGGTGACTAAACTCATACACATAGAAGTAGTATAAATAGGGAATGATTGTCATGCACATATTTTTGAGTTTCATATATTTTGGAAGTTAGGTACTCTAACCTTCTCCCATGTTGTGTTTAGCCAAAAAAAGGGTCACCCTTTTCGTAAGGCCCATGATAGATCTCCTATTTAGTAAAGATATTGAGGCCCATGTTGATCCCAAACAATATATCACTAACCATATGTCAACATATTCAAAACTAGGCATAATCAAGCATGACAGCCAACAAACTAGGTGTAGCACATTAAACAAGAAACATATTTTATACATGGTTCTTGGATTAGCTAGGGTTGCATGTTCAAAACTCATCTCATGTCATAAAATACACTTAAGTCTTCCAAAAATAATATTAGGTCATCTTGAAGCAAGCTCATATCATCATCATCATCGTCATCATCATCATCATCATCATCAAAATTGTCATCATCAACACCATCATCATCATCATCATCATCATCTTCAGCATCACCATCATCATCATCATCACAATCATCATCATTGTCATCGTCATCACCAAAAAAATCTTAGTGCATCTAAGCTACTACTATCCTAACCTTTATCACGACTCTAGACAACTCTGGAGATTAGAACTATCATCTAAATGATTTCACCTAGATCGATGTTACATCTCTTTCCCTGTAGATAGATGGTTACTCACTGTCTTTCTTCTTATGGTATCATTTTCATAGGTACAACTTTAAATAAGTTTTCTCTGATGTTTAAACATGAGATAGAAAACCACCATACTCCTTTTGAATGAAATAAAACCAAAACAAGTTACCACACTCATTAGGAAGTCTAGTACCATGACACTTGGTGAATTAGTAAGAACATGGTGCATTCTTGTGTAGCAACCCTAAGAACTTGTTGTGAACATATGTTTAGAGTTATAATAAGAGCTTACTTTTCTCACCTCTTGAACCTACAAATCTTCCCACGGGACAGAATGAGGAGAAAATAAAGGTTCTAGTGATTAAAAAAAGTCCACACCTAGTTCTATAACATCTAAGTTATAACCTAGAGACTATGTTAATTTAGTCCACAAAGAACAACTTATTATGTTTTTAGGGATGAGATGTAAGGTTGAATTAATTTGTGTTTCATATGAGCAATGTTTGGTGTAGATATTTTTCATGCTCTGGTATCTTCTATCATTGAACCATTTATTACCCTTAGTTCACTCATCTTAGGCTATGTGGCCATTAACAGTGTGGACTTAGGGAAACAAATGGTTTTGTTACACTATCCATGTTGGTACCCACTCTAATATATCACTCTTAAGATTGTTCTTCAAATATTGGGTACAATCTTGATCAAATGATATTAAAGTATTTTACCAGCACCTGTTGATGTTTAGGAGTGTGATAAGTATTATGCTTAAGAGTATTTCAATGGCTCTCTATGAAGAAAGAGGTACAATTAATCAACATTGTAGTTTCTCTCTTAGGGTGTAAGAATGACTATTAGTGGAAATCTTAACATGCAAGTCATGACGATGAATGAATGGAGCTGACGTTCTTCCAGTGAGGATGACGTGATGACCGAAGAGAGATACAACATAGTTTTAATGAATAGAAAAAATAAAGTATGACATACCCAATTCTAAGTATATGGCTAAACCTTTCTTTACTCAAGGATCAATTGGTTCTAATATCCTTTTCTCTAACTTAGAGTTTGCTACAAAATTTAAATATAGAGTTTTAGTTAATAATCAAATGTCTAAGGCTTAAGTATGATTCCATAGTATAATGATACATTAGGGGTTGGTTATACAATTTTACCATCATTATAGATTTAAATTTAAAAATAAGTTCTTTAGAATTTTCCTATGTTTAGATAAGGAAAAGGCATACTCAAAATGAAATTGTAATTAATTAAATAAAAGAAGAGATAAATAAATTAAAATATTACATAACCTACAAGTTATTGTTTTATGTATTTAAGCATGTCAAAAGTACAAATGAACTCCAAAGCTGGCTTCCTCACACCTCAATTTGCTGACATTACAATTTTCATATTATTTTGATGATGTTGTTGCCTCAAATAAAAAGAGAAGAATGGTTATATTAATGGATATTTAGGAAATGGTATTACTTCAAATTAACTTGATTTTCCAAACATATCATGTTGTCACATTATGGTTCATGGTTTCTGATTTATGAGTGGTTGTGTGTCCTTTACCTACCTATAGATCTTGATCCAGAGGTAGCAAAATTGTCTCCTACATTGAGATGGATTTCTAGTTGTTCACACATAGTGGATGTGCTTGACCCAATGATTTCCTTTCCATGTTTCTCCCTCATCTGTTCATAATCTTCAAGATTCTTTTTCCATTAAATTTGTAGCATGATTATGATGCCATTGATCCTTATCCTACCTACTCAATTCTTCCCCTAGAATAAACCCTAATTCATCATTTGATGCCCCTTTCATTGGATCCACATAATGAAACCCTACATATATATTATATGCCTCCAAGGATTCTTGACCCAAGGAAGATCTTCTCCTATTTTTGGAAATAAACCCGACCCTTTTAGTCAACTCCATCTGCTTCCAATGACCATCATGTGGAGATTTTCTTGCATTTTCCATCGCCATCCACTTGGTCCCTATCAAGGATTCTATGACCATCAAGAACAACCTATTCTATTTCTTTCACCATGTATTTTCCTTGACATATTTCCCAAAAAATTTCACTACAACTTAATGAAAATTGCGGGGCAGACCATTATGAGTAGATTCAACCACAAAACTGTACTGAATGTTGTTGTTATCATCTATAAGGATGTCCTGTCAGACAATTTGTATTATTCAAGGTATTCCTCAAACTTCACTTTTTTGTTTTCCTTGTGAACAAGTTGGTTGCAAGGATTTAATTTATTTGACACAAAGGTTTTCTGGTTACTATTGTCTTCCTATACTTTGCTGAGTTATGTTATGTTTTACTTACTTTGATTTATCTCAATTCCACTTACTAGCTATCTCCCTAAGCTTCCTCATCTTGTGTTTCCATTGCATAGGGGGTTTATTGTGCTTTTGACCAACCAAAGACCCAACTTAGGGGACACTAGAATTGTAGAAGCAAGGGAAAGCCAATATTATATGAGTTTCATTATTTGGAATTGATATTGTCGGGATCAAATTCTTGATTTGAGATTTAAGGCTTTGAGCGAATTGAGGAGAGATCACACTCTAGTGTGTTTTTTCCAAATTTGCACTGATCCCCCTTATCTCATCACCATGAGACCAAGGGCTATTCAACTTTTTTCTATCCTAACCCTCTAGATAAGTGAAAATTTTGAAGATGACTCATTAAGTCCTATCACACACAATGATTTTGCTGCATGTTGTGAGGGAAGTGGAGACATTTTCAATGGATTTGTATAATTAAATAAGAATAAATGTTTTAATATTTAAACAATAATTACTAATTATATATACGTCATAAAATTAAGTAAAACATATCTTATAATTTGAAAATAAAAAGCTTAATCTTGATGTGATTTTCAACACCTATTTTGACTATGTACAAAACCTTATTATTACGGTTTGTACAATGAATGTTATTTTCTTATTCTTCAAATAGTAAATTTAGCTGTTTCAAACCCTAATGTTGGACTCTAGGATATGATTGTTGTTTAGAATCAACTTTAAGGTATGTGTGCTTACTTGATTTATTTTGGGAATAATGATGAGTATAACGCTAATTTTCCCATATGAGGCGTATCTTAGGAAAAGGAATAACTTTTGCTTATTTATTGAAATCTTGTGTTATCAGATTTTATCTCTCTTTGAATATTGAGTTTGAGGAAGTATCAAAGATGGGTCCTTTGACATTAACATGATACAACATGAATGTTCTTATCCCTTTTATTTGAAGTAAACTGAAAGGAACTAAACATTTGTATTTCCTCTCTATTGTGCATGTAAATTAACTGATATCATTTAGAGTAGCATTAACTATGTATGAACATATAATAGGATTTGTCTATTCCATCTGGATTTTGGTCTTCCACTTAATTTTATATAAGGTTCATGTACTTTTACCATGTTGTGTGTTTTCCAACCAACACTTTGGATTAAGGATTTATGGGTCTCAACCCTACTTAAATAATTTAGTCTAGTTGTTTTTACAAGCATATCATTGCTTGAATTATTATTGAAATAAATTCTAAAGGTAAGAAATATTATTCACTGATCATATTTTCTGTAATTGGGTCCTCATCTCCTTACATGGATACTCTCTTGAACGTACTTCCTCCTAAACTATCTATATTTAGTGAACCTCTTTTCTTTGTAAACTATCTACTTCTTTTACCTTTATCTGTTAAACATCCAATTGCCTCATGCTCAACTTTTACTAATGCATGGTCTCATTGGTTACCACTTTTTGAGTGTTATTCCTAACCTACTGAGATATAGTTGCTTAGAGGAAGATGGCTCAAGTAGAGCATATACTAGGAAATAGGACTCTAAGGGTAGTTTGAATGTCCAAACTACCCTCTGCAACCAGTCCTTTGTATAAGTGTAGATTTTAAGATTCATTTTTGTTATATGACTCTTGTGGTGAGGGATAATATACAGAATACATTGTGGTAAGGTAATAGTTGAGATTTTTCTGTAAATATGCATTCATCTTTATTATATATCATTCTTTTGAGAAACAAAAACTACACCTAATTTGTCATACTTATTAGTGTAGTTTGGTTGGATGGGTTTATTTCTCAATTAAATAAGGAGTGGATTCCCTCTTGGGCACCAATCCTTACAAGACGCTACTAGAGAATTCCTCTCCATTTTTTCTCACTCATCTATAAATGGTTCGTTGAGATTCTTTTTTCCATTAAATATTTATAATGATTCTGCATCAAGTGATCCTTATTTTACCTATCCAAGAGAAACCCTAATTTATCCCTTATTCTCCCTTTCCCCAAGTCCATAGAATGATATATATATATATATATATATATATATATATATATATATATATATATATATATATATATATATATATATATATATCTGTGTGTGTGTGTCATTCCCCCAAGCATTGTCATCCCAAGGAATATCTTATCCCATTATTAAGTTTTTGGGAAACAACTCTACCTTTCTATGAAACAATATGTTCTTCCTCTAACCATCGTGTAGGGCATTGGCTATAACTATCGTCTGTATCCAACTGATCCATGTTACATCTTCTTGTGAACACTAGAACAACTTCATGTTTTTCATTCACAATTCTTTTTACTCCACCTTCATTGAGCTTTGTTCACTACTTCTTATTGGAGGTTATGGTGGAGCATTATGGGCAGATCGAACCATAGAAACCTTGTCAAATGCTTTGGGTATCATTCATGATTCTTCTCACATCTGACAATTTGTAGGATTCGAATTAATTCCTCAAAATCCAATTTCATTTCTTCCTTCCATCCAGGGTGGGCACAAGGAATGTTTTTGACCAAACAGAAGTTATTCTTGTCACTTTTGTCTTCCTTGACTTTGTTGGAGTTATGCTAAGTTTTAGTTTCTTAGTTTTTTTTAATCCACTTTCTAGCTCCTAGATCTTCCTCCTCTTCAACTTCCACAATATAGAGGGTTCTTAGACTCCTGACCACCCCAACACCCAACTAAGGGGTCACTAGAATAACACAAAAAGGCAAAGCCAACAATGATAAGTTGTATCATATGGTCTTGAGATTGTTGGTATAGAAATATATTAAAGGACTAAATGCTCTATCTTTGGTGAATTGGAGAGACAATATCCCCACACATGTTTCTCCTATTTTTCCCAAATCTCTATTCTTTCATAAACATGAGAAAGAGTTATATGTAAGTTCTTCCTAGCATATCCTTTTAGCACATCACAGACTTTTAAGAATGTCATGATGCATCATATATGTCACCACACACCATGGTTGTGGTGCATGATGCAGGGATAACGAAGTCCTTTCTACGAGCTTTCTATAATAAAATAAGAATCAATGTTTCAAACTTTAGAACATAATCGCTAATTATATAAATGCCAAAAAATGAGCTAAAAATATGTTTTGAAACTAGAAAAATGATCTTATCATTTGGTTTTATTTTCTAGACCTATTTTGACTCAATTCAAAATTACATTGTCAAAAGTTTAAGCCTTATTATTCAAAAAATGTATTTCGTGTTTGAAACCTTTATTATAACTCTAGGATTATGGTTTTATTATTAACATCAAATTATAGGGATGGGCATCTACTTAATTTCTTTGGGTCATTATGAATATTAAAATCCCAATTTTTCCATATGAGGCATGTCTTTTGAAAAGGCATCTCTTTTGCTCATCAAATGGGTGAAAGTGAAACTTAACCTCTCTTTGGTTCCTAAATTTTTGGAAGTATAATTGATGGGTCCTTTGACAATAACCTGATACAAAATGGATGTTCTTATGCCTTTATTTAAAGTAGACTGAAATTTACCAAGAATTCATCTTTCCTCTCTATTATACATGTACATCATACTAATTTTATTTAGAGTGATGGTATCTCTTTACCACCATATAATAGGGTGTGCACATTACATCATGCATGTATGTTTGCACTCATTTTTATTTAGTGCAAGCACACTTTTTCCCAATGGGTGTGTTTTCCACCTGAAACTTTTGGATTGAGTTTTACGGGTGACATCCATATTTAAATAAATTAGTCTAATTATTATTACATGCACGCCTATTTATTGAGACACATATAAATAAATTGTTAATGAAATACACTTATGTGTTCATCACCTTCTAGGAAATTAAATGCCTTGTATGTTGATATGGATATTCTCGTGTAGTGCTTCCTCTTAAACTACCTATATTTATTGAATCCCTTTTGTTTGGGAACTTCCTACATATTTAGCCTTTTTGCCATTAAATACTCAATTGTTTCTATTTGCACATACACTATTTTTACTAATTCATACTCACTCTTGTTTCCTCTTACTTGGTGTCCTTCCCAACCCATTCACATATAGGTTTTTATAGTAAGATTGCTCAAGTGGAGCATCTATCGAGAAGTAGGCCTTTAAGGATAATTTGACATTTCCATGTTGTCCTCTGCAAGTAGTCATTTGTATATGTGTAGACTATAAGTATCCTTCTTGTTAGATGGCCCTTGTGGTGAGGTCTAGAGCTGTCAAATGGTTGGTGGGTCAGGTTTGGGTTGGGTCATTGCAATTTGGGTCTCATGGGTGCGAGTCAAAAATGCACAATTCTAAATGGACAAATTAAAGACAGATACAAACCTAACCCAGTAGGTTGTCGGTCACCTTCAGCTGCCCAAATAATAAATATTTAATAAAAAAATGTTTTGCAAATTGCTTCTTTGGCGGTGAAAGAAGACCATTCTCTAGTGTTTTTTGCATGAATTATTGCTAAAAAACAACTATCATGCATTATCTCTATAAAAAAGTATGATGCTTAATTTACAACCATTCAACCACATATCCTTTAATGAGCTAAAATTCTCTCATGTATAATTAAAACTCTCTAGCTTCTGGTTATACTTGACAAACTAGGGTTAATAAATTGAAGTACAACTCCATATTAAGTTTGATAGAGTAATTAGGTTGTGTAGTGCACATGGTTGGTGTTCCCCTATCCAGTCCACTATTTATTAACCCTACTACTCATGCTTTGATAACATCTTAGATATCAATTCTTGTTGAGAAAATTTGAGTTTAGCAAGAACTATTTAACAATTAATGGACATTAGTAGATCATAATATTTATTTGAAGTTGTTGTAGATCATTACATTTATTATTATCTAATTACTTTAGTCAAGCGGGTCACCCATGGGTGCCCTAGGCCACCTGTAAACCTACTAACTATATGAGTGGGTATGGATTTGGGAGATTTTCAGTAGGTGGCAAATTCAATCATCAAACCCGATATTAATTGGTCAACCCATGGGCGCCAACAGATTTTGACCCGATTGATATGTCTAGTGAGGTGTAATGTATGAAATACATTGTAATATTATTATAGTTTATATTTTTCCACTACTATATATTCATATTTTGTGTATATCATTTTTTAAGAAATGTAAATAAACCAATCCATCATATTTATTAGTGTGTTTTGATTGGATAGGTTTATTCTTCATTTAAGTAAGGAGTAGATCCCCTATCCAGTCCTACTCCTTTCAAGATGTTATCAGAGCATGAGTAGTAGGTAAATCTGACTGCACTAGGTTATCTTGAATTGTTCCTATACATATGCCTTAGGTAGTAGATAGATGACTTATACAATCAATTGAGGGTTATTCTATTGAGTGTCATGATACCAATTAGTATTTCATTCCCCACCTAACTAGGTACCTCTATTTCCCATTCCAATTGTGTGGATGTAACTCAACCTATGCTTACTCTAACCACCCCTACCCTCTCTATAGTGGCTAAAACTTTACCTATGCTTGAGATGACACTTTGAGTAATTGTCTCCTATCTATATCCTAAATGGGAGGTCAGTTCAACTACCACATCATATAGGCTACCTTAATTAGATTTAGCAGGTTGAATTTAGTTACAAACTTGAACTTCCTCTTAGGTGTGTTTTGAGAGTGCTGACAATTGACTCTGACGTGAGAATGGGCACACTTAGATGCTAACCTAGGAAAACTATGTTAGGTCTAAGTAATAACTTGAACTAACTCCATTAGAATTAGACAGATCATGCCTCCTACATGGAGTCACATCAATATAGTATTGTCGAAAGCTTTCTACCTAAGTGTCTAGTAGGAATTGATATTGTGCAATGGGAAATCATGTAACCCTCTCCCATGCTATATATTAGATATTCTTTTGGTATTTCCTTAAGGATGCTTGAATAAAATTAAACTCTCTTAGTAAAATGATGTGGTTGTATATTAGTCAATGTATGTTGAATCTCATGTATGTTTTGGACTAGATCCTTGTATTTCTTTTATTCACCATTTTTGGATTTATATCACAAATTTTCTAGAATTCACTTATTGTATCATTAGACTATATGTATGAAAACAAATTGTATGGATTTTACCAAAGTTTCATGAACCATCATCAATATACGAGGCTTCAAATAGTAGAGAAAAGAACCCCCTAACAGGTAACGAAAACCACGAATACCTAGATCTAGTGTGGAGCGATGATGAGAATCAGTATTAGAATTGTATTCCTTAGTTGACAAACCCTTACTAACTATTTTAGGTGAATAGTCAATTTTTAGATTGACCCTTTGAAGGAGTGGAGTCTTGTACACTTAAATCTTTAGGAGTAAAATTAACCTTAAGGATGCCTGAACATGACATTTAATACATTAATCAAGTCTTGATTATCATGCATAATCAATGTCAACTAAATATAACTACCATCAAGTTAATGTCAATGGGTAAATATCTCTGAGTTAACCACCAAGAATTATATATGAATAATTAAATAGATTTTTCAATGTTAACCTTCACTTATCAAATGTAGAGATCATAACTAGGGTCGGTTGCTAATTTAGACACATAATTTTTTTATGTGTTTATCTTGATTCCCCTTCACCTCATATTTCTTTAAGGGTAACAATATGGGAAATTGTACCCTAGAAATTAAATTAAACACATTACGAATGCTAAACCTAATGAATGTACATCTCAGAGCCAAGTAAAAAAAAACAAATTAAGGTGAAGAGAAGTTAAGTACCTCCTAACCATAATTTTCCAAATAGACTTTAAATAATGCATTGGTCATGATACAAGATAACTAATTCTCTTTAAACAAATCTATAAACGTACTCATCATGAAAATTAACCCTTTTACTGAAGATAAAAAAACAAAATGCACATTTAATACTCTTTATGTACATGCACAATCAATGTTTTTGCAAAAATAGATATACAAAAAAATAGAATTTTATCAAGGTTGTTCTTCTAATCAAGTAAAGTTCATCAAAGTTAGTGGTGGTAATCCTAGGATTCCATCTAATATCATAATACTTGATAATAATTGATAACCTCAACTTGGACCTATGCCTAAACCTAAATGATTCAATTGGGAAAGAATTTATTTGGTTTGGTTACTTGTTCTTAGTGGTTACAAAGCATTTAGTAAACCCTAGTACTTTCATATGTAAATTCAATATTTAATAGATTTTTATGAAAGGTGTAATGGTGAAGAAATGATGATGACACTATCATCACAATGCAGGTAATCCTAATGAGTATGGCAATGTTAAAGAAACTTTATTGCTTACTTTAACTCTCTTAGATAACATTTTAGTGTGAGAAAAATGATGGAGACATGATGCTTAGAATGACATAGATACATTTTAGTTAATGGATGACTCATTTGTCATGAAACTATTTGTTATCATAAGTGCACACTCCTAATGAATACACAGCCAAAGGCGAGTGGACCAAGGTATATGTCCCTACAATGGATCTCATAGCATATTTCACATAGGCAGTATATATGTAAAAGCAATAATCAACAAGAAATGATGAGATATTAAAAGGGGATAGATAAACATGTACCCATTTCTATATTCAAGCATACCCCAATTGTGTTTCATTTTTTATCTTAGAGTCTTGAGTTCAACGGATCTTCATTTAGAAACTACAAATTTGATAAACAAAACATATTAATGCTGAAGCATTAATTATGCTATGAAAAACATGTAACCATAGTTTAAGAGTAATATAAAAGTTGCTTGGCTAGAAACATCATAATAAGAAAGAACTAGAAACAATGTGAGAGCACTTAACAACTTTCATTTATTCAAAGCATGTTTTGTATTTCTTTATCCGTTATATCAACTGTAGGCCTTTTAGACTAGCTTCTCATGGAAGAGTCTGAAAGGATTCTCAACAGCATCGCCAAGAGGTAACCCATGTATCATAATGTTCATCCTTATCAAGTAAGACGCTCGACCTGGTGTCCTTACCCCAAAACTTCAGGTAGGTGCACCAGTGTATATAATAGATTTCTCTAAATTATGATCAAGGTTCACCAACATAGTATTATCAACATGAAAGTAGTATTCTTAGGGAACAATAGCTCAAACAAGTATTTATCTAGACAAGCATTCTTACGAGCATACATACAAACAAGCCAATAACATAGTACGGTCAAGAGATTAAGTGTACCTTACAAGTAGAGATTCTTGAGTAAGATACCTAGAGAAGGCCCAAGCCAACATGAACCTAGGATGTAAACATAAACAACATAGAGTCTTAGATCTCTAGGTTTGATGAAGGTACACATGAATTATGTCTTGTGGATGGCCCATAAACCCAAGTATCATATAGTTCAATTATGGTTTCTTCTTGTCAAACATGCATGCCTTGATTCAATCATAATACAAGTCTCAATATTAAACCTTAGGTCTAGACGGAACATCCACATTATGAATAAAGAAATATATAGATAAGGTCTGATTTTGTAAGGGAGGAAGCATGATATATAGATCATTAGCAACATTAAAGATCATGGTTACATCAAATTGGATCAATTCCATCCAATAGGGTCATATTTTCAAGTCCTAAAAGCATTAGGGACATATGATAGATCATGTTGTTTTTTAGTGCTACAAGATATAGATTCTATGGATTTAGACAAAATAAATCATAATATTAGCTTAACAATCAAATTTCATTATGGGGACACAACTAGATCAACTTAGTCATCTGAAAGCACAAACTAGGCACTTGAGGTCTTATTAGTCAATCATGCACCATTTAGTATTAGATATTGATTTAGTAAGGTACCAAGCTCAAGTTGGGTTACTAATTTCGAAATTCAAACATTGTAAAGTGTTAAGTTAGGCTAAAACCTCTTACAAACACAAGTTGCATTTAGTATTACATAAATGGGCCATTTTTAGAGAAAATTGATAATGATAGGTCAAGATGAACATTAGGGTACATTAAGATGGTCCAACACCAACCCACACTCACAAGAAGTTAAATTATAGATTTTCATGAAGGGCAAGCAATATATCATTAAACATACATGTTAAGCATGGTAGATGGTGGTTAGTGCTCAAAATGTCACCAAGGACACGTTTTTAGAAAAATAGTGAAAGGCCATGTAGAGTTATTAGGAGAGAATAGTATCATTAGCAAGATGACATTTTTCTGATCAAAAGGGTATATAACATCATACACTTTAGTTAAGGGACCAGGGAGATGTGATGGTTTGAATATTAACCCCTTTATTAGGGTTTAAAGGAGGATTTTACCTTTGTTGAGCCAAAAAATGGGCCACCGACTGGATACTAGCTTGGACCTGTAGGGCTTGCATGCCAGGTTGCACTACGGCACCCAACCCAGTGATGGACAACATGCATGAGTGGGGGAGAGTGTGGGGGGCATCCACAAGTGGTTGATCATCGGGTCAGCGACATTGGTGAGCTACCAAGCACCAGTTAGGGCGACCCCAAGTGGTCTCGGGTGCGTGGATAGCCACACAGAGAGGAAGCGTAGGCCCACTTGTGCATGGCATGCCATTGTTGGTGGATGGGCATTGACAAATTAGGGAGAGAAAGAGAGTGCACAAGAAAGAGAGAGAGAGAGAGATAGGGACGTGTTGGTAAGTGCGGGCCCAAGTCACTATGGCGTGCTGTGATTCGGCCATGTGGCGCCTTTGTGGCAGTGAGAGAAGGAGAACGAGTGAGAGAGAGTGTAACATACCGAATTTTTTCTTTTGACCCTCTTTCCCATCTTTTCCTTTCATTTTTATCCTTTATGTCATTTATGTTTAATTAGTGGAATTTATAGTGGTTTAGTGAACATTTATTCATTAATTGTACCAATATAAGGGTTTATGCACAAATACTTCAGTAAAAGATTAATTACCATAATTAAGTGCTCTAAACCTTAATATAACTTTTTTATATTATTTGAAAACATAAAATGAGCCTAAGTTTCAAATTTGGTTCTATTTGGATGTTGTTTGTGCAAGTTATGCAATTTTAGGTATATTCTGGACTTTTATACAATTTACCCAATTGGGAGGTTTTCTTTACAAATTATCACCTGGATTTTAATCCTTAGATATTCCCTTACCATTCACGACATTTTGAACCATGGGGAACCTGGTTGCACCTTGGTTTGAAGGTGTTTCTTTCCAAGGGCATTATAGGGATTACCCTCTTTATAAATGTGCTTATCTTTAAAAGCTATCAACCAATTGGATTATTTCTTTGTTTGAAGGATGGTGGGGATGGCCTAGAAGGCTCCAGGGGATCTTAGGATCGAACTTTGATATACAAGAAGAGTCTATGAGTTGTCCTCTTGCACGGCCATGAAGCCCTAGCCTAAGGACACATGGAAAGTCTCATAGAGACCTCATACTTGTCCCCTTCTTTATAAAGCCATGCCTACCCCATCCCACCTCCCAATCCAAGAAGAAATCCTCTCCTTCTCTTTCCCACATCTTAGAGCATTTTCCCTTCTATGTTTATCCATGAAGTTTCTGTCCCAAGGTAAAAGAGGGTGCCTACCTTGGTGAAGAAGGCTCCTAGGGTTCCAAATTTCTCTATTTAGGATTTCTTAAGCTCCTCCTTGGTGATTTTGACCAAAAATACTAAGAATCCTCCTTTATTTCCCTGTTTTCATGTTGTTAGTATTCCTCATACCTTCTTCCAGGTCGTAACCATGACCTTCCATGGTAAAACTCCACCTAGAACCCTAAAACACCTCATCTCCATGCTCTTTTGCTAGGGTTTGCACCTCTAAAGTGGAGAAGGTGATCTTTGCACAAGAAAGGAGCTTGGCTTGGAGCAAACAGACCTTCTAATCTCGGGATCCTTTCTATTTGGACCTTTTTACCTTCCTAGAGGCAAGTTTTGTTAACCCCTTTCTCATATATTGCTTAGTACATGCTTAAAACTCATGCTTCTATGTTTAAAACTGATGATTTCCATCTCTTTTTACCATGTTCTTCTAGGGTTTTGGTTTCTTGTTGTTTTACCTTATCTAGAAGCTCTAGTTTGGTTGCCTATGCAACTTCAAACCTGATCTTGGGTCAAATGTATGGTTTTTTCTCCCTCTCCCTCTCTCTTCAATTATCTCGATCGGTTTGATGATGTGGCAATTTCCTATTGGTCAGTATTGAAAAAATCATATCTTCTATTTCACTTATCCAAATTTGACAAATAAATATGTTTTAGAATTGGAAAATTAATCTCTATCTAATAAAAATATTTTCAAGGTCTAATTTCATGGTTTGATGAATGGTGATTTTTGTAAAATGAATTTAATGCATAAAATCCATAAAAATTACATCTTAATCATCATAACTCCAAAATTAACATAAAAATATGTTTTCTTCATCAGGAGAACCTAATAAGTTCATTGGTTATATTTTCTAAAGCTATATATGAATTTTGCTAAAAAGTTCTAAAATTAGGGTTTCAATACATTAATGTGCACTATGTACTCTAATACATGTTAATACATTGAAAATAGGCAAAGTGGAACTTGGATTCAATTAAAGTGGTGAAAGTTAGTAATTGATATCAGCAAGAGAGGTATGTGCAATCCATCTTTATGTATGTTCATTCCTTACACCCTATGTTGGGATAATTACAGCCAAACCCTATATTTCCCTAATGAGGCTTAAATGAACCCTAAATCATTTATTCTTGAATCCTAATGTTGTCCATGCCTCAAATCAGATTATAATTTCTTCTTGTTTGGCTCTTATACCCCGCTACCATGCTTATTGAATATTATAACTACTCTTGCCATGACTTCTTTTCTAGCATGTAGATTTATGTTCTATTTAATTTAAAGTAGCAGTGCTTATGTACAACCACCCACAGAGGGCATGTATTTAATCTCCCTGGGGAATGTTTTTTTTATTATCCTCTATATAATTGTGTAGGTGACTGGGAATGTCTTATTCTCCCCTCATGTATAGGTTAGAGGTCCGATAGGTGCCTCAACCCTACTTAGTTAGGTAGGCATAATTATCTTGCATGCAAATCCTTTTTAATATAATTTCTAATGGCAAATTTCTTTTAAATATAGCCTCATACTCTTGTTATGTTCATCTTATGATGAAATCTTAGCCTTTAATTTCATGTTATTTCTTTATCTTTTGTTCTTGTTCATAATTTGACACATACCTTGTATTTCTCTCTCTTATTGGGTGATTTCCCAACCACCCTGGTTTAGATTGAGGTGTTGAACATGACCAAGGAGAACATAGCTTCCAACATGGACCTAGCTCTTGGAGATGTTGCTTGGAGATAGATTTTAAGTAGTTTAGACTTCCCTCTACTTAGATCCTTATGTTGTATCATACATGTAAACCCTTATGGGATATTATGATATACTTTTGTAATCTTTTGTAAAAGTTAAATATAGTCAGTTATTTTTATTATGCTGCTACACATTGGTCTTTTGCATACCATTATAATAAATTTGGAAAATTTTTACCTATTCTAACATACCTTTGAGTGTGTTTGGAATGAACGTTAATTCTTTAAAATTATTTTTAGTAAGGGGGTGATCCCGCCTCCTTACAGAGAGAGAGGGAAGCATTCCATGAAGGGGTAAAAGAGGGGAAGCAGTGCTCACAGGCCACAATCTGGGCCGTCGGTTGCCAATCCAATGCCCTGCAAGTCATCTTCTCTACCACGCTAGGGTTTCCAAACTCCATGGTAGGTGGTGGCAGCTCCGAAAGGATGAGATAAAGGGGTGATTAGGTTTTTCACAAGGAAGGGAAAACCAAGAGGGTTGTAAGGAAGATTGAGGGTGTCATTTATGGGTGGCTTGAGAGAGCGTGGAGGTGTCTAGGGCTTGAGAAAGAATGGTCAGAGGCCAAGGAAAGAAAAGTAGTAGGCCAGAGCCTTCCCACCCCGACCTGAGGCTCGCCCTGCCCCATTGGGCTAGGCGATAGTTCGTGTAGTCAAAGAGGGTGCAAGGACAGTCACGACTGAGTACGAGTCATAGAAAAGGATTGCTGCTCTACGGCAAGATGATGTGAGGAAGGTGGTGGCCTCACAGTCATCGGATCCAGACATGATCTATGACACATCACGATCTAAGGGCTCCCATGGCACAGGGTTGGGAGAGCCTACCAAAGAGGGAAAAAGTCATCGAGGGAAAAGATGAAGGGAAATGGAAAGGCTATTTGGGCCCATTTAGGTGTAAGAACGATTCAAAGACCCAAACAAAGAAGTTTAATCCACAAAACTTCCAATTGGCATAACTTTCACGTCATTGCTCCGATTTGGTCAAGAAAATATACTTTGGAGTTGTGAGAAAGATCCCTACAACATGGAAATGAGAAAAGGCATATATCTATTCAATTATACAATTAAAATACAAGGAAAGGATGGTGATGAGTTTTATGTTTTAACTCTAAATTAGAGTCAAATTGAGGGTCATCAAGGTATCAATCGGGAGTTACCAATTAGGCATCAAATTGTATTCAAATATGTAATTGAAGGTGATGACAAGAGATAGTCCAACATAGAATTTATAATCAAATTTTAAATTTTCAGGTTATCACATAGTTACACTAGGTTATAATGGTTTGGATTTTGAGGACAAAATCCTCTTTAAGGGGTAGAAAGTTGTAACATACCCAACTCTATGTAAATGACTTTACCTTTCCTTACTATATGATGCTTCCATTTCAAAATCTTTTTATCTAACTTTATATGTACTAGAATGTTTAAGTATAGAGTTTTAAACAATAATCATCATATTTTAGGATCAAGTATTATTAGTTTGGATAATGAGACAATTAGGTCATATATTATTGTTTTACCAACATTATAAATTGATAATAAATAATTCCTTTAGAATTTTCGTTTGACCAAATAAGGGAAAGGAAAAGTCAAAATTGAAATTGAGGAATTAATAGACTAAAGGAATTGATAAATACATTGAAGATTACTTCACCTACAACTAATGGTCGGCATTTAAGTATGCCAAAAGTAGAAACTAAATATACAATTCACTTCATGTCCCCTCAAATATCCCACACATTAATTTTTTATATTATTTGGATAGTATTAGTTTCCTCATATTAAATGAAGAATTATGGTTGTATTAATAGATATTAAGGAAATTACATCATCTAAAATCAACTTGATTTCCCCAATTTTTCATACTAATCATTCATGGATTGAATTCTTTTTTGGATGTATGTCCTTCAGCCAATTCAGGTCTTGATGCAAATGTAATCATCCCTACCCTGAGATGGCCTTTTGTTGTTGTACACATAGTGGATGTTCCTAGACCAATCTCCTCTCCATGTTCTCCCTCATATCTACATATATTTCCATGATTCTTACTCCATTATATTCCTATCATGATTCTCCATCCATGGATCCTCATTTTTCATACTGAATTTAGTCCTTAGCAAAGACCCTAATTCATCTATTTCTTCCCCTTTGTCTTGAGTGCACATGTCACGTGCCATAAAGAATCACCAGACTGAGGACAATCTTTTCCCATGTTTCATTTTTTCAGAAAGAATCCCAACACTCTCGACAAACTCTATCTTCTTTTGTTGACCATTGTGTGGGGGAATTGCACACACCACCCATATCTATCCTATTGACCCCTTCCACACCTTCTAGTGACCACCAAGAACAATGTTTCATCTTCCTTTCACCATGCTTTTTCATGGTGACTTCCCAAACTTCATTTGCTACTACTTACTGGAGGTTGTGCGGTGGGGCATTATGGGCATATCAAACCGTACAAACCTTATCGAATGGTTCACATATCGTCCCTAGGGCTAGTTGTTTCATCCAATTTTCATGATTCTTGGTCATTCCTCAAACTCAAATTTACTATTTTTCTTTACAAGGTGGGTGTAGAAAATACTTCTAATTAAAGATAAGACATTTAATTTGTTGTTCTCTTCCTTCTCATTTTTCAAGTTGAGATAGGTTTCACTTTTTTTGAGTTTTTTCAATTCTAAATAGTAGCTCTGTCCTTGAGCTTCCTCATCTCCATTTTTCATTGAAAATAGGGTTTCTCGTGCTCCTAGACACCCCATGAACCAACTAAGGGGTCATGAGAGTCACATAAATTGGGCAAATACAACACTAGATGAGTTTGATGTGTGGGACAAAATCATGGGGATAAAATTATATTTATCAATCATTAATTATCTATATGTTTGAACCGACCATAGAACATTCTTTGGCATGTTTCTCCTATTTTCCCCCAGTGTCTATTTTCTCATCACTACAAGACCAAAGGCTATTTGGGTCTTTTCTAGCCTAACCTTCTAGTGGAGTACATAATTTTAATTTTTGGCAAGACTCATGATTCTGGTGTGGCGTGAGGGAAGTGAAGTCCTTTTCCTGGGCTGGTTTAACAAAATTATAATAAGTGATTGTTCATAATAATTAATAAGTAATTATATACACTTCAAAAAATCAAGCAAAAACATGTTTGAAAATTATAAAAAATGATATGTATAATTTAGCATGGGTTTTTAGGCCAAGTTTGACTCAGTTTAATAGTAAGGTTTTAGGGTTTGTAAAATTAATATATTAATGTGTTTGAGACCCTAATTTTGGACTCTAGGATAATTTTTTATAATTTAGATCAACTTTGAGGAATGTTCACATACTTGATATCTTTTGAGTTTTATGATAACTGAAATCCTAACTTCCCATATAAGGCATATCTTTTGAAAAGGAATCTCTTTTTCTTGTTTCTTATAATCTTGTGAAAGATCTTATACTATGATAAGTTATCTCTCTATACTGAATTTTTGGAAGTTTATTGATCGATCATTTAACTTTAACTTGGTACAACATTCATGTTATCATTCTTCTTATTTAAATAAAATTGAAAGGGACAAAATATTCAGATTTCTTCTCAATTGTGCATGTACATTAGATTAATATTACCAGAGGACATGAGTATTTTATCTAGCGTGTTCTTTTCCACTCATTTTTATGTAAGGAACACATATTTTCTTCTGGGATGTTCATTTGTCGCCCAACATTTTTGCCTTGTGAATTTGTGGCCTTAGTCATGCTTAAAATATCTTCTTCAGATTTCTTTTACATGCATTATTATTGATTGAGATCTTATTTAAACAAATTGCTAAGGCGTGAACTCTTATTTATTGATCAAATTTTTTATAATGAAATGCCTCATCTCTTGGCATGGATATTCTCTTGAATGTGCTTCCTCTTAAACTAACTATACTTACTAAACCTCTTTTCTTTGCAAATTGCTACTTATTTTATCTTTTTCTAATAAATACATGATTGTTTCTATTGTACAGATTATTCAATTTTTATTGGTTCATGCTCTCTAGGTGTTCTTACCATCCCTACCAGATATAGGTGTTTGGAGAAAGTAACTCAAGTGGAGCATGTACCGGGAAGTAGGAATTTCAAGATAGATTGATATGTCCAAGTTGCCCTTAGCAACTAACCTTTTTATAAGTGTAGATTGTAATATTCCTTATTGTTAGACCACCCTCATGGCGAGGAATAATGTATATAATACTTTTGATAATTGGAATAGTTGATATTTTTTCGGCTACTATAGATTCATGATGTGTTTATATCATTCTTTTGAAAAATAAAAATACATCTAATATGTCATATGTATTAGTGTGTTTAGAATGTATGGCTTCATATCTTAATTAAGTAAGGAGTGGATTCCCTCTCAGGTCCTACTCTTCACAAGATGATATTAGAGAATGAGAAATAGGTACATCACAATATTTCAAAGTTATCATGATTTGTTCCTATATACATGCCTTAGATTGTAGATATATGACCTATATATGCCATTCAGGGTTCCACATCTAAGTCAAATGAGACAAATTAGGATTTCATTCTCTAAGTAACTGAGGTATCCTGTTTCCCAATCCAATTTTGTGGTTTGTGAATCAGCCTATGCTTAGCATTACTACCTTAACATCTCCTTAATGGATACAAATTGAACTTTGCTTAAGATGAGTGATTATCTCCTAAATTTTGACCATAATGGGAGGTCATTTCAGATGTTATAGATTATAATATATCTTGGGTAAATTCATCTAGGTTGAATCTAGTCTCTACATTGACCCTCCTCTTAGGTTTCCTTTATGAATGCTCACAACTAACTCTACCATGAGAATGAGACTGCTTAGATATTAGCCTTTGAACACTGGGTTAGAACTTAGAAGAGATATATCTCCCATTTGATAAGTGATAGCCTGAACTAACTCCATTAGAGTTAGGTAGGCCATGCTGACTACATGTACTTTCTTCAATATAGTTTTGCTAAAGCTCTCTACCTATGTGTTTGGTAGAGGTTGACATCATGTAATAGGAAACCATGTCCCCTCTTGCATGTTATTAATTACCAATGCTTTTGGTATAACATTCAAGTTCTTAAAAAAAGGACCTCATGGTTGAATGAAGTATTGTGTAATAGTCATGGTGTTTTGGTAAGTTTTTTACTTGGTTCTCGTATTTATTTTGGAACAATTTTTGGATTTACATCACACATTTTTCATTGTTAAACTTATGTTCATTATTATATGATATGTTGAAACATGTTCTATGGATTTTGTCTTTGTTTTCATGAGCAATATCACAAAAATAAGATCTTTTAGATGAACACTCAAACTAGTTAGATCAACCCTAAAACCTTACATATAGTGTGGAGAAATTATGAGAAGAAGTTTCTAAAATTTTATTGCTTATTTCACTTCCCCTTTCTACATCTTTTAGGTGGTTAGTTGAGTTATTGATTGACCCCTTTAATGGGTGGAGTCTTGTAGAATTTAGTATACAGTAGTTTCAAACAAGTATAGAGAATCTTGAACTTGGAAATAACACATTAATTAACTCTTGATTAAATTCCCTAATTAGTGCCAATTGAATATAAGTACCACCTAGTTATGGTTAATGGGTAAAAAATTCTAAGTGTGCCACAAAGAATTCTAGATGAATAATTACATAGTGTGTTGAAAATTAACCTTCATTTATCTAAGGCTAGAGATCATAACTATGATATGTTTCAAAGTTAGGCACACATGAAAAAATAGTTAAAATGTTAAACTTAATGCTTCTTTACCTCATCTTGTTTTAAGGTATGAATAATTGTAACCTCTTAATTTAATAGAACACATTAGAAATGTTAAAGCTAATGAATGTATATCCCGAATCCAAGCGATCATAACAAACTAAGTTGAAGTGAAGTTAACTACATCCTACCCTGATTTGCCTAATAGACTATGTGAAATGACTTGGTCATGAGATATGACATCACTATTTCTCTTTTGGAAAATTCATATATCTACTAATCATACAAAGTATCCCTAATACTAAAGATTAAAGGAAAAAAATATACAAGTATTACCCTTCAAGTACGTCCACACTTAATCTTTAGAAAAATAATTAATATATAGGAAAATAGTAATTATAATATTTGATTGAGGTTTTTCACCAAATAAAGTTAAGTTCACAAAACTTTGTGGTGGTAATCCTAGCATTCCATTTAATACACATAAGACTTGTGAATAATTGATAACCTAAATTTAGAACTATGCCTGAGCCAATATGATACTATTGGGGGACAATTTATGAAGTATGGTTATGTATGCTTATTTGGTGATAAAAAAGGATCTAGTAAATAGTAATAACCGTATGTACAGATTAGAAAATTCATAATTTTTTATGGAAGGAATTTTGATGTGAAGAATTGACGATGAAAGTATCATCACAAGGTAGTAACCCTAATGAGTAAGATAATATTAAGAAACCCTATTATTTGGTTTATCTCTCTTAGATAACCATTTAGTAAGAGAAAATATAATTGACGAACAATGCTTACTGAGATAATAACATCTAAGTTAATATGCGAATCAATACTTAAAGATATATTGAGTTGGATTTGGGGACAAAATTCTCTTTAAGAGTGGAGTGTTGTAACATTCCTAACTCTAGGTATATGGTTAAACCATTCTTTTATGATGCTTTTGTTTTAATATTCATTTCCTAATGTATATCATACTAGAATGTCAAATCTAGATTTTTAGTTAATAAACGTTTTATCTCAAAACTTAAGTATAAGTAATTAGATAATGGTATAATTAGGGGTTCATTCTATAATTTACCACCATAATATATTTATACTAAAAAATATCTTCTCTAGAATTTTCCTATGACTAGATCAGGGAAAGAAGAGATAATAACGAAATTTGGGAATTTATTTACTAAATAAATAGATACATACATTAAAAGAGTACTCAAACTATCACACAATAGTCCAAGGCTTGTAGTTTTTGAGTGGATGCACAACCTCTACCCACTCTCACATTGTGATGGCAGCAAAATAATCTCCTACCTTGAGACATGTTTTCATTTTTTACTGTGTTGTGTATGTTTCTAACTCAGTGCTTTCCTCTTCATGTTTTTCCCACATCTATCCCCAAATATTTGAGATTCTTTCACCATTTAATTTATTGCATAATTCTGCATCCACTGATCCTCATTTGTCCTACACAATGCTTTCCTTAGTGAAAACCCTAATTCATCTCTTGCTACCCCCTTTTCTGCAAGTCCACAAAATGAAACCTATATATATATATATATACTATCTACACCAGTGCATGGTCGGCTCAAATATGATATTTTCACATGTTCACTTTTCATGGAAATAATCATGACCCTTCCAACAACATTGTCTTCTTCCTATGACCATGATGTGGGGCATTGCCTACAACTGCCATCTCCATCCAATTGGCCCCTCTCACAGCATTAGATGACCACCAAGAACTAATTCATGTCTTTCTTTTGCCACACATTTTTCTCATTGTCTTCCCCAAATTTGTTCACTTAAGATTAGTAGAGGATGTAAAGTGGGGCATTATGGGCAACAAGCACCACATACACCTTATTGAACACTTTAGATATTGTCCCACAAGGTTTTCTATGCCAACCAATTTGTATGGTTCCTAGTAATTCCTTAAAATCAAAATTCTCATTATCCTTATGTATGAGTTGGGTACAAGGAATGCTTTTGAATGAATCGAACATACTATGGATGTTCTATTCATTGACATCTTTGTAGTTGTGCTATGTTTTAGTTTCTTTGAGGTTTATTAATTCTGCTTGCTAGCCCTATCATTGATCTTCCTCATCTCTATTTTCCATGGAATACAGGTTATTTGCACTATATCCACCTTAATACCCAAATATGGGGTCACTAGAATCATGGATGAAACACAAAGTTGATGTAGATGAGTTTGATCATTCAGGGTCATGATTGCTGGAGTCAAACTATAATTCTCAAACTTCAATTCTATATCTAAGATAATTGAGGAGAAAACATCCTTTTTTACGTTTTTTCCTATTTTTCCTTGATCTCCATTATCTCATCAATATGAGAGAAGGGCTATTCAAGTATTTTCTACACTAACCTTTTTGGACTGAGCATATTTTAAGAGTTGGTAAGATGGTTCATATTCCCTGTCACACACCATGATTCTGGTGTGTGACACGAGGGTAGTCAATTCCTTTTCATTGGAATTTTTAATGAAATAAGAATATATGTTTTAATTTTCAAAATTTTGAAATGAATTATATACGTGTCAGATAATTAATACGAAATATGTTTTGAAGTCAGGAAAATGAGCTAATAGTTTTTTGTGGTTTTCTAGACCTAGTTTAAGTTAAAAAGTATTTTTTTAGGATTTGTAATGTTAATTCATTTCAAATATTGTATCTAGGTATTTGAGATCCTAGTTTTGCACTCTAGAATTATTACTAATAATTAGGATCAACTATAATGTGTGTGCCCCTACTCAAAAATTTTAGGCATTATGATGACTAAAACCCTAACTTTTCCATATGAAGCATATCGTTTAAAAAGGAATGACTTTTTCTGATGTCTTGTGATCTTGTGAAGGGTCTTTTATCGTGAGACATTATCCCTCATTAGTTACTTTTTTTTCTGGAAGCATTATGAGTAATTTGACTATAACATGATGCAATGTGGATGTTCTCATTCATTTATTTGAATAAAGTTGAAATGGACTAAAAATACATATTTGGTTTCCATTATGCATTTACATTACATTCATATTATATAGAGTAGTGGTAACTCTTTAAAACCATACAATTGGATGTGCATATTTCATCTAGAGTATATTTTACACTCATTTTTGTATACGGACTTCCACCCAGGGTGTGCCCTTTTTGCCCTACAATTTTGGATTGAGATTTTTTGGATCTCATCTTACATAATATTTATTTGATTGTTTTTACACGAACTTCTATTAATTGAGATGATATTGAAGCAAATTATAATGGAAAGAACTACTATTTGTTGATCACCTTTAGTGAAATTAATGCCTCATATCCTGGTATGGATATCCTCCTGAATTTACTTTCTCTTAACTATTTATATTTTAGTTGTATCCATTTTGTTTGAGAACTTTCTACTTAAGTTTCCTTTTTCTATTAAATGTAAAATTTATTCTATCTTACACATACTCAAATATTCTGACTTATACTCTTTTTGTTTTCTTCTTTCTGGGTTTTGTTCCTAGCCACATGTAGGTCTTTATAGGAAGATGCCTCAAGTGGAGCAGGTACTAGGAAGAAGGACTTTAAGGATAGCTTGAGATGGTCAGATTACCCCAAGATTGGTCCTTTGTACAAGTGTAAATTGTAGGATTCCATTTTGTTAGATCACTCTTGTGATGAGGTATAATGTATAGAACACTTTGAGATAAGGCATGAGTTGAGATTTTTTCATCTGTTGGTATATATTCTTGAGTTATGCTTCTTATTGTTAGGAACTGTGGATGCAAAAAATTAAGTGAAAACAACAAAAAAATATTTGCATGTTGTCTATAAGTAGATCTCATCAACAACTATGTATGCAAAAAGAAGGTGTGTGAGGTATACCTCCTTTCATTGTTGTGTGGCTCCTGTGTCTCTATGTAGTCCACATGGATGGACATGAATTACTCATCGTATTGCTTGAATTGACAAGGATGAAGCAACCTCACACTTGGTGACGTGTTAGCATCATAGTTGTTTCTTTCTCACTCTAATGGATAATGACAATTAGTGTTTACGTACAAGAGTGTTTATCTGCGACTCGACTATCATGCCCCTTTAAATAGAGAGGTATAGAAACAAGATTTCTAAAAATGCTAGGAAATAAAAAGATAGAGGTTGCATTTAAATGGTTTGTTCCAGGACGGTCACCCAAATGGCTAAGTCATAATATTACGAATTATAACCTTATTTAATTAATCATGTTAATTGATTAACTAATTTCTAGGGACTCGACTTGAATCGTCAACTGATCTCTAGGTGATAGCCAGCCAACATATCATAGTAATTGATAATTCAAAATCCAACCAATCATCTAACACCTTTTAACCTACTATCTAGTATTTTAATTCAATATTTTTCTAGTTGATACCTATATATTTTAATAATCAAATTGACTTGCAATATTTCCAATCATGTCCACAACTGTACTCATATTCTAGTGCATCCTATGTGTGTGACTCTATAGGCTCCAAATTACATTGGTAGTGGTGTCCATAATCAAGTTATGTCTCCACAAGCATTGATTGGTATCTGAAAAGACTTCTTTACCACCCAAGTAATTAGAGAAGTTGGAGATAACTTTGACCTATTATTGGGACCAATGTTATCATATAATTGCTTTGTCTCTAATATACATATTAAATATAAGCAATAGAAATGACAACCTCTTGACATTTAGTCTTTGATCCTTGATCTATAATAGACTATGCATGATACACATTAGCTCAATATCCTATATTGACTCACATTTGCATGGCCATGTATTTTAGAGTCTCACTCATTAAGTGGTCAATATGTTGCTTTAGTAAGAGGGGCAAATTCAATCTTTGTTACTCACAATAATCCACATTTGTCACAATGCACCTAAGTATGACTTGTATATCGACCCTTATTCAAGGTCATGTTGAGTATTAAAGCACACTGAACATCATGTGATCGATATAGTGACTTCAGATCTCAATAGAGAGATTCTTGTTGGTAAGAAATGAGAAACTAGATCACTAAATAAATACATAAAGTGAACAAAATGTTATGTGGACCAAGTTGCAAAACTAAGTTGAGTTTGTGCCCCTAGAAATGAGATTTTCACCCCTGCTACATGTCGGATGTGGCATGCATCACACGCCTAGCTAAATATTTTTGAACTGAACCGAAACTCTTTGGATTGCCCTACCATGTTTATGCCCTCAAATTACCAATGAATGAGAATCCCTATAAAAAAGGGGAGGTTGCAGAGCTCATCCAATGTGGGACTACAGATCTCCTTTTTGTTTTAAAATACCACTTATACACAACAATTATCACCTAAAATAGGTGCAACTACTAAATATAGGATGGTTGACGTTGTTAAATAATTGTTGTTACATGATTCATACAAGGTTCTATAAGTATGGTGTGTATGTCATAAAGTAAAGTACAATTTATAAATAATAAAATGTATGATTTGGTAAGATATTTGTCATTTAGTTCAATCTCTGTTCTTGGAAAATGTGCTTGATATCCTTAAAATATTTTTTTGTAAAAAATAAAGAAATATTTATAGTGTTAAAAGAAGATTTTTCATAGTCTATGATAAAGTCAATGTTGGAGGTGGAGGGGGGGCAGAAGGTCATGCCCCCTCACTCCCCCCCCCCCCAAAAAAAAATAGATAACTTTGATTACTTATAGTACAATTATTAATAGATGAGTAGTTCTTAGTATAGCACCGAACACATAAGTTAAACTTACTTTTTGCAGAAGTCAAAGTCTACTGTATGACAAGTGCGGAAGTTTTGATAGACTACTAACACGATTGCACAAATTTTTCTCGGATACAAAGAATTTTAAAAGTCTTTTCTTACACATAGTTAACAAGGAGTCATTTTTTTAATTACTCTGTGCAAACATATAGTAAATGTGAACTTTTTTCCTTAAAGAAACATTGTCTCTGTCATATTTTACTTTTATAATCTCTCTGTAACTCATATACTACTAGGACAATGATAAAATATTATAAAAACCCCTACTAGTGTCCAAGAGCATATTTTACAAGGTCTAAAATGAAACAAATAGGGAGACGTAATTTATTATAAGTCCTTGTTTTCTGATTCTCAAAGAGCACCGTTCACGGGCAAAAGAAAAACTGAAACAGTAGCATATATACTTCCACGCCAAAGAGTTGTTACATCTTCTAATTCCAATACAGAGCCATATATATCCAAGATACTCAAAGTTGCACATGATTATTATCATGACATGGATCCAACAATGATGTTGAATATGAAGCTATTCATTTTTTTATAAGGTAACATATCACTTTTTCTATGTTACACAGACATATAATAAATTTGTAATCCTCTTCATATATATTTTAAGTTATAAATTGACCGAACAACACAGTCGTGTCAAGATATTGACAACAATTGCTTTAAATTTTCTAAATAGTGAAAATGAAATAAATTTATTTTCATATTTTTTTATTGTTTTTTCAAATTGCTACTTCTCATTGGAGTGAAAAATGTTGTTGATTAGTTATTGATAAGTTTTGTATCTAAAGATTCGTAAATCACTACTCAAATAATTGTTAATAGAAATCTGATTTTAACAAGATTTTATCTTAAGTATATAATTTTTTTTTCCAAATTCAATTAAGTGACCATCGCCCCCAACCTCATACTGGCTTCGTCCCTGAGTAAAGTCAAAATGTTATAGCCGCGGACAAGAGTAGGGAGCGGTACACATACACAAACATAGTATATGGGTTCATTTCTTAGAGTTCTTGACTTGTCCAAGTGAAATTGGGATGAATACCGCCCAAAAAAAACCACGTCTGAACATTGCCCCGACTTTATTTTGGTTGAATTAGAACCACACTACCCTAACTGGGCGTCGTGCGCCTCACGAGATGGATATGACGTGTCCACTAAACATTACTCCGGGCTATAAATGCTGCTCCCTCCGTTCCACACGTGCATAGGACGTGGAGAACAGATGAGCTTCTACCCTACTTGGATCAATGCCAGAACGACCCAATTGTGAGAGAGGTGACGAATCATGTGAAACTTTGGCATCGATTCCTTGGTGTTTCCTTTGAGAACGGAGAATCTTTATTCCTGATATATATGTTGAGAGCCCAACTAACAGTAGGTAAAAAGATGACTACGAAAGCAGCCAGTGGTCTTTATTGAGAGAAGCTTCCACCGTCCCTCAGTGGAGACAAAATTTGGTTTATTTTCACAGTGACAGCGAAGAAGAGTCCCACTTAACCCCTTGGTTTCCGCGCTCATCACCCTGTCATCTTCCCACCTTCTCGTGTCAAGCATATGCACCCTAACATTCTATCGTGTGCTTTTTATAACAAATACCATTGCGAACAAAGTGATCATTCATAGAGTCTGACACTGTCCAGAATCGAGCGTGCTTGGATTATCAAGCATAATTTGTTGTGTTTTTGTTGTATTTTAAAAGCAAAGATAATGTTTTAGTCTCGTATTGGGAGATTCTAATACATTCCTCCTTCTTATATGTGAGTTCTTGTCTATGGAATAATTGAAGAACATAAATGGATATGAGTTTCGCACACGCATGGTGGGGCAACCTAACTGGATTTGGGCTGGACCGATCAAGAAATCCTTTAATCGGGCGGATCGATGTACGTGGGCAGCCCCGAGTTGATTTTGCACGCTCGCCGTCAACAACCGCAGAAATACTCTAAAGGACAATACATGTTGCATGCCTCAACGCCTTGTGTGTGGTTTATACCCTTTCTGGTACAACATAATTTCCTGTCTTTAGATGGTTGCACATGCTTTCTTATGCACTGGAATGTGTTCCGATGTTGTTTCTTGAGAGATTCTGCATAGTTGTTGTCACCCCAACTACGTAGTAACCGGAAACATGCAAGTTTTCTATCAGCAGAACTCATTGCAGCCAGTCACAAACTTTTAAACGAAGGCGTGGTTATTCGTAATTTCGAGGAACCTCTTCAACAACAGTGTTCTCAACGTCTTGTCAACTTATCCGCACAAGCCAAAAATTGGTGAACCTGTACATCTGTAGCCCTCTAAAGGCTCCGTGATAACCATCTGTTGTTGTGGTAATTTTCCTGCCGACGAGTCGTACAGAGGGGTTGGGTTGGCGTATTGTAGAATGAACATTAGCGTACGGTTCCACTTGGCTGTAATCAGCTTCATGGCAGTTTGCATAGACTGTTCACGAAAGCTAAGAAACCGCATTCATGTTTTCGTCAACGAGTCAACCACATGTGTGCGCTTTCAAGTAAAACCTTACTTAACAAGAAAAATTTTACACATAACACCCCACATATCCGACCACCTACCCGGACATCGGGACTCACCAACTCCTGCTCCCATCAGCTGCTGTGCCAATCCACTGCCACGGAAATTTTACACATAACACCCCACATACCCGACCACCTACCCGGACATCGGGACTCACCAACTCCTGCTCCCACCAGATGCTGTGCCAGCCCACTGCCACGCCCATTAACCTTTGCTGCCGCATGTACATTTAAATGGATATCTGCAGCAACGATTCTGCATGTTTTTACATTCAAAAAGGATGCATGAAATAATTATCTCGCCACCAAATAAAAATCCACTATAGCTTACATGCAACAGTCATGTAAATGGCAGATATCAATCCACTATAGCTTACAAAAAAATTCTATTGCATATTTATCCCCACTGCAGATTACGTAAGTACTGTACCTACAATAAATACATATACATTCACAAATGAATTTAAGAGGTATTGTACTTATATTTGACAAACTGGGTTGAAAATTAATAATTGGGTACAATACTTATAGATGCATTTTATAATTGATTATGGACCAAATGTGCACTATATTTTTGTAAAAAAATTATGTCCAGGCGAAAAATGTTGTTATTGGATTCCGTAGGTACTGTACTTATGCTTCCAGATCAGTTATGCAATGATGCTTGATTTTGTAATTTGTTAAGTACTGTACTTATGTTTGGTTTTATAATTTGGTAAGTACTGTACTTATGTTTGAAAAAACTGAGTTGGAATTAACAAGTGGGTACTGTACTTATTTTGCATGGATTCCGTTGGTACTGTACTTATGTCCAGATGACAAATGTTATTACTGGATTCCGTAAGTACTGTACTTATGCTTCCAGATCAATGTTGCTATTCGATTCCGTAGGTACTGTACTAATACAGGAATGCAGGTGGGTGGATTAGAACGGGAGAGAATAATTACAAGAGAAAAAACGAATTAATACACTTTGCATGGACTTTACATGGACTTTGCATGAGTATTAATACTCTGGAGAGAAGATTGGAGAGACATACTGTGCCATTCTCTGCACTTTGCATTGACTTTGCATGAGTATTAATACAAAGATAACTGCAAATGTTGTAGATGTATTTTCCCAAAAAACGAATGAGAACCCGGAGATAAGGGGGACTGTGTGTAGCGTAACTCCTTAACAAGGCCTCGAGATTACTCTTCGGCAACAACTTGGCTAGAGCATAACCACATAGCCGTATCCGGTCGTCGTATTCCCACAAGAGATCGACAAGGTATACATCAATTTCCAGCTGTCGCTTGTCTGATACAGTCTATACCACTCTACTACAACAATTGATGTTGGACCTAGTTTTAATGAATATGATATGTAGACTCAAAGCTAAACTCAAAGGTGTACTTTTTGTTTTTTTTTTCTTTTACTAATAAAAGCTGTAGCAAATGAATCTCTCATCTTTTTGCCTGTATACATGTATAAAGACAAAACAAACAGACAAAAAATACAACTTTTGAGTTTATTTTCTACATAGCACAACCTTTGTTCTGAGTCTACATATATGTATAAAGACAAAAAGGGACCAAGATTATGTTGCTCACCGCGGAATTTAACAAGAAAATTTCATTTGATTGAGCATCTCGTGGTTCATAGCTATTACAAAGAAAATGAACTGATGATCTTTAGTTCTGCCTCTAACCGGCAGTATTTATAACGTGGGAAGGTAGATATATGATTAAGAATGCGGCAAATCCCCGTCTGCTCTCAAGAAGCGTCCAACACCCTCGACTGTATACAAAGTTACAAACAATATGTAATTTATAACAACGTCTACCAATAGTGAAATCAAGAAATCGAGCTTCCTAGTCCTTGTTTGGTTCGGGGCTGAGATTCCATAGTCAGAACATGGTTAGCTCAGGTTCGTCATGATATCAAAATTAGTTTGGTCTGGATGTAGTCTAATACTATATAGCAACCCAGTCTAATTCTGGTTGTTAGGTCAAGATTCAGTCTGATTTCATTTGGTGAATTTAGTCAGAATACATCTGTAGTCTGATTCTGCTTGACAACATGGTTAAGATATGATCTAGTTCTGATTTACATGTAATCTAAAACTGTTTGGATAATACAATTTATAATCCTACTGCATTCAATGTCATATTTTAGTGCAGTAGAAAAACTACATTTATAAATATAATAAAATATATAACTATGACTATTTAAATTCTGAGTAAGACTTGAGTTTCACTATTTATCTTGTCACGTACACTTTCAAATCAATATTATTTTATTCATGTATGCACATTACACATGAAATTTGTATGTTTTATGAAAATATTTATAATAACCAAACAGTAAAAGCTAAACACACGTTAAATCATAAATGAAACTGAACTGATGATATGAAAATTATTGTAAAAATTGTTAATATGGTGCATAACATTACATAAGAAAAATAATAAGACATTTTTTAAAATTTAAAATTAAGTTACAAAAGGTTTGTTACATCATTTTAGGTAGTCATTAGTCTAACATTATATAATAAAAATCATAAGACATTTGTCAACTACAAAATTAAGTTGCAAATGGTTCAATAAATCATTTTAGAAGATCATTAATCTGACATTCACTCATTGTATTCACCACCAACGCCTCGAGCAACATCATTCGGTGCAGTATCTCAATCGTCAGCAAAATCATTCGGGGTAGTATCTCCATCATCAATAATTGTTGCACGTGGCTGCGAGCTTCTTCGCTGGTGTGGTTGTTGTTGTAGGCCTGATGGGTAAGTACAAGGATTGGTCCAAAAGGTGTTGAACTGAATTTATAATTTTCAACACTCTCCACCTCATCTTAAATATGTACATATTGACGTCACTCCTCCCTATTATATTTGTAAAATTCATATAGGATATCACGCCAACCTTGACATAAAGAAAGGCCAAACATTCAAGCTAAGTATTGATGTCGTACATTGTTCCGAGTGTTGCGTATGATTCATCATGACATTAAAAGTGATTCATTTTATCAAAAAACAACTATATCAAAGTTTGAAAAATACTTATTTTAGCACTCTATATGTGTTTGTTCACAGACTTTGTGATTGAATTAGCCATTAAGGACAAATTTCAATTTACTAAATAAGAAACAAAAAAATCAAATAATAATTTACTAGATGTACCACAAACAATGCCAACAACTTATAATTTACTAGATATACAAGAAACAATGAATCCATTTATAAATTACTAGATGGACAACAACTCAATATTAACAACTTATAATTGTCATTAACACTGAAAAAAGTACTTGTTATGTACTAATAGTGGATGCATTAGATATTATATTGATGACTTTGAAAACTAAAACTGCAAACATAAGATGATTATGGGCCAATTAGATAATGACTAAATGCAGAAGGTTTGGTGGGACAATATGTTATAAGTTCTTGGTGGCAAGTTTGATGTTCTCCATGAGCAGGTGTATCACTTAAAATCTATTAAAGGATCCTTGGAATCAATATTCTCTCCAATTAAGAGAATAACAAAGACCGTCCAGAATTTCAAATCGTGGTCGTATGCGGTTGATTGCTCTTTCAGTCCCAGAAACTCCTCCCCGCAATCAGCGGGAGGTAGGAGACAGACCAATGACTGTTAGATCAGGCCCCTGGTCCATAAACTGTCGATCCAAGGGTTGGGGTTCGACCCCCAAGTGAGCCTTGGACCGTTGACGTGGAAAAGGTTGTATAAAAAGGCAAATTAAAGGGATTTTCAACACATTAACTTCAAGAATAAGAAGAAAACTACAGGAATGTCCAAATGAGATGAAATTTAGATCATATGTTCAAAAAAATGTGTAGAACATTTAGAAAAAGTTTGAGCCCCAGAAGACAAAGTTGCATGAGTAGAGTGATAATTTAACCTAATTTGTAGTGTCACAAGGTATATAAATTCCATGTTGATCACTATATTTTAAATTTGAGTATCAATATTGATGAAGTAGCCAAGGAAAATTTATTTGAGATCAGGAGTGAACATAAAGAGAGAAATAGATTAAATAAATCATATTTATGCCAAAATGCACTTTGTCACAAAGGTGTTGTGCCACATCATCCCTCATCTACATGGATGAGTAGAGGCCAAGGAACGATGTGTGAAGGATTGAAGTGTATCTTCCATAAGACGACAAAAGGATGTTGTGAAGAGGACAAGCTAGATAATTTTTCTTTCATCTTGATCTCGCAGTTGATAAATCAAATTTGAATTCAATAGATCTAGATCTTCACCAAAAAAAGACGCATCTTGTTGATGGGCAACAAGCATGCACAAAGATATCACCTTTGCACCTCTTATGTATTTTTAAATCCATGAGTTTTATAGTTACGACGGATCCCTTGGCATGTGAATTTTGGAAAGAAAATTTTAATATTCCTCTATGCCCCCTTCTCTAAAAATCTTGTAGTGGTTGTATCCTCTACTGTAGAAGGGAAGTTTGCTGATGTCAATAAGAAATATCCCATTAGCCTACCATTTTACTTTCCATATGGTACAAAGTGTTGAATCCTAACCCAGGGAGAAACAAAAAGCCTCTACTTGTGGGAGGACATCACCTCTTCTTCGCTTGGCTGCCTTCCAGACTTCATCCTAACCTCTATGGTTGTCTCCTTTCTTGTTTCTTCATCATAAAAATGACTATTGTATTTTTTTTGTCCACAACAAAGAGCATCAAGAACCTTTTCCCCCAATCACCTACTATTATGTGCATTGATTGGGCATGAATTGTGGACCCACCTTACAAGGTTGATTCCTTCCATAATCTTAAGAGGTAAGTATTTCCAATAACTTAAATGGTGAAATCATTGCGAGTCAAGATATTGATTTCACCGCTTCCTTGTCCCACATGATCATTTTCCCTTTTGTTCCGATAGAAAAATTTAGCAAGAGAAGTTCAATCTCTTATTTTTGATCTCATGTGTATATCAACTTTTGGTGAAAACTCATAATTGTTGGGTCCTCACCCTGATGTTGACAATTCTAAGATGCCCACGGTGTTGTCCTCCGTATTACTTGTTGATTGATTGTGGGGAATACATACATTATAAGGCTTAATAGAAGCAAAATGACTATTTAAATATGAGATAAGACTTACCCATTTCTCCTCAAGGGAGTGGCTTTCTAAAACTTAAACAAGCTAGAACCGTGCATAAAGGTTATGTGTTCTTTATGTATCGATCTATATGTGAAGAATGATGTCTCTAGGTCTTCTAGGAGCCTCTCATGTATCTAGCACCAAAATATTAGCATGAGTGTCTCCAAGGAGCTCCACTAGCGGGTTGAAGCTACCTAAAACAACACCCATGAGGTGGAGGTTGGGGAGGGGCAGCTTGAAGCTACCTCAAACAAAACTCATGAGCCAATCGGGCGAAGCTACCTCAAATAGTGCGCATGAGGATTTGTTGGGGGGAGGGTCACATCCAAACATGTGGATAACTAAAACAAGCAACAAAATAGAGAATAATGTCTACTGCTAGAGTGTTGATGTATTGGTCGGGTTCACGAATCCCCTTGAAAGAGTGTGTTTAGGTTTGCATCAGGGGCGGAACCAGAAATACACAACAGGGGGGGCTGAGTTCCCAAAGGAGGGGCTAAAAAATAAAATACACACACATTGAGATTTGAACCTGCACCATTTACACAACTAAAGACACAAAATACCACTTCAACTAATCACCATTCATGTCAAATACAATGTAAACCATATATATATATATCTAATTATTATTTATATTTTTTATATTTTCGTAATCATATTTAATCATTTTTTTGGGAGGAGGGGGGGGGGGCTAAAGCCCCCCACCCTCCTTCCTAGTTCCGCCCCTGGTTTGCATGATATCTATGGTTGTTGTTGTGGAAGGCAAGGGAGCATCTATATTGGGGTTTCTATCTGAGTAGAGGCCAACATGGGGTCCAAGTTTCTTGCGGACTGGAGCCGGCATCTATATTGGAACACAGAGAAGATGAATTCCTCAAGTGGGCAGCTTGCCATATAATAGAAACGTGACACATGGACAATTGTAGGAACTCTTATTTGAGGGCAGTTTGACTGTTTTAGTTTTCTGCTAAAGTCATAGAATCATCGCGGGATTCCCGACTAAAAAAATTCAAATATTATATGACTATGTGTTGGATGGACCAGAACCCTACAACCCTAACTGGTCGTCGTCCACACCCCCACGAGATGGATTAACGCGTCCAACTAACAATCCACCTACACTAACTAGAGTGTGTGCTGATCCCTGTTTTCCACAATTCCACACATGCCCAATCCAGTGACGAAGGGATCTTACCCTGCATTCCAGCAATAGTGCAGCTTCACTTCCCTCCTCATACAGGAGTGCACGGACTAGATACATCAGTATACTCGGAACTGGGAAACTGAACCCTGTTTCTGGACCCTACTTACGAGTAACCCAAAGTAATTTAGGCGACGGCTCATACGACACGATATATGGATTCTTTCCTTTTCTTATAATCTAATATTCTGTATTCCTGTTCTTCCCAACCGAAATAGACAGAAAGGGTAGAGGGTGATTGGGAAAGCAGCTGGAAAGCAGCAAATTTGTGTTCTTCCTCCAGAGAAGCTTCCACCATTTCCTCAGCTGTATGCCAACAAAATAATGTTTATTACCTGAACGACGTCAGCAGTGTCATCAAACCCAGTTTCCGATTCTTTTCCCTTGAAGAAAAGAAACACCCAAGTTTACGCTGACAGTGATCTCTTGGGTGAAAAAAGGAGACGAAGAGCACTAGACGCAAAACTATATAGCCTATGAGGCACTATCAACTTTGGAAACTGTCGAGTATTCTATCAAATGGCCTGTAGGAACTTTATTCGGAGCCCATATAGACAGAAATGTAAAATGGTGATTGCAAAAGCAGCAAATTCAGATTCTTTTCCTCGGGAGAATCTTCCACCATCACTTAGCCGTAAGCCAACAAATTTTAGTTTATTACAGAATGACGGCCATCGTGAATGAGATCATAGAAGCAACATCCAATTTGTGTTCTTCGGAAGAAAAAAAAGTAATCCCTGCTTTACATTGAAAACGATCTCTTGGATTAAAATAGCAATGGACAACCCTATATGTGAGGCACAATCTACTCTACAAACTACTGGATATTATGAATTAACCTGTGGAAATTTAAAACTAATCGACTAATTAACTATTCCTTGGCATCTGGTATGTAGCTAGCCATGATATTATGTTAACCATCAGACAGGTTCTTGGAAGAGGACTGGCACTAGATCATCACCCCGATGGTGTTCCCACCTTTGGTGAAGTATGTGGCTGTAAGTTGGGTTGTTATTTTGGTTATACGTCATGTGAAAACTTAACTACATCATGTTATTCAACTTATATCTTTCTTTGGCTTTCATATAGATATGAATATTTGTTTGGAATTCAGGTGGGAAGGATGTGATAAAGTAAAGACACAAAATTTCATGTAGAAAACTCCACCAAGAATATTGAAAAATAGACTATGTTACAAAGATTAAAATTCATATCATCCAAACTTTAATTATTCCAAAATTCTGATGGTCTCCCATTTGGGAACAAAGACAAAAAAGAAGTGAATCATGTTGGTATGTATGCTCATAGAGCCAGTCATACGATGATTGTAATGAGCCATCATGTAATAGATTTGATTAATAAGAAAGGCAATATTTCCTCTATATGTTTGTTCAATTATAAAATGATGGCATAACATGATAGATTTTCGAAATAATGATATTACTCGATGACAGATATCTTCATATTGAAGACCTGAATAAGGAGATCATATGTATGATAAGAGTATGTATATTCTTGTTATTCTCCTAGTCCGATATTATTATGAAAATAATATTTAAAACAATAATAGATAAGACTAGAATATGTGTTGATTGATGACAAAATCTCATTTGTCATAATATGTGATATCGAACCAAACACATAGGTATTTGTTAGAGAACAGTGTATTAGACAGACCCACCTTAAGAGTGATACATGGAAACCATTGAATGGTAGTTAGAATCAGCTCTCATAGATAGTGGTGATTGTGATTCTTAGACCTGAAGTGTCATCACATGTTGTTTGATTTACTTTGACACCATCCAACATGACCTTAAATAAGGGTTACCATACAGGTGATGTTCAGGTATGTAGTAACACATGGGGATTGACTATTAGTGATGTAGATGGAATTTTTTTCCTCCTATCGGAGTTCATATCTTGGCCACTTGATAAGCAAGGATGAGGAATGTATGGCCATACTCATGTGAATCAATATATGATATGTGAGCTCACATGCATCTTAGAAAGTCTTCTCTAGTTCAAAGAGCATAGATTGAATGTTAAGAGGATGACAATTACATGCCTCGAGGTCAATTGGATATCATAGACAAAGGAACTATATGATCACTGTAACATTGATCACATATTGTGGGTTGAAGTTGTTCTCTAACTTTTCAATTACTTGGATAGAAATGATGTGTTTGTAGATACCGCTCATTGTTTGTGATGTCATAATCTAGTTATGGGCATTATTACCAATGTAATTTGGGACTATAGGGTCACACACATAGGATGCACTAGAATGGAAGTTTACTCATGAATAAGTTATGACTTGATTACTAAAGAATTTAGGTAATCAACTTAAACAACATTGGCTGACAATTGGCTGACTAGAGTGTCTAGTCAATCGACTGAGAATATGAGTCGACCGATTAGAGTGTCTAGTTGACCGACTAAGAAGTCCAGTCGACCGATTGGACAATCAGTAAGATTGGATCAAAGATTGATGTTGATGTCATGTTACGCATTGATCATCACATTGAAAGTCAATTTCTTTGCAAATAGGAACACATTCCAATTGAATGCCTGGATGTCCCAGTCAAACAACTTGAGTTCCAGTCAACTGACTCGTGATTTGCAGTAGTTGAACATTCATCTCGTCATTTCCCCAAGTTTGTGGAAACCCTAACCCATCCAATCTGATATAAAGGGGATGTGGACAAGGCTCTCAGTACAAGTCTCCCAATCTCAACATTGTGGTAACGTGAGAGGCAGAGACATCTTACCTCTAAAAGGGAGAGATAGCCAAAGTAGAAAAAGTCGATGTTAGTACATTGACAACTTGAGGGACAACTCCTTCCCATCAATTCTAGAATGACAACCGGAGTTATCAATGGTTTGCGCGGACTATGTAGAGGTGGGTCATTGCCTCCACACTAGGAGGATGTTGTCAACCACTATCTATGGTGCTACACCAGGAGGCCACCATCAAAAACCATCTCGATGCTGCTTGACAAAGAAGCATGTCACTGCAAGGATTGTTGTTGGAGTTGCTCTAGGACTAGGTATATGCCTTGCAAACCTTTCTCTTCACTCATAGTTATAGATGTGATACTCTAGTTTATTGGAATATGTTAAGAACATTTTGTTTTCGTTGCCTTCTTTGTCACAATGTTTCTCTACAGTGTTATCAAAGTCACGTCAGTTTACTATGTCTTGGGATTTACATTCAAGTATGGGTTATTTTGATGAATGCATATTTATCTTCTTTTGCATCACATCTTTTAGGTCTTTGTTTAGGATTTTATCTTACTTTTACCCAATTTTAAGAAATAATTGGAATCCACTTTTTTTGACCCATTTATCAGAATTCTTACCATTTTTGCTCATATTTTGTAGGTTCCACCCTCATTCAAAATTTTCAAACTTCAAAAGACAAGAGCATGCTTCCCTACTTGGAAATCAAAAGACCAAGGGCTGGAATTCTGTATTTCCAAACATCTCAGCACTTGAGTTAAGAGACTCATTCCATGAGTCGATTGACTTATGTGCCCAAAGCGCTCCACTCCAAAACCTCAATCGCTCGTTCTATGGTGTCAATCTATTGACTCAACACCACTCATCATCTGAACCAGCCAATTCAACATCTAAACTGGACAACTCTTACCATGAACTGGTCGACTTAGAGCCCAAATCGGGCAATTCAAAGTTCCAAGAAGCTATCTTAATTCCTTGGTGACCAAGTCTTGGTCAACAACGTGCTGCCACCCCTCTTTAGGTTTTTTTTTCTTCCCTAGCCCTCCACACCCACAAACCTGAATCAGGCAATTCACACCATGAGTCTATTGATCCCCATCTGTGAGATAGAATTCTGCAGAAGCCGCCAGTCAGACTTTATAGAGTCTTTAGGGTTTTCACCCTTCCTCCTCCCTATAAAAGGAGGGGAGCTCCAAAGAAAAAGGAACACATTTTTTATCACTTTTTCTATCACTTCTTATGAGATTTCTCCTTGTATTAGGTTGGAATTTTATTCTCTTATTAGTATGTTTAAGTAGTTCTCTACTGGGGCATGGGGACTAGCCCCATAGCCTATTCTTATTCAATGTAATCAACTCCTTTTTTCAATGAAGGAATGTTTTCCTTCTATTTCTCATTTTTTTATCCCTCAAAGCCTATTCCTCTTTCTTGTATATATCAAAAATTGTGGGTATATACAATGCATGAGAATCTAGATAAGAAATAAGAAAAAGCTTTACAGGAGTAGAAAAAAATTAAAAAAATGTATCCACATCAGTCTTAATCTTTCTCCATACAAACTCAATGCCTCTAAATTTTCATTAAAATGATGGGCATTCCTTTCTCTCCAAGTTTCATAGCAAATTAGCATAGTAGTAGAGCAGCTTCTACCATTGAACTTTAACATTTCATTCAGTTTAGAAGGAGCTTTGTCAATAGATCTGTGATCAGTAGCACTACTCTAGATCTTATTAACCTAGTTACATAACCAAAAGAGATGACGATGATGATCCTCACCATCAGTTTTACACATCATGCACATGGAAGGGAAAGAAAATCCTCTTATCCTCAAGCTATCTTTCTTAAGAAGCTTACTCAGAACAAGTTTCCAAGAAAAAACCTTACATCAGTTAGGAGCTTTTGGACTTCCAAACCCAATTAGACCATTCTACTTTAGCATGTTTAATTCTACAACACTCCCAAAAGTGCCTCAACCCACTAGGGTTCATATCATCCAACAAAAGCTCATCCTCACATATTCTTAGACAGAACAAATTTTTAATTTCATCCAAATTACAACTATGTGTCTAGATTCATAGGACGTCCAGTTACCATCTTTATTAACCAAACAACCAAGATGGAACAATTTACCTTTGCCAAAATTAGACATGTATATAATTGATAATATATAATCCAGAAACATACCTTAACCAATCCATGGATCTCTACCTAATAAGATGTTCCTACCATTTCCAGGTTTGAAATACACCTTCTCAAGAGTCCAACCTCGGATATTAATTATTTGTTTGCATATCCAGGAAGTAGAAAAAATTCCTTTCACCTTGCAAATGGAATCACCTCTAAGGTACCTTTCATTGATCCATTTGACCCAAAGACTATCTTTTTTTATAGCTACATTCGACACATTCTTTATTAGGCAGACTCTAACTATGTCCTTGGTACTTATCAAACCCATACCACCTTCATCCTTCAGAGTGAAAATATGATCCCATTTAATAGTATGGATAGTCCCTTTAAGATCAACTCCTCCCCAATTGAAATTGCGACATAACTGGTCAATCTCTTCAGTGACGCTACATGGAATAGGAAAAGAAACAACCCAATATAGATGAAAAGAAATCAAATTTAACACTACAAGATCACATCTTCCTACCAACGATAGCTTATGTGACTTCTATCCTTCCAAACTTGATTTTATCTTATCAACAATGGGATAACACAAACTTTTAGTAAGTCTACCTTTGAAAAGAGGCAGACCCAAATATTTCATTGAAAGAGACCCTACTGGCATATTTAAACTCTTCACCGCTTTCAACTTGTCAAAAAAATTACAAAAGACATGGCTTTTAGTATAACTCACATTCATACTAGATATGGCACCAAACTTTGAGAACTTCATTAGGCCCTTGGATTGATCCTTCATCTGCTTCAAAGAAGACTACATCATCGTATGTAAACATAATATGGGACATAGATAGATTGTTTGATGATTTAATGGCTATAACAACTCCAAAATCAGTATAATGATTCATCATAGCAGTGAACCCTTCCATATCTATAACAAATAAGTATGGGGCAATAGGATCTCCCTGTTTAATGCAGTTTTAGGAAAAAAAGGGTCAGAAGGCACCCCATTAATAAGTGTCTAAAATATAATTGTGTTAAGTAATGTATTGATCTAATGAATGAAGAAGAAGGGAAAACCCATGTCATTCATAACCATATTGAGATATTTCTAGTCAACTAAATCATATTCCTTCTTCAAGTCAACTTTACCGCACATCTTTGGCTTCTAACTCTTCATCATGTCATTAGTAATCTCATTAACGAGTAGATTAGCATATGCAATAGATCTATCTTCTAAAAATGCACATTGCATTGGACTTATAATCTCATGAAAAATAATCTACAATCTATTAGCTATAAGCTTTGTCCCAAAAACCCTGATAATAATCACTCTTCCTAAAGGATGAGAAAGGTGATTAGAAATCCAAGAAACTCTGGGTGAGACATTATTTATAGCTTTTTTTATTTTCATATTTCTAATCTTCAACTCCAGAATGCAAACAACAAAAGTGCTACTCTTCCTAATCAACTAACAAACAACAGTTTGCCTGCCCTATTTATTCAAACCCCCTTACATTATAAGACATTATAGTTATGCTAGCCTTTAGATAAGATAACAATGGTAGAACTTGAAACTATTTTCAAAATATCGCTCTCAATAACAGGGTCATTCATCCTTTCATTGCCATCCATAAACTCAAGAGTTAAGAAACTATTAGGAGAGACTGCTATACCAATTGTCAACTTTTGGGGGTTTTTGGAATTATTTTGAGGAGGAGACTTATGTTTCCTTCCTTGCTTACTCCAGCCATCGTTAGATTTTAGGTTGTTTATGGACACTTCCTTATTCAAAACTATAGGTGTTTGAGGACTAATCACAATTTATGTATTCCCATAACATTAGGTGATTCAAGACTTGTAGACATATTAACTATTGATCCAAAGGATGAATCAACAACAGATGAAGCCATAGTTGATGGATCAGAAGAAACTGCAAGCACTTGGTCAACAATAGTATTTTTAGGAATCTAAGCCAAATTCTCATTCAGAGGGCTATCAGAAAAGGTATCAGTTGCAACTTCCACATCAGTAGGCGCTTTTTCAATCTGTCCCTGTTTAATCTTCCCTTTTTCACTAACACCTTCAAAGAGTCACCCTGACCAAGCTTGAAAGGTCCACATGATTTACATAGCACAAGGATCCATTCATATTCAATTTTAATGGTATCTTTAATCCCATCATCATTAGCAAGAGTCATTTCACTTGGAAATAAAGTTGAAGAATGTATCAAACTTGAATCCTTACAAAAGATGTTTATACTTCTTAGTCATAAGATCTGGTCCCAATAGAATACCGAGATAGATATCGATCATATATAAAACTTCTTGATCCTAAAGTTGCAAAGGTAGATCATAAAGACGAACCCATACAGGAACCTTCGAGAGTTTTCTTTTTTCTAGTGGTTGACCTCACTTCCATTTCATTAAAATCATAGCTTTTTCAACAACCAGCCAAGAACCTTCCTTAAGAACTACTCACATGTCTTATGGATCTGTGAATATAATGGCAAAATAATTATCACCATAAGAAAGTATCTCAAATTCACCTTTAGACTTCCAGATCAGCGACAAGTGCTTATAAAGTGTAGGCCAATGTGATTTCAATCCCACAACATAGCCTGCAATTGTATTAGCCCATTGAGAAACATTACTATCACCAATAGATCTACAATATTTGATAGCTTCATCCATCACTTTGAGTTTACATCATTGCAACATTGTTTCATCAGTATCATTCTGCTCAATTAGATCCCTCCATGTTTATCATCTGAAGAAACTAGGAAGCCACTCTCCCTCCATCTTTGATGTCTAGGAGGAGCTTGAGCTAGCATAGGCGCTATGACATGTATGTTGCTGGAGGAACTCTATACAGAAGATCCAGTAGGAGGATCTCTAGTGTCACCCATCTTGTCTCTAGATCTAGTAGATGCAGATGCCATCCATGTGATGTCCAAATGACTACACTTTTCTATTTCTAATTTGGTTATTGGTTAAATCGACATGTTCTTATGGGATGATGTGATCTCAGATACCCACATGAATGAAACCATACTACCTTAATTGTGATTGTTATCTTTTTATCCATCTTAGCTAGTAATGGTTTTCTATTTGAATGGTTATATTCTTGTGAGAATGCTAATATCTTGGATCCTCACAAGAACCAACCAATAATCTCTTGATGATATCGATTTTAAGATCTTTCTACTTGTTTGGCGCATTTGTTATAGCTTATGGTGGTGTGACCATATGACCCAAGAGTTTGAATGTTGAAATGGAATTCACATGTTCCTTGATGAGATCTTAGAGAGGGATGTGTTGGACGGTTGGATGAGGAAACACAAATAATGGGATCAACAGGTCTGCAGGAAGTCCCGCCCTTGTGAGATTTGTCTGAAAGGACACCAATCCACATGGTCCTAATTTGATTATTGAAACATAGGAGTTGTATCATTTAGTAAATGTTTGGGTTTTGGTGGTGATCCCCCAAACCGCCAGTTCTTCCTATCATTTTTTTCATTAAAGTTTAATTATGCACTTTTAGTTCTATTCTTAACATAATCATACTCTCAATTCTGGACTTTTTTTCTTGTTATCACGATTTGTTTTGGATCTCAACCACCTCTTTGTCGTCTCTTGGGATTGATACCTTACTATAATAGAAGTTGATTTGTTGCTTGCATCAAGTTAAAAACCTATTTAGAAGGTTATACTCTAGGATTTGTTTCTAGTGATTTGGTGTGCAATGACATAAATCAAGTGCGTCCTTTAGTTGACCACCTCCTATCATGGATTCGACATTTGGCTATTCTTCCAAAACATAACACCATCATATATTTACCATCAATCTTCTTAAAGTCCCACCCTATCTTCATTTTATTCCTAAAAAATAAGAAGAAGAATCATACAAGTACCACTTATATTGCCATGTCTTCACCAAGCACATTATCAGTTCCCATTAACTAGTTAGTCCACTCATCCATGATGAAAAATATATATATGACCTCGTTAGTAAGGTCCTCTCTTATGATACTCCACCTATTTATGGAACTCTACATTTAGATCATGATCCTTTATTTTGAACATAAAAACTAATATCCATTGCATTGTCATTTTTTCTCACACATGTGATATCATGAAAATGGCTTTGGAGTGATAGAGCATAACTTGATACTTCATGCAATACCAAATTTACTTGCATAAATTTAATTTAAAGCCCCTCATGTAGATTAACCTATATTTACATTTGATAATTATTATTGAATTCTTAAATAAGTTTTGAACTCAATTGATTATGTTGCATCTTTGACTTTACTCCTTTGGCACTATATTTTCTCTATTATGCAATTTCTTATACATTTATGGACTAGCATACAAATCAACAATAATTGAGGCTCTAATTACGAATTTGAATAAAAATATCTTGTAATTGTTGTTCTTTACAAACATGCATGATTGGACATGGTTTGATGCTTTTGACCTTACTTAAATGTTATTTAGATTCCTTGTTCCTAGACTTTTTGTTGGACCTTAATTTGTGATTGGATAGGTAAATCAATAGGTTATTTGAGGTTCCATACCTTGGATCTTCATTTCCTCAATAGTCTTGTCTAGAGGAGATCTCGATATTTAATCTAACAAGGTAGTGTCTCGATGAGTAGTGGTGCTTTGAATGGGCTTGTATACATGTAGATTGATACCTTTTGGTTAGGTGACCTCAACACATAGATCGTTTACCTCGATGGGCCTAGTGATACCCCTAGATACCTATAGGAAAATTGAACCTTGATACCTTTATCCTTTACCCCACTTCCATTGATATCTTACCTCTTACTCCTTGACTCTAGGACCTCAAAACCTCTTATTCTTCTTTTCCCCCTAAATAGCTTGATGCAAGTGAAGTTATTTTGGACATTTAACACTTTCTTCAATAAGTACTCAACATCAAATTCCCCTAGTTATCTTTAGCCTTGATTTAACTTATTGTAAGATGATGAGGAGAATATCATTATCATTATAACTCCCTTGAGAGCCTCAATACCATTCATGAAGGTGAGTCCAATCTTGCATGTTGTTGATACAAGAACCTTTGGTGTTTGCAAGGCTAGATATCTTCTTTCTCACCATCTTCCACATATAATCATATATATATTCTCTATTTTCTTATTCTTTTCCCTCCATTTTCCACTCTTTTCTGATCTCTATGAATTTACATGGTGTAAACTTTCTTATCTATCTCACAAAACTTCTTTTCTCTCCCATTTTTTCCTAGTTTCTTTAACCTATCTCAGAGGAGCTTCATGGGAGATTTTGTGTCTGTGTTTGAAATGAATAGGAGGTCTTGTCAAAGTGTTATTTTGGTTTAATTTTTCAAAACCTTTGTTTGACATACACACACACACAGATATATATATATATATATATATATATATATATATATATATATATATATATATATATATATAATAAACTTTTAAATGCACTTTTGGCGTACATTTACATGCAAATCCTAGTTCTTGTTAGAACTTTCCCTGTAAGTCCCATAAATGAATTTTTATAGGCTGATTTGTGGTAGTTCTTTGCCTTATTCCATGATCGTTTATGGTGATTCATGTTGGTTATACTAAGCACTAGTGCTTGCTTGTGGGCTGAATATTTGATTTTAGAGAATTTGTGTGTTAAAAGTTATCATTTTAAGGTATTTTGACATCAAAATGATGAAAAAATAAATGAAGATCTTTTCTTACTATTTGTAGGCATTTCTAAATTGAAATTTAGATGATTTCCTATTTGTGATGCTTTCAAAACATAGTTAGGACTAAACTCAACATTTGAAAAGTATCTCATTGTGCACTAAATTGGCTTTTTATTCCCTAATATTGTATCTAGCATAACATTTATATGCTTGATATTTTTGAACCAAAATTGTTTGTTGTCTTGTTACTTGAATGTGGGGATATGTATAAAATATTATTGAATATGAAATTCATACATGTACATAGCTTGATATGGCATTATATGGAGAATGGGCTTTGGTGTTCCCTACATTAGTGATTTTAGGCCTTGATATATGGCCAGGGATGGTTATGTATAATTTGAATAAGCACTTCAAATCTTTTTATACATTTTCTATATTATGAAGTTTTTATAGACTTGATTGATTCTATAATTGCATCTATAGGCCTTATTTGTGAATTTATTGATGAATTAAAATATGAAAGTTAACATAATTAATCAAAGTGTAGCTTTCTTGTTGTAGTGCCTTGAGATCACAGGAACCCATCCCAATGATTGGTACTTAAGGTATCAAAGGGTTTCCTTGTAGATGTCTTGTATCATGAGAAGGAACCTGAATTTGTATAGTTATGAGTATATGTAGGAGATTGGGTGTTGTGTAAGCAAACATCTAACATGATGATATGAATGAGATTGGATGAGGTCATACCTTCAACTATATGTGACTTTGGAATGATGATTTTAATGATATATATATATATATATATATCAAAACACATAGAGAGATATTTGATTTACAATGCACTCAAGTGATTTGAACTCAGGATACAACCAAGGTTACATTTTTTGGATCATGGATCTGAAATATGTCCCTTTAATTTAACAGATCAGATAACTTCTTTCATTGAGTGGGATCCTCCTTCTTAGTTTCTCTCTCCTTAAAAGAAATCTCTTTTCATCTTCTCTGCACATTCTCTCATACATCTATGTATTCTGTACTTCCTTCCTAGAATTATGTCTTCTTTTCTTCTTGTAATTTTTTCCATCTCCATAGACATATTTATATCGTCAATGTCAGGACCTCTCTTTTTATCAGTATAAATGCCAACCATTGGAGAGAAACCCTTAACCTAAACTTGGATTATGAAACAAAACAACTAACACTCGACAAACAATATTGGAAAAATATGCAACAAATATAGGTAAATTTTTTATGTTCTTCATAAAACCTCATCAATCAATGTCTCTCATCAAGGAAAAAATATTCCGTTATCACAAATTCTTTGAACTCCATGAAAACATGAATCAAATATTATTTCTCAAATTTCATTTAATTTAAATTTGTTTAATTTACATGAAATAACAAAGTATATATACTACACATCTCGAGAAAGAGAGAGTAAAGGGACATTCCAATATATATTATTCTATCTACATCTTCTTTTTCATGACCTCTCTGTTGGACAACATTATAACTAATAACAATTGAAACAACCTCATGAGACTCATATGGAGTCCTAAAGGGACATTCAAATATATATTATTCTATCGACATCTTCTTTGTCATGACCTCTCTGTTGGATAACATTATACCCAATAACATTTGAAACAACCTCATGAGACTCATATGAAGTCCTAGAGAGTGGATGACTTCCACTTAAGATGAGTACATGCATCAACATGAAATTAAGTATAATAAACTTCAAAGAAACTTTTATACATTGAAAATTCAAACAAATAGCTCTAGGAGTTAGTCAAATATAATTTAGACAATAATCTAATTAATCATATAAGTCATTCACTTAGGCCAATTCCAACTTTAAAGAGAATGCTATGAACAAATTAGTAGATGTTAGTTACTTCAGAATGACAATCCAATTGTAGGAGTAACAAGTCAAGATCCAAACAATTAGAATCAAGACATAACAATAATGTTATCTTTGTGAAACCCTGCTAGCAGGGTCAAGAAGACATATTGCAGTCCTAAAGATGTACACATAAGACATGTCTATCTAACAAGATTATTTAACTGATAAGTAAATCCATATAATAATCAGAGTAGATAAATAACCCTAGCATCAATTAGTTGTCAATATTAAGATAAGATTCCACACTAGACTTATAAGAATAAACATATTATCTTTATAAAGAATAATTATGTTAAAAGAAAAGAACTGTAACACCCCATCCTTAAAAAAACAAAAATTACATGCTAACCAGCGGATTACTGAAAATCACAGGAAATTAAAACCGATTTACAATGAGCACCACAAGATGAGACATATAATATTTGAGCCAACACTTTTCTTTCATAACATATTTCCAAGGTGCTACAACATAATTTCCCATCATCTCATTACATGAAATAACTGTTCCACACGCTGATTTACATCAAGATACATAAACCGAAAACCGTACATCAATCATAATACAAAAAAACATCGAAAAGCTTCCCCAAGACTTGAGTGTACAGGGACGACACAAAAGACTCTACTGCTAGAAACTATCTATTCCACCAGGTATGATACCTCTGCATATCATCTTAGCCACATGATCTTCATCTCTCCATGCACGTCCACCTAAAAAGGGTATTAACCAGCGGGGTGAGACACACACTCCCAGAGAGAAACATAACCCTCTACCAACTTTATTATGATCCCAGATAACTGGTATAAGAATATTATAGGAGAAACATACTGAGCAAAGCTAACTTTATTAACAATCTTACCAAAATATCCAGGAGGCATACAACATGCATTCTTTATGGAACATGATTGATAAGATAAGCTTTATAAGAACTTATCACATGATATATGATAAACTACAAGGTATAACTAGATCAACTTCACAAACAAGGCCTCAACCAATGTTCCGTGTTCTGCCTTGAGCAATATATTCTATACGGCTGGATTATGATTTATTATGCCCCGAGGAAGTGAGTCGTCCCGCTCAAATCCAACCTTCGACTGCGAAGCCCAAAACCGATGCCATACAAGGTCAATGGAAGAGACAAACTCCACGACCTCACCTCTTCGTGGTCAGTGCACGATAACCAAAAGTAGGACCGCAATCTCTTGTTTGAGTGGCCTCAGCCACAGGGTTAGCTCACACAGTCTACCCTTTTTATCAGGAGTCACATGCCTATTCACCATTCCCCTGAGCCATGAACGCATTCATGCTCCTTTACACTGAGACATGGGTATGATCACCATTCTCTTATGCACATCTTGAGTCCACAACCGCAATTGTACTCTAGTCCTCATATTTTCGGCTAGGAGAAACCCCACATATTCAACAATATGCGCTCCATGTAATCTCGTAGGAGAAACCTGTTTCACCATCACCAGTTACTGACGATGATGGATCTATGGCCAGGGCAAACTACATGTAAGGTTCCTCTGTAATTATACATTTTAAGCAGATTGCAAGATTCAACCAAGTTATGTAACATGTAAACTAAATCATCAGTAAAAAACATAGATCTCATTATCAGGTGTTGCATTGTCATTCTTATTCTCAAAGCCAACATTACATGTTACCACTTGGCCTCTTGCCAATCATCAAGATCCATCTCAAGGGTCAACATCACTGTGACTCAATCCCATTATCAAGGCACACATTGCCATTCCATGGGTAACACCCATCATATATCACCGCGTTCATCATAACCCTTTAATGTTTAACATTATATCACTATTATGCCATTATCATGGCCTTATCGTACAAACGTCTCCTGCATGGTTAGTGAAATCACAAAGGAGAAATGATACTTTTACAAGGAACATTATCATTTCTTAGATATTTCACATATACCAGGTGCCACACCAGACACATATTCACATAAGCATCATAGCCCTTGCCTGGATATGTATTTCAATTAGTAACACCTGCATGGTTAGATTGCACATCAAAAGAGATAGCTTAGTCACCAACAACATAACATGATTACCAAATCATTAGGATTTGGACATCATCCATTATCATGAACACATGGAGCATAAAGTCATAGATGGTGTATTAAACAATACTCATTATTGTTGCCAGACCATGGATATCCCACCATACCCTACATCTCATTTCATTATGCTCATCATCCCTAAGGATTCATATTTAAGGATGATACAACCATGCTCTATTATCAGTATTATCAAAGGTTCAGCTATTGTCATCCATAGGTAACCACTATACTAAGGTTCACAACCTATCTTGTCATAACTCATCATGATCAAAAGTGTGAGCTCAAGATAACATGCATAGGGTTATCGGGTTAGGCACAACCCTCACTAGAAGTGTCGCCTATCCTCACCAATGCTAGGTAGTGACCACAAACCCTCACTAAAGGGGTATCAGGTAGGGTACCAACCCTCACCCAAGATTGTCAGCTACAAGCATGACATGCAATCCATGCACAAAGGAAGGGTATCATGCAACTAGGGATATAAGTTGTATTGTGCATCCATGTGCATGGTGGTATCGGGCAACCAGGTACAAGGGTGTGTGTCGTGCAACACATGGGCGTCACATATCGCCCAAAACCCTATCGCCCATTAGGGTTAGGGACACTATAACGGTCAAGGTGTCATATCGTCCAATACACGTATTGGCCAAACCTTCCACTCTAGAACCATCCAAGTTATCAGCTCATACTCTTACCGGGTAGCCACCCAAAAAGGGAAGCATGTGTCGGGAAAAGCATATCGGTCAAGACATCACATCCCTATATAGGGTATCAGCCAAGCACTTGACCCATTGTATCGGCCAAACCTTACCATGTGCACAATATACTCTTATCGAATTAGGGCTGCTGATATCGACCAAGATCTCTATAGGTGTGTGTCGGGTAGCAAGGGTGTTGAGTTATGTCCTTCACTAAGGCATATCGGGCAGGGATGCTAGTACCACTCAAAAGTTTAACCAAGAGTGGGGCTCTCATTCAAAGTATCGTGCAAAGCACAACAAGGCCATATCGCCTAACTCATCATAATGGGTAACACCTCGTATTGGGCAACACTCAACTAACTCAACTATCAAGCACCATATCGGGCGAGGGGTCTACAAGGTGTCGTCCAACCATATCGCCCAAGAACACCCCCTATCAGTCATCTAGGGTTAGGGAAACCTTATCATTCAAGGCTCCATGTTGAGTAACTAGAGTTAGGATCATCCTATCGGCCAAGCAAGCATATCGCCCCAAACTAGGGTTAGGCATCTGTTACACCCAAGGCATCACTTTTAGGGATAACGCCCACACCCAAGGTTAGCTCATCAGTTTCATCTACTACCAAAGACATCACCACTATATCGTCCAAGATATCAACCAAGGACACAACCCCAAGAACATGTCATGCAACAAGGGTAGACCATCAACTCACCACTAAAGATCAGCACTTCATATCAGCCAAAGGTCCAACTAGTTATAAACCACCCATATCGTCCAAACCCTAAACCCTAGGGTAGGAAAGGATATCAGTCACCACAACATATCGTCCAACAATACCAAAAGTTGGCTCACCTCTCAACAACCAAGTGAGAGGGGTCTTGCACAACCTTTAGCATATCGGGCAACATGGGTAGAGCAACACCCTATCGGCCAACCAACTCAACCTAACGTCCAAACACCTAGACCATATGTTCACTTTTCATTATCCAAGGAGAGAGATGAGTTTTTCCCAAGCTTCTAGAGCATGTCTCACCTATCAAGTCCAAGGGATTTTATTCATGTGACATCAGCCAAAGCAAGACCTAACGGGCAAAGCACTATATCGTGCAACCACTATATCGGGGAGGCACCCTATCAGGTGGTTCATCTTCAACCTCAAATCATCCAATACCATTATGCACAAGATAAACAAGAATAAGGAAGTAATAAAACGTAGCATTCCCATTAGATCAGATTCCAAGTTCCACATACATAACTATCATGGAGAAAGGTATCGATTTAAGTACAAGAACCAATATGTGCACATATGAAGAGTGGACATAATAGATATGGTTAAGAGTTAAGTAACCCACCTTAAGAGGATCTCCATGAAAGGAATAAAGCTTCCTGGTCCAAGCATAAAACCCACGTTCCTCTCCATGGAAACCATCCATCCAAAGCTCTAAGCTTGTCTTCAGCTCCATCATCATCACCTCAAGAAACAAAAGAAGAAGAAGAAGATACCATGGTTATGTATAGCTCAAGAAGAAGAAAAGAAGGGGAGATAACCAAGGCCTTGCATACTCTCATAAAGGGCCCATCCATGGCCAAGAGGAGAAGAAGAAGATGAAGAAGAAAGCACAAGGAAAATCTAGAAAAGAAGCATGACTCACCAAGGTTGGATCTTGAGCAAGGAGTCTCTATGGCCAAGGAGCTCGCCCTCCTAAGCTCCATGGGAGTCTTCCTCAAGCTCCCAAGCTCCCATGCTCGTCCCAATAGGAAGGGGAAGGAAGGTGAATGAAAAGGATCACTTGGTCAAGGAGGAAGTGAGTTATATACACCAAGGAAGAGAGAGGTAGCAAGGGAGAAGTGTCATAACCACATAAACCAAGGTGCAACTTGCTCTTGCACTTAACGCCACTTGTTGTCACCCTAGCAGCTCATGCACAGCCTGGTGATACACTCTAGAATGTGTATCATGAATCTTGGCAGCTTCCATGGCTGATACACCCTTTTGGGTGACACACCTTCAAGCCCTAGCCGATACACTAAAGGACAAGGTAGCATATGTGACACATATATGTTATAAAAGTCATATAGAGATGTTACTCCTCAACTATCATCCAAACAAGGCTCCCCAACCTCCATCCTCATCCTAGGTTATTCCAAAAAGAAGCAAGAAGACTCTAGAGCTGATAAATTGCATATTGACCCTCCACTTGGGTAATTTGCAATTTACACCAAAACTAGCACACAAAGCACAAGCATCAACCAACCAAGCTCAAACTTGGAACATAGGTCCTCCACAAGGCGCCCCACATCATCATTCTATTTCTAATGATTTGAGAGAACTAAAATCATTCTCTACATGTGACATATTGCAATATAACCCCGAACTTTGGGTAAATTGCAGTTTGGTCCAAAACAAGCAAACATTGCTCAAACAACATCCAAACGGGACCAAACTGGAAACATGAGCTTGCCACATGATATAAAAACATCTTAAGAGATTAGATTAAGGTTCTAATCACCTTCATAAGAAAAGAAAAGAGGATTAACCCAAAACTTGGGTCAGGGTCCTTACAAGAACCATGTTAAAAAACGGTAGATTTATCAACTAGATATGGAAGGAATGTAACTGACATTCAACTCATATTCTACACTGCTTGTCATCTTTTATTCATTGGTGCTAAAACTACTTGGTTAGTATCTCACCAAGTAGAAGTCTCCATGCTTGATTCTCATGTAAATGACTCACTGCCACTATCTCAGCCTTTAGCCGCCCACCCTAAAATAGAAATAATAGAACTTGGTCCACTGTAGGGTTTCCTATAGAGGCTCGTGTCCTCATCTCAATTACATGAGATAGGAACAAACATAACATAATATCTGATATCATCATATTTCTCATGTTTATGTGTTTTGATTTTATTAGAGCCCTATTCCCCAAGGACATAAACTTTCACATTAGAGGATTTGGGAATAGAATTGTATTAGATTATTCACTACTAAATCCTTGTGGTCTATACTTTAAGGTCAATATACATAGTGTGGAAACTATGATTATTATAAGGGACTCATTTTCATATACCTAGTATGGACTTTAGGGGAAACTCACAGTCTTCAGGGTGCCTAACTATATGTGTCATCATTTAACTTATTATTAAGCCTCTTACTCATGTTAAAGAGAATTCAAAAAATCATTAATCATATATGTGTATTCTCGAACAATGACAATTTCATTAATCATTTAATCTTAACAAGAATGAATGTGATTAAAACAAGAATAAAAAATATATGTAATGTGTAATATTTACGTTTCTTTCAATTTCCACATCACATTGTGTAAGTCACCATTAGTATTATACCATCTCGAGCTATAACTCGTTATCCAACATTACCTTAAATAGGGTTTCTCAAATATAATAAATGCATGTTAATTCAATCTCTACATATTTCTTAACAGCTCATTATGTATCTCAATTTTCATCAAATATTCACAGAGACATTAGATCCAACAAAAATATAAGAATATAGATATCATGCATCATTCATCTTTCTCATATAGCTTTATCATACAACATGTACTTATTCCATCCAATTCCTATAGATATGAATAAATCTCAAAGCATAAATGTGCATAAAATTATTCGTATTCCTCTTTTACTATTTACCATTCTCCGGTTAGGGTTACTATTCAAAACATATGTGAAATCATTTGAAATCCATCAGATAGTCCATTCTCAGAATATAAGTATTCTATAGACAATTACAATCCAAAAGTGCATTCTTATGAATCAACTCAAATCCTTGAACTTAATCTTATAATTGAATTATACTATACTTATGTACATTCCATAACCCTTATTTTAGAGTATTTTCCATCATTATCACATAGCTCATCATATTAGGCTTTCAGTTAGGCTCTTAGGTCCCTTTATCAATTTTCTTCATTTTTCCTTCATCTCATTATTTCATATCTTATTCACCACTATTCTCTGAATCAATAACTCTAAATTTATTTAATGTATAAAGTCTCTCTCTCTTGTTTAAATCCTTCATAGTCTAAGTGTTAGTGTACTTTATTCAATTTAGGTTTATCAAAATATTTTTAATTAAATAGACAAAAGACTTCCTTATACTCATTTTATTAATATTTCACTCACTATTTATCATCCCAACTCAATTCAACTTTGTCCATTTATTTTTTACTAGTACTTTTTTGACCTCTGGTGTCACTTCTCTTAATATTGGTATCTATAGAAAAATTACACATCAAGCCTATAGCGTGAGTTGGTATAACACAAGCGTCACCACTGGTCAAGTGTTTCCAATTAAGAAAAAACATGAGTACTTATTTTACTATAATGTCAACTTCTTTTTAAAGAATCGACGTCTAAGATAGATTGTGTAATCTAATTATTCACTGGAAAATTTTGATATAGGCATATTTCATTGATTGTGAAAATTTGATGACAAAACCTTTCCTACAAGATATATTTTGCCTCCAAACAGACTATGTCATCATTTTTTATATAAGAAACTGACGTCGTAGGTCAAGTACATCTCAAAAAAATTTACGTGTAAAAACTCTTTGTCACCTGCTTTTTCTAAAAGAACTGACCATAAAAGGTTCCCTCCGCATCTCCCATGAAAATATTTACCCCAAAATTATCTTATGACATCAGTTTCTTGGTGGGAAACCAATGCCTGAAGTCTTAGCGAGGTTGGTATTTTTTATTAGGGATAAGTTACATCTGTTATTAGTTTTTTGGTGGGCAACCTATCACATAGGAGGGGTTGTGTTGTCGGTTTTTTGCTTGAAAATGAAACCAAATGTCTTAGCGAGGTCGGAATTTTTTTTATTATGGATAAGTACATTTGGCATCGATTTTTGTTGAAAAACTAATGACAGAGATGAACCTATGGTGTTGGTTTTTTGGTAGCAATCGACCACTAAGCCTTAGCGAGGTTGATGTTTTTTATTAGGTATAAGTACATGCTTTGTGTATTTTTAGTAGGAAACTGACAGTAGAGGTTGACCTATAGAATCAATTTTTTAATACAACATATGAATAAATTCTTAGTCATCGATTTTTTACAAAAATTGATGACTAAGCTCACTTAATAGCATCTGTGAATATTTTCTTTCGCCATTCTCTATTTCATCTCCCCAAGCCGTCTTTTCTTTGGTGATTGCCACACTCCTCTACTACCATCCACGGTCATGCTGACCATCACCTCCATCGCCACTCGAGCTTGCATCACCATCACTATAGTTCCCACTATGCTCGTTGTTGGCACTTCGTCGTTATTGTTGCTATAACGTTGTTGTTGCTACTATTGTGCTTTCCGTCGATTTTTCTCGTGCTCCTCTACCACCTCTACCACTTCTCTGCCTATGATGGGCCACTCTTTTACTAGTGAGGTGAGCCTCTTCCCCCCTTGTCATTACATGTTTTGATTCATTGCATCATAAATATTATTTAATGTTGGTGTTTTTATTATGTGTTTGAATGAATATTAAAAAAATGTATGTTATGTGTACTAATGGTATTTATTTTTGCTTCTTATTTAAATTAGGAAATAAATTCATTATATATGAATTTCTTGGTGTCTATTTATTTTTTTAATAAAATTTGAATATTTAGATCTTTTGGATCTCTTTGTATATATATAACCTTAACCTTGATGTAAGAAGGTTTGTGGCTCTTATCCACTCATAAGTAGTCTAATTATCATGTGTTGATGAACCTTAACCTTCGTTGTTCATAATTGACATAAATATTGTAATAATCTTATAGATAGGATGGAATATCAACATTACATGAAATGTGGACCGCACTTCATTGAAAATGGATATATTTTTTAAGTCTATCTTAATGTATATTCTTGGAATCTATGATATGAATGATGACACTGAGATCATAGGTTTATAAATGACAACATTATCAATTGGTCTAAAAACACATTTGAGATCTACTCATTAGGAGTAAATCTTATATAGTCCCCAGTTTGAGAGTGTTCCTGAACACTTAATCTCACTTAGGATGTAAGTGTTTAATGTGTATTCTATTTTCAAGGTGTTTTATTAGCACTCCCTCATTTTTCCTCTAAGTACATATGTAGGTGAGTATTTTTCCATGAAGATCTGTGTAATAGGAAAACTACCACAATATTATTGAAATCTGAATACATTAAATACTTACTAGTGAGATTAGGTGTTCAGGAATAAGATAGGTGATACACATTAATGACTAGACCCTAAACCCTAATTTGTAAACCCTAATCATTAAATCTATAAACACTAATCTCTAAACAATAAACCTTATTACTTAAACCATAATGTCTAAACCCTTATCTCTAAATACTAATCTCCAAATACTTGAGTCAATACACATTTTCTCTATGATCATAGAATGGATCGATAATGGATGTCCATTCCAAATTATTGCACTCTGGAATTTATTACTAGTCTTGATCAGTTTATAAGATTTGAATATGAACATTCGAAACAACCTGGAGATAGGTTCTATTGTCCATGTCAGAATTGCAATAACAATTTGAACGTTGACATAGTTGATGAAATTAAAAGTCATGTCATGTGCAATGGGATTGTACATGGTAGTACAAAATGATACTGACAAGGAGAGATTCCTAGTATGAGATCAGTAGATGTCGATAGCAATACTATGTTGAAGAAGAAACTACTTATGGTGATGTAGATGTGAATAAACCGATCCCAATAGACATGGTTGATGCAATGCTACATAGGCATGGGGTAAATTTTACTGATCCATCTTCCTTATTTAGAAACATTGTGCATGATGTTGAGAGACAGTTACACTTAGGTTGTACTAAGTTTACAAAGTTGAGTGTTGTGTTGAGATTGTATACTCTTAAGGCTAATAATATATGGAGAGAAAAAAGCTTCATGCCTTTGTTTTATTTGTTGTAAGAAATTCTTCCTGAAGGCAATGAGCTTCCAATCTCAACATACAAAGTAAAGAAAATGTTGTGCTGAATGGGAATAGTGGATAAGAAGATACATACTTGCCTGAATGACTGTGTGTTGTTTCAAAAGGACTATATCATTTTGAAAAATTGTCCAAAATGTGGGGCATCAAGCTACATATGATGACTTTAGGTAAGCCCAAAATTGGATCCCCTACTATGGTGATATGATATTTACCTATAATACCACCGTTTCAAGGCTAGTTTTCCAATACGTGGCATGTAGAGGTAAAAAAAAACAATGATGGAATCCTATGACATGTGTCAGATTTCTCACAATGAAAATAAATTTATTTATTTTACCCTAAATTTGGTCAAGAACTCAAGAATCCAAGACTTGGGATTTGTATCGGTGAGATGAATAAATGTAATACAATAAGAAGCCAACATAGCACATGGCTTGTGATGATTGTTATATACAATCTTCCTCCATAGTTGTGTTTGAAAATAAGCATGTCACGTTGTCCTTGTTGATATTGGGCCGTATACCTGGCAATGATATTGGTGTTTTGTTGAACCTCTTATTGATGACTTAAAGAAACTATGGGGAGAAGGTGTGATGATCTATGATGCTTTGCGTACAGAGATATTTCATTTGCATGCTATGTAGTTTTCCACTATTAATGATTTTTTAGCGCATGGGAATTTTCTGGATACAACATAATAGGATCCAAAGCATGCCCTACATGTAAGGAAAACTGTGATTCAATACAATAAACACATGTTTGTAATACTATATATCTTGGTAATCGAAGGTTTCCTCCAAAAGTGCATCCTTACTAAACATTGAGCAAATAATTCAATGGATCAAATAAGGAACTGAGTGCTCCTAAACCTATATCAGGGGAGGTTGTTTATGAAAGAGTAGAAGACTTTATCCATGCATTTGGTAAGAGATCACAATGTATTATTCCCATACAAAGTGACAAAACTTTATGCAAGAATAGGTCAATATTCTTAGATCTTCCTTATTGGAGTTCTTTGGCAGTTAGGCATCATTATGATGCCATGCATGTTGAGAAATTACCAGTGACAGTGTTATTGGTACTCTGTTGAATATACCAGGTAAGACTAAAGATGACATCAATTACAAAATTGATCAACGTGAATTGGGTATAAGGAAAGAATTAACAACAAAATTTATCAGTGATAAGAAAATATATTTACCTCATACTTATTACAAGTTGTCTAGATAGGACAAGAAAACTATTTGCATGTGCTTGCTTAATATAAAGGCACCTCATGGATACTCTTCCAATGTGTGTAAATCAGTATCAATGAAAGAACTAAAGCAAACAAGTATTAAATATTGTGATTGTCACACTCTAATGCAATAAATATTTCTCATGGCTATTTGATATATATTTTCAAAGCATGTATGGTTTGCAATCACCAAGCTTTGTTTCTTCTTCAACATTCTATGTAGTAAAGTTATTGATCCTATGAATCTTGATAAGTTATAAAGATAAGTGGTCATTACCCTGTGCTAGTTTGAGATGTATTTTCCTCCTTCATTCTTTGATATCATGGTACATCTTGTTATCCATTTGACTACGAAAGTGAAAATGTTGGGTCTAGTTTTCTTGCATTGTATGTATCATTTTGAATGATACTTGAGTGTTTTTAGAGGTAATGTTCAAAATCATTATCAGCCTGAAGGGAGTATTATTGAGGATTATGTGTCTAGGGAGGTTATGGACTTTTGTAATGACTTTGTGAGTTGTAATGAAGCTATAGCCAACAAAAAGAATATTGATCTCTATTCCTATAAAGGGACTTTACGAACACAAGTGAAAGTAATGAGTTGTGAGATATAGGAACCACAACATCGAAGAAGTGGATATTTATATCATGGAACATGTTAATTTTATCAAGACAAAATATCCTCGACCTAGCACAATGTGGCTTACTAGAGAGCATAATAGGACATTTATTAGGTGGTTTGAAGATAATCTTCCATCAACTATCTCAAACATCAAATATCGTTGATGAAAATATCAAATTACTTGCCTTTAAATAAAAAATAAATGTTGTCTAATGAAGGGTTTGACATAAATGGTTAAGCATATTACACAAAACGTCAAGATGATAGGAGTTTTGTCAAAAATAGTGGTGTCACCCTTCAAGTGTCTTAATTTTTTTTCTAGTGTGAAGGATTGTCATATTACAGTATCCTTGATGACATATGGGAGTTTGACAACATAACTTTTAGGTTCCTGTCTCTAAGTATAATTGGGTTGATAACACCGATGGAGTTGTAATGGATGAACTGGATTTCACATTAGTGACTTTTGATAACATTGGTGAGAAGGGTGAATAATTCGTAATGGCATCACAAGGATTATACATCAATGATCCTACAAATGAAAAATGGTTTGCTGTTCTTCATTGGAAAAGGCAGTTCCTTACGGATCCTATAGATGAAGAATAGTACTATGACAAGTATAATGACTCCAGTCCATTCTCAGTTGACTTGCTGTCCGGCCTAAATCATGCATCCAAAAAGAGCAGATTTAAAGTAGTCAGACTTTTTAAGAGATAACCTGACTCTTAGGCCCCCGCAACGATAACGGGGTCCGATGTAGCGATCGGGGTCAAACACAGGGACGAGGTTGGTGGTGACAAGAACGTGGAATCAACACTTCTATACTCTGGTAGAAAAAGAGGATTAAAAGGTGTTCCCCAAGGAACGGCAAACTGAAGTCAAAAAGGGCCAAAGAAAAGAAAAGAAAAGAAAACAAACTACAACGAGAATAATGAAAACTCGGACTGGGGTTTACTTAACTAAACCTTTCCCTTAACCAACATATTATCCCTCTTCCCTACATGCACATATCAAAATTATGAGCAACCATGCAAAGCCTCATTCCACTCTCTCTCGATATGAGGAAAGAACCAGACTTAAAAGAAGTCTCTCTCTCGAGAAGATAGCTCAAAAGCCTAACGACAAAACATATGGTTTAAAGCACCAACAATCTAACACTCTCATGCATTCATGCTGCTCTATGTCACAGATAGAAGTGATATTACTCTCTCGAGATACCAAAGAACAAACATCGCAAGACGATAGCTAAACATACAAGTGAAACATTAAAGAAAGCACATAGAGATAAACCTCATATGGGCAAGGATATACAGACAAGAAAGGATAGATATGTCGTAACAAGGGAACATTGTAAAGAAAAACTATCTCCAACTGGAGTTACAAGAAAGATGATGGTTTTAGGGTTTTAGTAGTTTTTAGGGGTTTTGCGCAACAACTTCCAAGTAGATAAAACTATTGTGAAGGCTAGGCACGAAGGAAGAAAACTTAGGAATAACAAGCAGCAGCGGAAAACACCCTACACCCCTTCTCTCAAAGAGGGTACCTCCAACTAAATGCCAACACCCTCTCTCAAGGGAAATGGACATAGGTTGGAGTGGGAAAGAAACCCGAAACAGCTCCAACCCTGGGTACTCTCGTACTCTCAGGTCAGACCAAGCTCTAGAGTTACAACATCCTTCTCTCGGAGGAGTTGAAATGGGAAACACATTTCGATAGCTAGTCAAAACATGATCCAAATATACAAGCTAGAACTCAGATGCTATATAAGAAATCATCCAACAAAAGGGAACCAAACACGGAACAACATGTATTAAACTCCACAGATTCTATAAGAATATATATTGCGTAAAAGGGGTTCGGTTACAATGCATAATGAATGTAAATGCTGAAAAGTAAGATAGGTATCGACCCCCTTAATGTAGGAGGTTGATATACATCATCGACCCCTAAAGAACAACTAACCCGGCACCGGGCGGAAGATCTGCACGATATGCCCATGTCGGGTAGCCACCCTGTTGAGCGACAGACCATGACGGGCAGGCATATCGGTAAGGGCATCCTACCCGATAAGGTCGTGTCGGGCAGCCACCCTGTCGGGGGACACGCCATGACGATGATCCATATCAGGTTCGGTGTTGTTTCGCGTTAGAAAGATCTTAGGTTCTCGGGTTCCCTGTATTGGGTGTAAAGGGCGAGCCGTCTTAGGTTGAAGCCCATCTAGGGACCCGACACGCTGGGTGGCCTTCTTGGTCGTATCGGTCTGCTATGGCTAATGGGACGAGTTCTAAGTGAACCACTCCCGCCCCTCTCGGGTTGGGGGTGTGCTCACCTAGTGTTTCCCGGCACGCCTTGGTTTTCAACACACTAGATCCTGAAGCTTTCCAAAGTTAGTTTTCGCGAGTTTTTCAACCCGTCCCATCAGAGTCTTATAGCTGCTATTTATAGGCAGCGGTTGGAGGAGGTTGTGGTTTTTCGGGTGCCACATATCCTTAATCGGCTCCACACACGTGGCTTCGGGGATGATCAACATGTGTGTGTCATCTGGAACAACAGGTCGTCGCGATGTGCCGGGCTGCAAGCGTATCTGGCGACCACGGTGGGCAGACGCTTCTGACGAGTGGCTCGTATCGCGTGACATGCCATAGCGGTCTGATTAGTCGTGACAGACAGAGCTCTCTGTCGGGTAAGTGGCATACTGCCCGTCAGGGCCTCCTTGCACGACACACCCGTGTCGCGTTGTTGCTATATCGGGTTGGAGCCACAGCGGGTAGGTGGGCGTGTCGGGTAGCTGGTAGAAGGGCCGATGTAGGTAAGTGCCGTTCATGGGCCGGGACGGGCCTTTAGCGGTCATTTAGGTATAAAGAAGTGAAAAATCTGTACAAAAGATGGAAAAAGAGTTAAGGGCATAGCGCAATTAACTTTTGTGCAAAACATGACAACAATTCAGAGGAAAAATAGTTTAGAGGGCAGTTTTGACAAGGAAATAAATGCTATAAATAGCCATAAAATGAGTGTTATCAACTCCCCCAAACTTAGCATTTTGTTTGTCCTCAATCAAACTGTACCTATTTTTAAAGTTTCATTTGCGATACTACTTCATGCCAGACACTGTCCTCAGACAAGGGGTTTAAGCACGTTTTTCGAGACGTTCATAGGGAAAATTACATCTACTCACGAGCAACGTGCTTTATTGTTTTTTTTCATTGCCTTATTTAAGAAAAAATAGTCTCTTCAGCTTCAGTGAGACTTTGGTGCATGGTTTCGAAGTTATCTTTCACACCGAGCTGCTTTTGGGAGCAAGAAGTTGGGTTTTTGGGAAGGCTAAAGGCTTTTTGGGTTTTTGTTTCTTGTTTCCCATTGGTCCATCCAGGTACGGGTCCGTTATCGGGCAAGTGGTCAGTAACATCCTCAATTTCATAACTAAAGTAAGCCTTTTATGTGGGGTTTTCTAGTAAAGGCATGCCAATGGACATAATGAACATAACCATGGCTAGGTACGTAATTATGTTCACAAAATGTGTATGTTGTGGTCGGTTGTATATGAATATAAATGAATTGTTCCTATGAACAATAATGTGACAAATATATAATATGATGAGTCCAGTTCATGGCTTGAGCCTTAGACCTAGCTTAGGTCTTCATGTTATGTAACTAAAGAAATATTAATCACATATGTCATACATGAGCTTCAATTGAGGAATTATATGAGTTGAAGAATTATTTTCATGATTTAGAATACAATCAAGCTCATGGACCCTTTGAAATACTAAGGGGTGGGTCATGTGCCCTAGAACTCAATTCCAGCCCTATTGGACCAATTAAGTTCTACAAATAGGTCCTTGGAGTACAAATTGAGAATTAAGTATTTCGTGGTCATAGTGAATGCTCAAAATATTTTTAGTAGAATAATAATTAGAATATAAGATAGTGGGTGAAATTTCAAATAATTATGATTTAACCAATGGCCAAGGTAATTAAAAAAGTAATTAACCTATATTCATTTAAAAGATATATTTAGGGCTTCTATCCCGGTTAGTTTGACTTGATATCTTTCTCACATAAAGATAATGACAATGTGGTGTTTACCCCAAAATTTGAGATTAAAAGGAGTCTTTATGCAACCTATATAATTAATTGTGTAAACTGGACTTTTATCTAAAATAGAAAAGAAAAGAAAATAAAAAAGGGGGGCGGCCCCAGTCCGTGCGGACTGGAGGCCGCGACCCCTGTTTGCTGGGTGCGAACAGAGCACCTGTAAAAAGGGGGCCCTCTCCCATGATCGCTAGCATCGAAGGCTATAAAAGCCTCAGATTCCGGTTTACCAGGGGATAACGAGTTCCATCCTAGGGTTTTGCTTGAAACTGAGAGCAAGAGAGAGAGAAGAATGAAGAGGAGCATGACGGCGGCAGCTCTAGGGTTCAGGTGAAGCATCTTTTGGCAGCCATCGAGCCAACATGGCGTGGACGAAGATGAAGAAGAGGTTCGTCGACGGCCGGACAACCTCTGTCTGACTTTTCAACTACCACGAGCATGGGCTTCACCATGAGAAGCAATAGGCGCGACGCCCTGTCTTACGACAGAAACAGGGGGGAACACCCCCCTTTGCCATCGAGCGAAGGAGGCGCAGATCTGATCGGGATCCGCCTGGTCTGCAGGTTGGGATCGTTGATCCCTCTCAATGGTTGGATCTCAATCAAATGGCTATCATTCCTTCAATAAGGTGATTTTCCAAAATTCATATCTGGAGCTACAAATCTCAGTTTGGGACAAACAAGGTACCTATGGAAAGCTCTTTGCGTGTACTATCTTATAAAAATAGATCTAGAGTTTGATTTTGATATATTCTATTTATTATATTCTAGATAGACAAAACTATAAGATTTTGATGTTTTGCCAATTAAAAATAGTAAACGACTTTAGAAATTCATACAATTTTATTGAATGTGTATTTTGATATGTTTAACATTACTTCAAAGCCTGATCTTTCATATAAGAAGTTTTATTGAGGTTTTTGATATAAACCCTAATAAGGGTATTTTGGGTATTTCACCCATGATATGATTTTTTTTAATAACATGACATTTTAATATGTGATCATTCCTACATTATATGATTACTTTTCTATAGATTTGATGGATTTATTATGTTATTAGGTTAGTATGTACTTTTGGACCTAAGTGGCCATTATCTACAACAATAGATGATTATCTTGAGACAATAAGTGATATATATGTCTAATTAAGTCTGATATTATTTATCTAAATGGTTTTTAATTTGATTTCATAATAGAGTCAAGTAAGATTAGTATATATGACTATGTTTGAGATTTTCTTTGATCTATATGTTCATATGAGTTCATAAGACGACTTATGTCTTATTTGAGTATAAAGATAATATTGATTATATAGTATGAGTTTTATTTTATTTCAACACCAATATTTTATGGTGATTTCAGATTAAAGTTATGTTTAGTCTAAATAAAAACTCTAAGTTGGTATATATAATTAGGAGGATGGGGTTTTGAGATTTAGAAATAGAAAGAGGGAACATGTACTTGGACTTATAGAACTTTGATTATATCCAGGTGGTTAAGATTTGAGACAAGAAATCAAGACTAAGTTAAGGACGTCATCAACACAAGAGGTAAGTGGTTCATGCCCATGAGTATTTACATTTATCAAATCAAGTACATTTACATGCTTCTTAGATAAGACCTTCATGTCCTACATTCTGAGTTAAATATGTAAGAAATATTTTATGTGCTTATGATTGTAGAAATTCATATGCTCAATACCTTAAGTAGTGATGTGTCATAGAATGATTATAGATCATGAAGTTAAGTTCATAAGAAGGATAAGAAAATATAGTTCTATCATATCTCTTAAATATATATGTAACCATGTATTGAGATTTCAAATAGGAACATGTCATCAAGGTTTCTTATATATGTAGCGATCTAAGAAATTAGGAAGTGAAATAGATTCCTTAATAAGGTTGATGTTTAAAAGTTAAGTAATATGTGAGAATATGGGTGTTGCACATGGTAGACCATGGCCCAATTTCTAGGATAAATGTACTAGTGGCGTTAAAGATATTGTAACATGAGTTTGTGATGATATTATCAAATTATGAAATATTGAGTCATGATTGAGTTGCACGATGAGAATCTATATGAATTATACCTTAAGGTTTAAGATTTAAGTTCATACAAATTTTTTGAGATCAGACTTAATGAGATTAAATTGAGTATGATTAAGATGCAACTTAAGATTTTCTAAAGTTTCTATTCTATGGTTATGATTTTAAGACTTAAGTCCATTAAGATCAGATTTTGATGAGGGTTTAACAGAGAATGAGTTATCTTGCCAAGAATAAGAAATCATACTTTTTCTATACACATTCCTTAAGTTACTTTTGTATATTTAGTATTTCTATACTCATTTCAGATCTTGTCTCATAAGACATTAGACTCATGTATGATATAATTGGCATAATGAAGTAATCTTACCAAATCAGAGTTCTAGAATAAAGTTTACTAAGATAATGAGATACATGATCAAATCCAATAATGGATTCAGTTTAGAACTCAAGAATAAGAGATTTAGATTCGGACTTAGACTACTCACTGTGTGAGTAGCCATATTTGAATAAAAGATACATGATAAGGGTTTTAGACCAAATCTCAATTATGAAGTAATTGAGATCCATATTCGCATTCATTTGTAGATTCAGTTTATCACTTAAGAATAAAAGATTCATATTTAAATTCAGATTCAGAATTCAGTACATGCTCAGTACTCAGTAATCAGTTTCAGATAAGTTCAGTTTTCAGTGTTCAATTTTAATATAAGATAAGTTCAGATTCAGTATCCAGTAAAGCTATCAGTATTCAGCTTCAGTTCAGATTAAGAATTAAGTAAGTTTAGACTTAAGATAAATAAATCGAAACCTTCACATAAGACATTATATGATAAGTCCTCATTCAGTAGTCCCGGGACGTTTCAGAGGGAGTTGTTGCCAATTCAGAGAAGTGTTCACTCCAACTCAGAGGTGTTGCGGCACCATTTCAGGGCGTAGACACGCCAATTCAGAGACACCTCGGTGTCATTCAGGGCATGTAGTGCCATTTCAGAGGTGTTGCGGCACCAATTTAGGGCGTAGATACGCCAATTCAGGAGGACTTATCGTATAATGGTGGCCACAAATAGATAAAAATCGTAAGTAAAAGATACTTTAGATTAGAGCATGTCTGTAATCTCATCCATGAGTGTGATGAGAGGAATTCAGATGAGATAAGTATGACATATACACTTTGGTGTAGGTCATGAGACCCATGGTATATGTCTCCAGAAAAGATAGAGTAGAAAGAAAAGAGTTAAAGAAGTCAAGAGGTATTATGTTTTCAGATTTTAATCAACATTTGCTATCAATTTTATAATGTCTAAGAATATTTTGTAACATTGTTAGCTCTTCAGTAATGTGCATTTTAGAATACTCATGCCACTTACTCTAACGACTGTTTTTCCCAATGCATGGTTGGGGACGTGATGTCCGCAGGTTTTGGAGCAATTGAAGAATAAAGGGACCATCAAAGGCTTAAGAGTCTTTCAAGCGTGCCTAGTGGGGTGCCATCTACCTAGATGATCCTGTGTATTGACATATTTTTATTATGAACTTATGCATAAGCATGATGTAGTTTCATGTTGACAAAAAGCTATGTATGAATCAGTTTTACTAGTTTTGCAAAGTGTTTCATTTACTTTTATTGCAATGGTTATCATGTTTGTGACACTCCCAGATGAAAAAAAAAATTTATTGCTTCCGCTCATGTGTTATGAAAATTCTGGGTGTTACAATATGGTATCAGAGCAATTTGGTAAATGGACACTAGGCAAACACGATTCTCATAGTCACCCTAGATTGAGGAGGCAACATTTGGGTTTAGGGAAAGATTACCCAAGGAGTATACTATGACCTAGAATGACTAAGAGTTTTCACCTTAGAAGAAATAGGGATATCATAGATAGATGTTTACATATTCTACGTCTCAAGTTTCAACCTAACCTTAGCTTATGAGGTTGTGGCCAGCCAATTGAGAATTGAAAAGGAATTTCATAAGCACTAGACTTTTATGCATATCCCCTTTCTTACTAGCCCATGTGGTATGGGACACATGTGTTAGTGGGTTAGTGAGGGATAGCATGTCAGGATCCCACATCTCTAAGTATGTGCCTGATCACCACATATCTAGGAATGCAGGAGTTACCTAAAGAACCCAAGATTAGACAACCATGTGCAACTAATGTTAGGAACTCATGATAAGGTTGAGGTAGATGCCCTAAGTATAGGGACAAGTTTTGTTTCATAAACCCTAAGTATGAGTTGAGAAGTAGACCAAGGTAATAGATAATACTCACATAAATTATTATGAACATACATTACATATCTCTTTTCATGCAAACGTTTGAACATAAGTGTGCCTTACAATAAATCAAGAGGTAAGTAGAACCCTAAGGTGGGTAGTAACCTAGATAAATTTCGAGGACGAAATTTATTTTAAGGTGGGTAGAATTGTAACATCCTCAATTTCATAACTAAAGTAAGCCTTTTATGTGGGGTTTTCTAGTAAAGGCATGCCAAAGGACATAATGAACATAACCATGGCTAGGTATGTAATTAAGTTCACAAAATGTGTATGTTGTGGTCGGTTGTATATGAATATAAATGAATTGTTCCTATGAACAATAATGTGACAAATATATAATATGATGACTCCAGTTCATGGCTTGAGCCTTAGACCTAGCTTAGGTCTTCATGTTATGTAACTAAAGAAATATTAATCACATATGTCATACATGAGCTTCAATTGAGGAATTATATGAGTTGAAGAATTATTTTCATGATTTAGAATACAATCAAGCTCATGGACCCTTTGAAATACTAAGGGGTGGGTCATGTGCCCTAAAACTCAATTCCAGCCCTATTGGACCAATTAAGTTCTACAAATAGGTCCTTGGAGTACAAATTGAGAATTAAGTATTTCGTTGTCATAGTGAATGCTCAAAAAAAATTTAGTAGAATAATAATTAGAATATAAGATAGTGGGTGAAATTTCAGATAATTATTATTTAACCAATGGCCAAGGTAATTAAAAAAGTAATTAACCTATATTCATTTAAAAGATATATTTAGGGCTTCTATCCCAGTTAGTTTGACTTGATATCTTTCTCACATAAAGATAATGACAATTTGAGATTAAAAGGAGTCTTTATGCAACCTATATAATTAATTGTGTAAACTGGACTTTTATCTAAAATAGAAAAGAAAAGAAAATAAAAAAGGGGGGCGGCCCCAGTCCGTGCGGACTGGAGGCCGCGACCCCTGTTTGCTGGGTGCGAACAGAGCACCTGTAAAAAGGGGGCCCTCACCCATGATCACTAGCATCGAAGGCTATAAAAGCCTTGGATTCCGGTTTACCAGGGGCTAACGAGTTCGATCCTAGGGTTTTGCTTGAAACTGAGAGCAAGAGAGAGAGAGAAGAATGAAGAGGAGCATGACGGCAACAACTCTAGGGTTCAGGTGAAGCATCTTTTGGCAGCCATCGAGCCAACATGGCATGGATGAAGATGAAGAGGAGGAGCGTCGACGACCGGACAACCTCTACCTGACTTTTCAACTACCACGAGCATGGGCTTCACCATGAGAAGCAACAGGCGCGGCGCCCTGTCTTACGGCAGAAATAGGGGGAAACACCCCCTTTGCCATCGGGTGAAGGAGGCGCAGATCCGATCGGGATCCGCCTGGTCTGTAGGTTGGGATCTTTGATCCCTCTCAATGGTTGGATCTCAATCAAATGACTATCATTCCTTCAATAAGGTGATTTTCCAAAATTCATATTTTGAGCTACAGATCTCGATTTGGGACAAACAAGGTACCTATGGAAAGCTCTTTGAGTGTACTATCTTATAAAAATAGTTCCAGAGTTTGAGTTTAATATGTTCTATTTATTATTTTCGGGATAGACAAAACTATATGATTTTTATGTTTTGCCAATTAAAAATAGTAAACGACTTTAGAAATTCATACAAATTTTACTGAATGTGTATTTTGATATGTTTAACATTAATTCTAAGCCTGATATTTCATATAAGAAGTTTTATTTAGGTTTTTGATATAAACCCTAATAAGGGTATTTTGGGTATTTCACCCATGATATGATTTTTTTTAATGACATGACATTTTAATATGTGATCATTCCTACATTATATGATTACTTTTCTATATATTTGATGGATTTCTTATGTTATTAGGTTAGTATATACTTTTGGACCTAAGTGGCCATTATCTACAACAATAGATGATTATCTTGAGACAATAAGTGATATATATGTCTAATTAAGTCTGATATTATTTATCTAAATGGTTTTTAATTTGATTTCATAATAGAGTCAAGTAAGATTAGTATATATGACTATGTTTGAGATTTTCTTTGATCTATATGTTCATATGAGTTCATAAGACGACTTATGTCTTATTTGAGTATAAAGATAATATTGATTATATAGTATGAGTTTTATTTTATTTCAACACCAATATTTTATGGTGATTTCAGATTAAAGTTATGTTTAGTCTAAATAAGAACTCTAAGTTGGTATATATAATTAGGAGGATGGGGTTTTGAGATTTAGAAATAGAAAGAGGGAACATGTACTTGGACTTATAGAACTTTGATTATATCCAGGTGGTTAAGATTTGAGACAAGAAATCAAGACTAAGTTAAGGACGTCATCAACACAAGAGGTAAGTGGTTCATGCCCATGAGTATGTATGTTTATCAAATCAAGTACATTTACATGCTTCTTAGATAAGACCTTCATGTCCTACATTCTGAGTTAAATATGTAAGAAATATTTTATGTGCTTATGATTGTAGAAATTCATATGCTCAATACCTTAAGTAGTGATGTGTCATGGAATGATTCTAGATCATGAAGTTAAGTTCATAAGAAGGATAAGAAAATATAGTTCTATCATATCTCTTAAATATAGATGTAACCATGTATTGAGATTTCAAATAGGAACATGTCATCAAGGTTTCTTATATATGTAGTGATCTAAGAAATTAGGAAGTGAAATAGATTCCTTAATAAGGTTGATGTTTAAAAGTTAAGTATTATGTGAGAATATGGGTGTTGCACATGGTAGACCATGGCCCAATTTCTAGGATAAATGTACTAGTGGCGTTAAAGATATTGTAACATGAGTTTGTGATGATATTATCAAATTATGAAATATTGAGTCATGATTGAGTTGCACGATGAGAATCTATATGAATTATACCTTAAGGTTTAACATTTAAGTTCATACAAATGTTTTGAGATCAGACTTAATGAGATTAAATTGAGTATGATTAAGATGCAACTTAAGATTTTCTAAAGTTTCTATTCTATGGTTATGATTTTAAGACTTAAGTCCATTAAGATCAGATTTTGATGAGGTTTTAACAGAGAATGAGTTATCTTGCCAAGAATAAGAAATCATACTTTTGCTATACACATTACTTAAGTTACTTTTGTATATTTAGTATTTCTATACTCATTTCAGATCTTGTCTAATAAGACATTAGACTCATGTATGATATAATTGGCATAATCAAGTAATCTTACCAAATCAGAGTTTTAGAATAAAGTTTACCAAGATAATGAGATACATGATCAAATCCAATAATGGATTCAATTTATAACTCAAGAATAAGAGATTTAGATTCAGACTTAGACTACTCACTGTGTGAGTAGCCAGATTTGAATAAAAGATACATGATAAGGGTTTTAGACCAAATCTCAATTATGAAGTAATTGAGATCCATATTCGCATTCAGTTGTAGATTCAGTTTATCACTTAAGAATAAAAGATTCATATATAAATTAAGATTCAAAATTCAGTACATGCTCAGTACTCAGTAATCCGTTTCAGATAAGTTCAGTTTTCAGTGTTCAATTTTAATATAAGATAAGTTCAGATTCAGTATCTAGTAAAGCTATCAGTATTCAGCTTCAGTTCAGATTAAGAATTAAGTAAGTTTAGACTTAAGATAAATAAGTCGAAACCTTCACATAAGACATTATATGATAAGTCCTCATTCAGTAGTCCTGGGACGTTTCAGAGGGAGTTGTTGCCAATTCAGAGGAGTGTTCACTCCAACTCAGAGGTGTTGCGGCACCATTTTAGGGCGTAGACACGCCAATTCAGAGACACATCGGTGTCATTCAGGGCATGTAGTGCCATTTCAGAGGTGTTGCGGCACCAATTCAGGGCATAGATACGCCAATTCAGGAGGACTTATCGTATAGTGGTGGCCACAAATAGATAAAAATCGTAAGTAAAAGATACTTTAGATTAGAGCATGTCTGTAATCTCATCCATGAGTGTGATGAGAGGAATTCAGATGAGATAAGTATGACCTATACACTTTGGTGTAGGTCATGAGACCCATGGTATAGGTCTCCAGAAAAGATAGAGTAGAAAGATAAGAGTTAAAGATGTCAAGAGGTATTATGTTTTCAGATTTTAATCAACATTTGCTATCAGTTTTATAATGTCTAAGAATATTTTGTAACATTGTTAGCTCTTCAGTAATGTGCATTTTAGAATACTCATGCCACTTACTCTAACGACTGTTTTTCCCAATGCATGGCTGGGGACGTGATGTCCGCAGGTTTTGGAGCAATTGAAGAATAAAGGGACCATCAAAGGCTTAAGAGTCTTTCAAGCGTGCCTAGTGGGGTGCCATCTACCTAGATGATCCTGTGTATTGACATCTTTTTATTATGAACTTATGCATAAGCATGATGTAGTTTCATGTTGACAAAAAGCTATGTATGAATCAGTTTTACTAGTTTTGCAAAGTGTTTCATTTACTTTTATTGCAATGGTTATCATGTTTGTGACACTCCCAGATGAAAAAAAATATTTATTGCTTCCGCTCATGTGTTATGAAAAATCTGGGTGTTACAATATGGTATCAGAGCAATTTGGTAAATGGACACTAGGCAAACATGATTCTCATAGTCACCCTAGATTGAAGAGGCAAGATTTGGGTTTAGGGAAAGATTACCCAAGGAGTATACTATGACCTAGAATGACTAAGAGTTTTCACCTTAGAAGAAATAGGGATATCATAGATAGATGTTTACATATTCTACGTCTCAAGTTTCAACCTAACCTTAGCTAATGAGGTTGGTTCTCCATTCTCAATGGTTATGGCCAGCCAATTGAGAATTGAAAAGGAATTTCATAAGCACTAGACTTTTATGCATATCCCCTTTCTTACTAGCCCATGTGGTATGGGACACATGTGTTAGTGGGTTAGTGAGGGATAGCATGTCAGGATCCCACATCTCTAGGTATGTGCCTGATCACCACATATCTAGGAATGTAGGAGTTACCTAAAGAACCCAAGATTAGACAACCATGTGAAACTAATGTTAGCAACTCATGATAAGTTTGAGGTAGATGCCCCAAGTATAGGGACAAGTTTTGTTTCATAAACCCTAAGTATGAGTTGAGAAGTAGACCAAGTTAATAGATAATACTCACATAAATTATTATGAACATACATTACATATCTCTTTTCATGCAAAATTTTGAACATAAGTGTGCCTTACAATAAATCAAGAGGTAAGCAGATTCCTAAGGTGGGTAGTAACCTAGAGAAATTTCGAGGATGAAATTTATTTTAAGGTGGGTAGAATGGTAACATCCTCAATTTCATAACTAAAGTAAGCCTTTTATGTGGGGTTTTCTAGTAAAGGCATGCCAACGGACATAATGAACATAACCATGGCTAGGTACGTAATTAAGTTCACAAAATGTGTATGTTGTGGTCGGTTGTATATGAATATAAATGAATTGTTCCTATGAACAATAATGTGACAAATATATAATATGATGAGTCCAGTTCATGGCTTGAGCCTTAGACCTAGCTTAGGTCTTCATGTTATGTAACTAAAGAAATATTAATCACATATGTCATACATGAGCTTCAATTCAGGAATTATATGAGTTGAAGAATTATTTTCATGATTTAGAATACAGTCAAGCTCGTGGACCCTTTGAAATACTAAGGGGTGGGTCATGTGCCCTAGAACTCAATTCCAGCCCTATTGGACCAATTAAGTTCTACAAATAGGTCCTTGGAGTACAAATTGAGAATTAAGTATTTCGTGGTCATAGTGAATGCTCAAAATATTTTTAGTAGAATAATAATTAGAATATAAGATAGTGGGTGAAATTTCAGATAATTATGATTTAACCAATGGCCAAGGTAATTAAAAAAGTAATTAACCTATATTCATTTAAAAGATATATTTAGGGCTTCTATCCCAGTTAGTTTGACTTGATATCTTTCTCACATAAAGATAATGACAATGTCGTGTTTACCCCAAAATTTAGGATTAAAAGGAGTCTTTATGCAACCTATATAATTAATTTTGTAAACTGGACTTTTATCTAAAATAGAAAAGAAAATAAAATAAAAAAGGGGGGCGACCCCAGTCCGTGCGGACTGGAGGCCGCGACCCCTGTTTGCTGGGTGTGAACAGAGCACCCGTAAAAAGGGGGCCCTCGCCCATGATCGCTAGCAACGAAGGCTATAAAAGCCTCGGATTCCGGTTTACCAGGGGATAAAGAGTTCGATCCTAGGGTTTTGCTTGAAACTGAGAGCAAGAGAGAGAGAGAAGAATGAAGAGGAGCATGACGTCAGCAGCTCTAGGGTTCAGGTGAAGCATCTTTTGGCAGCCATCAAGCCAACATGGCGTAGACGAAGATGAAGAGGAGGAGCGTCGACGGCCGGACAACCTCTACCTGACTTTTCAACTACCACGAGCATGGGCTTCACCATGAGAAGCAACAGGCGCGGCGCCCTATCTTACGGCAGAAATAGGGGGAAACACCCCCCTTTGCCATCGGGCGAAGGAGGCGCAGATCCGATCGGGATCCGCCTGGTCTGCAGGTTGGGATCCTTGATCCCTCTCAATGGTTGGATCTCAATCAACCGACTATCATTCCTTCAATAAGGTGATTTTCCAAAATTCATATCTTGAGCTACAGATCTCGGTTTGGGACAAACAAGGTACCTATGGAAATCTCTTTGAGTGTACTATCTTATTAAAATATCCAGAGTTTAATTTTTATATCTTCTATTTATTATATTCGGGATAGACAAAACTATATGATTTTGATGTTTTGCCTATTAAAAATAGTAAACGACTTTAGAAATTCATACAAATTTTACTAAATGTGTATTTTGATATGTTTAACATTACTTCAAGGCCTGATCTTTCATATATGAAGTTTTATTGAGGTTTTTGATATAAACCCTAATAAGGGTATTTTGGGTATTTCACGCTTGATATGATTTTTTTTAATGACATGACACTTTAATATGTGATCATTCCTACATTATATGATTAGTTTTCTATAGATTTGATGGATTTCTTATGTTATTAGGTTAGTATGTACTTTTGGACCTAAGTGGCCATTATCTACAACAATAGATGATTATCTTGAGACAATAAGTGATATATATGTATAATTAAGTCTGATATTATTTATCTAAATGGTCATAGTGAATGATAAAATTATTTTTAGTAGAATAATAATTAGAATATAAGATAGTGGGTGAAATTTCAGATAATTATGATTTAACCAATGGCCAAGGTAATTAAAAAAGTAATTAACCTATATTCATTTAAAAGATATATTTAGGGCTTCTATCCCGGTTAGTTTGAATTGATATCTTTCTCACATAAAGATAATGACAATGTGGTGTTTATCCCAAAATTTGGGATTAAAAGGAGTCTTTATGCAACCTATATAATTAATTGTGTAAACTGGACTTTTATCTAAAATAGAAAAGAAAAGAAAATAAAAAAGGGGGGGTGGCCCCAGTCCGTGCGGACTGGAGGCCGTGACCCCTGTTTGCTGGGTGCGAAAAGAGCACCCGTAAAAAGAGGGCCCTCACCCATGATCACTAGCATTGAAGGCTATAAAAGCCTCGGATTCCGGTTTACCAGGGGCTAACGAGTTCGATCCTAGGGTTTTGCTTGAAACTGAGAGCAAGAGAGAGAGAGAGAAGAATGAAGAGGAGCATGACGGAGACAGCTCTAGGGTTCAGGTGAAGCATCTTTTGGCAGCCATCGATCCAACATGGCGTGGACGAAGATGAAAAGGAGGAGCGTCGACGACCGGACAACCTCTGCCTGACTTTTCAACTACCACGAGCATGGGCTTCACCATGAGAAGCAACATGCGCGGCGCCCTATCTTGCGGCAGAAATAGGGGGAAACACCCCCCTTTGCCATCGGGCGAAGGAGGCGCAGATCCGATCGGGATCCGCCTGGTCTGCAGGTTGGGATCTTTGATCCCTCTCAATGGTTGGATCTCAATCAAACGACTATCATTCCTTCAATAAGGTGATTTTCCAAAATTCATATCTTGAGCTACAGATCTCGGTTTGGGAAAAACAAGGTACCTATGGAAATCTCGTTGAGTGTACTATCTTATAAAAATAGTTCCAGAGTTTGATTTTGATATCTTATATTTATTATATTCGGGATAGACAAAACTATATGATTTTGATGTTTTGCCAATTAAAAATAGTAAACGACTTTAGAAATTCATACAAATTTTAATGAATGTGTATTTTGATATGTTAAACATTAATTCAAAGCCTGATATTTCATATAAGTAGTTTTATTGAGGTTTTTGATATAAACCCTAATAAGGGTATTTTGGGTATTTCACCCATGATATGATTTTTTTTAATGACATGACATTTTAATATGTGATCATTCCTACATTATATGATTACTTTTCTATAGATTTGATGGATTTCTTATGTTATTAGGTTAGTATGTACTTTTGGACCTAAGTGGCCATTATCTACAACAATAGATGATTATCTTGAGACAATAAGTGATATATATGTCTAATTAAGTCTGATATTATTTATCTAAATGGTTTTTAATTAGATTTCATAATAGAGTCAAGTAAGATTAGTATATATGACTATGTTTGAGATTTTCTTTGATCTATATGTTCATATGAGTTCATAAGACGATTTATGTCTTATTTGAGTATAAAGATAATATTGATTATATAGTATGAGTTTTATTTTATTTCAACACCAATATTTTATGGTGATTTCAGATTGAAGTTATGTTTAGTCTAAATAAGAACTCTAAGTTGGTATATATAATTAGGAGGATGGGGTTTTGAGATTTAGAAATAGAAAGAGGGAACATGTACTTGGACTTATAGAACTTTGATTATATCCAGGTGGTTAAGATTTGAGACAAGAAATCAAGACTAAGTTAAGGACGTCATCAACACAAGAGGTAAGTGGTTCATGCCCATGAGTATTTACGTTTATCAAATCAAGTACATTTACATGCTTCTTAGATAAGACCTTCATGTCCTACATTCTGAGTTAAATATGTAAGAAATATTTTAGGTGCTTATGATTGTAGAAATTCATATGCTCAATACCTTAAGTAGTGATGTGTCATGGAATGATTCTAGATCATGAAGTTAAGTTCATAAGAAGGATAAGAAAATATAGTTCTATCATATCTCTTAAATATAGATGTAACCATGTATTGAGATTTCAAATAGGAACATGTCATCAAGGTTTCTTATATATGTAGCGATCTAAGAAATTAGGAAGTGAAATAGATTCCTTAATAAGGTTGATGTTTAAAAGTTAAGTATTATGTGAGAATATGGGTGTTGCACATGGTAGACCATGGCCCGATTTCTAGGATAAATGTACTAGTGGCGTTAAAGATATTGTAACATGAGTTTGTGATGATATTATCAAATTATGAAATATTGAGTCATGATTGAGTTGCACGATGAGAATCTATATGAATTATACCTTTAGGTTTAATATTTAAGTTCATACAAATGTTTTGAGATCAGACTTAATGAGATTAAATTGAGTATGATTAAGATGCAACTTAAGATTTTCTAAAGTTTCTATTCTATGGTTATGATTTTAAGACTTAAGTCCATTAAGATCATATTTTGATGAGGTTTTAACAGAGAATGAGTTATCTTGCCAAGAATAAGAAATCATACTTTTGCTATACACATTACTTAAGTTACTTTTGTATATTTAGTATTTCTATACTCATTTCAGATTTTGTCTCATAAGACATTAGACTCATGTATGATATAATTGGCATAATGAAGTAATCTTACCAAATCAGAGTTTTAGAATAAAGTTTACCAAGATAATGAGATACATGATCAAATCCAATAATGGATTCAGTTTAGAACTCAAGAATAAGAGATTTAGATTCAGACTTAGACTACTCACTGTGTGAGTAGCCAGATTTGAATAAAAGATACATGATAAGGGTTTTAGACCAAATCTCAATTATGAAGTAATTGAGATCCATAGTCGCATTCAGTTGAAGATTCAGTTTATCACTTAAGAATAAAAGATTCATATTTAAATTCAGATTCAGAATTCAGTACATGCTCAATACTCAGTAATCAGTTTCAGATAAGTTCAGTTTGCAGTGTTCAATTTTTATATAAGATAAGTTCAGATTCAGTATCCAGTAAAGCTATCAGTATTTAGCTTCAGTTCAGATTAAGATTTAAGTAAGTTTAGACTTAAGATAAATAAGTCGAAACCTTCACATAAGACATTATATGATAAGTCCTCATTCAGTAGTCCCGGGATGTTTCAGAGGGAGTTGTTTCCAATTCAGAGGAGTGTTCACTCCAACTCAGAGGTGTTGCGGCACCATTTCAGGGCGTAGACACGCCAATTCAGAGACACCTCGGTGTCATTCAGGGCATGTAGTGCCATTTTAGAGGTGTTGCGGCACCAATTCAGGGCGTAGATACGCCAATTCAGGAGGACTTATCGTATAGTGGTGGCCACAAATAGATAAAAATCGTAAGTAAAAGATACTTTAGATTAGAGCATGTCTGTAATCTCATCCATGAGTGTGATGAGAGGAACTCAGATGAGATAAGTATGACCTATACACTTTGGTGTAGGTCATGAGACCCATGGTATAGGTGTCCAGAAAAGATAGAGTAGAAAGATAAGAGTTAAAGAAGTCAAGAGGTATTATGTTTTCAGATTTTAATCAACATTTTCTATCAGTTTTATAATGTCTAAGAATATTTTGTAACATTGTTAGCTCTTCAATAATGTGCATTTTAGAATACTCATGCCACTTACTCTAACGACTGTTTTTCCCAATGCATGGCTGGGGACGTGATGTCCGTAGGTTTTGGAGCAATTGAAGAATAAAGGGACCATCAAAGGCTTAAGAGTCTTTCAAGCGTGCCTAGTGGGGTGCCATCTACCTAGATGATCCTGTGTATTGACATCTTTTTATTATGAACTTATGCATAAGCATGATGTAGTTTCATGTTGACAAAAAGCTATGTATGAATCAGTTTTACTAGTTTTGCAAAGTGTTTCATTTACTTTTATTGCAATGGTTATCATGTTTGTGACACTCCCAGATGAAAAAAAATTATTGCTTCCGCTCATGTGTTATGAAAAATTTGGGTGTTACAATATGGTATCAGAGCAATTTGATAAATGGACACTAGGCAAACACGATTCTCATAGTCACCCCAGATTGAAGAGGCAAGATTTGGGTTTAGGGAAAGATTACCCAAGGAGTATACTATGACCTAGAATGACTAAGAGTTTTCACCTTAGAAGAAATAGGGATATCATAGATAGATGTTTACATATTCTACGTCTCAAGTTCAACCTAACCTTAGCTAATGAGGTTGCTTCTCCATTCTCAATGGTTATGGCCAACCAATTGAGAATTGAAAAGGAATTTCATAAGCACTAGACTTTTATGCATATCCCCTTTCTTACTAGCCCATGTGGTATGGGACACATGTGTTAGTGGGTTAGTGAGGGATATCATGTCAGGATCCCACATCTCTAGGTATGTGCCTGATCACCACATATCTAGGAATGTAGGAGTTACCTAAAGAACCCAAGATTAGACAACCATGTGCAACTAATGTTAGGAACTCATGATAAGGTTGAGGTAGATGCCCTATGTATAGGGACAAGTTTTGTTTCATAAACCCTAAGTATGAGTTGAGAAGTAGACCAAGGTAATAGATAATACTCACATAAATTATTATGAACATACATTACATATCTCTTTTCATGCAAAAGTTAGAACATAAGTGTGCCTTACAATAAATCAAGAGGTAAGCAGAACCCTAAGGTGGGTAGTAACCTAGAGAAATTTCGAGGACGAAATTTATTTTAAGGTGGGTAGAATTGTAACATCCTCAATTTCATAACTAAAGTAAGCCTTTTATGTGGGGTTTTCTAGTAAAGGCATGCCAATGGACATAATGAACATAACCATGGCTAGGTACGTAATTAAGTTCACAAAATGTGTATGTTGTGGTCGGTTGTATATGAATATAAATGAATTGTTCCTATGAACAATAATGTGACAAATATATAATATGATGAGTCCAGTTCATGGCTTGAGCCTTAGACCTAGCTTAGGTCTTCATGTTATGTAACTAAAGAAATATTAATCACATATGTCATACATGAGCTTAAATTGAGGAATTATATGAGTTGAAGAATTATTTTCATGATTTAGAATACAATCAAGCTCATGGACCCTTTGAAATACTAAGGGGTGGGTCATGTGCCCTAGAACTCAATTCCAGCCCTATTGGACCAATTAAGTTCTACAAATAGGTCCTTGGAGTACAAATTGAGAATTAAGTATTTCGTGGTCATAGTGATTGCTCAAAATATTTTTAGTAGAATAATAATTAGAATATAAGATAGTGGGTGAAATTTCAGATAATTATGATTTAACCAATGGCCAAGGTAATTAAAAAAGTAACTAACCTATATTCATTTAAAAGATATATTTAGGGCTTCTATCCCGGTTAGTTTGACTTGATATCTTTCTCACATAAAGATAATGACAATGTGGTGTTTACCCCAAAATTTGGGATTAAAAGGAGTCTTTATGCAACATATATAATTAATTGTGTAAACTGAACTTTTATCTAAAATAGAAAAGAAAAGAAAATAAAAAAGGGGGGCGACCCCAGTCCGTGCGGACTGGAGGCCGCGACCCCTATTTGCTGGGTGTGAATAGAGCACCCGTAAAAAGGGGGCCCTCGCCCATGATCGCTAGCATCGAAGGCTATAAATGCCTCGGATTCTGGTTTACCAGGGGCTAACGAGTTCGATCCTAGGGTTTTGCTTGAAACTGAGAGCAAGAGAGAGAGAGAAGAATGAAGAGGAGCATGATGTCGACAGCTCTAGGGTTCAGGTGAAGCATCTTTTGGCAGCCATCGAGCCAACATGGCGTAGACGAAGATGAAGAGGAGGAGCGTCGACGGTCGGACAACCTCTACCTGACTTTTCAACTACTACGAGCATGGGCTTCACCATGAGAAGCAACAGGCGCGACGCCCTATCTTATGGCAGAAATAGGGGGAAACATCCCCCTTTTCCATCGGGCGAAGGAGGCGCAGATCCGATCGGGATCCGCCTGGTCTACAGGTTGGGATCCTTGATCCCTCTCAATGGTTGGATCTCAATCAAACAACTATCATTCCTTCAATAAGGTGATTTTCCAAAATTCATATCTTGAGCTACAGATCTCGGTTTGGGACAAGCAAGGTACCTATGGAAATCTATTTGAGTGTACTATCTTATAAAAATAGTTCCAGAGTTTGATTTTGATATCTTCTATTTATTATATTCGGGATAGACAAAACTATATGATTTTGATGTTTTGCCAATTAAAAATAGTAAACGACTTTAGAAATTCATACAAATTTTACTAAATGTGTATTTTGATATGTTTAACATTAATTCAAAGCCTGATATTTCATATAAGAAGTTTTATTGAGGTTTTTGATATAAACCCTAATAAGGGTATTTTGGGTATTTCACGCATGATATGATTTTTTTTAATGACATGACACTTTAATATGTGATCATTCCTACATTATATGATTACTTTTCTATAGATTTGATGGATTTCTTATGTTATTCGGTTAGTATGTACTTTTGGACCTAAGTGGCCATTATCTACAACAATAGATGATTATCTTGAGACAATAAGTGATATATATGTCTAATTAAGTCTGATATTATTTATCTAAATGGTTTTTAATTTGATTTCATAATAGAGTCAAGTAAGATTAGTATATATGACTATGTTTGAGATTTTCTTTGATCTATATGTTCATATGAGTTCATAAGACGACTTATGTCTTATTTGAGTATAAAGATAATATTGATTATATAGTATGAGTTTTATTTTATTTCAACACCAATATTTTATGGTGATTTCAGATTAAAGTTATGTTTAGTCTAAATAAGAACTCTAAGTTGGTATATATAATTAGGAGGATGGGGTTTTGAGATTTAGAAATAGAAAGAGGGAACATGTACTTGGACTTATAGAACTTTGATTATATCCAGGTGGTTAAGATTTGAGACAAGAAATCAAGACTAAGTTAAGGACGTCATCAACACAAGAGGTAAGTGGTTCATGCCCATGAGTATTTATGTTTATCAAATCAAGTACATTTACATGATTCTTAGATAAGACCTTCATGTCCTACATTTTGAGCTAAATATGTAAGAAATATTTTATGTGCTTATGATTGTAGAAATTCATATGCTCAATACCTTAAGTAGTGATGTGTCATGGAATGATTCTAGATCATGAAGTTAAGTTCATAAGAAGGATAAGAAAATATAGTTCTATCATATCTCTTAAATATAGATGTAACCATGTATTGAGATTTCAAATAGGAACATGTCATCAAGGTTTCTTATATATGTAGCGATCTAAGAAATTAGGAAGTGAAATAGACACTACTACAGAAACGGCCTTTGGCATCCGTCTTTTAACCCCATTTGGCGTCAGTTTCCGACCGACGCCTATGTGGGCGCCGCTAAAGGTCGAACACTTCGGCGTCGGCTTTTTAACCGACGCCTATTTAACCTATAGGCGTCGGTCTTTTAGTAGATAACCGATGCCAAAAGGGTTCGCGCCACAGAAAACGGCGTCATCTAGGGCACTTTCTGTGTCGGTGATTTACTAAAAGACCGACGCCTATATTCCATGTAGCGTCGGTCTTTTAGTAGATAACCGACACATAAAGTGTCCTAGATGACGCCGTTTTCTGTGGCACGAACCCTTTTGGCGTCGGTTATATACCAAAAGACTGACGCCTGGTTGTTTAAATAGGTGTCGGTTCGATACGAATATCCGACGCCATTTCCAGGACTGCTTTGGCCACATCAGGCGTCGGTTATCTATACATAACCGACGCTGTAGGTCTTTGTTGACGATTTTCTATAAATAACCGACGCCTATTTATATATATATTTTTTTCATATCAGTTTGCAGGCCTGTTGTGGCTGGTCAGCAGGATGAGAACCTGCAGTTCAGTTTTCTAAACTGCAGGTTTACGACATCCATTGATATCAGCCTACAAACAGGCCACAAACCTGCAAAAGTCACAAGGAAAATTTCACACAAGTACATACATTCAGACATCAATTCAATTCTCACATTCACACATATAGAAACATTCAAATACATGTATTAACATTCATAAATATTCATTTACAAAGTATCATTCATTATCGCTATCAACATCCCAATTATATCTTACAGTTGCCACTGCTTGTATGGCTTTTGCCCATTCTTCTCTTACTTCATTTAATGCTTCCATCGTATATGGAGCATGTATATTTTTTAAGCGTTTACCTATAGTGTGGTCAGTTTTAAACACCTGCAAAGAGAATGATGTATATATATAAGTAATAATATAAAAATAAGATTGATATATTTCATACTAAATAATGAGACTATATATAATACCTCATGTATGCTATCGATGTCCAATGCGGCATGTTTGATAATCATCTGCATAAATCGCATCACATAGTATGCGCATGCCCAACCATTGTCTTGTGTAGCACACTATAAATTGAAACATACAAAATAATACAACTAAGTACAATTCACATCAATGATATATACATTGGAGTCGGGGAGTCGGGAACTTACTTGTACGTTCTCCCAATTTATTGGCTGGTTCTTTTTCCTTGGGACCTTTCCTCCAACATTTTTGAATGCATATAAACCCCTACATGTTAATATAACACAGTAAATTGCATAAGTAAATAGTAATGTAATAAAAGATGTTAACAGATATAAAAATGAAATATTTCTCACCAGAATAATGGCATTCTCATTACGTGTCCAATTTTAGGGTTCAATGTACTCCCCGCAGGATCTAGATAATAAACAGTGAATGTCCCGGGGACAATAACTAGTAACTCCCAATGTCTACCGCTAGAGGTAAGAAGTTAACAATTAATAACTGAAAATGCAAAATAAAAATGGAATTTTCTTAAGTCCAAATTATAAATAAAGTAAACTTACTTGACATTGAATGGAGCTATTATTATCGTCTTCTTTTGCTGACCAAAAATTGTAAAAGCATCTATACAGTATTGTTGAACATTATCAGGGTCTTTAGCTACCAAACTAATCAATGATGGAATCAAAAATCCCAAATGATCAAATGCACATTGTTTGCAATGATCTTCGACTAAGTAGCTGCAAAACATATAGGCGTATGCATTAATATATAAGAAACCAGATCACTGGATCTTACACAAGGTATATGGATGTATAAACAAGATCTCACCTTATCCATATCTCTATTATTGATGTATTCAGCCAATCATACATAAACAGCTCAATAATATCTTGTATAAATAAAGAGCTATCGTATGATTGACCTGCATAATCTGCATCTAAAGAAATAATTATAGGGCAATGTACATTATGTGCCCGTAGCCAACATGCCATTCCCCTACAAGCAGGACCTAACGGGTATGTTAGGTCAGTTGGAACCCAATCGGGTAATGCGGGAAGTGGAAGTGGAGGCCTAGGTGCTCCTGGTGTCTTCTTTTTAACCTGTACATATAATTTCAGATCAGTTGACATCATATATACACATTAACAGTCTAAATCAATGTAAATTTATCTTACAATTTCAGTCGTGTAGATGACATCTGCTTTGGGCCACAATATCACCCTGCCTTCTGCATCAGCAAGTCTATCAATATCCAGGTGGGGATATGGCAATGTAGCTTCTCTCCAATCGGGTAACACACGTATCGGGCTCACACGAACGTAGCCCTGTGGCATTGGAGTCCCGTGAAACATTGCCCCAGGAAGGGACGGGTAAGCCTGCGCCTCTGCAACAACGTAGTCTTGCATTCTTAAGCGGCATGGCTTCAATGCCTACAAATTTACGTAAAGAATATTATACATATATACATATCATCTTGAAAACATAACAACTTGAAAAGAGTAACTACAATGTCATAAACAATACTTACAGCAGACGTGGTAGGCGATGGGTCTCCAGGATTACTCGCAGTCTGTGCATCAGGAGAAGAGTGGGTCGCCATAGGCGTATTGGAAGCCTGAGATGCCTGCCACCGCAACAATTCTTCCTTGACCTTCTCAGCAACTACATCGTTGACCTTCTTAGAAACTAAATCCTCAACTCTCTTATTCTCCTATACATGGATAAAAGAAACATTAGCTTCTTATTAATGAATTTCCTTTTGCAGTAACATTCTAAAAAAAGAATAGGTTACCTCTTCTTGAGAAAGTCCCGCTCTGGGTTTGCGCTGGGATGGCCCAAAGAATGCTTTGATGCCAACACCAGCGCGGCACCTCTAACACGTCCAGGATGCTCTGGGTTACCCAGAGCAACTGTCAATTCATCCCTTGTGCCCTGAGGGATGAACGTGCCTTGTTTCCTCTGCTCGTGCAGCTCCCGCTAATCACCATAAACAGAAATTGGTAAGTTAACACCACAAATAATCAATATTCAAACGATTTCTCTAAGAGTTGTATTTTACCATTTTTGCAGCCGCCTCAGCAGTTACAGGCTTCTTTATTTCACCCTTCTTGTTTTTCCTGCCAGCTATCTAGATATCATGGCGAGGCATGGGTGTGGTAGACTCCTGAGTAGGAGCAGACTCCTGAGTAGCCGCAGACTCCGCCTGTAGTCTTTGGCGAACGCTTGCATAGCCTTTTGGACCCATAGTGTGGTCATGCACATTCAGTGCACGCCTTGCTTTTTGTGCGTCACTGAGGGCCTAGTTAGTATGCACATTAATGATTTGGTTAGTAGCACTAAATGTTAATTTTGAATAGGTGAATACAATGTATATTAATTAAATTAGGAGTGACGCCTAATACCTTGAATTCTTCAGATTTTCTTGAAGCAACAAAATTGTCCCAATCTTCTTTGTCCAAGAAGTTCCATTGTTCAAGGGCTGACTTCTTCTTCTTATCACCCTCTTTTATGTATTCTCTGTTCAGATTTGTCCTATAATTCCTAAGCATCTTTCCAGCGCGTTGCATCACATTTTTACGATGCAACTTCTCATCCAATGCAAACAGATTCTGTAAAATAGAAATGTTATTAACTAGTATCCAAAATAGAATTGCAAATAATAGAATTTGTAATCTACAAAATAGAATTGCAAATAATAATAACTCACGCATAAATCCTTCCATATCAAGTCTTTTTTCCCTTGAGGAACTTTATGCCAATTATCATACTTAACACCACAATGGCTCCGAGTGGTACACCCAAGATAGTTTACAAAATTATTGCGGTTCACTCCAATTCGATTTCCTCCATTATCAAACTACACCACCAATTTGGATCCACTACCACTTAGCGCTAATAACTTCTTCAACAGAGTGATGCCCCTTTTCTTTTTAAGTGTTTGGTGGTGCACATCAAGTTGCTCTAGTGCTTCAGTGGGTACAGGTGCATCAACCTAAAATTTGACAAAAATAAACACACTAAATTAGCCCAATATAGAAATATAGGATATATGACATAACTAGAAGATAATGAATTTTATAGAAATACAGGATATGTTTTTAGAACTTACATTAGTATCCTCGCCATGCTCGTCATGGACAGCATGCTCATCATGGACTTCATGCTCATCATGGACATCATGCTCATCATGGTCAACCATCTGAAAATGTCATTTAAAAGGCAAACATGTAGCACCACATTTTGGACAATCTTTCAAATCTACATAGTCCTTTTGAAATAATACACAATCATTCGGGCATGCGTGTATCTTCTTGGCCTCCATTCCCATTGGGCACAACATTTTCTTTACCTGGTATGTTGAGATTGGAAGCTCGTTTCCTTCAGGAAGCATTTCTTTCAACAAAGTCAACAATGAAGTGAAGCTTTTATCGCTCCATCTATTGTTAGCTTTCAACTTATACAATCTCAACACAGCGCTAAGCTTCGTAAACTTAGCACAACCTGTGTATAACCGTATCTCAGCATCAGGCACAATGTTTGTAAAGATAGGAGGTGGATCGGTGTGCTCTACCCTACAACTATCCAGCATCGCATCAACGATGTCTGCTGGAACTGGTTCGTTCACATTTACGTCATCGGAGGCAATTGCTTCTTCCACCCAAGCACTGCTATCGACATCTACTGGTTTCGATTTTGAAATCTCTCCATGCCAGTGCCATTCTGTATAGCCTTGTACAATCCCATTGCACATGACATGACTTTTGATTTCCTCACCAGTGTTGACTTTCAAGTTGTTACCGCAATGCCTACATGGACAGTAGAACCTATCTGTAGGTTTTTTCCTATGTTCCTCGGCAAATCTAATAAACTGATCAAGACCAGATATAAACTCTGGGGTGCAACGATTACGAATGGACATCCATGATCTATCCATTCTATGATCAGAGAAAACAAGTATATATTAGGAAACAAGTATATATTAGGAAAAGATTAGGCAGCATTTCCCCGCTGTTCTCTAAGTACATATGTACTTAGAGAACAAACGGGGAAATGCCAACAAACACATTTGATGTCATTCTTATGTATAATAAATGTGTACCACCTATCCCATCCTTGAACACCTAATCTCACTAGTAAGTGTATAATGTGTATTTGGTTTTCAAGAAAATTTCGGCAGCATTTCCCTGCTGTTCTCTAAGTACATATGTACTTAGAGAACAAACGGGAAAATGCTACCAAAATTTTCTCGAAAACCAAATACACATTATACACTTACATCCTAAGTGAGATTAGGTGTTCAAGAACAGTCCCAAACCGGGGACTATCCAAGATTTACTCCTAATGAGTAAATCTTGAACGGGTTTCTAGGCCAACAAACACAATAATAGATATCTACAATGAAGCCGGACTCCATACAAACAGTATATAATTTAGTGATTGTTCATTCTAATTTATACCAATGTACAAGTAATATAAAGAACAATGATTGTTCACATTCTAGGCCAACAAACACATGTGATGTCATTCTTATATATAATAAATGTGTACCACCTATCCCATCCTTGAACACCTAATCTCACTAGTAAGTGTATAATGTGTATTGGGTTTTCAAGAAAATTTCGGCAGCATTTCCCCGTTGTTCTCTAAGTACATATGTACTTAGAGAACAAACAGGGAAATTCTACCAAAATTTTCTCGAAAACCCAATACACATTATACACTTACATCCTAAGTGAGATTAGGTGTTCAAGAACAGTCCCAAACCGGGGACTATCCAAGATTTACTCCTAGTGAGTCAATCTTGGACGGGTTTCTAGGCCAACAAACACAATAATAGATATCTACAATGAAGCCGGACTCCATACAAACAGTATATAATTTAGTGATTGTTCATTCTAATTTATACCAATGTACAAGTAATATAAAGAACAATGATTGTTCACATTCTAGGCCAACAAACACATGTGATGTCATTCTTATATATAATAAATGTGTACCACCTATCCCATCCTTGAACACCTAATCTCACTAGTAAGTGTATAATGTGTATTGGGTTTTCATGAAAATTTCGGCAGCATTTCCCCGCTGTTCTCTAAGTACATATGTACTTAGAGAACAAACGGGGAAATGCTACCAAAATTTTCTCGAAAACCCAATACACATTATACACTTACATCCTAAGTGAGATTAGGTGTTCATGAACAGTCCCAAACTGGGGACTATCCAAGATTTACTCCTAATGAGTCAATCTTGGACGGGTTTCTAGGCCAACAACATGGTTAATCCTAATATGTTGGGATCACATAATTATACTAGTAGGATTTTAATAGACATGATAAGTACCTAATCTATAGAGCATTATTAAATAATAAATCAAGAATTTAATAGTTTCAAACATGCAATAATTCACAATGCAATGTTATAAACTATAGGCAACATGGATAGATGAGACTAGAGTTCATATTAGAATAAAAATTAGCAACTTAGGACAAAGTGTGTTACCTTTCAATCTGTGTAACCTAGGGTTCAGAATATCATGATTTACTTAATGTGATAATCATAAGGACTTTATAATTTGCATGAAATAAATAAACATCCAGCATCTATCACTTATTCCATCTTCAAGAAACCTTGACAAACATAGGAAGTAAATACATGTAATCATAAGTACAACCACGTACCTTGATGGTGATCCATGCAAATCATACATTAATTCACTGAGTATATTATCCAAGAAAATAAGAAAACCAAGCAATTAACTTTTGTTGCATGTATATACATCCTAAAGTGCCACAAATCATATAATAACATTAAACGCTACTCAAGTCCTAATCTAGAGTTTAGGTTTCCTTATTATCCTGTTATCATTAGGGTTATTCTTGAACCCCCAATTCCTAAGTTCATTGATTTAATGACATAAAAAGATCTAGTTCATATTATGTTTAGCCATGATTATAATACTATCATGTTATGATATTAGGACCACTTAAAGAAGATTAGGCACATTAAGCAAGCAGAGTAGGGAGCCAATTTCATGCAAGCAGATTAGGCAAGCAGATTAGGTCGGCACATAAAGAACCAATTTCGCGCCTGGGTAGGTCGGCAGGTACCTGGGCAAGCAGAGTAGGGCGAGGTCGAGCTGGTTGAGTACGTGGGCGGCGGCCGGCGAGCTCCAGAACCAGCGGCAGTAACTCCAACGAGTAGGGAGCGTCAGCGGTGGCAGGCAGGCAGGCGGCCAGGCGGCGGCAGGCAGGCAGCGGCCAGGCGGCGGCAGGCAGGCAGCGGCCAGGCGGAGGAGAAGGAGAAGGGGGTGCGGCGGCGGAGGAGAAGGACAAGGGGGCACCGGAGTAGCAGTGGCGGCACGGCGGTGCTGTCATGGAGAAGAAGGAGCAGAGAGTCGGGCGACAGCAGAGAAGAAATCACTCGCAATGAAACAGAAGAAAGGGGAAGAGTCGGGCGATCGAGGGTTATGAAGTTCCCAAATAGCGTCGGTTGTTTACAACAACCGACGCCTAAACATCTTTAGCGTCAGTTGTTTGAAACAACCGACGTCCAATTGGACGATATTTTCATGAAATTATTTGGCGGGAACCACTTTCAGCATCGGTTATAAAAGGATCACCGACGTTGAAAAGGACACTTTTCGCGCAAATTTCCATCGCACATAGGCGTCGGTTTTTTATCTACATAACCGACGCCGAAAGTGACACTATTTTTTTCGCTCGAAAATTGGATTTCGCGGGCGACTTTAGGCATCAGTTTGTTATAAACAACCGACGATGAATACAAAGCGGTACCCGTGTCTGGCTGGTCTTCAGATATAGACGTCGGTTTGTCTAAATAACCGATGCCTTATATTATAGGCGTCGGTTTTCCTTAATAACCGACGCCCAGAAAAGCGACACTGAATGCTATTTCCGTAGTAGTGAGATTCCTTAATAAGGTTGATGTTTAAAAGTTAAGTATTATGTGAGAATATGGGTGTTGCACATGGTAGACCATGGCCCAATTTCTAGGATAAATGTACTAGTGGCATTAAAGATATTGTAACATGAGTTTGTGATGATATTATCAAATTATGTAATATTGAGTAATGATTGAGTTGCACGATGAGAATCTATATGAATTCTACCTTAAGGTTTAAGATTTAAGTTCATACAAATGTTTTGAGATCAGACTTAATGAGATTAAATTGAGTATGATTAAGATGCAACTTAAGATTTTCTAAGGTTTCTATTCTATGGTTATGATTTTAAGACTTAAGTCCATTAAGATCAGATTTTGATGAGGTTTTAACAGAGAATGAGTTATCTTGCCAAGAATCAGAAATCATACTTTTGCTATACACATTACTTAAGTTACTTTTGTATATTTAGTATTTCTATACTCATTTCAGATCTTGTCTTATAAGACATTAGACTCATGTATGATATAATTGGTATAATGAAGTAATCTTACCAAATCAGAGTTTTAGAATAAAGTTTACCAAGATAATGAGATACATGATCAAATCCAATAATGGATTCAGTTTAGAACTCAAGAATAAGAGATTTAGATTCAGACTTAGACTACTCACTGTGTGAGTAGCCAGATTTGAATAAAAGATACATGATAAGGGTTTTAGACCAAATCTCAATTATGAATTAATTGAGATCCATATTTGCATTCAGTTGTAGATTCAGTTTATCACTTAAGAATAAAAGATTCATATTTAAATTCAGATTCAAAATTCAGTACATGCTCAGTACTCAGTAATCAGTTTCAGATAAGTTCAGTTTTCAGTGTTCAATTTTAATATAAGATAAGTTCAGATTCAATATCCAGTAAAGCTATCAGTATTCAGCTTCAATTCAGATTAAGAATTAAGTAAGTTTAGACTTAAGATAAATAAGTCGAAACCTTCACATAAGACATTATATGATAAGTCCTCATTCAGTAGTCCCAGGACGTTTCATAGGCAGTTGTTGCCAATTCAGAGGAGTGTTCACTCCAACTCAGAGGTGTTGCGACACCATTTCAGGGCGTAGACACGCCAATTCAGAGACACCTCGGTGTCATTCAGGGCATGTAGTGCCATTTCAGAGGTGTTGCGGCACCAATTCAGGGCGTAGATACGCCAATTCAGGAGGACTTATCGTATAATGGTGGCCACAAATAGATAAAAATCGTAAGTAAAAGATACTTTAGATTAGAGCATGTCTGTAATCTCATCCATGAGTGTGATGAGAGGAATTCAGATTAGATAAGTATTACCTATACACTTTGGTGTAGGTCATGAGACCCATGGTATAGGTCTCCAGAAAAGATAGAGTAGAAAGATAAGAGTTAAAGAAGTCAAGAGGTATTATGTTTTCAGATTTTAATCAACATTTGCTATCAGTTTTATAATGTCTAAGAATATTTTGTAACATTGTTAGCTCTTCAGTAATGTGCATTTTAGAATACTCATGCCACTTACTCTAACGACTATTTTTCCCAATGCATGGCTGGGGAAACGATGTCCATAGGTTTTGGAGCAATTGAAGAACAAAGGGACCATCAAAGGCTTAAGAGTCTTTCAAGCGTGCCTAGTGGGGTTCCATCTACCTAGATGATCCTGCGTATTGACATCTTTTTATTATGAACTTATGCATAAGCATGATGTAGTTTCATGTTGACAAAAAGCTATGTATGAATCAGTTTTACTAGTTTTGCAAAGTGTTTCATTTACTTTTATTGCAATGGTTATAATGTTTGTGACACTCCCAGATGAAAAAAAAAATTTATTGCTTCCGCTCATGTGTTATGAAAAATATGGGTGTTACATGGTCCCTACAATCCAAGCCACTTGGCTTTAGAGCAGTGATTTCACATCCTACGTACCACTGCCCCCGATCTACCATACCTAAAGATGGGTACTTTTGGAAGAACAAGTGTGTTGTTTGTTTTTTTTCATTAGGCACAACTCTCATGCTTTTATTCACTCTCATAAGGCTTTTCTCTCATTTTGGGATTTTGGCGGATAAGAGGGAAAAAGAGTTTTGTTGTTCGGGCAACTTTTTCCTTCATATGCACATCTCTTAGCTGTTGCGAGATTATTTTTTTTCAAAATTGGCGTAGAAAAAGTCGTAGCCTTTTTGTCGTTTGAGACTACATTTTCAGAATGATCATAACAAAAGCGTGCACCACCTTAGACACAAAGAGAACAAGCTGGGAGAAGTTGTATCTGATATTTACTGTAGAATAATATGTACAATTGTATAGAGGCAAGCAGTTGTATATGCACTATTTTGTATTAAACCTGTATATGTATATGTATACATGATATATAAGAGAAAGAAGAAAGGAAAAATGGAAGAACTTTTAATACCTCCCTCACTGATATATAGTACCCCCCCCAAACTTAACCCACACTCTGTCCCAGAGTTGTGAGATAAATAAGGTAGGATAGTGATAAGTCAGTGAGGGTTTAGCTGGTGAGCGCGCCTGCTTCAGATATAAGCTCCCACACATATTCTCCGCATTTTCTGTGGTAGTCGATGTGGTGGAGATTGTCAGGCTTTTGTTTTAGCACCACCAAGCTAGAGATCCATTCTAGCACGTAGATGTTGCAGTCGTTTGATTGTGGAACTTGTTGTGGACTGTTGTGGTAGAATTGAAGCTCGTGCCATGCGTTCGCTATGTTTTCCAGGAACGGATGGATCAGCGTTGCCACCTCGATGCAGTATTTTCTGGCTAAGCGCTCGAGGGGTGTCAACACGGTTGATGTACACTGCACCGGATGATCTTTATTACTGTTCGAGCGGTTGTAGAAGATTGCTTCTCGTGGGTGAGTGTATACCGTCAGGAGCGTCCAGTCATTGTAGTGCATGATCAGAAAGAAGAAGATACGCGGCATGCTACTTTATATCTTTTCCAGAAATGACTGCTTCGCTCCTGACTCGTCAGCTAGGCAGATATCGTTCAATAGCATAGGATGGGCGATATATGCGTGTTCAAACTTTCTTTGTAGTACTTGGATGTAGGCTGCCGCCACTAACATTGCCAGACATCCTCCTACCTTTATCATGTCCGAAACATCATCCACTGGGACAATGACGTCTTCTGCCTCATAGATGACGTCTGCGGGGGTAGAATCAGCCAACTTCTACAAAATTTTGTTGACCTGTTCCTGGGTTAGTGAAGAACACACGGAACGGTCGAAGTTGCTGACTATTTCTTCTGAAGCATCAGGTGAAGCGGGGTCTTCAGCTATATGAATATCGCGTAGAATTTCCATCCGCTTGTCTGCCCCATAAACGTATGCGGCCCTTTCGACTTCTCCCTCAGGAAGGCTGCTGGGTTGGGAAGATTCATCGTCTTGATCGCTGTCCAGCATCTTCTCTAAGATGTTTGTGTCTTGGAAATAGCGCCCATCCTTGATCAGCAGAAGAGCATAAGTGCTCCTGAACTGATAGAAATTTTGGCCCTTGAGATGCCTTAGGTATCCGAAGATGTGTAGCATCTCAATGGCACGCAGGATGACGAAGGCGCAATTTCCACTTCCCTCTTCGTCTTGAATAGGGAAGTCGCTGAGTGTAAAGAAATTCCAGACGCCGATGTGGCGTTGGATTCCATACTTGATTTCACGGTGGAGACGCAGCGGGAGAAGCCTCAAGTATCTATCTTCGGGGTGAACGAAGGTGTTTCCTGAGCGTGGGACCTCCTTGTTGTAGCAGCTGAGGAGCTGGATCTCATGATTCCAGAGGTCTGCCATGCAAAGGAACTAGTTCCTTCGATGCTTGTAGGGGCCAACAATAGGTTGGGGTTGTTCTCTTTGATGTACTCTAGCATTCTGGCCACCGGTGTAGAGTTGTATGGCCCCTTCATCAATCTTCTCGCCAAAGCTAGGGTGGCATTGTAAATGAGCTACCAGCTTGTCCTGATGCCCGCGTTCTCGATCACGACACCTTGTAGGACCCTGAAGAGTTACTTTCCGACGATGGCCAGTGAGCGGAACATGCTCCTTAGTGCTCCCCATCGTACGGAGAAGTAGTCGTCGCTCTAGACGACGTCTTCCTCATCTGTCTGCGATCACAGGACCTTGTTCAACAATTTTTGGTCTCTGATCGTCAGGTATCTGATGGCTCCTCTGTCGACTATTCGCCATCTCGAAGGAGGGGATTTCAGACGGTGTAGAAAATGTGTCTGTCGTCGAACTCTTTCCTCTGGGGAGGTGTATGTTGTTAGCAGTATATATGTCCCCCCTTCTCCCTTTGATTCTTCAGAAGAGTCCTCCCCGACGCTGATTGATTTGTCATTGTCTTCGGCTTCGTCAAGGGAGGCTGAAGGAGCAGCTTCTTCTATGCCACGGGAACCCTCCTGTCCTGCTGGAGCCCCGTCGGCTGACTTGTGCGTCGCCCCTTCCTCAGGCGTTGTGGAGGGCCCACTGGAGGAAGAAGGAGACGACGTCCCGGAGGAGGACGCTGATGAGGAAGGCGGAGAGTCGGAGCCAGAAGGTGATGGAGACCTCCTTAACTGCCTTGAACGGGGGTGGCCATCTCTCCGGTCCAACCTTTCTTCTATTGCGTCTAGGCGTTGGAGCGCTAACTGCATGGTCTTGTTGAGGGACTCTAGTTGGCTGAGAAGGCCAACTAGGGTCAGCAGTTGCCACTCCTGGTCGTTCAGCCTCTCTTGGAAAATAGTAAACTTGCGGGTGAGGGAAGTAAAAGTAACAGAGTGGTTGCCTTTTACCTCTTGTAAGTAGTCAAATTTTTGACCGAGGATTTACCCCAACGATAGAGGGGCTGCGACTGATCTGCCCCTCAGCCTCCTGACGTCCCTCACGTGAGAAGTTTGGCTTGACTTGTGCGTGTCTCCACTCATGTCTGAATCCATGTGGATTGTTCGCGAGGGCATCACTTCAGAGCAGGGCGTTGGCACCTTCGTGGCTACCTCCGCTTCACTTGCTTCTGGTGGTGGTGAGGGGCGCGGAGAAGGTGGGGGTTGGTCCACCAAATGGTTTTCGGTGACCTCCTCCGCAACTACCACTGGCGATGTTGGCGGCGGCGTGGGCTACAAAGATCTGAGTTCCGCCTCAAAGAGCTTAGCGAATGCACCGTTACTGGCATCCGGCTGCACCACTTCTTCTGCCATTGAAGGCACAACAGAAGTTTCGGGAGCTACGACTATCTCTTCCGCGACAGCTTCCCCCAGGGCTATTGTCATTGTTTCAGCCCCAGTTGTTTCGGTGACCTCCACGATCACCATTATTTCCTCATCGGTCGCGGTTATTATTGTTGTGGTGGTCACAGCCGGCCCGGGAGCGGGGGCGACAACAGTCGCCGCCTTGTCTTGTCGGGCGTCAAGAAGAATTGGTCTTCCTGTCGTGATTTCCCTCTCTTTTATCCTCGTGGTGGCGGCATAAGCGACTTCAACCACCACAACTTCAATCTCGGCTGTGGTGAAGACCAGCTTTTGTGTGTCATAGCTGGCGCATCGTGGGAGCGGTAGGAGGGTGTTTGTTCTTGCGAACTTATAGAAGTCGCAATGCCCCTCCATCTTGATAATGCTAACCCTCATTAGGAGTTTGACGTCTATCTTGTCGTCACCTCTCGTCCTTGAGAGGCTATGCGGCTCCCTGGGGTATCCTAACCCTACCGCAATCAGATTCACCAGTTCGCCCATGTTCTAGTCTTTGGTGACATCCTTTACTAGATGAAGATGGTTGAGGAGGAATCACCCCAAGTTGATCGTGCGTCCTTCCATCATGTGTCACATGAGGTGGAGCTATTCAGTGTAGAGGTTGCTTGAATCGTACTTGCTGAAGAGCAGGCACACAACGATCTTGTGCACTAATCTCCAGAAACAAGAGTATACTACCGCCACCTAGCTTCCCGGCTTGAACATTGACTAGCCGGTCAGCTTCCTCCAAAGTGCGACCGGGTTGAACCTATCGCCTTCAGTGATTCTGACACCATTGTTGAGTAGTTGTTTTTCTACTTTGCTGGAGGAGAAGATCTCATTGAGCAACTTTTCAGATATGTCGTGCTCATCGTTATACAACCGCCCTTATAGTCTGTCCGCTCCGCTAAATCTTTCAACTTCTTCTGGTCTATTCTGCACCCGGCGGAGGGATGACATGAACTCCCCTGTGAGTTCTGTGTAAGAGGCAGAGTGGCTAAAGCAGATTTTCCTCAGCCCAACAGCTGCCAGGACATTTTCCAGCATGTCGAAAATGCCTATCTGGTGGAAGGACGACTGGTGGCAGAAGTGGCTTGGCTTGTAGACCTTGGCTGCCAATTCTGTGTACCGCTGCATGTGCTCGTCGTCTCTGGGCATGAACCGTCCTGGTGAGTGATCTAGAGGCTCCGGATCGGCCGCCATGGTTGAGACTGTTGTTGGGGTTGTTGCTTCTTCCATCCTGGGCCGCTTCTCGGCCTCGGATGGCCCCGCTGCATCGGGGTTCAGGCACTTCTGCCCGACTGTGGTGGCTTCTGATGTGGCCTCAAGGTTGATCCTCCGACCTTGGTCGTCTACTTGTATGACAATTTGCTTGGTGCAGACAATTTCTGTTATCATCAAACAAGTGTATGGTAAATAACTAGATTACTAAAATGTGTCACACTACCTGATATCGGGCGGCAGACCAAAGGAGTCACGATGCCCGATATAAGGTAGGTGATGTTTGAAAAACTGGTTAAACTAAACGAATCTGAATACAAGCAAGTCAATGTCGGGCAAAAGAAAACACGTCGTGTTGCCCGATATCGGGTCTGATAGATAGGGTAAACCGATATCGGGTCACTATACTAAACAGACCTCACGTGATACGCGTGCCCGATAAGGGTTCAAGCGTGATACTTGTGTCGCACGACAAGGGTCAAATCCGATACGGTCTTAAGGTGGCGAAATGCACGATAAGTAAAATAAAAGGTCCGCCCGATATGATCGTTGCCCGATACGATAGACTATAGGGTGACACGAGTTAAAGCTCCTTTGTCTAACAAAACTGGGCAATACGGTGCCTTACTCGATACACTTATGTCGGGTAAAAGGGTCGAAGGCTGACATGGCCGCAAGGCTATCACGCGACACTGGGTCATCATTATGAATAGTTGTCCCGCTCGATACAATCTCACGAGAAAAGATATCGCCCGACATTGGAAAAATGTGAGGCGATAAAACTTTATTAAAACTGGGCAACAAGGGTCTCGCCCGATACCAGGTATCGGTCGGGTGCGCGATAGATGTGTGTCGCGTGACGTGGTCAAAAGAGACAGGAAGCCAAACAAGTAAAACCCGATACGAGACGTTTCCCGGTACAAGCGTGTGTCGCGCAATACAGAAAGAACTAAAGTCTTGTGCCCGTCACGGATTGTGCGACACGATAGGCGTGTCGGGTAACCCGCGCGATACATGTATCGGGTTATACGTTTGTCGTCTGAAGGTCGTGATGGGCGACGTGGGAGCAAACGGAAGGTTGGCCGACATAAGAGCTAGAGTGAGAGTAGAATGCGTGATACGGGAGTAGGTGAAAAGTAAATACCAGTGCCCGACACGGTAAAACTACATTTTCTATATATAGTCATGTCGTGCCGGGGTAAATCAGGTAAAACAAGGCACGTGTCATATAGAGAGACAAATTATTCCTGATGCACAGTCTAATCTGTCACTTCAAGGGTCGAAATGGCTTCCTAAGCAAGCCTCGCGCCGCACGGTGCACATGTTGTGCGATACATTGCCCGACACAAGAATGTCTGCCCGATACAAATTGAAAAGGTGAGATTTGCTAAAGAAGCAAGGTAGAAAAACTTTAGGAAAAACATTCTATACAAAAATTTAAAAAGGAGTAAAACTTAGATCGAAAGTATAGGCGAAAAATAGAGGTAAAGAGAGCATTGATGAGTAAAATATCACTGGCAAAAAAGAAGACTCTCTTCCTTAGATAGTATTACCCATCAAAGATTCATAAAACTAAACCGGTGGCCCATAAAACAAGAGAGTCTATGCATGTGGCGCATGCAGTGACTCGGGCCTTATTACAATGATAATGTTCATAATGTTTTTCTGAATGAAAGGCAAATAACATCCTATGCTAGGAAAAGTAAAAATTTGGGCTACCTCCCGAAGAGTGTTGTAGTTTCTGTCGTAAGCTCGACAATCTTCAAACTCCTTTCACTTCGATCCTTCGGTTGTTGCTTTGGCATCCTGTAGTGTTATCTCTGATCTTGTCACGAATGCTTCATCTTCATAGAATCTTTTCAACCTGTGCCCATTGACCTTGAAAATCCCAATCTTTTCTCCTTGAATTTCCATCATTTCTGATGGATAAATCTTTACCATAGAGAAGGGGCCTGACCATCTGGTTTTGAGCTTCCCAGGGAAAAGACGAATGCTAGAGTTGAAGAGCAGGACTTTGTCACCTTCCCTAATATCCTTTCTTCTTAGATGGGCATTATGCCACACCTTAGTCCTTTGTTTGTAAATCCTTGCATTTTAATAAGCATGTAATCTTAGCTCCTCGAGCTCTTGCAACTGTAGAAATCTCTTTTGCCCGGTTTTTTCCATATCCATGTTTAGAAACTTAATCACCCAGAGGGCTTTATGCTCAAGCTCTAAGGGTAAATGACATGACTTTCCATAGATTAACCTATAAGGTGTCGTGCCTATGGGCGTCTTGTACGCAGTTCTATAGGCCCAGAGAGCATCGTCAAGTTTCATGGACCAGTCCTTTCACATGCAGCTGACGGTCTTTTCTAAGATTTTCTTAATCTGTCTATTTGATACCTCCACCTACCCAGAGGTCTGGGGGTGGTAGGGTGTGACAACCTTATGCTTGACTTGGTACTTCCTCAATAGCGTCTCAAACTGTTTTTCTCCAAAGTGTGACCTGCCATCGCTTATCACTGTGCGAGGCACTCCAAAGCGTGGAAAAGTAGTTTTCTCAAAAAGCTTAATCACTAACTTGGAGTCAAAAGTTTGAGTAGAAACTGCCTCAACCCATTTCGAAACGTAGTCTACAGCCAAAAGGATGTATTGATAACCCCTTGATGAGGGGAAGGGACCCATGTATTCAATTCCCCAGACGTTAAAGATCTCAACTTCAACCCAGTCTGACAATGGCATTTCATTCCTTTTTCTGATATTTCCGGTTGATTGACACTTCTTGCAAACCTTCACATAAGCGACGACGTCCTTGAATAGCGAAGGCCAGTAAAATCCAGATTGAAGCACTTTTGCGGTGGTTCTGTCTCCACTATGATGCCCTCCATAGGGTGAAGAGTGGCATTCTTTCAAGATTAGTGGGACCTCCTCTTCCGAAATACACCTCCTATACAGACTGTCAAAGCACTTCTTGAAAAGTAAAGGGTCGTCCCAAAAGTAGTTCTTGACATCAGATAAAAGCTTCTTTTATTGATTGTACTTGATATCTGGCGGTAGTTGGCCACAAGCCAGGTAGTTACAAATGTCCGCGAACCATGGCATGGTTGGCTCATCGGACTGAGCCATCAACAAAGCTTCATCAGTGTAGTTGTCGTTAATAGGCAACATGTCTTCTTTGTCGCTGACTATTCTTGAGAGATGGTCAGTGACTACATTTTCTTTTCCCTTCTTATCAATTATCTCATGGTTAAATTCTTGCAGGAGCAGGGCCCATCTCACCAGCATGGGCTTGGTATCCTTCTTTTGCATCAGGTAGCGTATGGCCCCATGGTCGATATAGACTTTCACTTTTACACCTATAAGATATGATCTGAACTTGTCAAACGCGAAAACGATCGCTAACATATCTTTCTCCGTAGTGGTGTAGTTTACTTGTGCCTCATCTAGAGTACAGCTTGCGTAACAAATAACATGATGTTTCTTGTCTTTAGTCTTCCCTAGAACAGCTCCCACAGCGAGTCGCTAGCATCACACATTAGTTCAAAGGGAAGCTCCCAATCCAAAGCTTGGAGAATAAGAGGGGTCACTAGGGCCTCTTTCAGAGTCTGGAAAGCCTTCAAGCAGTCATCAGAAAAGTTGAATTATGCGTCCTTCATCAGCAAGTTCGAGAGAGGTTTTGATATCTTTGAGAAATCCTTGATGAATCGTCTATAATAACTAGCGTGACTGAGAAAACTTCATACTCCTGTCATGGACCATGGCGGAGGTAGTCTAGAAATAGACTCAACCTTGCTTATATCTACTTCAATACCTTTCTTGGAGACCTTATGGCCAAGGACTATGCCTTCCTGCACCATAAAATGACATTTCCCCCAGTTAAGAACTAAGTTCTTTTCCTCACATCGCTGCAGAACTAATGATAAGTTTTTCAAGCAGGAATCAAAATCCTTTCCAAAAATGGAAAAATCGTCCATAAAAACTTCTACAATGTCCTCCAGAAAGTCTGAGAACATTGAGATCAATCAACGCTAGAACGTCGCAGGAGCATTGCATAGCCCGAACGATATCCTTCTAAAAGCATATGCACCATATAAGCAGGTGAAGGTAGTCTTCTCCTGGTCATATGGTAAAATAGGAACTTGATAAAATCCGGAATAAGTGTCCAGAAAGCAGAAATACTCATGATGTGCAAGTCTTTCTAACACTTGGTCGATAAAGGGGAGCGAGTGGTGATCCTTCTTGGTGGCCTGATTTAGCTTTCGGTAGTCGATACACATCCTCCATCCGGTAATGGTCCAGACGGCTACCTCGTCGCCTTTATCCCCCTTTACGACTGTCATGCCTCCCTTCTTGGGAACCACGTGAATCTGGCTTACCCAATTGCAGTCGCTAATTGGGTATATAATGCCCGTATCTCTGAGCTTGATAACTTCTTTCTTTATGACGTATTTCAACATCTGGTTCAACTTCCTCAAGGGTTGAACAAGGGACTTTGCAGATTCTTCGAGATTTATTCGATGCATACACAAGGCAGGGTTTAGCCCCTTAATGTCATCCACTGAATATCTGATAGCTTTTCTGTTGATCCTTAGCTCTTCAAGGTGTCTTTCTAGATGTTCTTTTGTCAGATTGGCGTTGACTATGACAAGATTTCTTTCCTCAGCATCTAGGAACTCATACTTCAGGCCCTCTGGCAGCTGCTTCAGCTCTGGATTAGGTTTTTGTACGCTCTCTTCTTTCATGATCACTTTTAAAGAAGCATACTTCACAGTCTCTATAACCTCTTCATCTTCTTCATCTCGGCTCAGGTAGTTGAGGACCTCAGCTACCTCGGGATTGTTGACCTCTGGATCCTCTTCATTCAATGCCCTCATAAGAGGGTCTACCATTGATGCGTACTCTTCTACTTCCTCACAGTATTGATCATAGCTATCTACGAAGTAAGAAGATTCAAGCAGCGATGGTCCTTTCATCGAGTCTCTCACCTTGAAATCTATGTGATCATTCCCTACCCTCAGGGTTATCACGCCTTCAACGACGTCAATAAGTGCTCTTCCGGTCGCCAAGAAAGGATGACCGAATATGATGGGGCACTTAGGATCCTCAACAGTGTCGATTATAAAAATGTCACAAGGGATGAAGAACTTTCCTACTCTGATCGGTACATCTTCCACCACTCCTACTGGCCTTTTGAAAGTGTGGTCTGCCAAATCTATCCTCATGTTAGTCCCGACCATATCAGTCAGTCCTAATCGTTTGGCGAGGCTCAGAGGCATGAGACTGATACTAGCTCCTAAATTGGCAAGACCCTTTCTTTCAATGTTATCACCTACCGCAAAGGGTACGGTGAAGGCCCCAGGATCCTTTTGCTTGGTTGGTAACTCAGCTTTTACGAAGGATGTGGACATGTTGTCTAGGTGTATGGTTTCGATCCTCCCTCCTCGTCTTTTCTTCGTGACTAGATCCTTGAAGAATTTAGTATAGGTTGGCATTTTTTCCAAGGCGTCTAGAAAAGGTACCTCCAAATGGAGCTTCTTTACTGATTCCATGAACTTTTCATATCTCTTCTTTAGGTGAGCCTTTACAAGCTTGTATGGAAAAGGTAATCTTGGCGAGTACTGACTTCTCTTGGTGAAAAATTCATCTTCACGTCCTGACTCCCTAACTGGTGAGTGATGGCTTTCTCCTCTAACCAGATCTTCTACAACCTTCTCAGATTTGGGTTCTTCGGTTCTCGTCTCCTCCTGGCGCTCTATTGTCCGTCCCAATCTAAGGGTTGCCATATTAATGGATGACGTGCTAGAAGGGATCTTCCCCAAAGGGTTCTTTACGATATCAGCCAACTGAGCAAGTTGCTGGTCTATCTGATGTTGGTGCGTTTGCATGACTGCCATTTGGATTTGCATAGAATTCAAAACGCCAGAATTAGATAATGTGCTTTCGCAAGTTGATTTTTTACTGTGTCTTGTCTTTTTACGAAGTCAAAAAGTTGCCCCATTAAGTCTGGCTGGCCACTACTCTTGGTATGACTTTGTCCTTGCTCTTGCCCTTGGCTTTGGCTTGTGTTAGCAGCTTGATGTGGTTGATACATGACCTGACCTTGATAATTGGTTTTCTTTGTCTGGAATGTATTGGTCTTAGCATACTGTCCCTGCCGATTTCTCTTCTCGAAGCCAGATGGTGGCTTGGGTGGGTTGCTTAACTGATGTGAGTTCTCTACGACATCCTTGTTTCCATAACTAAAGCCCGGATGGTTCGGCCTCTTGAAGTTAACGTAGGATACATTTGCATCTTCATCATCCTCTAAATCACTTTCACTTGACCCTTCAGGTCGAGTATACACACAATTATCTAGTCCATGGCCTCCTTCGCCACAGGTGACACATTTCATTACCTTCTCTATCTACTTCTTGCCTTTTCCCCTGACTCCTTTAGCTGTCTGACATCCGTAGCTATCTTATGTATTTGGGATGTAATCGCTTCCAGAGCCTTAGACTCAATTGATGGTCCTTCATTGGTAGTTTTCTTCACATAACCTCTGTCAGTCCTATCATATTCAGTCTCGGCTTGAAGCTCGACCATGTTCTCAATGATCTTTTTAGATCTACTAGGCTTCTTCCCGAGAAATTTTCTTCCCGCAACTGCGTTTAGAGATACTCTCTCTTCAGGAGTTAGGCCATTGTAGAACATTGTTATTAGAAAACCTTTCTTGTAATTGTGGTGAGGGCAATCCCTCTGATACTCCTGGTATCTCTCCCAGGCCTCATGCAGATTATCTCCTATTTTTGCGTAAAAGATGTGATCTTTTGCCTGCTCCTGACAGTCTTTTCAGTAGGGTAGAACTTGTTTATGAAAGCCTCTGCTAAGGCATTCCATCCATTCAGGGATTGATTTGATAGTCCAAGGTACCATGACAATGCCTTGTCCTCCAAAGAGAAAATGAAACCCTTGTAGTAGATCACTTCTTGCGGTACCCCCCTCATTTTGATGGTGTCACATATATTTTTAAAAGCATCGAGATGATGATAAGGGTTGTCATTCTTGGATCTCCCTCAAAAACTCTTATTCTGGATCATAGAAATCATAACGAGTTTTAGCTCAAAGTTTTCAGCATCGAACCTCGGGATTATCACAGGCCATCTAGAGTTGTTGGCTTTCGTAGCTGCCAACTCTCAAAGATTCTTTTCTTCTTCTTCAGAATCTTCACTGCTGCTGTCTATGTGGTTTCTCTCTTGATTTTGATGGTTCCTTCTATTCCTGTGGCGATGACGATGTCCTCCGTGGTGGTGGTCATCCTCAGGTTGTTCTTGTTCTTCATAATGATGGTCGTCATTGTAACGGTCATGTCTATCTTCATCGCTTCTTGGAAGAGGTGGTTGTGGTCCAACTCTCGCATTCTGCTCGTCTGTAGAAAGGGGTGGCTCCACGCGAGGCGGCATGATGAAAGAAGTTAAATTTGAACAAAATGCTTCCCCCAGGCACATGAACAGAATCATAAGATCAAGTTAGAAAACTAGGCTTGATAAAGCGAACTATTCTGCACAGATTTAGGTTAGAAGACTTAAAGTAGTGGTGTTGTCAAGTTTATTGTTAAGCTTGAGGCACGGGAATATAGTAAGTGGACTTGGGTTCTTTAACAGTACCATTTTGCCTCGTCCCCGACAACGGCGCCAAAAAGTTGACCGACCTAAATCACGCGTCCAAAAAGAGCGGATTTAAAGTAGTCAGACTTTTAAAGAGATAGCCCGACTCTCAGGCCCCCACAATGATAACGGGGTCCAATGTAGCGATCGGGGTCGAACACAGGGACGAGGTTGGTAGTGCCAAGAACGCAAAATCAACACTTCTATACTCCGGTAGAAAAAGAGGATTAAAAGGTGTTCCCCAAGGAACAACAAACTGAAGTAAAAAAGGGCCAAAGAAAAGAAAAGAAAAGAAAACAAACTACAATGAGAATAAGGAAAACTCGGACCGGGGTTTACTTAACTAAACCGTTCCCTTCACCAACATATTATTCCTCTTCCCTGCATGCACATATCAAAATTATGAGCAACCATGCATAGAATCATTCCACTCTCTCTCGAGATGAGGAAAGAACCAGACTTAAAAGAAGTCTCTCTCTCGAGAAGACAACTAAAAAGCCTTACGGCAAAACATATGGTTTAAAGCACCGGCAATCTCACACTATCGTGCATTCATGCTGCTCTATGTCACGGATAGAAGCGATATTACTCTCTCGAGATACCGACGATCAAACATCGCAAGACGATAGCTAAACATACAAGCGAAGCGTTAAAGCAAGCACATAGAGATAACTCTCATACATGCAAGGATATACAGACAAGAAAGGATAGATATGCTGTAACAAGGGAACATTGTAAAGAAAAACTATCTCCAACTGGAGTTACAAGAAATATGATGGTTTTACGGTTTTAGCAGTTTTTAGGGGTTTTACGCAACAACTTCCAAGGATATAAAACTATTATGAAGGCCAGGCACGAAGGAAGAAAACTTAGGAATAACAAGCGGCAGCGGAAAACACCCTACACCCCTTCTCTCAAAGAGGGTACCTCCAACTAAATGCCAACACCCTCTCTCAAGGGCAATGGACATAGGTTGGAGTGGGAAAGCAACTCGAAGCAGCTCCAACCCTGGGTACTCTCATACTCCTAGGTCAGACCAAACTCTAGAGTTACAATGTCCTTCTCTCGGAGGAGTTGAAATGGGAAACACATTTCGATAGCTAGTCAAAACATGATCCAAACATAGATGCTATATAAGAAATCATCCAACAAAAGGGAACCAAACATGGAACAACAGGTATTAAACTCCACAGATTCTATAAGCATAGATATTATGTAAAAGGGGTTCGGTTACAATGCATAATGAATGTAAATGCTGAAAAGTAAGATAGGTATTGGCCCCCTTGATGTAGGAGGTCGATATACAGCAGCGACCCCTAAAGCACAACTAACCTGGCACCAGGCGGAAGCTCTGCCCAATATGCCCATGTCGGGAAGCCACCCTGTTGGGCGACAGACCATGACGGGTAGGATTATCGGTCAGGGCTTCCTACCCGGTAAGGTCGTTTCGGTAGCCACCCTATCGGGCGACACGCCATGACGATGATCCGTATCGAGTTCGATGCTGTGTCGGGTTAGAAGGATCTTAGGTTCTCGGGTTCCTTGTATCGGGCGTAAAGGGTGAGACGTCTTAGGTTGAAGCCCATCTAGGGACCCGACAAGCTGGTTGGCTTTCTTGGTCGTATCGGTCTGTTACGGCTACCTGGACGGGTTCTAAGTGAACCACTCCCGCCCCTCTCGGGTTGGGGGTGTGTTCACCTAGTGTCGCCCGACACGCCTTGGTTGTCGACACACTAGCTTTTGAAGCTTTCCAAAGTTAGCTTTCGTGAGGCTTTCGACCCGTCCCATTGAAGTCCTATAGATGCTATTTATAGGTAGTGGTTGGAGGAGGTTGCGGTTCTTTGGGTGCCACGTATCCTTAATCGGCTCCGCACACGTGGCTTTGGGGATGATCGACACGTGAGTGTCGCCTGGCATAGTATTTCGTCGCGACGTGTCGGGCTGCAAGCGTATCAGGCGACCACGGTGGGCCGACGCTTCCGACGAGTGGCTCGTATCGCGCGACATGCCATAGCGGTTTGATTAGTCGTGGCAGGCAGATCTCTCTGTTCGGTAAGTGGCGTACTACCCGTCAGGGCCTCCTTGCGTGACACGTCCGTGCCGCGTTGTTGCTATATCGGGCTGGAGCCACGATGGGTAGGTGGGTGTGTCAGGTGGCCGGTAGAAGGGTCGATGCAGGTAAGCGTCGTTCATGGGCCGGGACGGGCCTTTAGCGGTCTTTTAGGTATAAAGAAGGAAAAAAATTGTACAAGAGATGGAAAAAGAGTTAAGGGCGTAGCGTAGTTTACTTTTTTTACAAAATATGACAAAAATTGAGAGGAAAAACAGTTTAGAGGGTAGTTTTGACAAGGAAATAAATGCTATAAATAGCCATAAAAACGCGTGTTATCACTTGCCAACACCAAACATTGAAGCTAACACTGACTTATCTCTACATTGAGATCACATAGAAGTAATATTAATTAATCAAATATCCACCAATACTAGAGGCATGTATTTTAATTTTTAAATGGTAGATGATGGTGTAAGTTGTATTATTTTATTACATATATGTGCATTTTACATTCTCTATCACAAAATTATATAGATGTGCATTTTCAATTCTCTACCACTTATATATGTTTCTTAAAGAAATTAGGATGAGCATTCTGAGGATGTGGACCGGGAGGGTCTTGATAGATTTGTAGAGGAACAATGTGGTCATGCACATAGAAGAGGCATCACCTCGATGAACATGTGAGTTGTGCAAAGGGGTAAAGGACCAAAGTTGGTTGTTGACTTTGATGATGTAGGAAATCCTATTGGGAAGAATCACAATACTTTCGTACAATATCTTGGAATTCTTACTCCCAACAAACTACATATGACAACAAAATCTTGGCATAAAGTGGATTCTTACAAGAAATTTTACATATGGAAGGACTTGTGTGTAAGATATTATGCTTCCTAAAGATATTCTCAATTTCCTTTTTATAAATGTTCCATTAAGTATATGAAAAATTGCATCGTGAAATAGTTATGCAACGCTGTGGGAGGCTATTAAGGAAACATAGGACAAGTATGACTCGATAATATATAATTAGCAACAAGAAGAAGAAGTTTGCCACTAAGAAATGGCTCTATCTTGACACGAAGGTGTCGGAAAAGTTTGTTGGTTCAAGACAAACATATAAATTCACGATATTAAGTCTCCTTTATTTGTACATATTATTCTTAATGGCTAATTATATGAATTCAATATATTATGTAATGTATTACGTATTTAAAATACATTCTTATAAATTAAATATATTACATAATTAATACATGGTTTTAATTAACCAAACTTTACTCAATGCTAAAAAAGAAAGGCGTGCAAAGAATATTTACAGTCGTAACTTGGGTCCATATGGCTACAGATTGCAGAGGAGAAAGAGACTGGAAGCATCTTCTTATGAGAAGCCTACTCTTGGGTCTGCTGAGTCTTCTACTACTCCAAAACTTTTTCTTCACCAAGGGGACCGGATAGCTGGTTGGACAATCCGATCTGGAGAAATACCAAACCCCAAAACCGTTGAGGTGGATACAAAATGGTAAATCTCAACTTTGCATGCTATATGTTCATTTTTGACCTTGATTACCAATTATTATGTTTTACTTTTCAATTACTATTGATGAAGATTAGTGGGATCTCTATAAGAAAAGAAAAGAAGACAAGTCCATCCTTGATAGCCAAAGAAATGAATTTGAAGTTGTTATGGGTACTCTAGAGCATCCTGGCCATTTTAGAGATTAACACCCATGCTACGAGTTTACAAAGGTTAGTGAATTTAGGTTTAAAACTTGGATTCCACCTTTGAACTGTAAGGTAAGAGACAAAAATTGGCAAAGGCCACTAGTGATTTGTTGATGAAATCGTTCTCCCTCTGTAGTTGGACTATGTAGTAGTCATTTGCTACGTCAATCACTTTAAAACCCCCAAAACATTTCCAGAGCAATTTTGTCTCTAAGAGTAAGGAAACTAATTTCCCTAGACAATAACTTGATAACTAATGTATATTACCATAGTTTGAGGAGTTTGTCAATAGCTTCACTTTTTAGGTCAAAGGAAGGGTATCCCTTTTCTGTTGGAACTACAATATCTTCTAGTGGCATAAATATGTTACAGTCTTCAGTGTTGATCTTGATGTATCCATGTTTATCTCCTGGTGAGCCTCCTACTTTATCATTGTATGAGGGTTTAGCAGTTTCCTATGGAATCATTATTTCAGGAATAATAGAATATATTACAATTTCATTCAGAATCGGGAATTGGTAAGGACCATTATCAACTTCCATTGCTTGGTTGTTTGATTCATTTGACTATGTTTTGTGGGGAGTTTTAGGGGTTTTCCTATCTATATAGACAAGATGGACTCATGTAGAATCAATCGAGGTAGTTCTTTGCCTTCAAGTTGGGCCTTCGTCTCCTTCCTCATCATGATCCACAAAGCTTGCTTGACGGTCGCTGGCCCTAGGAATGTCGAGGGTTGCGCTCATGAAATATGTTGAACTTACCTTTCCATACTTTACACTTATCAAACACTAATAATTAATTAAATATGTTTAGAGTTTTCACTAGGTTTATAGTATCATAATTAGACTACCATCAGTAAGCAACCTTAAGGAATGATCAATCTAGTTAAGCATGTAATCATCCAACTAAATCTTAATTAGATGACTAAGTTGAAAATAGATCATTACAGTCAAACAACAAATAATGGCTTTGGTCACCAGAATAATAGTGGGGCGGTCTGGGCATGACCTAGCATAATGGCGAAGCTAATTTTCTGACCATTCATGTCCCCAACTCCACTATCAAGGGATTGTAGCATAAGAAATGTTGAGCTTATGCATGCTTTTCTTAAGATTAACAAACAAGTCATATGAATAAGTGGAAACATAAAACTAGAAATAGTGTGAGTCCGCTTCGTCGGACTTGTGTGCTCGCATCTCAGACTAAAAAACAAGTTCCAACCATGCGCATGACCATTTAAGACGATAAACAGCTTCCTAGTGATGATGGCATAGGTATCCGGAGGAACTTGTTTGCTGCTACTGGCGCAATGTAATTCTTCCTCACTACCTATCCAACTAACCATGTCAACGTCAACCTCTGTATTCAACAATAAAGT